>OX155662.1:2447500-3671250 GCA_944567765.1 Carterocephalus palaemon | reverse complement strand
CACAGATGAGATGCTATCCTTAAGGACGTTGTCGTCTTTATCGCTTAAGTTTTAGTTTTACCTAAAGATAATCTGATAGAAGATAGTCTGTACCTACAGATAATCTTAGTGTAGAGGTGCGCATGTTAAAGATAATTTGTAAATTAAAGATATAACTTGAAAGGATTCCGATGTATAGTCTACTAACCTGAATAATAATAAAAAGAGAAACATCTGGATTCAGAAGCTACAGAACAAAGTAACATGTAACCTTTGAAACTATGTTCAGAATTACCTAATATAGTTGATTGATGTGTGTGGACGTGGTTGAAGATAAACTCTTAACAACTAAAGTCCCTTGTCTTGTCCCGAATTAAAAATTGATCAGCTAAAATTGCCTCGGTCGAGATTCGAATCTCAGTCCCGTGGTTCGACAATCACTCACTGAAAAGCCTATTGGATCAGCTTTAGCTGTCAAATCATTATACATAAATAATTTTTAAAAAAGTTTAAAAAAAAAAAAGCTTTTAGGTACTACTTTCTAAATTTTTAAAATATTTATTTTCATGCGTAATCATCGGAACCAAATATGTGTGCCAAATTTCAGCTCGACAGCTTCAGTGGAAGTGGGTGAAATATTGATTGCAAGATTCCAGGACATACATAACATACATACGAGTGAAGTTAAATAAAAGCTTTTGATAAGGTACATCTGAGCCCATATAGAGCAGTACCTAAGTAGTAGTAAGAATCCCATAGTACCTCCCGTACTATGCGTTACTCAGGGGTTTTTTGCAGCCAACGGAACCCTGACAAAACCAGACATGTGGCACTTACAACGAGCCATAACACGGCCATTAGAGTAAGCGGCGGAAGAGCGCCCTAAACAATACATGTTTGTTGACTCCAGTGCCGTCCCTCCGCAGATAGCTGCTTCGTTGGCCCGAGCACAGAGTAGACTTGAACAGAGGTGTTTTTATTGAATTGAAAATTGAGTGGCGTCAGTCCATTAGCTCACTGCAGGGTACGGGTCTTATCTCACCCCGTACGGGGTACTCTTCGTACTCTCAGACCCGAGTCTCATCTCATCATTGTGAAGCCTAGAAAGTACTCCACCACTCTAGTCCAGTGCGGATTGTCGGAGGGATTATTGGACAACCCGACTGCGGGAAGTTCTGGAGCTGCCGCTGAAGGCCTTGCATGGCATATATACTGGTCTCTTTGATAACAACAGGAATCGTACTCAGACAGGCTTTCAAGAAATTTAGTCACGAGAGAATGGAAAGCCTTCTGTCGTACTTACCGTTATTAAAAGACCATAATTGCTTTAAAAAAAAATTATTATTGTTTTAAAGCAATTATGGTCCGATTGGAAAGGTGTGGTTCCCGGTTACTTTTTTAGAGGCGACCATCTTAGTACTAAAGGGTGGCAACACATCTGTGACTGACTAAGAACGAGACTCCTACTAACAGGTACTAACTGGACTGGACTGGACTTCACGCATGAGAAGAAACGATCGTTGAATTTTATAAGTTCTGAAGCAAGGTCATTTTCGTGTAGCGTAATTAATTGAACTTAATAATATTTAATTTTTGAAGTTATACTTCTTTTGGCGCGTTAGGGAAAAATGATGAGAGTAAATTAAATTATTACGATGCGCGCGCACACCGCAACGAAAACCAACAGGATGAAGTTAGCTATAGTCAACATTGTCAATTGTCAAAGTCTGCGGGCTCATTCCGGTCATTTTTGTGATATTTAAATAAACTTTATTTAACTAGATAGTGCGTTATAATAAAACTTTCAATGTATTAAATACCTTTTAGGTATCGCCTAGTTTCCACCTCGAAAATTATTTATTTTCTGTTGTTCTTCTTGTGACAATGTCAATGTCATGGTGATTGAAATAAGATATCGACAGTGCAGGTTGTTCTTGCAAAGGTTATACAAAGAAGTATAACTTCTAACGCGTGTACATAAGGACACACAAATTTTTTTTTAACTGTACGTACACGTTGCATTTCTATTCGTCATACACATCAGGCTAGGGTGAGCAAGCGAGGGATGAGACAATAGGTATTGTGTTCCACATTTGCGTTAAACAGTGGTTTGGATCATACATTTTCGAACACCAGATGTGATGGTATTTTAAAGGGGTACAATTGTCTTTTGATATACGCTAAGTGAGGTATGCTGCGTGTGGAGAGCACCAGTTTGATGCGAAGTGGAGAGGGGTTTCATTTTTCACTTGAAAGTAACCCATTTTATGTCCCACACTCGGGCTCGGAATTAAAGTGGTTAGGCCATAGCCAACCACGCTGGCCAAATGTAGATTTGCAGCTTTCCAGAACTTTACGGAGAAACCTCAGGCATGCAGGTTTCCTCAGATGTTTTACTTCAACTGTTACAGCAGGCGACGTTCAACTTCTTAAATCGCACATAACTTGAAGTTCGATAGCCACTGGGTTACTGGGCTGTCACCGCTATAGGCGCCGCTTTATTTTTTTCTTACTTACTTTATACCGAATTATAGCTAAAATAAGAAATCAGTGAGCGATAAGAAACAAGATTTTTGCGAAAACAATGCGCAAAGCATTTACAAGTTATTTACTACCACTAGAGGATATCTGAGCCAAATAGTGGGGCAAAGAAGGATTGTGGTAGATATTACGTATGTACTGGAAGGTGCACTGTCACTCAAAGTGAGGAAAAAGAAAGTGAAGGAGGAAAGAAAGAGCAAAGTGAACCTTAAAGTGTACAATCCGTAGGTACTTATTAATTTCATGCCCATTACTTTTGTAAAAATCACAAAAATATCGCATCGCTTACGGATTTCAGCCGGATAGCTGCTAGAGGCTAAATTTCTTGCAATTACCCCTTACATTCCGAGAATACGTAACTAACAAGTAGGCAATGAAATATTTGTGATGGTGTTTCGAATATTACAAGCTAAGATAAGCAAACAAGATTTCAAACATCGACCCAGTGCTTTTTTTCCGATCGATTAAAAGACATCTGTAATATTCGAAGTTGATAGAGTTGTTGGAGAAAATAGTAAAGAGTGGGAGGCCTATGTCAATAAGTAGATTTCAAAAGCTGGATGGAGATTGAGCAAACTATTTTATGATTCTCATCATATAGAACAATACTATCGATTTTCGATACCATAAACAATATATAACCATCTTTTGTCGTCAATCTCTCAAACAAAATCACCATTCTCCCAAAGGACTAAGCGATACGCCCTTAAAAGAGTTTGCGTTTGGACCGCTTTCCTGAGGGTTCTATTCAGATGTCGCGAGGCTTTTATCTAAATTGAGCCTTCAAATCGCTTGGGTTTTGTTCTGGAACTGATCGTTTGCATAAAGTATTCGGGGTTAGTTTTACAGCGTTGAAGATTTATTTGATTATTCTGAAAGAGATAACGATTGTCTATATAAGTCTAGCTTCTGTCTCGGTCTGGATAGGTTGTAAATGTAGCTAATCCCAGATGCCGTTATTTTTGATGCTATTTGTTTGTCTAACTACCTGTACCCAGCATGCGTTGCAATGCTACGTAATGTAGGAAAATGTATTGTTGTTAATTCTGTTCAATAAAGAGCTCTTTTTTAATCCATAGTGCAAAATATACGTCACAAAAAAATAGTTTTATAAAAACGAATAGCATACGATTTCTTTTGTTATTTATAGATAGACTAGTGGACGCCCGCAGCTTCGCTCGCGTGGAATTAGACGTAACATAACCTAAATACAAAATTTCATTGTGTATGCGCCTATGCGCATCCCAGCACGGCGGAGCGGACAATTGCCGGAAGATATTTACAGGCGCGCATGACGTCGCGTTTATTACTCTAGTGTTATTAATTAGTCTTTTGTCACGCCTACACCACAACGGTCACTTTATATCTTGCATCAATATATCAGTTTATTCTTGAGTTCGAGTCTTTGATTTGGATTCCATTGGGCTCCCAAAAGGCTCAAACATTGGCGGCCGTGCAGGACTTCTTCGAAATTAAGTCCACAACGAGAAATCTTCGTCTGCAACCTCGTGAAAAACTCGTCATCACCGCCCGGCAAAAGGACGGATTTTGAGACCTTGCCAAGTAGTTCAAGAGCCATACATGCCAGCTGCTATCCTGTTTCACGATTGCAAGCATGAAGAAATAGCAGAAACAAGAAAATATCAGCGCGGAAGAGGAAATAACGGGACTTAGCCGTGATTACCGCCCAGCAGTGTAGCATCGAAAGCGTCACCTGGCAGCATTATTTCACAAGTTAAGTGCCCTGATTATCCATCCTTACTTCCTTAACATCACTAAATCCATCCATCCATCCATTTTCTACAAAATAATCCATCAAATCCATAAATTCAATTGTGCAAATCACGTTATAATTTTTTTGTGAGATACCTACATTTTATTATTTCTAAAAAAGTTAATTTATTTTTGCAATTTTCGACTAGATTTGTTAAGTAAATTATTAAAACACGTAAATAACAATAAAATCAACTACAAACAGTTGTTTCGCGCCAGGTTTTACGCGATATTTAGCAGTTTTCGGCCGACTAATTCCAGGTTGGCGGGAACGCCGGTTGACCTTCGACCTTCTGCGGACCGGGGCGACTTTGCAGGTCTGCAGCCGGCTGCCAGCGACTCATCGTGTACCGGGTATCGCCGTGGATTGGCGTGAGTCGGAATATTTATTTATTTTATCACCTTCCAAACGTTCAGAATTGTTCTGTGATTTATTTTACCATATTTACACTTAAAATCAAATATTTACAAAAACTAATACTATATTTACAATTTTAAAATGTCTTTGAACGATAACATAACATATTCTAAATTAACAAAGAGTTATACAATGAAAGATTTACTGACAAAACGTAAATCACAAAGTTTAAAAATTATATACTTAAACAAAATCACAGAGCAATCTACACTATCAGCTATATATATATAATAACGTAGCCCTATGAAAAAATAACACAAAAAAAAAACAAAGCGAATAGTGTACCTATTAAAACAGTAAATTGGTATTGCCAATAAAACATTGTAATTGGTAAATTCAGCGGTAACAACATTTTATTTTAATGGAATATAGTCTGTATATCAAAAATCGAACAGAATATTAAATTTAATGCGTACGAGTATGTCCTGAACTATCTAAGAAAATGGCGAAAATTATGTTTTTTCGCTGCCTAGTCTCACACTAAGAGGACAAAAACAACCATGTCTGCGACTGTATACTACCGTTTGACGTGCTAATATACGTACGATAAAAGTTATTTAAATCGAAGAGTTTAAATCGTAGTAATTTCTGGCCTTAAGCCGTTCGGCCCCGGTTGTTTTTAGTGTTAAAAACAATCGTCAAGAGAGTAAATAATCAAAGCGTCAAGCCTTGTCGAAGACCTTCGGGCGACATTCCATACATGCCACTAACTCCTCCACCAATCCTCAGCAGTATGCTCTAGACCAGCCGCAGTTATCGGGACGTTTATGGGTTGTAACTATTCTGTTTACAAACTAAATCAGTTATTATTTTAAGATTGTAGATATAGAGAAGTAGATTTTAACACATTGTTTGAATTGCATTCTATAATAATATCCTGAAACTAATGGCATTCCGCTGCGCTCAACTGTTGAACGTTTCAGTTTGAGCTTCGTAACTTCCTGCGGTGCTTGTTTCGAAGACCTTCGGGCGACATTCCATACATGCCACTAACTCCTCCACCAATCCTCAGCAGTATGCCCTAGACCAGCCGCAGTTATCGGGACGTTTATGGGTTGTAACTATTCTGTTTACAAACTAAATCAGTTATTATTTTAAGATTGTAGATATAGAGAAGTAGATTTTAACACATTGTTTGAATTGCATTCTATAATAATATCCTGAAACTAATGGCATTCCGCTGCGCTCAACTGTTGAACGTTTCAGTTTGAGCTTCGTAACTTCCTGCGGTGCTTGTTTCTGAGTAAAGCTCAGAGGTAGTCTAGAAGCCTTATTGATGAATAACTAATCCTACACCAATAGCTCAATTATATACAAGTTTTACAATTTCATGGCAAGGTAGCATCCATAGCTAATGGCTCGTGTCGATTCAATGTGATCGACCGAGTTAAGCAACGATGGCCGCGGTCGGCTTGTGGACGAGTGACTACTAGTGGCAAAATTTCATGGGCGCGGAGGGCATCCAAAGCCGTCGGTCCCGGTTTTTTCAATGGTGAAAACAATCTTAAATCCTTGTCGAAGACCTTCAGGTGGCTTGAGAAAATTCGACACTGCGTTGGCCTCTAACCCCTCCACCAATCCGCATTGGAGCAGCGTGGTGGATTATGCTCTAGGTTTCCTATCTGTGGTTGAGACCACAGAACAGATAATATATCTGATATATAAGATATATAAGATATCTGTTCTGTGGTTGAGACCCGTGCCCAGCAATCTATGGGTTGCGGCTTTTACATTTTGAAACTCGACCATTTAATAGACTTGAAGATAAACAGACGAGTTAATGGAGACAGGAATAGCTGTCATTCTCGCGAGAACTATCCGGGAGCGCTTATCGATTCACTTGGAGCCGTCAAAAGTTACGCATTCCCGGGGGAAGTTGGAGACGTTGTCGAGACAGTTACAAATACTGCTTGTATAATTATGGTATTATATTTAGAAATAATTCTTCGTATTATGAAAATAATTCAATAAATTTATCTACTGGTATCTACTCATTCCATAGACAAAAATGACTTAGAATAATGACGTCTGAGCGTAGACATAACTCAACTCAGACGTCAATTTCTTTGGTTATGCCTGAGGATATTAAATTATAAGATATCTGTTTTCTGTTAAATTTCCGGGCCCTACTAATGGACTTAATGGATTGAAAACATTATTGAAAATGATTAATTTTCAATTTACATATTTAATACAGAGCAAATACTTGTACATAAATTGCTGAATGGTTGTTTCATTTAACCCAACTGTCGTAGTCAATTGAAAACATTTGAAAAACTATGTTGCACTCAAGACCATTTCAAGATACTTTTGTTAAAAGATTTTGGTGTTTGGTGATTTTATTACTAACTAAATGTGCCATTAGCAAATAACTTCTACTATCTACTTTTATTTATATTTGATAAATCAATTGATATTTGATGATCAATGGGGAAATGCAATCAACGGGGTCCTGCACGATTCGTGAAATGAGATATTTTTTAAAATCACTGTTAACCACTGGCTAAATAGGTTTCTTGTAAAAAAAATTATATTGTGATTTAATCTTTACACCCTCCGTTCCTAATTTCCACTCAATCTCCTTCAATATAATATTCATCACACTGTTCACTACAAATATATATTTGTAGTGAAGAGTATGTAACCAGAACAAGAAACATTGTCAATGTACGAAAATAAAAACTAATTTAAAGCGTGCACGACGTGTGCGCAAATTCGACGTTAAGCTCGGGCGGCACTCCTTTAACCTAAATTAGAATATTGTTCAATACTCATTAAAATCCCGGTTAGCTGGTACATCAAATCTCCCGATAACTGAATACTTGAAAATTCTTCATCAAATCCCACAGGAGATCAGAAAAGCTACCCTCAAAGTTTCTAGATCCGATTAATGTAAATAGGACATCTAACTGACACCATTTGAGCTGATAGGTCCCCCGACGCTCAGGCACTAGCCGAATTGCTAAATGTCCCCGATTTACGAGAAGTGTTATGTTTTACATAGATGTTTACGTACCTTCATGTTTTGTTCTACATAATTTTAATGTATTTTACTGCTATTTTCAAACCTCAATGGATAGCGTACATACATCATGTACTGACTATGATCAACCGAGATTGACCGCTAGTGGCAAAATTTCATGAAGCTTTGCCTAAAACCTTAGAGTGGCGGATATTCTCCTACACTATTACCCCCTACAGACCACTACAAACATATTCCCCTACACTACTACCACTGCAAATCCCTACAAATATATGCCTTAGAGCAGCCTGGGGGAGTATGCTCTATACCCACCTCAACTGCACCTGTAAGAGAGACCCTTGCCTATCCAGGTGACGCCTATGGGTTATATACTAGCTTATCAATAATAATTATACTGTAAAAAAAATTTTTTTTTAAAAAGCGTTTATAACTTGACCTTGAAACCTAATCGTGGTCAAAGTTCATTACAAGACTTTACCACAAGTGCAAACACGACTATGATACGATATTCCATCATGAAGTTCCAGTTAATATCTTCCGGCTCCATCATCAGATCAGTTCGACAGTACCATATTATTGCATTGTCATCGGAACCTAATATGTGTGCCAAATTTCAGCTCGATAGCTTCAGTGGAAGTGGGTGAAATATTGATTGCAATATTCCAGGACATACATACATGAATACATACGAGTGAAGTTAAATAAAAGCTTTTAAAAAAGATTACCTATCTACATAGGTAGGTATACCACACACAAACAAATGACCACTTTGCACTCATCCTAATTTATTCCATTTGAATCTATTCAAAACTGATCAACTCGAAATCCGGTTAGCTAAAATACATTTTGTTCCCATTCACTGCGTTACTCCGATGATTACGTTAATTTGTGAATTCGACTGGAATCTTGATAGCATAAATTATTCAAATATTTGGCTATGGCTGTGAAAGGTCGTTTGCTTGTTCTGAGTAAGCCGCAGAATCGTGGGTTCAAAACTTACTCTCGATTAAAAAAAATTTAACGTGTACTTACACTTAAAATAATTAGAAATATCATACATATAATATATACAGTAATAACCGACTTGGAAAAAGGAAGGAGGTTCTATGTTCGACTGTTTGTATTTTTTTTATGTGTGTTCAGCGATAACAGCGTTGTTTTTTAACCGATTTTGATCATTTTAATAGCGAATCTTGCAATACAGATTTCTTTATCATTATTATATAAATAAAATGTATGTGGTGTTATGCATTCTCAGACTGAATTAATTTTATATCTTAGAAACAGATTTATAGTATAACAGATTTATAATATCTTAGAAGGATATTATAAATCTGCGCACCGAATAGGTACCTACATAATTTATATACAAACGTTTCTTATTTAAAATCTCGTTGGAAGCCTTGGCGTCGTCACAAATATTCGCTTCAATTTGTAAATGACAGTTTCAAAGTATCGCAATAAAATATTCTGACTTTATCTGCGAAAATTGGAGCCGACATGATAGAAGAGATTAATTTCATCTCCGGATTTTAACTTCGGAGATAACCGCCATTTTGGTGTCGCTGCTTTGAATACGTGGCAGTTTTAGGACCACACGCAAATGTAGGTCTCAAAGTAAAACGTAATCTTTTGAAGCAAGACTGTACTGCGAAATTACACAAAGTCAAACCAGAACGAAAAAAAAATTGTAAAGAAGTGAAAATCAAGTATTCCTCGCGGCAAGTATGTTTAGCGCTGAACGAAATCCGAACGTTATACGCTACATTATGTTATGTAGCATCCATAGCACAATGGCTCGCCTCGAGGCGCGGTTGGTTCATGGATGGAGCTACCCTACTTCGGAGGGCACCCTCCTTCTCGGTCCCAGTTGTTTTCAACAGTGGAAAGTCGTTAAGCCTTGTCAAAGAACTTCGGCTGTCTTGAGAACATTCGATACTGGGTTACCACCAATCCGCATTGGAGCAGCGTGGTAGAGTATGCTCTAGACCTCCCGCAGTTGTCTGTGGGGGAGACACGACCCGAGATAAAGGTCGCAGCTAAAATAAGACGATATACTAATAGGCACTCCAATTCGCTGAAAGGTGTACTTATAATATTGTCACATCACGTTAACGTTTCATACGTATTTTATAAAGCCCATAAAAGAGCAATAATTTTGGAAGCAGTACGTTATCTAGTTAAATATACAAAGTTATCTTATTTATGTTCCCCTGTCATTACTCAAAACGTAAGGAATGGAAACTTTGTTGGTAGATTTGGGCTCCAACCCATTGGTAGGTCATTGGACACCCCTGCAGAGCACGGGTCTTTCCTCCAACTTAAGCCATAGAACACTCCACGCTGCTCCGGTTCGGATTGGAAAGGTTAATGGCTTACCCAATTGTCGGGAGTTTTTAGTTAGTCCGAAGACTCGGAGGCCTAAATTCTTACATGAAGAGTCACTACATTACATTTATATCGCCATAGTGTATTGTAAATATATCTACTACGTGTAACAAAATACCTCGTAAAAAATATAATTAATTATCAAAGCCAAAAATGTTGTCAACCCTAGTAAGCTGTCATGTCAGTGAACCAGATTATTTAGCAGAAATTTATTAGAATTTATAGATTACTAGTGGATGCGCGCAGCTTCGCTCGCGTAGAAGCGTTCGGGTTGCTCACATGACTTCAAAAACGGCAAAGTTTACGGCTATCGATCCCCGTTACGGGCAACAACTATTTGGTTTTTCTAACTTGAAAGGCTGATGATGATGATGAACTTGAAATGCCCTGTAGAAATTCAGACTCTGGTTTTGTGCCCAATATAATGGCAATAGACTCACCACCTATTACATGGGACCTAAACATAACTGGTGAAAACAGGGTTTACTACACACCTCTGCCTACCCGTTCGTGTAAATAAAGGCGTGATGTTATTCTATTACTTTAGAAAACTCATTTGGCGTCAAACAAGGAGACATGAAAACTCAATTACGCTCTTCACAACTTGAAGCGATTCCTCGAAGTGTTGTTCAAGCAGAAGGAAATAAATCAATATGCGGGTGGTAGACACGAAACACGATTCACGTTACTTTAGTCAATCCATCCATCCATTCGTCAGCCTTTTGAGGGCCACTACTGGACATAGGCCGACCGGTCCTGTGCCTTCTGAATCCAGCGGTTTCCCGCCGTCTTCTCTCTTTAGTATCTAGTCTTCTTTTTTTAGTACCTATATATCTAAATTTACACCAATCCACTTTGGAGCAGCATGGTTTCACATTTATAATATAAGTACGATAAGTAGGATTGGGAGGAAGGGGCAAAGGAATGGAGAGATAAAAGAATAAAAGTAACTTGCCATTGCACAAAGTTTGATTTGTAATTCATGAATGTCATTAACAAGTCATGGCAAGTTAAATCGAGTTTCCGTGTCGCCTTGTTGCGGCTTATCCGGACTGTAGACGCACAGGAGTTCTAATTTTGAAACGCTCGACTGCGAATACTGCGAGTCTTTTTCATTAAAATTAAATAGAATTAATGTTTTCTTCTTGAATTTCATATAATTTAGTATCTCTTGGTCCACCAGTCAACTGTTTAATACCACTCATTGTATTCGAGTGACTCAAAAATACAGTAATGTTGTTGTCTATCGTGATATACTTGTCATTTTTCGATCGACGCACGAGGAATGATTTAAAAATTGACCTCCACTCTAGGAGTCTACTCAGTTCATCCATAGCTTTATTTATTGCTACAATTGGCAATAATGGAAATCGATGGAATGGTTGGAACTTGAAATAATTAATTGCATATAATTATTGGAGAAAGAAGTAAAGGTATGAATAGATATTCATACCTTGTTTTTTGGTTTTTTGTTTAGTGGTTTTCGTAACTAAGGTTTAAGTGAATGATTTTAATCTAATTTTTCAGGTTCAAGTTAAGTCTCCGAATATGACGAGGCGTAGTGATGACCCCGACTGTAGAACCGCGGAGATAATATCTATGCTATGCATAGATGTTAAATTGTGTCGTTATGTGCGTATACGTATGTCCGCTACCCGCAACATAGGACTACCGCAGGGGTGTGTAGGGTTTATAAAAAAAATTCGTTCTGTTCATAAATACAAGTGTTTGTCCGGTGGACAAAATTTGACTATAGTTAGCGTTTTTCGACCTTATTTTTCCGTAGGAGTAGTATGTTTTAAGTAGGAGTATGTTTTATTTCTTATGTTGCAGTGCACTATATACAGATAAAGTCTACTATTAGTAGCAGCAGCCCGCGGCGTCGCCCCCATTAAATTTATAGTATGTGCTGAAAAGATATTGAAATTGATTTTTTATCCCAATACAGTAACAAGATAAAAAGTATCCTATATGTTAGTTATCTACTCGTATTTACCAAATTTAAACAAAATTGGTCTAGCTGTTTGAGCATGCACCAGTAAGAAACATACAATCACACACACTCAAAAACTTTTGCCTTATAGTTAGTATTTTTACTTACTTACATTACATTGCTTACATACTCATACTAAAATTTCAGTTGTTGCAGGTGGAGTGAAATGATCATCCAGGATTACATCTCGATATTAAGATTAATTATTAATAAAGATAACTGACTGACCTACGCGTCACTATGTTCAAAATCACGTCAGGCCCATTTTAGTTAATGTACAATTATCAGAATTAACTTACATACCTAATAATAAAATAACCAGCGTTATAAAATAAGGTAAAACGTAATACTAAGGTGACCGCTGCCGCTTCGCAACTTACCCAAAAGATGATTTCATTAAAAGTATTCATGAATTTCATTAAAAGTTGTCGCGACTTTAATCGAGTTTTCTCGTACGAATATTGCTGGATCTCAGGCTCGACCATGTATATCACAAGTGGTTCCGCTGAAATACCGCTTTTAAATACATTCACTGGTAGACTAGATGTACTACTGTTTGTCATTATAAAGAAGAAGGTATCATAATTTACATAATACTTAGAGTCAAAGTCAACTTGACGAACGTTTTGTCAGTCCGTATTTGTCCAGAAGAATTTGAACCTTTACGCTGGGAATACATATCCGATTTTTCTCTCCGATAGTCGGATCCGATAATCTGATCAGACAATCTGAAGGCACTCGTGCCATACATACTCCGTGGACGTCCGATCCGACTATCGGATCGTATGTGTATTTAGTATTCAAACAAATGTATGGCACGAGTAACTTCAGATTGTCTATACAGACTATCGGATCCGACTATCGTACATAATAGATTCATGAATATACTTAAATGAACCTTAAAAATTCAGTTTATTCTAACTCTTTACTCATACGATGACTTATGTGTGATATAAAAAGGTGTACGTGTCGTGTTTGCTAGATATATCGATAAAATTTTAAATATATTATTTTTATACAGATATAGAACTAAGTGGCAGTAAAACAAGTTGATATTACAAGAAATTATTCCCTTTATTGACTTCCTAGAAACATGACAACGTTCATAGCAAAAGAAAACAAAAACTATTGGCAGTCTGGAGTTTTCGTTTCGCGTAGAGAAACTTACAAAAGTTTCCAACATATCGTCTACGGACGTCCGGAGTGGAGCTTGTTCTGTCAGAAGACTACTCGACTTAACTTTGAAATACTTGCTAATCTCTTTTATTATGTTTTGGGTTCCGTAAACTGGATTTAAAAACAGCAATTGTCAATTTTGATGGAGGATGAAAATTCACAATTAACTCTACTATCACAGATATTGCATTCAGTAGTTTCTCATATGTATATCGCGTTTATTTTAATATTTTTAGCATTACATTTTATTGAGTTAAACTGAATTTAATATGTTTGAATTCGATTGAAAATGGGACTAATATTATAACCAGTACCAGTGCAAATTATGCCGTATTAAAATCCTTAAATTTCAAACTTTATAAGTAAAATACTCGTATGTTAACGCAGCATACAATTTTATTTCAATATTCAGTACAAAATTAATTGCGTACGTCAAGCGACGCTTCGTAGACTCCAATTGACCGCGAATACCTCCTATTTATAAAACCCGATTGCCGTGAACTGGGCAACTACTGGTTGAGGAAGCTAGAGATTGTTTGGGTAGACCAGGGTTGCCTGGTTGTTTTTATTAAACAAACCCTGTGATATTCGACTGCCTTGTTGCTCCAGTGGTCGTAAGCTCGACTGCTAAACTACCCTCCTTCGATCCCCGGATCGAGCAAGTATTATTGGGGTTTTCTTATTTAAAATTCCCAGTAGTAGCTCGGAGTTGATTGTGTCCTTTGTACGCCAATAAAAGGTGAAAACTATCGTAAAGTCTTGTCTTAGTACTTCAGGTGGCTTGAGAATATTAGACACTGGGTTGGCCAAAACCCCTCTACCAATCCGCATTGGTGAAGCGTGCTGGAGTATGCTCTAGACCTACCGCAGCTGTACTCGTGTTGGAGACCCGTGCCCAGCAGTGGGACATCTATGGGCTGTAACAGTATGCCAATAGGCTAGTACTGGAGCAGCGTGGTAGAGTATCTATGCTCCAGAAAGTTGTGAGAATAAACCTATGTTATGCACTGAGACGCTAATAGGTTCCAATAGAAAATATCTCATAAAAAATGTATAAATGGGACAGTGTGTTTGTTGGACTTTCAAAGGCTGGACGGATGGATGAAGTCTTTGGTGTAGCTTGCCGTTGACAAAGGTTATACTTATTATACTATACTTAGTATACTAGTGGACGCCCGCAGCTTCGCTCGCGTGGAATTAGACATAACAATAGTTTCGTTTACACCTAGTAATATGATTTAGCCTGTCACTCAGTGAAGATGCAACTTTCTAATGGTGAAAGAATTTTTGAAATCGGTCCAGTAGTTTTTGTGTGAAAACATTACAAACACATCTTTCCTCTTTATAATATTAGTATAGATATTCAAACATCCCTAGATGGTACAGGTAATTGCACGCAAAAAGATTTGACGCGAACGGATCCGCGGAAAAAACTAGTAACAAATATTAATCATAGGTGCACTTAGTAAACTAGTCAGCGCACTTATCACTTTTAATATCAGCCCCGAAGGATAATAGGAAGAGCCTCCGCTCGACAATAAGTTATTGAACCGTAAGGTAGAGCTCATTCTGTTTTATACTATCCTGGTATTCATTGTACTCTTGGTTCATATTGTGATTACTGTTTATTGATTAAAATAGATAATTGAGGGATGGGTGAGATTGCATCATATCACCCCTGTATTTGCCCGAAGGGGTAGATAGAGGTGAGTAACACCCACCTTTCATCAGTTTTGTTTAGATATATAATGATTAATATAAAAAATTATAAATATAAAATATTATAATGGAGTACCATTATAATATGTAGTTATCTATGCTAATATTATAAAGAGGAATTATGTGTTTGTAATGTTTTCACACAAAAACTATGGTACCGATTTCAAAAATTATTTCACCATTAGATAGCTGCATCTTCACTGAGTGACATAGGCTATATAATATTACTAAGTGTAAAATAAACTATTGTTATGTCTAATTCCACGCGACCGTAGCCGACGCCTGCAGCGTCCACTAGTAATCCATAAACGTCCTAATGTTGGCACGGGTCTCTCCCACTGATAGCTGCGGGAGGTCTAGAGCATATACCACCACGCTGTTCCAATGCGGATTGGTGTTAAAAATGTTTTCAAGCCACCCGAAAGTCTTCGACAAGGCTTAACGATTGTTTTAACATTGAAAACAATCCGGACCGACGGCTTAACGTGGGATAAAGAAAGGGTTGCGATGGTAAAAAATTAATAAAATATTGCAGTAAATGAACACCTTCCCGCAACCTCATCCAGCTTCATAATTCCAGGCCGCGGGTAAATCTCATCTCAGCGCAAATCAAATATTTAGCAAAGACGCGAACATCGCTTACGTTCCCGCTAAGTACCCTCATTTATATATCTATAGCGGTCTCGAGATTGCTATGTAGAAACGATTTAAATACGACGGTATTCGTAAATTGATGTGGTGGAAATGTTTTGATGTACCACTGATAATATATGAGAAATGTGGAAAATTTAACTTCTCATCAAACATCCTAGACCTCCATTGACTCCATTTCCACACGGTGTATTTATCCATGTTATGTTTATGTTTTCACACGAATATAATTTGTCCTGAGTGGGATTCGAACTCACGACCCCTGGCGCAACAGACAGGGCACTACCGATTGCGCCAACAGGCCCGTCAAAATAATATACATACATAAATAATCTATATTTTTAAGTGTGAGAGTGTTATTTAAAAGAATTGTTAACCAGTTTGCCCTACAAACTCTGAATCCGGGACCTTCACAACAGAGTCGACATTTGTATAACATGCTCTCAAGAGAACACCAGTTACTTTCATAACGTAAATCCAATATTGCTGATCCCACTCCAAAGCTACTTTCCGCAAGAAAATGCTTATCCTAAACACACAAAGTGACTCTCGAAGATTTATAAACAATCCTACAACTTACTCACCTACTTACTCACGACATTATTCTAAGCACAAATGGCTACTGTAATAGTAGTTTTCCGTTGTCTCATATAACTGACAGTGAAATATTAAGTCACTGTTTCAGCTATGTTAGCCCTGCCAAGAATACGACCTATGAATGCATTTAAGACATTTCAGAAGGAATTATTCCAGAATTACTTTTAGTCAAAACTTAGTATTTTATCTATTACTAATATTATAAAGAGGAAATATTTGTTTGTAATGTCTTCACACAAAAACTACTGGACCGATTTCAAAAATCCTTCACCATTAGAAAGCTGCATCTTCACTGAGTGACAGGCTAAATCATATTACTAGGTGTAAACGAAACTATTGTTATGTCTAATTCCACGCGAGCGAAGCTGCGGGCGTCCACTAGTATACTAAGTATAGTATAATAAGTATAACCTTTGTCAACGGCAAGCTACACCAAAGACTTCATCCATCCGTCCAGCCTTTGAAAGTCCAACAAACACACTGTCCCATTTATACATTTTTTATGAGATATTTTCTATTGGAACCTATTAGCGTCTCAGTGCATAACATAGGTTTATTCTCACAACTTTCTGGAGCATAGATACTCTACCACGCTGCTCCAGTACTAGCCTATTGGCATACTGTTACAGCCCATAGATGTCCCACTGCTGGGCACGGGTCTCCAACACGAGTACAGCTGCGGTAGGTCTAGAGCATACTCCAGCACGCTTCACCAATGCGGATTGGTAGAGGGGTTTTGGCCAACCCAGTGTCTAATATTCTCAAGCCACCTGAAGTACTAAGACAAGACTTTACGATAGTTTTCACCTTTTATTGGCGTACAAAGGACACAATCAACTCCGAGCTACTACTGGGAATTTTAAATAAGAAAACCGAAAATAAGGCTATATAATATTACTAGGTGTAAACGAAACTATTGTTATGTCTAAATCCACGCGAGCGAATCTGCAGTATTATTTATAAATGAGAATGCAATTATATATTTGTGGGATTATTTTTTTAATAATAAAATTTAATTAAATCTAAATATTATTTTGGTTAACTACAAAAACGTGAACTCTCCTCTCACTCGAGTGGTCGGGGTTTAAACCCCAGCGCAGCGGCACGCACCAATGACTTTTCTAAGTTATGTGCGATTTAAGAAATTAAATGTCACTTGCTATAAAGGTGTGCTCACACATCGCTCAAAACATACATGCCTGAGAGTTCTTCATACTGTTCTCGAAGGCATGTGAAGTCTGTCAATCCGCAATTGGCCAGCGTGGTGGACTAAGGCCAAATCCCTCCCATTCTGAGAGGAGACCCGTGCCCTACAGTGGAACAAAGAAAGGGTTATGATGATACTGATAAAGCGTGATATGAAGCCTTGTCTTCTTGTCAACTAATTCTCAGTTTTAACAAGGATGCTGTGCTATAAAAAATATTCTGTCAGATAATTTGAAAAGAAGTGCGGTTACAAATCATTAGCCCACAGTATCTGTCAGCGCTACATGCTCCAGAGCTGAGTCGCGAACAAAACTCTGCGCTCCACCAACTTAAATAATCTCTTCTCGTTCAACTTTAAGGGCGCTTTTCGCGTCAGCTTAAACTTGTCAACCGCAGATGTAACTTTGCACGTCTGTACAAGACAAGTCGATTTAAGTTTGTCGGAAACTTCTTAATGATTTCATGAATTACGAATCACGAGTTTGGTCTTTCTGAGGTTTTAATGACGCAGTTGTGGAGGCGCCGGTTTTATCATGTCGTAACTTAAAAGGTTGAGATTCGCCCACATTTGCTAGTGGGAATGAGGTCCTCTGGTCTGGTGTTCTGGTCGGGTAAAGTATTATTGGAATTGGGAACTTTTGGACCAGGGATTTTGAGGGACCAGCCGATTTTTTAATTTCACTGATATTTTTTTAGATACTCGTAGGTATATAAAAAATTTGCATATGAATCTCGTAACATAATAAATGTAGGCAACCGAAACACTACAATTAATATTGATTGCGCACATTCTATTGCGGAAATAGAATTAAATTGGGAAGGACCACTCGCAAGATCGGCTGTGTGAATTTGAAAAATAGCGATATTAATATGAAATTCGTAGATAGTATTTGCGATTTTCATATGCGAGTGAGATTCAAAGATAGGGCCCCTGAACAAGATATAATCACTTGCGGTTTACATCCCCATTTCGCGCCGAAGCATCCGTTCATCGGGTTCATCCGTTAGTGACGCACTAGCGTTCCGAACGGGAGGTTGTCCGTTCCGATCCGTTCCCGACTTGGCGGGAATTTTGGCGGGAATTTTCTTCGAGTTATTTCACAGACGTTATAAGTTTTTTATTTTTCTTTTATTGGATTTTTCGGTGATCTGTAAACGATGTGCTTTCACTGTTCGTGGGGATAATTGATTTGACCCAGGTAAGGCTTTGGTTTATGTAGAGCTGTAAAAAGTTTGTAAGTAGTTACAGTTATGAGTAATTTATTATTATTTACTACTGACTGTTAATGACAATTATTGACTACTTGATGCCCACAGCTTCGCTCACGAGGAGTTATGCATTGAAAGAAAGAAAGAAAGATTTTGGTTTGTTATAGTTAAGTATATTTTTCATGGACATTATTAGAAAATTTCTACGATAAAATGCAGGAACGGTCCTAATTTCCAGGGTATCTTTTCATGATAGCCTAAATAGACGATAAATAAAATAGCGTATAAAACTTTAATGCGTTTTCTACAACTATATTTGATCAGAAATTTAACCCCTTTTCGACCTTTTGCATGTTGGAAATAAAAAAACGCGTCATAACTCGTAAATCAAGGATAAAATCATAAATGGTTTAACCAACTATCTGTATTGAAAAGTCTCAAACGTCTACGTTTATTTGATTTAAAATACTCCTATATAAACGAGTTTAAATATGTATAAGTATTACTTTGAGTTTTTGTTAGGTTTTCAAACATTAAAGCTAAATCGATAATCGATAATCTTAAAAGTTTAAAACAGCCATCGTAAAAATAAGTACTGTAACTCTTAAAGTATGATATCATAGCGGTACCATAGCGAAACTACTTACAGTGGGTCTACGCCTTTGGAGTCTCGTGAAATGCTGGCATTTTCGCAGGGTTGTCACACAAGTTTAATTTTTACATACTTAGTATGTACCGATGTTAGTAAAATGTGTCCCTCATATGTGACACTCGACCAACATGACCAAATGTAGGAAAGAATACTTATTAGGTTGTGCCGGTACTTTGTCTTCCGTTTCAACGCGAAATGTCATGAGATCTTTCTGCCTTTATTCTATAAGCATATCTATTTATAACAAATGTTTATATATGTTTATATTTTATTCCAACTAAAGTTATTATTAACTCTGCTAACTGGACTAACAATCCCAGCCCCTATTTGAGCCTTGTTCAAAGTCAGTCATTTGATACGACTTTTTGACATTCGTTAAGCGTGTACGTCACTTTATAGCGAAATAAAAAAATATTTCATTTCAATTACCTGTCATTTTATCCCTGTAATACAGAGTTAGCCTGTTGTCTATTTATTAAATTTTATTAAATATTTAATAATTTATGTACACACTGTAATAGCATAAAATTTATAAATTATTTAACAGAGGAAGAAAGTAGTACAGTGAAACTTGGTTAAGTGGGACCTGGATAAGTGAGAAACCTCCATAACTGGAACTCATGCTGAGGTCTCAACACTTTGGCACTGAATTACCTCTGTTAGTGGGACGAGGTAAGCCTCTATATCTGGGATTTGTTCTTTCGATTTATCATCATAGTTACCTCTATAACTGAGACAGCGAGTAAATTTTATATGCATAAACCTCTGTAACTGAGATAAACTTGTTATCTCAGTTACAGTTACTAATTATTTTTTATTAAAACTCATTTACATACATAACACGTTATTTTATTTAAATGATCGCACCTCTATAACTGAAATAACCTGTATTCTCACCTCTATTAATGGTAAATGAGACAGATATTTATTTGTACCTGTATATCTGAGACACTGGGTAAGTGGAATACCTCTATAAGTGAAACGACATTGCAGGTCCCTTGATGTCTCACTTAACCAGGTTTCACTGTATAAGTATAAAATGCGATAATAAGTGTGTAGTGTATATAAATATATTATTTAACAAGTCACCTTCAAGTCACATTTGTTTAAATGGTCTATGTATAAAAGAAGAGTATAAAATTGTATAGGTAGCACCTATAAATATATTTACCTGTCCCTATTTGAGGATTTAAAGAGTACAATCTGGGTGTATTTGCTAATGAAAACCTAGCAGCAGTCTAGCAGTGTCTTACTTATGGATGATTGCTACTACTAAGAATGTGTATGTGGCTACCTATAGGTGTCTACCTACGCAAGCTACATAATTGATACTGGTAACTACCAGTGTCATAAACTATTTTAAACGCGGGCGATGTCACGGGCAACAGCTAGTCTTAAAATAGTTCGTGTGAGTTCAATGCAATATAGGAAAAACTCGTTCAGAGATATCCATTTATCTCTTCAAGATAGGTACTCTTATCTTGCCGTCATAGACTAAAGTAATAATTTTCGGTAAGTCAATTTGAAACATTTGCAATTAGCATTCGCGTTTTGTATATAGTCAGAACTCAAATTGGTATTATAAATATATTCTATGGTAAACTCTGCGAATAAATTCCAGTTGCAACATTTTAGCATAAAAATATATTTATAAAACGATTAAAAGTTTTTTTTTAATTAAAACAGAAAAAAAACTTGCATATTAAGAACTTGCTAATCGTCCTTGTATAAGTTAAGACAATTTATCCATTCATCTTTTCCTCAGAAGTAGATGGCAAACTCTTATCACCGTCATGCTCAAAGGACGAAATTCGCAAATTAATTTAAACTTTTGCAATTACGTTTCGAGTTTCGTATATTGTCAGACGTCATGCATGCGTGGCGACGTCTCCTTGGTATTTGCGGTTCACGTTTATTAAAGTATGTACGGGTGACAATACATAACACTTCATTTAACATTTCGCAGATGGTGAATGTATATAGACGTTATATGAACTTATATTGTCTCTAATTCACTCTTTGCGAACGTATTAACTGTAGCCACGGTTTTACACACTCCTTTCCTAAATAATTCGAGCTATTAATAATAAAATTAGCAACTTTTCTAGTAACATATACATTACATTACATTACGTTACATTACATTACATATACAACATATGAAATAATGCTTACGATTAATAAAATAACAAATGAGTATAGCGTACTCATATGTATGAATGTTTGACGCTTTGAAGGTTAATTTTGTCAATAAAAAGGTAAATTAAATGGTAAAACTAAGGGATTTAGTTTTATTACGGACTATATTACTGTCCCTTCCTCTGTGGTTAAATCAAGAGAAATAAAGTTTTTGTCAATTTTTGCGAGCTTTGAATAAGTTTTTCAACCAGCCGCATTTTTGATCGTCAGATAACATTTATAATATTAATCCTTACTAATTTATGGTATATGGGATGGGTGTTTGTTGGTTTGTTGGTTTTTCCTTCTTCTCAACGGAATGATGGATCGATGTGATTTTTGCATAGATGTAGTAAATAGTTTGGCGAGTGACATAGGATATTTAACTATCAATCAATTTTTAAATCGATTATTGGTCAACTCAAATTATAATTGGCGGAACTGCGGGTGAAAATAGATTTTGATAAGCGTTCTTTGGCGTAGCTTGCCTTTGATAAAGGCAATACAACATATTTTAAACGACGACGATTATGGTAGAAGTAATTTCGCAAGGAAAACGATTTGGCGCAGGCGGAGCCGCAAGATAATCTAGTGATTTGTAATTAGAATTTATTTACCTAATCGAACATTTTTATGAAGTTTAAAATCTACGAGTCGTGTCGAAATCGTGTCGAAATCGTACGAGTATTGTCTGTTCTATTTATATGTTAGAGAGCTGAGTACGCTCTAACGAATCGAACCCCCACCCAAAGAAGGTAACATCACCTGGAAGCATCAAAAGACAGTATTATGAGCCATATTTGATTTTTGATTTATTTACATTGTAAGATAATAGGTAAATCAAAAATCAAATGTGGCTTCGAAGCTCGATATGATTAAGGTCATAAAGTAAAGATTAAATGAGACATACAATTTTATCCGTGATTGAACGTTATTAATTCCACTCCTTAACAACATATCATTTGATATTACAATGTGCCGGATTGATAGAAAATATAATCCGCGGATACGGATACAGATACAGATACGGATCTCAACTTTCTTACTCGTAAGGTGTCAGTGCGCGTGACCTTGTAGCGATAGTTGGGGTTTAGCGTTAGCATTTAGTGCGTGGCGTAGTTTCTTTATAAAAAGTTCTGTATGACACTAACTAAACTATGGCTTAGTACGTTGTCTGTGCACTATGTAACTAAATTAAGTAACTAAATTATAGTTTAGTTAGTGTCATAGTGCACTAGTGTTTGAAGAAGTTATGGTAGAAACACGGCACATCACTAATGACAACTACCTATGGATATTGTATGTCTGATATTAAATTGCTGCTGATCGTAAAACTTGTCAGAAATTAGTAACTAATTTTATAATTATAAACTTTATAGTCAGTCAAAAAAAAAAATTGTAGGTAAGTGTTGAGATTCCGAGTTCAATTAAGTAACTTATATAGTATAGTATAGTTATATAGTACATCGATTGTTTTCTATACTACCCAACTACAAGTTACAAAATGTATGTAAGCTCTGTAACGTTGAACATTTGTCAAGCAATTAGTTCCCTAATTTATTGTTCATATTATTTAGGATAGTATTTTACAACAATATCTTGAAACAAAAACAATATTACGAGTTTTATATTACAACGCAGGATTGCGAATGAAAAGATATTTACTTTGCTTGACAAAAGCGGTTACAGCCCACTGGCTATCGAACTCGCCTCTCACTTTTCACACTTCTCACTCAATTTAAAGATCTTTATTTCTCATTATGATACAAACATCACTTACATGAGAAAAGAAATAATATTAATATACGGGCCAGGTGTGGGTAGGTTTGTTAAACGTTACAATTATACAAGAATAAAACATCAAAAACTAATAAAACCAAAGAAAAAGTAAACTTGAGTTAAAAACGTAAAAAAAGAAAATGGATCAATTAAAAATGGAACTAACGTTAGTTTTTTGTCCATTTCATGGATGTACCTATATGTAGGATGTACCTACCTATCCTTGGCCTATCTCCTGACTGTATACTAACATCTGTAATCTACATCTGTTGAGGAGGAGGATTATTATTATAATATTATTATTATAGTACTATTATTTATTTTGAAACGAGCGTAGAAAAAATCCAGGTGGCCAGGGCATGTAAGTACATGGCCATAGTGATTGATAGCAAGCAAGCGAGTAATAAATCAAAAAACAAAATATGACCTCCGACCTCGACGCCATCTTATAACCATAAATTATACAGCCGAGACGTTATTATTGACTCGTCTCCAACACGACTCAACATTTGACATTATAACAAACCTTCATTATTATGTCTGTCGGCTTAATAATAGAAAACGTTTTTGCGAAAACAATGACTTTAGCCATGGGTGGCCAACTATAAGTATTGAAAAACTCACAATTTACACATTTTTTTTTACAATCCATTTACTGTTGGACACCGGTCTCTCCCATACCCACAGCTAAGGTCTAGTCTAGAGCATGCTCCACCACGCTCCAATGCGTTGGTCGATGAGTTAGTCAAATCAAACTGGAATGTTCCCAAGCAAGACGAAGTTCTTAGATAAGGCGTAATGATTGTTTTATTATTGAAAATAACAAGAAAGTGCCCATGAAATGTCTCGTTCGAAGTAAGTCACAGTTGGTCTGCTTGATGAATAAGATGGTTGCCTCTAGAGACGTGTAATTGGGAACCATACTTTTCCAAGCGGATATTGCATAGAAATAGTACCTTGGGTGGTGATGTTTTTGACATGTTTTTTTTTTCGGGTGAGCTTGCAGCGGTGACGGCCCAGTGGCTATCGATCTCACTCGAACGGTCCGGGTTCAAACCCAAGCGGCACGCACCAATGTCTTTTGTAATTTATGTGCAATTTAAGAAATTAAATGTCACTTGCTATAACGATGAAGGACACATCGTGAGGAAAACCGCATGTCTGAGAGTTCATCATAATGTTCTAGAAGGCATGTGAATTCTGTCAATCCACACTTGGCCAGCGTGGTGGACTAAGGCTAAACACCCATTGGAAGGAGGGCCCATTGGAAGTGGAAGAAAGGGTTGTGGTGATGATGTGAGGAATTTAAGTTTGGTTCTATAAAGCGTGTTTTTTAGTTTTTGTTTTATACGATGTTGTTACTTGACTCCGATAAAAAATGTTATTTGATGTCTTCAAAGCTTTTTGCTTCTGTAGCTATACTTAAAAATAGAGAGGGATTAATGCGTCTCTATAAAAGAGTATGCTTGCTTGAAGAACATCATCAGAGAAGCGGATTCTGATTGCAAGTATCCGTTATGTTTTTTTTTTTTTTTATGGAAAAAAGATAGCAAACGAGCTTGCAGCACCACCCATCCGCTGCCGCCCATGACAACTGTGACTGACTTTGAACAAGACTCAATTAGGGACTGGGATGGTTAGTCCAATTAGTTGAGAGAGTTAATTAGAACATTAGTTGGTCAGTTCGTTAGTAGGTATGAGGACTGGGGACTGTTAGTGATAGTTAGTCCTGTTAGTTGGTGTTAGTAATAGTCCAGTTAGTACTTGTTAGTAGGAGTCTCGTTCTAAGTCTATGTGAACTGGATCGTAACATCAAAGGCGACGCGCAGTTGAAGCATGATCTGAACATGTTGATATCCGAACATAACAACGCAGATATGCCTTCAATATTGTTGGATTAATATCCACACACGTCTATTTCAGATATTATCAATTCGTATATTTCATGAACAGCTCAAAGGTATAATATTAAATTTTCAATTTTGAAAAGAGCATTAACGAATATTTTCGTGTTCTTTTCGGAAGCATGAACATGCATGAATGATGTTTGTGAACCGGAGGTAAATGAAGAATGTAATAACATTCATTATGCTTATAAAAATAAATCTAAAAATCCTTAAAACGCGTACGCCGTCTTACTGCTATAACATAGGTTATTAAATAATGTTCTACAAAAATATAGATCTTTACTAAGTAAATCTTAATAAAAGTCGGAGATAGCATAGCATATATGTACCTAACTCTTATACATAAATCACAAAAGATATTTTTTCTTCAAAAAGGTATTTATTGAAGAAAAAATATCCAAATTCAAACAGTGCTTTACGAGATGTTTTATGCATGACATATTAATATCGAACAAAAGTTACTTCATCATCAAGATAACTTTATAAAAATTAACTTTGTCCTTTTCAACATGTCGATAGGATCTATAGTTTGCGATATAATGGAAAGTTAATAAATACATAATAATGACGCTTATGCTACTGGTTGGGGTTTGATTCATGATCGCTTTGATTATAATTTAATTTAATCATAACATAATATAACGATTGTATTTCTCCGAAGGGGCAGACAAGGGTGTGTTGTTGTAAACCTACTATTCATCAGTTATGTTTAGGTCGCATGTACCTAATGGTTGGTAAGCCTATTGCCATACACCGGGCATAAATCCAGACTCCGAGCTGCTACCAGGCATTTCAAGATAGTAGTAAATAGTTGTGAAAGGGTTAGAGAATTGGTGGAGGGTAGGAAGGTTTATTTTTAGAGTAGGTACGTAACATCGATGTAGATCATTCATGCCTCTTCTATTTGAACTTCAATGGGTAACGTTTTCCCGGTTATTTCCCTGGGAAGGAAAGAGAACTATAAACGAAACTTTTGTTATATCTATTCTACGCAAGCGAAGCTGAGGGCGCATAGTAAATAAATAAAGAAGAAAGAGAAATTAAGGAAGATTCGAAGAGTCACATGAGAATATATAGCAACGATTAACCAAGATGACGCAATTGCGATAATAGATAGAATTTGTTCACACAAATTCTATCTATTATCGCAAAAAGTCATTTTTATCGCGGAGAAATAACCTGTTTGCGTGAAAATTATTAGAAGAAAAATGGCCTGGCGTTATCTGGCGTTATCTAAATAATATATAAATTGCGTTCGTCTACCGTTTGCGGTGAAACGAGGCGGGTGTAATCAGAAAATGAATGGGAGTACCCGGGGCTAAATAATAAATTAACGCTTCGCAGGGAAAATTCTCACATTGAATTCTTGGGGCCACTAATTAGGTGTCTTATTCGTTGTGCAAATTACAGCTGGATCAACAGAGGCTGGGGGGATTGAGAGAGTTCGGAATTATTTGAGCAAATCATTTGGGACTTTCAGTAAAATGCTGAGGTGCAACCCATAGACGTGCCACAGCTGGGCACGGGTCTCCCCCACAGACACAGCAGGAGGTCTAGAGAATACTCCCCCACGCTGCTCTTATGCAGATTGGTGAAGGGGTAGTGGCCAAACCATTGTTGAATGTTCTCAAGCCGCCCGAATGTCTTCAACAAGGTTTTACGATTATTTTAACGCTGAGGGCTTAAATTGACTGTTGAGCCCCTGAAATTTTGACACTAGCGGTCATCAATCCACATACCGACCGTGGCCGGCGTTCCTTGACTTAGTCGATCACATACAATTGACGCAAGGCATTGGGCCATGGACGCTACGTTCATGTTGATACTATCTCTGACTGAAGCTATTGATAATATGAAGCCGACGAGAGGTGACTGCTAGTGGCAAAATTTCTTTAACGCTCCGAACCATATGAGTATTGTTCAAAGTCAGTCACAATTATCATGGGTGGCAGCGGATGGGTGGTGCTGCAAGCTCGTTTGCTATCGTATATCCATAAAAGTGTGTACGTGGATTCCATTATCAAGAAGATGCATACTTAAAACAGTTATACAAAACCACGTAATGTTCTTCGAAATACACGTACTTAATTAGTAACACTAATTAAGTACGCTGCTTTATTAATGCAATGTCGTATATTTCGTTTTTCTTACCCTCCCAGTTCTCTGACGTCTTCTTTCCTTAAATTACGTAAAGCAGACAAAAAATTATGACTGTGATAACAAAATAACCAGATAATACGTCTGCTCTTTAATTTCCGGACGTCGTTATGGTGAATATTTTAAAAGAATATTACCTGCAGTGGTATTCTAAGAACAAAAGTTGTATAGAACAAAAGTCTGAATGTAAAGCTCTCACAACGAAGAAGGGCATATGTATATCAGAACCTAACACTGAGGGTAGGTATGTAAAGGTGACACTTCTAACCTGACAATTCTAGTCCTGTATGATTCTTAATCAAAATGTTTCACAGTTGTCGGCAGCAGATGCATTGGTGCATGCTCGTTGCTATTTTCCATATGTCCGGTAGTCAAAGGTAACTTCAGTGTCGAAAGATTTGAGGCCACCCAATGGCCTTTGCAAAGGCTCTACGTCATTGTAATATAAAACGATTTGTAGTGATTTTAACTAATTTCCTTGAATCGACGAGCATGTATGATGTACTGATGAGGGTAGGTTATGTGAAATAAGTTTATCTGGATCGTTAGAAATCTGTAGTCCATCCATCCGTATTCAGTCACAGGCCTTGTGAACCAATTTATTTGTGTAAAATGTTATTTGTGAAAAATATATGTGGAAAAATGTTGTGTGTACCGAGAAAAGCAAATACATAACACGCACGATTCGTCAATTGAGAACGTGTCTCCTTCAAATAACACCATTACGGTCAGCGTTTGTGCAAAATATTAAACGGCCGTCCCGTTGACGGCCAACACGTTGGACTGAAGCCGTCTCACCTATGTCACGGGCCGTGACACGTGACAATCTGTTGAACAGGTAGTGAATATTACCTGTTTCCTACGAGGACATTCCTTAGAAATTAGTGATGAATTGCGACGATTTTGGGTAATTGGGGCGATTCAGACCATTCCTGTTTTGATGCTTTCAATATCTGTATGCTAGAATAGTTGCAATATAGTGACAGTAAGCAGCGTGCTTCGGAGGGCACGTAAAGCCGTCGGTCCCGGTTGTTTTCAATGGTGAAGACAGTCGTTAAGTGTCGTCGAAGCCCTTGGGTTGTCTTACATACGGAGAATATTCGACACTGGATTGGCAACTAACCCCTCCACTAATCCGCATTGGAGCAGCGTAGTGGAGTATACTCTAGATCTCTCGCAGATTTGTCTGCGGTGAAGACCCGTGCCCAGCAGTGGGATGTCTATGGGTTGCAGAAGCAGTGACAGCAAGGCATAGGCTCTTTTACACACAGGTGGTCAAGTGTATATATCCACGCTGTTTTAGTGTTTATTGGTGAAAGGTCAATTTTTTTAACAATAATAAATGCTCGTCCCGAGAACAGACATCGCTTTGGATTTGCTAAACAGCGACCTGGAGGCGAGCGAGTGGAATGGTATTGCCTATTTCTTTCGAGAATATTAGTAGAAAAGAATTTTGGTAAATGGTAACGTTTTAGTTTTCCTCTACGGACGTTATACAACAGAGGTTACGGTTTTTTCGAATACCCATATCAATCAAAATTTACTTTAGTAATAGTTTGCTGGTGTGATGGAAACACGTGAAATAATTTTATGTATAAAGTAAAATATTTTCCGATCGTAAAAGTGTAGTTGTCGCCAACACTTATTTGGAAGGCATTTTCCTTGAAGCATTTTTTCAAGTTCAAACTCTTGGTCGACTTTAGCAAGTTTATTTTCTTGATATTATGTCTACCTACATGTTTTGCAATATCAATGCTTTAAAATATACGGGGACATTGTACAAACATACGTACAGAATACGCTGGGCAATCCCTGGGGAAATTATTGGTGAGACAACTAGTGTTGTATGATTTATCGTAACCGAAACGGTGCCGTAGTGTCGCAGCTACTCTCGTGTTTTAATTTGACGTCACTATCATTTATCTTGTGCGGTGTGAATTTATTACAACACTAGTTGGAAACGTTTTGGCTTCAGAGTAAAAAAAAATGTGTTTCCGATGCATAGGTATATAAAAATGTTAGCTTGCTAACCTTCTTGTACACATAAACAATAACTGTACCAAATTTCATACACCTCCGTCCGCGTATGTTTTGTAAAAAGGAATCGAAAGTTTTTGTTTCGCGTATTAATATTTATTATGATGATCTTTTTATTTTAATTTATATGTCTGGACATACGACTTGCGATTTGATTTACTTATCCATGTTTTTCGGATCAAGATTTTAGTGAAAAAAATGTACCGAGTAGTAATCAAAAAATATTATGTTTCAGTTGGAATGAGATGTTTTCTGGTAACACTTTTTAGAGGCAACCATCTTGGTTCTGAACGCATCTATTACCGACTGAACGATCCTTATGAGTCTTGTGCTGGGTCTGTCACATTGGATGCACACACACTTGTTTGCTAGGCCTCGAATAGCAGTTCAAAAAAACTTACCACTCGACTATTGTTCTTAAATACCAACATGTTCATTCATATTTTACCATATTTTTTCCCATGTTTCTTGACAATGACCTAACCCTTTCCAATACGAGGGGACACCCATGCCCAACAGTGGCACAAATATAGGGTTGTAGCGCTGATGATCGTTGTTGAATTAAAACAACCCCGATAGGGCCAATAAAGACATGCATGACCCGAATAAAAATATATATCTGAGAAATAAATAGCTGCACCGGCCGAGACTCAAACCCGGGACCCACGATTTGGCAGCCAGGATCATTCACCACTACGCCACAGAGTCGTCGAATCCTATTGAAATGGATATATACATATAGAGATACTGCAATTTCTGCATTTGCATTCAGAAATAAATCATTGCACTGAGTTATAAATTCGCGTTGACACTTGTGTCGAATTTCCGCTTCTGCTCTGGACGGTTTTCATCCATAAAACTGGTTTGAAAACAAGTCGTAGATTGAAACAACATGTTTTCACGAAGTTTTGACCCAAATATGTCGCGAAGGGAACTATCGTGCGGCGTAAATGGAGCACCATTTCGAAGCGTTTTAATTCGAAACCACCTTTTTTTGTAGGGATGGGCCGGATAAAGGTAACCGGAAATATATATTTTATATTGAAAGTGAAATTATATCCGAATTAGTAAAATATAGTTGAATTATGTTTGTTGTTTGAAGAGCCCTTTCTCTTTTTGGGTTCGTCAAAATAAATACAGAAAAGGAGAAAAGGCTCTTTAAACAGCAAACATAATTCAGCAATATTATAATTTAGGAAAAGTCTGTATATTATTATAGTCAAACTATTAAACAAATTTTTCCTGAAATCATAAAACGTTTTGATGAACTGTTGCTTACGAACTTGGGTGTATCTGTTTTCTTTGCTGCACTACTAGTAAAGTTTCTATTGAATCCTTTTGAAATAAATTCGGAAATCTATCACGTATTAAGTTCTTTTTGTTATGCAATGTTGTGTGTATTTGTATTTATTTTTAAATGTGTGTTAACACGTAGATAGCCTACCTACATAGATTTAAATTACCGTCACAATCAGCCAATCGAAAGCAATTTAATTGTTGAATATGGAACACAACTATCATAATATCCATACAGTACCCGAATCTTCAAACATCCAATACCATATCCGAATATAACGTCCCTAGTCTGATCCAAATTGCATCGCCAGAGGGGTTTTGTTTGCAGCTTTTCAGGTGGCTTCTTTCTTAGTTGCGAGCTCTCATAGAATCAAATGATTTATAAGCTACTTATACAAATACACTTTATTGTATTGAGGTATGTTTGATAAAATGCATCAAACAATTTCCAAATGGTTAGTGCATTACACCGTTACAGTAGGTGACAATCGCACTTAGAAAAGTCATTAGTGCGTGCCACTAGGAGAGCGTTCGATAGTGGCAACTGTTGAATTCTTTACATGGGAACATTTTTGCGGTTAAAATTTAAACGCGTCATTGTCAACCAAATGCGGTCGAAAAAACTTGACCTACTTTTTTAAACGTTTTATATTGTTGTGTTTTTAAAATGTTATTTTATTATTACACATTTTATAAGACTACGTGCTGTAGTAAAGATAGTAATTATTATTTTGATTTAAATTTTAATACTGTTTAAGTTGTACAAAATAACAAAATTTATTCTCAATCGAGGTAGTTTATAAACGTACTTATATTATATTCTTGACTGGAAAGTAACATTACCAATGTTAATGCTAATTGCCACTCCCAAAAATATAACTGTGCACAAACGCGTGGAAGGGTGGACGCGTGAGTTTAAAAATCACGAAAGCAAGGGACCCAAACCACTAGACTCGGCCCGAGCGAACACGCGTTATCATTCGGAAAACTCTTGCAAATTTATTCATGAGGTGTTGATCGCCGGGTGATACGACCCGCCGTTTTACTATCGTGTTTACGCGCGATCGCCCCGATCTGTCCGTGCCCTTTGTTTTTACGAATCGTTTTATCTCACCTTGGAACCGGAATTGGGTTGCGATGTAATTACCAGAACAATTTTCCGTGTATGAATGCATAGGGGACGAAAATGTTATGTTTCCAATCGAATTTCTAATTTATTTTGAGTGTTTTATACATTGTTTATTATTAAATTTCACAATTAAATTAAAAAAACAACAAAAATTTTAGTCATAAAAGATAGACATACAGCATGCCTGTATTTCCTTAATGGGGTACGCAGAGATGTGTGAGAAAAAAGGAGGAGGTTCTAAGTTCTACTGTTTGTATCTTTTTTAATGTATGTACAGCGATATCTTCGTCGTTTATTAACCCTGTTTTATGATTATTTTTAATGGTCAATTCAGAAAGTATCAAAACACTTTATGGCTTCAATTTAATTTTGTATTAATTTGTTATGAATAAGGTTAAAATTGTTATGCTACTATCATGCATGTACATGTAGAATGATCGCGTGGTTGCTGGTTACCGGCCGGTAAGTGGTCAAAGTTCACGCGCGCCGCGTAGGTAGGTACGTACCATAGGTAGAAACCTCATGAGAACATAATGTCTGAGGGGATGAATAGTGTAGAGTCGTGAACTGTAGTACTCGACTCTACATTAGTTAAAACTTAAACAATATATGGCAACGCAGTTAACGCAGTTAACTATGTACCTACTTCTATTCTAATCAAAAGTCATAAACTGTCTAAATATAATGTAATTATCAGCAGCGCGCTTTTTTATTTTGTGCTTGCACCGACTAAACTATAGACAAGAGAAAGCGTAGCATTATTCGTAGCGAGCTACGAGCTACGAGCTACGACACTCGCTATAACATCCGTAGAATGGTTCGTATAAAACTTTGTTTTACTGACGTAAGAACAGAAGGTTCTCTTTTATGAATATTCATTTTAGTCTATTCAAATGTGAATGCAATTGCAGTGTTTGAAATGGATGAATGAAAAGGTTTTATTTAATAGTTGTCTCTTAACAGTTAATGTTAGTTGGTAAACATATTTTTATGTTTTTCGAGTAAAATACGTTCATGTACTCCACCAATCCGCATTGGAGCAGCGTGGTAGAGTATGCTCTAGATCTGCCACAACTGTGTCTGCGGGGAAGGCATGCCCAACAGTGGCAATCGTGAATGTGAATTCATCCATCAAAATTCCACATTCATACAACACATTAAATTCACACAATCTAATATATTTCGTAGTTTCAGTGTGAATTGGTGGTAAAGTTTGTGTTGTAAATTAGCTCAGCTAAAAGCTTCCTTCGTTGAGCTTGCTTCGTAAGTCTACTACCAGCCTTTGCAATATGAATTTCCTATGATTATCGAGTCACACTTGAATTTATGCAAAAAAATTATACTCAAAAATTTTTTTTTTTAAAAAGCTTTTATACCTTTTTTTTTTATTTTCATGCATTGTCATTGGAACCTAATATGTGTGCCAAATTTCAGTGGAAGTGGGTGAAATATTGATTGCAAGATTCCAGGACATACATACAAGATACGAGTAGGTACATACGAGTGAAGTTAAATAAAAGCTTTTAATAAAATAGAATTGTTAATAGCACAAATCCTGTTAGACTCTCCTAGATGCGACTATCTTAGTCCTTGATGATAGCAATGCATCTGTGAGTGACTTTTTACGTGATTCTCATTCAATAAGTTTTTACAGATTTGCATAGTCTGCAAGCTCGTTCTCTGTCTCATACTCATTTAAAAATTAAGTAATGAAATAGATACTTCTTAGCATAATAACCCGTGGAACGAATATATTATATATGTATGTAATTAATGTATTATAATTCACACTATCTGCACGATGTGTCGTTAAGTAGAGTTTTATTTAGCCACTATAACCGACCGCGCCCGTATTTTGCTTAACTCTGTCGATGACATGAAATCGACGCGAGCCATTGGGCTATGGACGCTACTACGGTCATCCAATAATGGTCAGAAATGTCCTTATCTTATAGTGGGTAGTAATGAACACGAAACTAGCACAGTGTTCAAGATTTAAAATGAAAAAGTTTTATTCAAGGTGCGAATAACGCCGTAGGCGAGTTTAACAACGTATCTTTTGAATCCTGAAGCGAAGCGGTGAAAATGAAGTACGGGAGGAACAGTACGGAACATTTCCTTTGAGTTACGGAAAAGACAAAATAAAATACTTTTTGGTCTGTTCGCGTATTTCAACTTGGGACTTTTTTAATTAGAGACTCGGAACCGTTTTTGAGATATAATAAATATGGCATTCAAAATTTTTACAAACTTTGAATGCCATATTTATTTATATCTAATCAACAGCCTATAATATAAATTTTATGCTTCTAGTTCTGAAAATGACAAAACTTTCATAGAACCTTTCAACCCCCTTTTCAACCCATTACAACACTTTTTTCCAAATAAAAAGTAGCCTATGTCCTTTCTCAGGCTCTAGACTATCTGTGTAGTACCTAGTAGTAGTTTTGGCGTGAAAGCGACACAGACAGACAGACAGACAGACAGAGTTACTTTCGCATTTATAATATTAGTATGGATGAAGTTAATGGCATATATTAGAAAAAAAACAAATACGAGTCGAACACAAAACCTCTTTTTTTTTGAAGTCAGTTAAAAATATATCATACGAGTATTGAAAGATCATAGATCATAGATAAATATTTAACCAATTGATCGATGACAGAATTTGACCGGTCCTGCGGGTCAGCTATATTAAGGTTAAGATATATTAATTACTGAGAATAACGCGCATTCTGTGAAAATTTCAGGTTATTTCCGTTCAAGAGTTAAGAGTTCTGTGACAGCGGATGCATATGCGTAACGTTTCTCACCCTTTGGGTACGGAACCGTAAAAAGGACTGGGAGCGAGACAAGAAAAGTTGCATACGACTCATTCGCTTCGCTAGTTAGTATTTTAAATTTCAAGAGGTTTTTAGAATCCGACGTACTCTTGGCTAAGCAGACGTATTCTAGCCGAGTTTATAAAGTGTCCACTTGCGTAATGAGGCAGAAATTACTTTTCCGCAGAAATGTGTGAAACGAATTGAGTTTGAGCTGCTTCCAACGTCGAAGTTATCTTCACTTAGCTATGTAGGGATGGTATTCATGTAGGGATGGTATTTATGACGCTGTCGTCATATGATGATTTGGTGGATCAGTAACATACACTTTTGTGAACTGTGTGATAAGCTGAAAAATATGTTCTGGTGTTTTGGTCGATCCGATGGATAGTAGCATTCATAGCCCAATGGCTAACGTCGATTCAATGAGATCGACAGAGTTAGGCAACGTAAAGCCGTCGGTCCCGGTTGTTTTCAATGGTGGAAACAGTCTTTAAGCCTTGTCGAAGACCTTCGGGTGGCTTGAGAACATTCGATACTGGATTGGCCACTAACCCCTCCACCAATCCGCATTGGAGCAGCGTGGTGGAGTATGCTCTACACCTCCTGCAGCTGCGTCTGTGTGGACCTGTTCCCAGCAGTGGGACGACTATGGGTCGCAGCTAGCTTGGTCGATACTTTTTATATTGATGTTACTAGTCTGATCGGAACTAGTCTGTGCCTATTCTAGTCCCTGTATTGTGCCTATTTTAATTGAGCAGACGATAATCCATGCAATTTATCAAAGGCAGATCACGGTACGTACCGTATTTCCTCATCCAGGATAAAACGACATAATTACAACAGATCGCTAAGGGGGGAGGGCTTAGCGTCCGTCAATCTAACAGCCCCTTTCAACTATTTTAAGCCTTAAGGGTTGACTATGAGTAAAAGCAAAGAGATGCTAAAAACAGCTTTAGTTTTAAGGCAGCAAGACAGTATTCTACTCAATTGCTTTTATGTATGTATGATGTATGTATGCTCTTAGTGCTATACAGAAAGTTGAATGATAATGCCAAAATACCAACCACCTTGTTGAATCAATAAGTTGTATTTGTATTTGTGTACTATTTTCGGTGGACTTTAGTTGCCTGACATGATTGGAAATCAAACATGATTTTGATTTTGATGGTGATTTTTTTTACTCGCAAGCTAAGTTCCTTGGTTTCGGTTCGGGAATTTATTTGTATTTCTTTTAAATTTCGAATTCCCTCTAGAACAGCTGCAGCGAATTAACACGAGTTTGAATTAGATACTGCTTATTATTATATAATGCCTCTCGAAAATACATGAACAAATATATGATAGTTAGGTAGTAGGTAAAAGTAGGAGACCCGTGCCTAGCAGTGGGACGTCTGTGGATTGCATCAGCAGGTAGTAAAATAATTATGTTTTTTTTAATCGATGATTCTGTACTTAAAATTAAATGCAATCATCAGCATGTATTGTGTATTTACTTTTGATGTATTCAAATAAATTGTGTCGAAAAATCCTTTGCATTGTATATAAACACGAAAGGAAATGCGAAATAACTTGACACAGCAAAACGCTGACAAAATAATCGCATAGCATCGACATAGCTTCGATATGCAGTAAAACATCAGCTTTATACCTGTCCTTTTATGATCAAGAAAAATTACGGCATGACATAATACCTGCTATAGGGAAAACCTGCTAGTACCGCTGGCTGACTTGGTGCATGATGCACTATCATCTGTCAAAGTCAAATATAAAGTTAAAGTTAATATTTTATTTCGCTTTGTAGTCATTTTAGTTGTCCTTACTAAGTACCTGTGTAGATTTGTCTAGAATAGAGGTAGTTCTATGTTACCTTTATTGTGTACGCAAATGGCACGTAATGGCAATGGCAATATGATAAACGAACGAACTGACAAAAGCTATAAAAAGGTACACCAATCTATATATATAAAAGGAGAAGGTGACTGACTGACTGACTGACTGACTGACTGACTGACTGACTGACTGACTGACTGACTGACTGACTGACATATTAACGCAGGGCCTAAACTATAAGGGCTAGAAACTTGAAATTTTGCACAGGGGTTCCTTTTATAACGTAGGGGAGCACTAAGAAAGGATTTTTGAAAATTCACCCCGTAAGGGGGTAAAACGGGGGTGCAATGTTAGTATGAAACTTTGCCGTTTTTGATGTTATTCGAATGAAATTCAGTACCTATGAAGGTTTTTTATTGAGTTTCGAAAATCATCTCTTAAGGGGGGTAAAAGGGGGGTGCAAAGTTAGTAGGTATAAAAGTTTTTCGTATATATGTACTTACATTATTTCAATGAAATTTTGTATTTAGGTTATGTTACGTCTAATTCCACGCGAGCGAAGCTGCGGGCGTCCACTAGTTTAATCATAAATTGATTTACTTGCTTCTTTCAGAGCGCTTGAAGCATAGATTTTCCTTTTTTACACTTCATTATAATTATATCGATAGAATGAATTTTTACATTTTAATTTACTATTAAATGTCTCTAGCGGCTCAAAAGTAGTAAGCTTAATAGGAAGCCAAACTTGTTGATACGATAGGTTTTTTTAAATTAGATGAAAAATTAGCATGCTGTATCCGCTTCTGTCAATGACAACTGTGACTTTGAACAAGACTCATAAGGAGGGATCGTTAGTTAGCTGAAGGTGTTACTATGAACATTTGTTAGTTCGTTAATAGGCATGAGGACTATAGACTATACTACTATTGACTTGCTAGTCTATAGTCTGTCTGCTGGGCACTTGCCCATCGTCACTAGCCAGTGACGATAGTAAAATGGTGTTAGTAATAGTCCAGACAGTAATTTTAGTAAGAGTTTCATTCTAAGTCGGTCCAGACGCATTGCTGATATTTAGATTTAATATGGTTCGATCTGGAAAAGTGATACCTACTAATAAGAACATAACTCAGTCTACATATAATGACTGCATATTTAATTGCACTACAAATAAGGAAAATTAAAAGGGTTGAATGAACTAGGTACACAACATCCGACTTTGCCGCTGTCATGAAACTTAAATAATGCGTCTATTTATGTTTATGCGAACAAAGGGTATCGAAACAAAGCGTGTAGGTACCTGGAAAGAAACAAAAATTAAAGCCTGGATTCATAATTTCAATAGTTTGCTTGCAATTAAAAATTGCTACATTATCCGCAGCCCTATTGAAAGGCTCATTGTATTGAGTACTCATCATGCTGTACTGCAGACCGAATTTCTCGAGGTTTGTTGACTCGCTTCGTTGTCACTATTTATTTCGATCGGCGGAATATAGTGAAAATAGTTGATTTGCAGAACATTATTAGTGAACTAGCTGCTGCCCGTGGCTTCACCGCGTGAAATACAGACACAATAGTTATAAATGAATAGAGAGTTCGATCAGATCACATTCCGCTAAACAAAGCTTTTCTGATGGCTCGAACTCAGTCGCCCAACTGCCCCGACTACGAATATGTAGAAGATATATAACATTGCTACAGACGTCCCACTGCACAAACCGACCGCGCCCGTCGATGCTTAACTCTTTCGATCACATTGAATCGATGCGAGCCATTGAGCTATGGACGCTACTTTAAGGTAAAACATCTATACAAACAAATGCACAGGGAAATAAGCATTCACCAACCTACAACTTACGCCCGCTATTTTGTTTCAGGTCTTCAATAAAATGCAAGGCGTATGGCTAGCGTTCGTCGGAACATTTCTGCTCGGTGCAGGTAAGTTGGTGCAACTTTTATTTCGCACAGAAAAGTTATTTTAATATATTCCAAGAAACTATAAGTGTAATTCGTGCCAAGGGTGGTATGGACATAACAGTCAGAGTGAGAGTACATTATGGGTAATTTTGAATGCAGTCTATTGAATTTCGCATTTTTCGCAAAAAAATACTGTAAAGTTTACTTTACCTTGTTATTTATTAATTTGATACTTTTTACAAATAAATAATTATCAGTTATTATAGAAGTGTATTTCTTTATATCCTTTTAGTAAATACAATAACTGACAAAGTTAGTTTACTTAAGTGCTGGAGGGTCTTATTTCTTGGGGTAAAGACATTTATACGACATTTATATAGCAAGTATATTTATAATTTAAGAAACACAAAATACAAAAAATTCAGCTAATGAAATTGAACTTGAGTGCTTCATCATATTTTACTTGTCTTGGCGAAGATCTTGGTGATGACACTTCTTTGCTCGAAAAATCTTCCAATCCATGATTTAAAGTATTTAGTGTGGCTCATAATAATCTTTCAAGAATTTCCGTCTGCAAATTATATTCAAGACGGAATTAAGTTTTCTCGCATTCAAAACCGCCACGTCTTGGCACGGAAGCCCCGAATTACTCGACATACTTGTGGGTCATACATATTTATCACCTGGTTTACAAACGGCCCCTTGCAAACTCTTGTTTGCATGTTTAAAACATTTTTTTTTTGCTTTAAAATAATATATCGCGACTTAAAAGTAGAACAGGTGCATCATATTACACTGTAAGCAAATATTATAACAACGACGGCGTGTCCCCGAAGCACTTTTGCCATTAGCGGTCAAAAGTGAGACTGGACAGATTGTAATACTGAAGTTACGCTACAGACAGATGTTAAGTGCTTTGAAGAATTTCAGCGCTGGTGAGCTGGTGGCTCAGTAAGTGCATTTTCACTGGTAGGAGGGATTTGAACCCACGATTATCGTGGGATCGAATTCAATGTAAAATAATAAATACACCACGCAACAACGAGCGCTTTAAATTGTCGAAAAATGTTTTTATTAATTTAATCAGATTTTCAGATCAGTATGGGTGACCGCTAGTGGCAAAAATTTCATGGACGCTACCGTGCTTCGGAGGGCACGTAAAGCCGTCGGTCCCGGTTATTTTCAATGTTGGAAACAGTCGTTAAGCCTTGTCGAAGACCTTCGGGTGGCTTGAGAACATTCGACACTGGGTTGGCCACTAACCCCTCCACCAATCCGAATTGGATCAGCGTGGTGGAGTATACTCTAGACCTCCCGCTGATGCGTCTGTGGGGGAGACCCGTGCCCAGCAGTGGGACGTCTATGGGTCGCAGCGAATCAGATTTAAAAAAATATATTTTCTCCACACGTAATATAAACATAAACACATCTTTACATTAATATACACCACTGCGTCTGCCTTCGTTGAAATACAGGCGTGATTTTATGTTAAGTGACATCTGAAAAAATCTTCCCGCTGAATGCAACTATGATTCCCAAACCCCTTCTTTACATAACATCAGAGCGCCAACCGTTGTCTGCATACCAAACTGCTGGAATACAAATTAGTATAGTAGGTAGGTCACTACGCCCCAGGAAGTACGGAAGGGAAAGGAGTAGTTATAATCTCATTTTCCATTCAAAACTAGAGTCATCTGTATGCAGGGTTGTTAAGAAGAAGTGCAACAATAAATTTCGCCTAATTTTCTTAATCCACTTGAGTTCAACCGCCTAAGACAAGAACTAACTACTGATGAATATTGGTAGCAACTGTCATATTATCGCTAGTCTACCAGATATCAAGCACCAGATTTAGTTTAGGGCTTGACACAAGGGTACACATTTTAGACAACTAGATACTTGAAATCACTCCTCTTGTTTCCGTACTCCGTGTTCTGCATCGGCACAACCTTACTTATCTTTAAGAAGATTTTCTCCTGCATTTTTCATGTTCTAACTTGTGAACGTATTTTTAGTGACTATGTAATGGTGATCATTTGCTTTTTTAGGTTTTTATTGTAATATCAACGTCTGCACAATATTTCAATAGGAAATAGAGTGGCGCCTTTACTCTGCGTTAGCAAACGTTGACCATTTTCTGTCACATTGCCTATAACCATTTTTTCGCCAGGTGAAAACCTCCTCAATGTCTTTTCTCAGCGCTTGTGGAGAACTGCAGAATCTTCAGGGATTTGTAGTAAAGACTATACTTAAACCTATGTGTTTAGGGAAACTGAGCGGGAAACACACAGTCCACTTGCACAAATACACACTTGCGGTCGCTGGCTCGTCTTGATACCGTAGCACATATTAAAATGAGACTTAGATAGACATACCCTGGTAAAAAGTGGGTTTACTACATCCCTCTGCCTCCTCATACGGGGAAATACAGACGCTCTTTTATGTTATTCATTATAATAGGTTTTCAGCATTCATTCTACCAAAAAAAATCGTGAGTTCGGCAATGATTTTGGAATACGAGTTACTAAGATTCAATAAATATACCTACTGAAATTAATATTTCGTTCGAGAATATAGTTGAGTTATCGATGGAATGAAAATGTCATACTGTCACAGAGTCCACAGCTAGACATAGTGGAGTAAAATTAGGTATGCGATATCATTTACTCTGTTTATCCACTGTAAGAATAAATCCTTTTGAAAATTGATAAGTTTACCAATATCAACCACGTTACTTCAGTGAAGAGTGGTGGTGAACTTTACGTAGTTTTATAGCAGATGAAATACTTTACAGAGCCAATTTTACAGCATAGAGAGGTAAAAGATCGATAGGTATGCGAGCTCAACATTAACTTGACATGCGCTTTGAAGATTACAAAAAGTTCGTGCGTTCAACTTTAAAATTAGAAAAAACCAAGTTTAAGTAGACTGCTATATTATAATATACACACATTATAAGATAAATATTCTAAGTGTTTAAGTTTCATATTTATTGTTTATATGTAGCAGCTGCAACCCATAGACGCCCACTGCAGTACTGGGCACGGGTCCACAGACAGCTGCGGGAGGTATAGAGCATACTCCACCACGCTGCTTCAATATGGATTGGTGGAGGGGTAAGTTGCTAGCCCAGTGTCGAATGTTCTCAAGCCACCCCAAGGTCTTTGCATAAAAAGCATTTGTTACATACGAGTAATAAGATAATAATTATACATATCAATGTTAATAGGTAGGTACTACTACAATTATTGATATTTACAACACACATTTTAATTCTAGTAAACTTAAATTTTGAACCTATTAAAGCCTTTTTCGACGACAAATAAATAAATTGATTGATTGATTGATGGCCAGCATCCATAAAGGAAAAAGCTGGCCGTCGAAAAAGTTCTGTATGGAACGACGATTTAATGCGGTCGGAGCCGCGGGTAAAGCTAGTAATAAATAATACAATAATATAAATAGGAACGTCATGTAATGGTATTATTATTAATACATTCGTCTATAAGAAAACCTTCTTAGTAGCAATCAATAACCAATTAGGTAGGTATTTATTGAGTCTTCCCAGATCTTTCTATATTTCTTCGATCCCCGCAAGGATTTGCCACTTTTATACGTTACACTTTTTATGGTTTCTTTACTTATCAGTAACATGATAAAACATCACGCCTGTATTTCCCTTAAGGGGTAAGTAAAAGGTGTATACACTGTACATGGTACACCCACTTTTCACTTGTTATGTTAATTTATGGTCACATGTAATAGATGGCGAGTCTGTTGCCATACACCGGGAACAAATCCAGTCTCTGAACTACTTTTAGGAATCAACTACTTTGGGAAACTACTTTTGGTCAAGTATTGTTGGGGAAGCCCCATAATACTTTGACTGACCCGTGAATCGAACCCAGGTCCTTTAGCAAGACCAAAACGGCAGTCAGTACTTAGTTGTGGTAGTAGGTAGAAATATTTACTTATCACCAATTTATAAAAATCGTATATTTAATTTTCTTACTTGAGAACTCAGTACTTTTTTTATGGATATTGGTAGCGGGAGAAAGTGTGGAGCAAACGTATACCACCCATCCCCAGCCGCCATGACAACTGTGACAGGACTGGGTATTGTATTACAGATATTACTGTAAGTGATTTTTTTTTTCAAGTCTTTTCAGTCGTCAGTGCGTTGCTTCCCCAACAACATGGTATTCTGACATGGTAACTGGCAATCTAGAAAAATCTGCCAATGCTTATGTACTTATTTAGAACAAATTTGAAAGTAAGCCCCAACTCATTTATAATTTGTCTGACGAATCTCTTGAATACGAAGTTCTGATCAATTCGCTTGAATCTCAAATAGGAGTTATGTTCATTCGGCAATTTTATAATTACATCAGCCAACTTCCTTACCGACAATCTCGAATATTCAATTACAAAGTTGGTGAACTACTGGAGAACTTGATATACGTAATAACTCATAGCTGATGCTGATCTGGAGCTCTATTTTTGAATCTCTCGCTTGACTTCGACTCATTACTACATAGGGCACACTGAAAGTTTTGCGCTTCTGGCCGCTCATAAATATTTGAATTTCGAACTAATTTCAAATTTCGGAACTATGAAGGAAACTTATCTTTTTTTACTTTATTTATATCAATACAGATAAAAAAGATAAGTGACAAAGGGAAACGTCCAATGGAATTCCACATCAAATTGAATAGTGGAAACTAGTTCAGTTGTGATGAGGGAATAAACGCGGGAATGAAAATAATTCCCGGAAAGCGAGTTTTCTCGCCATTTAAATTAAACTGGACTCGTTTAACACAAAGCAGGAGATGAAGCTAATATCGGTGCTCACTTAGTTACTTAGGTGACAAACAAGTTTCATAGTACTTCGGTTATATTTACATACAAATTACATAGTAGGTACCTACTCTGGTTACATACTAGTAGAAGTAACTTAGTACTTCGGTTACATACAAGTTTCATAGTACTTTGGTTACATAGAAGTAACATAGTTCTTCGGTTACATACAAGTTACATAGTACATTGGGACAGCGCTGAGCGATGACGAGGTTAAAATCCAATCAGCCAATGACTTTTCTGAGTTACTTGTGATTTAAAAAATTAAATATTTCCTGCTGTAACTCAGGTCAGCGAAAATTCAGATTTCGTAACGCGTCCGCGTCTGAGAAGTCGCGGGTGGTGCGGGGAACGTGGTCCGCGGTTAGTATGGAATCAACGAGCTCGAAACCAAATATCGTAAGCGCCATTCACATTTTTATCAAAAAGTTAATAAAAATGTTTCGTTTTTTTGAAATCTAAAACAGTCACGAAATCGAAAGGGTAAAAACCTATGTGTTTGTGATTTTATAAGAAATATTATTATAAAACACTGTCGTAATGTGCATTTATACGAAATTTTAGAGGTAACTACAGTTTTTTTTTCTATCGAGCAAAATTTTTCCAATCGTGTTTTGAAAACAGTCCTCCCATAATGCAAGAAATCTTAAATTTTTTAAATAACAGCTAATATAAAACAGCTAATTTTGCCGTTTTCACTTACTAAGGGCCCTTAATATAGAAATATAGTACGTTTTCGTTTTTATAAAGGCATTACTAGAAATGCCTGTTAATATTAGTTGTTGTTGGTAGTAGTCCATTTAGTAATTTAACAAGTCTCATTCTAAGTCTGCCACAGACACGTTACTGCCAAGGTCTACAAGTAAGATATTCACATCTTGTTTAAGTAGAGAAACCGGTGTATCGCAATATAAGCTACAAAATCCGATATCCTATTCAATCCACCAATCTATTCGTAACTTGTATGTATTCCGTGATTGTATCTATACAGAACTTTGCACAGTACCCAGTAATGAACGTTAACTAGCCCCATTCAACCTTGCCAAATACTTTTACGTTACTGACTGAGTTACTGAATAAAAGAGAATACTAGCCAAGGGCGAGTGGAGTTTATGTATACCGGGTTACGTCATCATTAAATACATTTTGCAAGCCGTGACTGGTAAAGCATTCCGATAACTCCACCCATCCATCAGCCTTTTGAGGTCCACTGCTGGACATAGGCCTCTCCTGAACGGCACCACTCCGACAGGTCTTGTGCTTATATATGGTAACATCTTTTTTTATATCATAATATTTTAATGACAAATGTTTCTCGCGCCTGCACCTGCGATAAAACTAAAATATAAACAAATACAAAGCTTTAAATTACCTCTACCATCAAGTGAACATTCGATAGGTTGAAGTTTGAGCGAAAGGTCAACAAATCAACAATGTCTTTGGGTGAACCCACAAATTTGTTCTGTGTGATAAATTCACAACGAAAAAAGAAAAAAATGGAAGTGGGTTAGTGTGAGAATAAACAACTCGGAGTGTGTGCCACTTGTTTGTGTAAAAAATATTAGGAAACAGTCATATAGGTTATACATACCTACACGTATGTGTTATTTTAATGGTTGAAATCAAGCGGGATTTTTTGTCTTCGTATCTTAAGTGTAAAGCCACTCTTACTCTGTCGTCCGTGAGTAGATCCCTTTTCCTACAAGCACACCCGACTACGCGTCCTATCGGCTGTCAGCCCCACACCAAACCACACAATACTTCTTAACGAACGTCTCCCCTAACTAGCTACATTCATGTTGGTGCCACAATTCGTATATAATTATATGTATCTTATAATTTTGTATATTTATCGTAGCAGTACATAAAGACGACCTTGGGATTTTATTGGAACCTTGGAACGCACCGGTGCCCTCCAGTACTGTACCCCTGACATTCTACTCACAGTTGAGACGGTTGATTAGTCAACACTTATAAAATGTTGTGCACGTCATCACTCCCGTCATCCAGTGACATATGGTACCCGTACAGCCCGCAGCCCCAGAAGTCCTCTGCCTCTTGAGATATGCAAGGGCTACCGAATTGAATACAGAGCGATAAACATTAAAAAAAAAGAAAATTAAATAAAATGTGATAGTTAACGCCTTGAGTAGCCCAATATATACTTTTAATAAACGTTTTGTATTTCATGTGTACTTAGATATTTTGTAATATTAAGGTATGTAATAATATTATTGCGGATATTTCGAACCAGTTGCATGGATCATGGTCAAGATGAGAGTGACTGTCTTACTATACTAGATGAAACTGACTTATAATATTTCACAAACTATGAAAATGTTGATAAACAATCTCAGCACTCAATGCTTGGAGTTACCATTTTAATATGAATATTAAAAACTTAAGCCAACACCGAATAGCGCTTAAATGTTTATGGAAATATTTTGAGTTGGCATCCAAACGAAGGAATTATACAGAGAAAATAATTCAGAAGAACGCAAAATTCAGAGACTAGCCTTCAGTTGAAATGAGATTCAGATTAGATACAGAGTTATGCAGTGACCCAGTATACAGCCCTGATGTATTGCACATTGTAAAATAACCATTTTATACAACGAGCACACGTCGAAAATTTAATATTACGAAAATGTACAGCTCGACGTAATTTATTTTAAAAAGAATTTTAGTTTAAAAAGGACGAGTGAAAATGGTTGTTATTTGATTTTTTTAATTATGTTTATCGGACTACATACAAAAGGTACAGGGTAGGGATACATATGGCGAGCTTAATGCATAAAGCATTATCTACCAGCTAACATTGGTCTAACCAGACAATCACGAAAATAGGTTTAATTGTATTTTATAAGCAAAAATTTAAATAACATAAAATTACACCGTTTAGATATTTACATACATACAAAATCATACACAATAATACACATATACATACAACATACATACATACATAAATTTTTACTTAAATAAATAAATACCTTTTTCGTGAATGTGCCTTTCGTGTGCAACTTACAGTGTAGGAACAATTATTTTTAAAGCAATCGACCATTTTAGTCCTCAAGGGTAGCAGCACATATTTGACGGACTTGGAACGAAACTAACTTACTACTAACTGAACTATTACTGACACATACAAACAGGAATTAAGTTATTATTATTACTAAGTCCACTGCCCTAGTTCTCATACGCACAAATGGAGTGACCAACGTATGTCCGTATTAAGGCTAACTACAGACTTTCCCAGTCCATATGAGTCTTGTTTATATGCAGTTGGTCAATTGTCATGGGCGGCAGCGGATGGATGGTGCTGCATGTCCGTTGCTATAATATCAGTTGGGATTGAATACTTAATGTTTCAACTCTAGTAATGCCGGCAACACACTCTCGCCGTGGTTTTACGTTCGTTAGCGCTCTTTGTTACCCGGGTGCCTACTTCATCCCGAAACCACTAAATCGTTCGCTCGGAACCAGCTATTGCTGATTCTTATCGACTTAACAAATGGCCGTTGAAACAAAGCTAGTAATCACTAGCTGTTTTTGTTCGAGTAAAAGGTTTACAAGCCTATTTTTGAGCACAGGTTTTTTCTCAGAAATTTGATTTAGGTTAAACCTTTATCAAACTTAGTGTTCGTGACATTCTTACAGAAAACAATATCGAAGTAGTTAAATAATTTATGAGTATAAAATATATATAACCTCACAGATAATCATTAATTTTTTTTAGTACGTAAAAGAACAATACAAAACAAGTAAACTAACGTAGGTACTTACATGACACAGTAATGTCATGTAAGTACCTGCACTACTTTTTAAGTGTTAAAGGTCATTTTTGAACGTAAAAAAAAAATAATACCTTATTTTATACCAAAGGAAATGTGGTAGACTTGGTAAGTAAACCATTACATTACTTACCAATGCAAGGGCAGCCCCTTGAATTTTGTGAAGCTTTCTTCCATTGCCTTCCTGAGTTTGAATTAAGAGTAAACGAAATTTATGGACGCTTACGTCAGACAGATATAATTGCACCCCAATTAAAATGAAAATTCCACGGTTTCACTGATTTATCATCATCTAAAATATTCATCATTCATTTTGTTTCATCAGATCTTGGTGCTTTGTTTTTGCTAACGGGGTCTTGCACGAAATTTTACGTGTTTTAAAATCAATAGTATATATTTTGCGCTATATTGGTATGTTGTAATAAAAGGCCTTGTTTAGGATACTTCGATTCTTAAACAAGGTCACTGCCTGCCTGCTTTTTGGAGGATGACAGAAAATAAATACGTACTTTAAGTTAAGTTTTTTTTTTTAATTTCCGCGGTAGGCCTAAGCCGTTGTTGGAGGACACAAAGAAAACAGTACAATTAAACATCCATAACCCGAGTATAAATATTTATATTTGCCCCGGCCGGGATTCAAAGTCGCGACACGGCATTCGGTAGTCAATGTCACTCATCGCGCTACGAAGTCATCGCAAATGTGTGATGTTACTGGAATCTTAAAAATTCTTGTAGTCCTATGTAAATTTTACGCATAAAACAATAATAACCTTTTAGAAATGGTATATTTTATCTATAAAGATATTTATAGATTTATATTATCCGTTTCCGTACCCAACTAAATTACTTCTAGGGTCCCCAAATTTTAACGATGTAGTTGGAATTGAAGTGGAAATATCTATCCATCCATCCATGAAATACCTAAGAAGCTATAGGATTAATTCTGCTGATCTCAGTGATAAGCTGTGTAGGTTCCTTTTTCCCCAAAAGTATCCGTGAGCGTGAGTGATATTTATTTTGTACCGTTTTTATTAAAGTTAATAAATAAATAACATGAAACTGTTATTAACTTATCAAAATAAGTGATAGCTTTTACACATGTTCCTCTGTTCCTTGTGTGTAGAATCTATAACCATAACAAAAAACATTAACAAAGTGGATAGTTTAAAGCGATGGCCCTGAGGTCGAAAAAGTAAATGAGTCCTGCCCACTCAACTTCCTTTTACCAGAAATCCTTCTCTGTCCTTTCCATGAAATTGTGGAATTACTTGCCTCCGTGTGTATTCCTATAAAACCAACATATTAAATTTTATCATATATAATCACTTTAAATTTTTGTCATATTTAGTAGGTAGTAAGTTCTATATTTAATTTTTTTTTTTTATTCAGTATTATGTTGTTGTTTGTAATTATTGTTATTCGTTTATCTGTCATTGGTTCTTCACCCTACCGTATTATTAAACGGTTTTATTTAGCTTGTCCTGTTTATTTATTTGGGTCAAATCTAGTAATTAAATTTTGACCCACTTCCTGTTGACGGATTTATCTGAAATTTGGTACGCACTTTTAGTTCTGATGACAATATAATTTATATTATACTTGTATCCTCTCTTGTTTGCCAGGCTGTCTGGAAGAAATTGCTTAAAGCAATAAGACAGCATATTGTAAAACTTTTTTTTTCTTTATTAGTTTCTCTTCTGTTCTTTTTCTGGTGCAATCAATTATATTATACAATACGGTCTGTACCCAACTGTAAGCTGGTGGTCTTCTGATGATAAATATATTTCAGAGTATCCTTTTTCCACGTCATTATCCACAATCCGTCAGTCTTTCCTGTCCCCATCCCGCCTCCATTCATTGTCAGTCCCCTTAAAAATTATTAGTTGTCAAAAAACTCCTAACGAAACTCATGGGTGTAACGGAAAATCACTGACAGTAAAAACTATGCAGACATGTGCAGCTCGGCTCAAACGAATGCTTATTCAACGCAAACCCGTTTGTGTGAGAAAAAGGTTTGCGTCTGAAAGCGTGAGGTCCTGAATGGTTGTACGGTTCACAAATCAACTTTTCTCTGCACCATGCAACATTGGAATAAAGGACACGCATTCAGCGGTCTAGTCTGGTCTACGATTTATTTTTATAAGCGTTTATTTACGTAAAATTCGTGGTTTAGATCCAGTTGACGAATATTGGCACAGTTTTCATACAATGTTAATTTGAATCCTACATGATGTAATAATCTTTTTGAGTCTAGTAATTTCAGGAATTTTTTTGTTCTACGTAGAATTTTCACGTCTATGAGTAGTTTAATTAATTATTTTGATTTAGAGCCATGATTTAAGACGTATTCTTACAAAATATCACGCTTTATTTCGAAGTTTGCGTCTCAAGTTTAGTGAGATCTCTTGAGAGATGCATGTATCAATATATGTATACCCAATAATTGTATTGTAATTGTATTCATTTCAAATTTAGAAGAGATTTAAGAAATAATGGTTTTATTTTATGACAATATTTAATCCCAGAATCATCCATATTTAACAATAAGCTAACATTAATTAACAAGGTCTTGTCATCAACGTTCTCTGGGAAGGTAAACAACCCAAACAAACCATCTAAATACATTAATTATAGAATTTAATTATCAGCAAAGACAATATTGGCATAAAGTCTAAATTAACTGGAGCAGACGAATGAACAAAGACGCGTGAATTACTGGAAAATAATCTTTCTAGGCGATAAAATTTGTAATTAGTTTTGATGGTTATTGATATTATTGTGTATAACAGTGGGCAATTTGATAGCTTTTGGTCGACTTTATGTATCGTCTTTATTTCATTGTTGAATGAAATAAAGACCTACCGTTGAAGTAACTTTGTTATATGTGATTGACCGTAAACCGTAGACCTATGGGTCGGTGCTGCAAAGCAGAAGTCTTCGTAGTTCTGAATATTTGAATAAACTTCCATTGGTGAAGTAGTGTACCACTACTTTGGTAGTTGTGTGTTTTAGTGTACCACTTTCAGAGCACTCGTACTAGTATATATATCCATACCTTTTTTCACTTCATATTATATTTTTTTCATTCATATTGATCGCTTATAAGCGATAAGGCCGCCTTTTTTGTATACCCTAATTGTTATTTGTACGTGTAACATGTTCTTCTTTGGTGTACAAATAAAGAGTATTTGTATTGTATTGTATTATATCGATGCCTAGGCATGTAAAATCATTTCAGACTTCGCAACATGTAGCAATTAGTTTTCAGCAGTCGGTGACTACTACAGGAGTTGATATCGATGAACCAAGTTAAATACCTACTTCTCAGTCCAAGATTTCAGCTAAATCGATTTGAAGCAATCAACTGATTGCGTACTAATGCTTACAGAGCAACTGCAATCTGATTGCTGGATGCTGGCTTTTAGAGATAATTAAGCAATTCACTGTTGATGGGTATAGTAATGAAATTGAAACAGTCTATCAAGGCATTTAATATTACTAGTAGTCCTAGAGTGGTTGAAGTTCGACCATTATTTATTTTTTTACTTTTAAGTTTGATCGTTATTAAGGACTCGTAATACGCTTGACCAAACCAATGTTCAAAGCAGTGGCTAGTACCACTCTTATTTATCTGTAGTTCAAAGTGACATGTGACAAATAACATGCCATTTTATCCAGGTAATCAACTATTTACTTTTAAAACTCAATTGTAAGTGACAATTGACCCAATACTCAAGTAATAATTAAAAGAGTTGTGGTGAAGGCTTCTTTTTCGAGTCATGACCCGCTCGTATCATTGGCTTATTAGAGTTGTAAACTGCTCGCCAAGCCGTAGCAAAGACAGGTAGTAAGAACTAAATGGTTAGATCCTAAAGAACAAGACCTAGATAAGTATAGGCAAATAAGTACCTTACTTATAAATAAAACACATCGAATGAAATAAAACTAAGATCAGTATCTTAGCAACTTAAATTACTAACATTATATTTCAAAAGAAAAAATAAGACATATTAGAAAATGTGTACCTATGAACATCTCTATGGCTAAAGAGCGAAGATTGATAGAATAAGCTCCGAAAAAGGTCCAAATATTCGAAGGTCTAAGAATGAAAAATATTACGAAATATAACAAGAATAAAAGAATAAAAAACTATAAAGTGGTAAATAAAAATTAAAAATATAATAAAGAATGTAAAAACATAACATAAAGCACACAAAAAATACGCAAATACATGTAATTATTGAAAATACACTTTATCCTAACTTCTATATGTGTCGTATAAATTGTATTACTGAGTCGAAGAAAACTTGTCAGCCACCAACAGTTCTGTAGAGAGTTGGTTAGTTTGAAAGTAAATGAAAAGTCGTCCTATATTTGTCAAGGAACTTTGCTGAAGGTTGTCCAATAACAGTGACGAGGTAAACTCGTTACGCAACAGATTGCTTCATAATCGTATTAGATGTCTAGGAATGACGCGGGTTCGGTGTCTGGTCGAGGCCAGTCTTTGTTGGAGCCGCTAATGAAGATCCGTCCCAAGTTATTATGTTTGCGAGGCCTGACCGAACTGAAAGATTAAGCTTCGTAATCATCTAAGGTAAATTAAAATATACCTAGTTTTGTAGCTTGTACATTGGTTTAAACCTGTCAGCCCGTTGCGGCAACATGCCGGTATCCATCCATCCATCTGTCCATCAATAGCTCTCTCCATAGAGTGATAAGTGACTTTGAGCTTTCGAATAAGACTGTAAAGGGCTACGTCTTGTCAGGCCTGTACACCAATGGGAAATATTACATTATAATATACATATCATAGTATGTAAATGGATTAGTATTAGTTTGTAGACTTAGTATTAATAAATAAATGTATGTACGATTGTACGTTATTGCTCTAGTATGAATTCCTCGTTGTTCTTATTCGTAAGCAACACTGCGATGTTAGGTACAACACATGCGACCTAAAAATAGCTGGTTAAAACTGGATATACAATACGACTTAATACATGTTACGAATGTATACGAATGTTTACATCTTCGGGGAAATGGGCATGATGATGTTAACTAAGCAAAATAAAGTGTTCATTAGGTAAATAAAAATATGCTTTGGGAAAACATTATGTAACTTGCACTAATAACTGCATCAAAGGCAAACTAACACCTCCGCAGTATAATTTCTTATGTTGCTTAACAAAACAGAGCCGAAGGTTCAGTTGGACAAATTAATATTAATTTCCATCAATGGGAAATCGAATCCGGCAATATTCGGCAGTCAAGGAATATAATGCCATGTCTTCAGAGATATTTTACAATTTCAACACAAGTGGAGTGGAAATCCAATATTTTCTGAATACATTTCAGTTAAATGAACGATTGAGTAATGAAGAAGAGAAGGCATAGCTAATTGAAAAAAATAATATTCAGGGTAAATTATAGGGTTTTAATTAAATACGCTAATAGGTGAAGTTTGTAATTAAACACACCATTCAGTTAAATTGTGGTGCTTTAATACAAATTAATCACAGTTGATGAAATATTTTAACTTTATAGGTAGGTACTTTAAAAACTTCTTAAGAAAGTTTTTTAAAACAAACAACAATAATCCTTATAATAAGAATATAATACACCTCATTGTTCTTAGTTCTCGTTCTTGAGTTCGATTCTCCGAGGAGAATCGAAAATAATACATTGCCGTGCCCAGCAGTGGGACGTCTATGGGTTACAACTTTAAACGTTGGTGATCGTGGTCGCACAAATTCAGTGCGCACACTGAATACCTACGTTTCTCTCCATCAAATAAATGTTAATACCTTCAATATTATTCTCTTACTAGGGAACGCGCGAAACTTATTCTCTTACTAGGGAACGCGCGCAGCTTCGCTCGCATGGAGTTAGTCAACATTGCGTCTGCTTGGTTTATTGTTGCTACTTATTTTCCTCATGAACATTACTGGAAAGAAATCACCGGGAAAAGTACATACTACATTATCCTATATTTTTATTCATTCGACTGTAAACATTTGTTGCAAGTATGAAAGAATATTATTGAAATTTCTGAAATATTCAAACATACTTCCATCTCGTATCCCAACAAAATGTAAGTAGGGTTCTTCAGTAGCTAATACTATTTTAATTTTGTATCACTTGCGTAAACAAATCGCGTCGCACACATCGAAAACAGGATCGATCGAGACGCGGTTTTCAAAATGGGCACAGCACAGACACATGATAACTAAAATAATAATGATTATCAAATAGGTAAATCTATATATATTATACAGTTAATTTTTTTTTTTAAAAAAGCTTTTTTTAAAACCTTTTTTTATTTTCATGCATTGTCATCGGAACCAAATGTGTGTGCCAAATTTCAGCTCGATAGCTTCAGTGGAAGTGGGTGAAATATTGATTGCAAGATTCCAGGACATACATACTTACAAGATACATACGAGTGAAGTTAAATAAAAGCTTTTAATAGAAGCGCTACAAAAAACAAGCATATAATTGTCAAATTTGAAATACAAAATACAATTGACAGTTGTAGCTTATTTATATTCTGACACTAACATAGTTCCAACCAGCAGCGAATTTTATAGCTAGGCATAAAAGTACTACGTTAACGAAAATAACTAAGCTAAATGCTTTTTAAACAAAATATCGTACGTTTGAAACCAAGCCTAAACAGCAACCGTTTTCCATTTCACTCGCTAAAGCGACGTCCGCATGTCTCGGCTAACCGCAGGCACCGCACAAAGCCAATTGTTATTTTTTACACACACCGAATCTAAGTCGCCTCATTCTGTTTTTTTTTCGCTTTCCCCTCTCCCTCTCCCTCTCTCTCGCTTGCGCTCTATGTATTACACAATAGATTTCAGAGTTCACACACGTCTCTAACGGCTACGAGGAGTAGGCACAAAACAATTGGGTTTATCTTGAAATGCCCGATAGCAGCTCTGAGTCTGGATTTGTGCCCGGTGTATGGTAATAGGCTCACCACCTACATGGACCTAAACATAACTGATATAAGGTGGGTGTATACACACCTTTGCCTATCCCTTCAAGGGAAATACAGGCATTATGTTACATACTGTACTGTTTTTTCACGTAGGACTGGGCTGTCATCGCTATATTGACTTTATCACTTAAAAGTTACTACATACAAAGACTAAATCTTACTGTAGCGTTGTCGCTTTAGTCGTTCGCGCTCAGACACGCATAACTCCCATACAATGATGTTCATTAAAATGTAGTAATGAGCAGATTTTTCGCATCTCAACAATGCAAGTGAACAACGAGTTCCCTACACGCCAGAGGGCGCTGACAGTCATAATAACGTAAACGGCTTTAATGGGCGAACAAAATGGCGTACGTTCATGCTACGTCCTTATTTTTAAACAAATGAATGACTTTACATATGTTTGTTGTTAGTAGTATGCGCTGGAACTGAGACCGTTTGCTATTGTTCGCAAATTATGATAATATCGCAGTATTTATGCTGTTTGGGAGGATAATAATGTTGAAGGCTTAATTGAATGCAGTTAATTTTAGTTATGTTGTTAGGTTCGCTGACAGCCCAGTGGCTATCAAATTCAACTCTCACTTGAGTGGTCCGGGTTCAAATTCAAGCGGCACTCACCAATGATTGCAAAGCGGCTTAAGAAATTAAATGGTTTAACGGTTAAGGAATTCCTTAATCTCTCTCTTAAGCAGGATATCTCCTTATACCAGGAATGCGCCTGAGAGTTCTCCGTATTGTTCTCGATGGCATGTGAAGACTGACAATCCGCACTTGGCCAGCGCGATACATTCTTACGTTCTTTTTAATGGTTCAATATCTCTCGACGGTATTGAAATACGTTATGTACAAACATACAAGGTGACAGCATATCTGTTTTTTTCTAGTCGAAATGACACGGGAAATTAGTGCAAGTCCGTATGTGTAAAAAACAAACTGCGTTTAAAATAAACATATAATTTAAATAGCAAATTATCAATAATAATTAGGTTTGAAGCGATAGTTGTAGGTCACAAGTTGATTCAAATAAGCTCAAACATTTGATGTTTACAAGGATATTGATATCGTCGAAATCAAATCGTGTTTTGAATTCAATTTTCCCAATGTACAAACCAACTACCAAAGCAGCTTTTCCCAGAACTCGCAGAGTTCTAAACCTATACAAACTTGGAAATCTTCCCCGATACCTCATTTCGGATACGTGTTTCCTAGGATATGTTTGCAAGGCTCTTGGCGAATATGTTTGTCAAATAGTTAAATAATAATAAATAAATAATAAATATCTTGGACATTCTCACACACGGCCATCTGACCCCAAAGTAGGCGCGAGCCTGTGATATGGGTGTCAGAGACTGATAAACATACATAGATATTTTAAATACATACTTATATAGATAATATTGACATCCAAACACAGAACAAATACAAGTGTTCGTCACACGAATATTTGTCCTGAGTGGGATTCGAACCCACGACCTTTGACGCAACAGGCAGGGTCACAACCGATTGCGCCAACGGGCCTGTCGAAATGTTTCATTCGTTGGAGACTTGGTGAACTTAACTGAAATGGTAGGTCCTCTTTCGCAGCGATGTTGTTTCCTTGCGTGAGGGAATTCGGGTTTTGAGAACCAGTACCCGGGAAGCTACACCATGGGTACAAACCATTTTGGTATCATCCCCGCTGTTGAGGGGGGGGGGGGGGGGAACACGCGCATGCGCACATTTTCGTGCCTATTACCACTAACACTCCCCAGTTGATCGCGGGGTATAGGTATAAGGTATATGGTCCAACACCCTCGTTATGTCAGTAACATAATGTAGGTATAATTTGCTTAGAAACAGACAATCTTCTTAAGATTTTTCGGTTGTCTGCCTTATATGTCATTTGCAATGCTTGACAAAATAAAGGATGTCTATTTAATTAGCTTTAGTACTTGAGTCGAGCGAAGTTTGTAATTACGAACCAATATTATAGTTGAGCATTGCTATATCAAACTAGGCTATGTTTACATAACCCGCCGCAATAGTTCAGGAACTCAACACTTCAACTACCGTGAAACTTATATAGGAAAGCTATTCGAAACACGGTGGTTTGGTTTAAAAGAAACTTCATTCCATTTTCAATTTCAACTTTTTTCATTCTGAGTTACCTGAGTTAATTCCATTTATTTACTCGAGTAGTTGATTGAAAGGAACGGGAGATATTATATAGGTATAGATAGATTGACTCATTTAAAGACGTATATCATACAGATTAAAGTAGATAAGTAGATACAGCCAAAATATATACATTGTTGGCTTTTGTATTATGATTCTAATGATATCACTGATGCAGAAGGTAGTTAGAAGTAGTCTTAGTTGTTTCTTAAAAGTGAAGTTTGCCAAGGGTCTCTCGAGGTTATTACGTAGCGAGTTCCTTGGACAGAGAAGGAGACAGAGAAGAACCTCTATTATATTCTAGCTTTAAAGTCTATGTCAACATAACTGGTCAATAGTGGGTGTATTACTTAACTACCTTTGACTAACCTTTCGAGGAATTACAGGCGTTATGTAGGTATTAGTAACTAGTAGTGTTGTACAAAAATATTTTAATTTAACGGTTATTGTCCTAAGAAAAGTCTCTCGCATGTAGTGTGCTAGTTCATATCCAATGTCGCAGGGATATGTATAATGCCGCGGCTACACCTCGCCCGCTATCAGGGTAATGGGACAAATATCCGGCGGGCACCGACGAGGTCTGTTTGGGGACGGGGCTTGTGTCGAGTGCAGGGGTAGCATTATGAGTTTGATTCTCTTTTCTCCTGTAGAAATTGGACTTTGTATGCTTGTACTGATTAGTCTTAGGTCGCAGGGTAGTTACAATGAGTCTTAAGAATGCTGCTGCCCGAAGTGCACGAAATATCGTCGTCTTTTTGAAAACTAGCGGTCGGGACTCGCCACGGCTAATGCTGAGCACGGCCCCTTTTTGGGGCTACGATGTAACTTTAATTATTTATCTATTTTAAACAAGAAATTTAGTATTCAGTGAATATTATTATGTGTAGCATGTCATTTGTCAAAATAAACATAATATATTATAGAAATTGGGAGTCATGAAGTTATGTATATTAAATCAATGATATTCATTTGACTAAGAAATATACATTTTCTATTTTATTACTAGATGACCGGTGAACTTAGTTTAGTCGCGTGTTTAGAGCTACAAAAGTGATGGACGGAAAGTCGTTTTCGTATTTAAGGGTTCTCACAAAACTGCGATGCGTAGACAGACGCATAGCAATAACTTGCGAATTCAAGTTCACTTCAAATAAGGACAAACTATCTTAGAAATTGGCGAACTCGCGCAACGCATCGCAATAACTTGCGAATTGATTCGCATCGCGCAGTCTTGCGATGTTCCGTATAACTTGGTGATGTCATTATTATGGTTGGCTGGACAGTGAGTGGGCGAGACGTGTGTGGACATTTTATTTGAAAACATACCGAGTTGATGTCTAAGATAAAAGTAAATAAACTATTTCAGCGTCTGTTTCATCGAAGATCTTAGCGATATAAAAAAAAATTTACTGTGTTGCGTCGTGCGAGCTTGCCAATGCCTACGATGCGACGTCGCATCGCTGTTTTGTTTTGAGCTCAAACACCGGGTTTTGTCCCACGATGACGCAATATTACCTAGTAGTCGTCGTAGTTCAGTATAACGAAATTCGCGACTCAAACACGCGATTCACAACTCGAGAAATTAGGTTGACCTTACCTTAAATAATTAAGAAATGAACTGATAAATTGCATCAAGTGACGAGAGTGGAGTTTTATTGAAAAAAAACAGAAATAAACTTAAATACATAATATTCTGCTGTGCGTTAATGAGTGCGCTCCACTTAGAAATAAATTATGAAGATCATTAGAGCAAGCTGAAACAATAAAACAGAATCGCCGTAATTATTCCTCTTCTTGTATTACGTGTTTCTAAGGAAAATTGGGTTCAGATATTATGACTTGTTTATTAATGTACGAGTGTATCTTCGAAGTAAGCGATTCATATAGTTAATAATGATCGAATTTCTCTTTAAGAATCTTGAAGAAGTTTGATCTTATAGTATGCATAAACTAGTGGATGCCCGCAGCTTCGCTCGCGTGGAATTAGACATTCACTAACATCAAAAACGGCAAAGTTTCATACTAACTCTGCACCCTCGTTTTACCCCCTTAGGGGGTGAATTTTCAAAAATCCTTTCTTAGTTACCCCTAGAACCCTACGTTATAAGAGGAACCCCTGTGCAAATTTTCAAGTTTCTAACCCTTATAGTTTAGGCCCTGCGTTGATATACCAGTCAGTCAGTCAGTCAGCTTCTCCTTTTATATATATAGATTATACTGAACTGGTACTCTGCCTGGAGCTCCGTATTAAAATAAGTGATTTTGGACGCAATCATGTGGAATCAAGCATCATTGCGCGCGACATTACGCCAACGCGTGCCACGCTTGTTGCGTAAACTATTTTCATTCGCTCTATTGTCATGTGCTACTGCAGATGGGTGCGGAAAAGACTCACAATCAAGATAGATGATGTAGGAAAACAAAATACTGACGGCTCTGCCCAGCAGTGAGTAACCCTGACTGTCGAACGTATACAGTTTCGATACAGGCCGGGGTAGATATTTATTTCGCAGATAAATATTTGTCCTCGGTTCATGGATATTAATTTGTGTTATTTTCTGTGTTTCCGAAGCCAGACCTACCGTGGAGTTTTGGTCTATTCAAAATTTAATGAACACATTCTAGCATTTCCCAATAAAACAACTTTTACATCGCGCCTCTAGTAGAAGCATAGATCAGTTATGGTCGAAGTGCCCGGAGCTGAAAAAGCTCGAGCTAACATCTCAAATAATAATAGTGGAAGCATAGTTCGAACATTCTGGAAACTCATTCGGTAGGTACAAAGGCTTCAACTGGCTCCTATTACTGTTATCGATTTGCCCCAATTCCGTGTTTGACGTACTTCAATTACAACCACTGTGTGATTGTCAAACACACCTTAACACGAGATCAGAGTAACCTTGAAGCGGTTATGTGCGGGAGAAAATGATTGTGACTGTTGAGACAGTGAAAAAAAACATTGTAAAAGAATTTCATATTAATAACTAAGCTACCATTAGAGGACGCCCGCAGCTTCGCTCGCGTTTAGTTAAATAGACTAGTAATATTTTATAGCCTATGTCACTCAGTGAAGATGCAGCTTTCTAATGGTGAAAGAATTTTTTGAAATTCGTCCAGTAGTTTTTGTTAGAAAACATTATAAACAAATGTTTCCTCTTTTTAATATTAGTATAGATTATAGTCGATAGTGCTCAAAGTTTCATTGGTCTAAAGGTCGTAAGTAAGGACTGCTAAGCTGGTGAAAAGTTGGTGTATACACACCTCTGCCTAACCCTTCAAGGAAATATATGCGTGATCATATGTTGTTCAAAGTTGGTAAATAATAATAAAGCCTTTATTGCAGAAACCACAAGTTACAAAGTTCGCTTAAATATTTAAAACAAAGAAAAACTAATCTATTAGGCAACTGGATCTGCTTGTCTTAACTTGACAAAGGCCTCTTCCAACCCTTTCCATTGTTCCCTCTCTTGTGCTTTCCTACTCCATGTTGGCCCTGCTATGGTTGCTATTTCGTCTTCCCATCTTCTGAATTGTCTGCCGCGTTTCCTCTTTCTGTTTCTCGGATACCACGGTATAATAGTTTTACTCCATTTCTCTGTTCCGCGAATCGTATGTCCAACCCATCTCCATTTATGTTTTCTAATTGTGTATGTGACATCTTTTAGCTTTGTTTTATCCCTAATGAGTGCGTTGTTAATTTTGTCCAGTTTTCTAATGTGGAGCATGCTCCTTTCCATAGATCGTTGGCATACTTCTAACTTTTTGTTCAGAGCTTTTGTGAGGGCCCAGGTTTGACATCCGTATGTTAGTACTGGCAAGATACTTGTATTAAAAAGTTTTCTTTTATAGAACATTCCTACTTCTTTGTTTTTTAATATTTCTTTGAAGCTCCAGTATCTTTTCCAAGCCTTCCCAATCCTTGCGTCAATTTCTTTAGAACTTTGCTCTGTTAGCGAAATAATTTGGCCAAGATAAGTGTACTCTTTCACATAATCAATTATGTTGCCATTTACAATGATTGGCTCTTCCATACTGTTTGTCATCGCTTTTGTTTTCTCTATATTCATAGTTAGACCCACAAGCCGACTTTCTCTATCGAGGTCTGTTATCATTTGTACTAGCTGTTTGTGATCTGGCGAAAGAATTATGAGGTCATCAGCAAACCGTAAGTGGTTGAGATTTTCTCCATTGATATTTAGACCATATTTTTCCCACTTCAGCAGTCTGAAAATTTCCTCCAGAACTGCTGAAAAAAGCTTGGGGGACAGCGGATCGCCCTGTCTCACGCCTCTATTTAATCGTATTTCTTTTCCCTCTTTTTCCAGTTTCACTTTTGCTTTGCTGTTTTTGTAAATATTTCTCAGTAATCTAATATATTTATGGTCTATTCCCTGTTTCTTGAGTGCTTGCCATATTTTTTCGTGTTCGATTGTGTCAAAGGCTTTACTGTAATCAACAAAGCAGCAGAAAAAAGGCATATCGTATTCCTTGGTCTTCTCTATGATTTGTTTGACTACATGGATATGGTCTAAGGTAGAATACCCATGCCTAAATCCAGCCTGTTCTATAGGTTGATTTTCGTCCAGCATTTTAGTTATTCGATTGAGGATCACTTTAGCGAATATTTTATAAATGTTTGACATTAAGCTAATGGGTCTATAATTACTTATTTCACTCTTATCGCCTTTTTTATGTAGTAGACAGATGGATGATGTCAGCCATTGTTCTGGAATAATTTCACTTTTTAGGACTTCATTGAATAGTTTTGTCAGTACGGGTACAATTGCATCTTTGTTTGATATTAAGAACTCGTTGCTTATGTTGTCAGATCCAGGAGCACTATCTTTTTTCTGAGTTTCTATAGCCCTTTCTATTTCTCTTGGCAATATGTCAGGAACAGCATCACCTCCCGGTAAGTCTGTTGGCTCAATTAAGCTTTTGTTAGAATAGAGGTTTCGATAGAACTCTGTGGCTGTTGACAATATGTCTTTTCGTTTAGTTATGGATTTCCCATATTTACCCTTTAGCTTAGGTATCCATTCTTTTTTCTCCGTTAGCATGGTTACAGCTTTCCTTGTTCCCCCTGTTTTAGCTATCTGTGTTGTGAATGTATCAAGCCTATATTTATGTCGGTCTTTTTTGATGTTAAGATTTATTTGTTTGCTTAGTTGTGATATTTTTGATTGGTTGCTTTTTGATTTGTCTTTAGTTTTTATTAGTTCAGCCCTTTTTTCTAGTAGGCTTAATGTAATTTCTGATAATTTAGTTGATTTATAACTCAGTTTTTCTTGTTTACTAGTAAAAAAGGTTTGTATTAACTCGTATAGCTTGTTAAATTTTTCTTGAATGCCATATGCATCCACTGTTTTTAAGTAATTTTGCAATTTTACTCTTATCGTATCTAAGTGTAGGAAGCTGTTGTTATAATTAAGTCGTACTTGGTGTACAAAGTTGGTAAAACGAAGTAACAAAGACCAGTTAAAAATTTATGTTTACCAATTTAATCATCGATATAATATGAGGTGTCAATAACTTCAACTATTCAACTATGAATATAGACACACACGAATCGTTCAGTAATAAAAAAGTGTCAAAAAGGTATTTGTTTTAGTATGTGCACTGAAAAGACTATCTGAAAGTGGTACACTAAATCTGATTAAACTTGAGTTTCGCGTCAGTACTTGACAGATACCAGCTGATGCAACCGGGTCAGTAGCAACTTAGTGTCGAATGTTCAAGCCATCAGAAGGACAGATACCAGAAGGATATTTAAATAACAGTGTACCTACATAGTACTGTGCGAACCTGTCATGTACCTACATAGCTATTTGCCATTTACAAACATTGATAATTATGAAGATATCTAACTCTTTTTAACTTGATAAACTAATGAATTTCATGCTTAAATTAGACGCTTTTCAGTAACCACGGTTTAAAGCACGTGATTGTCAGTCCCACGGTAGTAATTGGGTTAACGAAGACTTCAACGCCTGTAGGATGTCAAATAAAAATTTTAAAAGCCGACGCCTCGCGTTATTCAGTTGCTGTATGACGGCTTTTCATGACTACCAATTAGTATGTCATGAGGTTTTTACGGTTTTCATGACGATGGCAAGCCTTTTACTGTCTGTTATTGAATATTCTGCCGATAAAATTCGTTTTTTTGAATGTTTCATGCATTTCATGTAGTTTTCGAGAATCCTATGTAAATATGCATCAATCAATGTCGTTTTGTACCTAGGTGGAATGTAAGGTAAGATTGTTTGTTGGTCTATCATAGTTTTCCTTTGTAATAAGCGTTATGTAGCTTTGTTATCACTCTCCTTTGTTCAAATTACGCAATAATGTTTACTCCACCTCAGCACTACGTCGCTGCGAACCCCGCATAGATTTATGGCAATTAATATGCAAGCCCGGATTCTTGCAAACTTCTGTCGCTGCCTAGTGCATATTGATGATTCAGTTTACACTACAGCCACGGCTTATTAGCGTACCTACTCTGAAAGTTCAGCTTAATTTGGTTATATTATTCCAGTCTGTATCAAATCAGCTGATATGTAAATATTAGAATGGTTTATTTGTACAATGTGTTTATGTATCTAGGTATGTTATGTAACTTTGTTATTTAGTTTGATTTTGCGTTTATTAATCTAAGAAATGTTTATTATCATCGTTACATTGTCATATTAACCAAAATATAAGGGGGAAAGTGTGGTTGTGGGTTTGTTTGTTTGTCCTTTTTCTGCTCCTCAACGGAATGATGGACAGATGTGATTTTTTGCAAATACATATGTAGTACAGGGCTTGTAGAGTAACATTGGCTACTATTTGGAAAATTGCATGTTTCCTATGAAATGGACGAAACGTAAGAGAATTGAATCGAATCCATCGATTATTACCTATCAATGAATTTTCAATCGATTGATCGTTTTCTCTGATAATGATCAGCCGAACGACTTGTGAAGCTAGATTTTGATCTTAGTTCTTAGTAGATTCCGTTATAAAAGCTATACCTATTATATACTAAAGCATCCCTTATGGTAGAGGTAATTCTGCACGGAAAAGGATTTAGACATAAAAATAATAGATTCTTCTTAACGCGTACTTTAGCTCCACAAAGTTGTAATGAATCCGTAAAAATGTTATCCCCTATGTTTATTTTACACCCTTAAGGGTAACATTTTTACAAACTTTGAATGCCATATTTATTGATATCTAATCAACAGCCTAAAATATAAATTTTATGCTTCTAGTTCTGAAAATGACAATTCTTTCATACAACCTTTCATCCACCTTCTCAACCCTTTACACTTTTTTTCCAATTAAAAAGAAGCCTATGTCCTTTCTCAGGCTCTAGACTATCTGTGTACCAAATTTAATTTAAATCGGTTCAGTAGTTTTGTCGTGAAAGCAAGACAGACAGACAGAGTTACTTTCGCATTTATAATATTAGTATGGATTTTTACCATTAAAAAGGTACAATATATTATGAATCACTAGAAAACAACAGGCCACCAGATACAGCGGAGGTAATTGAATATTCAGTATTCCGCGGAAGTATCGGGCCGGGCAGCTCCTACATTATGCCGGCAATAAGCGGTGCTTGCAATATGGATGGAATGCCAAACTTGTAGCAAACTCCTGCATGCCAAACTGGAAGTGTGCTTAACTCAAGGTATTAGCTGTCTGGATGTACACAAACTCATTAAAACGTTCCCGAGTTGAGAGACTAGTGATAAGATTAGAAAAATTAAATAAATTAAATTAATATCATGGACATGCTCACATACGGCCAACTGACCCCAAAATTGATTTGTATTAATTTGTTGCGGACGGCGACGTATAGTGAATAAGTGTATATATAGAGACTGTTAAGGACGTCGACATATAGTGTAATTAATGTGTACGTAGAAACATGTATAGTTAAGAATTACGTATATAAGTAAAATAAGTCGATGTAAATAAAACAGAAACACCGTTACTATACGAGATGGAGCGATGCGTAAGAATAGGAAAGGAATAGCGCACAATATGAAACAGAGATAGCGAACCTTTGTCTTGCATGCGTTAGAACAGTACCGATGCAACATCGCGACCGAATGCACCGTGTTGTAACGGGATCGTCTAAGAAACAATACGCCGCGCCTAACAATAAACGTGGCAATTAGTTTTGAGACGAAATGTAATAAAAGGAACTTTCTAAGGATTGTAACGGCACTCAGAAATCTCACTCGGATCTTAACACTTGTTTAACGATAGTTCACGACAGCTCATCTTAGTACATTTACCGCGTCATTGTAAACTCGTCCGGTTCAATAAATAACAACTACATGGAAAGAAGTCTTTAATATATATAATATACAGTCCACTACTCTGTAGTCAGCTACAGTGTTGGTCCTTCGAATTCGGATTGTGAATATTGAACCAGGAGCTTCAAACGTCGGATCAACTACAGTGTTGGTCCTTCGAATTCGGATTGTGAATATTGAACCAGGAGCTTCAAACGTCGGATCAACTACAGTGTTGGTCATTCAACGTCGGATTGGGAAATCAAGGGCTAGTCCTACGCTTCGCCGGAATCCAAGCGGGATTCAATCAGCGGTCAATTCACAAGCGATTTGACGCTACGGACTACAGCCAGAAGAGGTTTCAAGAAAAATCCACGCTACACTACGGTCGATTCAAAGGGAAATCGACGCAACAAGCGGGTACAGGAGCAAGTGAACGAGTCAAAATACGTTCGATTCAAGAGGGAATCAACGCTACAAGCGAATCCACAAGCGGATTCACGCTTCAAGACGCCACATGTCTGCATCGGGCTCTAACAACACTCCGGTGGCAATGAACACAAGGGGTCGTGTTCACTCAGAATCGGGATACGGGGAATCGGAAGCTCAGCGAGGTGGTAGATTAATGGAGATCGTGCCAGAGATACCGACGGGCATATCTACCATGGGGCCGCCTGCACAACTGAGCACACCGAGAACAGACGCCACATCACCAGCCAGAAGAGCTACGTCGCCGGCACTTACACACCGGACGAATACATCCCGACGTAGCAACGATGCAAGAATCAAGCAAGCACAGTATGAAGCCGAGAAAGAACTGAGTCAAATAGAAGAAAAGCGACTCAAAATTAGAGAGAAGCTTATAAAATCGAGACTAGCCGCCGAAATGTCAGTGATCGAAGCGGAATCGGACTACGCCGCCAGCGCATGCAACGAAAGAACGCAAGATTGGTTGGACAGAAGCATTGGGGGCACACGGCCGGAACCACAAGAGGATCGTCCTCCCGTTAATGAGCAACGGGGGGAGAGTTCAAAGCAACGAGGAATACAGCAACTGGCCGACGCATTAGAAAAAATGATAACTGTAAGGCCGCCACCTCGGCAAACAGCGGAACTACCGATCTTCACGGGAACCATAGCCGAGTGGTTACCATTCAAAGCCGCCATAGAAGACTCCACAAGGTTATTTAAATTTTCACCAACGGAAAATCTTCTACGGTTAAGAAACTGTCTGCGAGGGGAAGCGCGGGAAACAGTGCTCTCACAGCTGTTTACCGCGTCTAACCCAGATGTCATTATGCGCACGCTGGAAATGAAATACGGGCGTCCGGAATACATTATAGACCGCGCGATTGAAGAGTTGAAAAAACTACCAAGACTCGGGAATGCATCGAACGAGCTCTACGACATGGCAGTCAAAGTACAAAATATTGTCTATACAATAAAGAGTATAGACAAAAGGGGATACCTACGGAATCCTATGCTGGTACGCGATGTAATGGACAAGCTGAGTCCTCATCTCGTCAGCAAATGGGCGGAGTACGCCGCCACCCACGAACATCAGATCATGGAGGAGAACGAAATGTCGGTTCTCTCAGAATTTCTTATGACAGAAGCGGATCTGATGCTTCGATACACCCACACAACCAAGCGAAGCTTCAGCGCTCCAGTACAAACACGTAAAGAAACAATCGCAAGACGGGCGATCAACCGAGGCGTGTACACTACTGAAGACGTCACTGAAGAAAGAAAATGCTTCGTTTGTCAAGCGGGAGGACACAGCCCTCCGGAGTGCTCAAGGCTAAGGGCGTTAGATGTCAACGGGCGATGGAAATGGGCAAAAGAAAACAAGATTTGCTTCAAATGCCTGAAAGGAAGACATAACAAGTTCGCCTGCAAAGCTAAGGCGTGCGGAGTCGACGGGTGCACCTACAAGCACCACGCACTACTGCACAAAGAAAAGCTAGCGGAAGCCACACTCAGCACTCAAGACGACAGCGACCCGAACGACACGGCCGCGGCTGTTATGAATGTAACAATGAAGAGAACGCCAACCTCAGTCCTGCTTAAAACCTGTAAAGTAAAGCTCAGGGGACCACGGGGGGAGATAATCACGTACGCTCTCCTAGACGAAGGGTCCACGGTCACATTAATCGACGAAGACGTAGCAAACGAGCTCGCCGACGGAGGACCGAACCAGCCTCTCAACATAAGAGGAATAAACGAACAGAAAAGGATAAACAGCAAGGCAATAAAGATCGAAATACAAGGACTAAGCGAGCACGTAAAACATGAAATAAAAGCTCGCACTGTAAAGAATCTTAAGTTACATCAACAACGCATACCGCGCGACCTGGGTCGGTACAAGCACTTACGCGCCATACAGTCAAAGATCTGCGTAGAGGAAGCAAAGCCACGCATACTAATAGGGGCCGACAACTGGCATCTAATAGTATCGAGACAGCTTCGCGCCGGCAAGAAGAGGGAACCCGCCGCATCATGGACGAAACTGGGTTGGGTTCTACATGGGTCGGCACCTAGAAGCACAATTATGGGCGAGAACGAAAATAGCGTGCTTCACATATGCGCAAGCGACAAACTATTAGCGAAGATCGTCGAGTCGCATTTCGAAGTAGACTCACTCGGCGTCTCGACGAAACAAAAAGTAAACAAGAATGAAGAAAGAGCAATTGGAATATTCGAAGCAACTGTCAAAAGAATAGACGGGCACTTTGAAGTCGGCCTACCGTGGAAAACGGACAACCCAGCGCTTCCGGATAGCTACGAATCGGCTCTAAAGCGATTCAACACGCTAGAAAAGAAAATGAAAAGGGAACCTGCATTCCAACAAGAATATACTGCTCAAGTGGACAACCTAATAAGTAAAGGGTACGCGACGGAAATCGACGGCAGCGAGATAAATAGTCCAATTAAATGGTTCCTGCCTCACTTCGCCGTCACGAACCACAACAAGCCGGGGAAAATTAGAATGGTCTTCGACGCAGCAGCAAGAGTGGAAGGAATCTGCCTTAACGATTTCTTATTGGAAGGGCCCGACCTATTGGCCCCACTCACGAAGATTCTGTTTGGATTCCGGGAAAGAAAAATAGCAGTAACGGCCGACATAGAAGAAATGTTTTTAAGAGTAAAAATTAGACCAGAAGACCAGCCCGCTCAAATGTTTTTATGGCGTGCAGAGCCAACGGAAGTCATTAAACCAATGAAGATGACTTCAATGATATTCGGGGCATCTAGCTCGCCTTATCTCGCGCACAGTGTGAGAAATCGCAACGCCGCCGAGTATGAAAACAAATACCCAGAGGCAGCCGCAGCGATTAAAGAAAAGCACTACATGGACGACTATCTGGATAGCTTCGAGACATCAGAGGAAGCTATCAAGACGATAGAAGATATAATGATCGTCCACAGCCTATTCAACCTCAGGGGTTGGAACTCGAATAGTAAGAAGGTCTTGGCTAGCGTTCCAGAGGGCAAGAGGTCAAGAAACACAAACGTCAAGCTTGCGGCACACCAAAAAGAGAAGACACTAGGGCTTCGTTGGGACCCAGACGCTGACACACTCACATATAATACGGAGATCAAGAGGGTTCCCGACGAGGTCAGACTCCGACTCAGGTCACCCACTAAGCGGGAGACTCTGAGCGCGGTCATGTCTATATATGACCCGCTAGGACTCATAAGCCATTACACAATAATGGGGAAAATAATACTACAGCAATTATGGCGGAAGAAAATCGACTGGGACCAAGAATTGCCATCAGAGGAGGCCGACTTATTCGACCAATGGATGGAACGACTAACTGACGTCTCAGCATTAGCCATACCGAGATGCTACAGTCTGCGTGCGACACCAGAGACACACGTCGAATTACACGTGTTTGTCGACGCGAGCGAGCAAGCCTTCGCCGCGGTGGCCTATTGGAGGATCGTGGACAAATCTATTAGTACGATCCAAGTAATGGCTAAGGCGAAGGTCGCGCCGACTAAAACACTCACAATACCAAGACTGGAACTTCAAGCAGCACTAATAGGAGCACGACTGGCTAACACAATAGTCAGAGAACACAGTTGGAAACCTATAAGAACGATATACTGGAGCGACTCAAAGACCGTTCTACACTGGGTACGGAACGAAAGAGCAAAAAAGTATACTCCATTCGTATCACATCGTCTCGCCGAGATCGCCGAATTAACACAAGTTGAAGACTGGCGATGGGTTCCGACCGCGCTCAACGTAGCCGACGACGCGACAAGGCTTGAAGCAAAGAGAATTACTAATGAAGATCGATGGTTCACGGGGCCTTCGTTTCTGCGAGAGACTGAACTGAATTGGCCGACGGAACAAGACATAAACATCGAAACTGCACTCACGATCACCAACGATGAAGCGATCGACGACGCCGCACTGCCAGAGCTAATTAGATTTTCGTCCTATGAGAATCTGATTAGAGTGACAACAACAGATAACAAGAGACTTCAACTGGAAGTCAAACACATGCAAGCGGCCGAAGAACAATGGATTCAGCGAGCGCAACGGGATTCCTACAATGATCCAGGTCCAGACGGCATCATCCGAACGGCGGACATACGAACGAGAGGCGGAGTGTTCCGGAGACCGGCGACGCGGCTCGCCGTCCTGCGGATAGACAAGGCTGCGAAGGATCTACGCCGGGGGGAGACTGTTGCGGACGGCGACGTATAGTGAATAAGTGTATATATAGAGACTGTTAAGGACGTCGACATATAGTGTAATTAATGTGTACGTAGAAACATGTATAGTTAAGAATTACGTATATAAGTAAAATAAGTCGATGTAAATAAAACAGAAACACCGTTACTATACGAGATGGAGCGATGCGTAAGAATAGGAAAGGAATAGCGCACAATATGAAACAGAGATAGCGAACCTTTGTCTTGCATGCGTTAGAACAGTACCGATGCAACATCGCGACCGAATGCACCGTGTTGTAACGGGATCGTCTAAGAAACAATACGCCGCGCCTAACAATAAACGTGGCAATTAGTTTTGAGACGAAATGTAATAAAAGGAACTTTCTAAGGATTGTAACGGCACTCAGAAATCTCACTCGGATCTTAACACTTGTTTAACGATAGTTCACGACAGCTCATCTTAGTACATTTACCGCGTCATTGTAAACTCGTCCGGTTCAATAAATAACAACTACATGGAAAGAAGTCTTTAATATATATAATATACAGTCCACTACTCTGTAGTCAGCTACAAATTAATATGTAACATAAAAACCTTTCAAAATTTCTTCCATGTTTTATTACTGTACAAGATATTTTACAACTAATGTACTTTACGATCTCTCGTGGGCTTTTGAACAAACAATTCCCATCTAAGTTCTTATTGTGCGCAAGATGGCGTTGCTTACAATAATGACTGTTATTGATAATGAACCAGTTCGAATTCGATATTTATTATATACTTATATTACTCTACTGGTCCAAATCATTTTCACTGCATTTATACGTGAGTTTAGTCCACCTTTATATTTTAATTGTTCATTACATGGAAATATCAGCGCATAAGTACACTGTTTTCACGATAAATTGATAAGTACTTAGGTAGTTTTTGTGAAAGTTTTATCGGCATTTTACACTTTTTCATGATTTTTAGATATTCTCCATTCTCCATTTGATTTGAGATAATTGAGTTTCGTACTACTTATATTTGCACTTCGAAATACCACTTTCTAGTTGTTTACATAAACAGCTTTTTTTAAAATATTTTATTAGCACGTTTCTCGCGCACGGCACAGACTAAATCCAATATGATATTTATAAGTGAAGTTGATATTGGAACATTAAACTGAAATAAAGTAATTGTGTTATGTATTTAAGTTATGAAAATGTAATTAATGTGGTTGTATATTTAATTCATTGTTTCATGGAATTAAAAGGCTATTTGAGGTCCACTGCTGGAAATACTTGAATCTTGGAGTTGCGTTACATTCCACCATTAGAATCAGTTTAATAGATAATGAGCAGTTGAATGCACTGAAAGCTTTGGACGCGTTATACCCTGTTCAGTGTCCGAATTAGTTTAAGCGTAATTTGATTCATCAAAGCCTACTAACCCCGTTGCCTACAATGGCTAGTCAGCTGAGAATCGGCCCAGAAATTACAACAGTATTTCCACCACAACCCTTTCTTTGTCCCACTGTTCGGCACGGGTCGTCTTTCAGAATGGGAGGGATTAGGCCTTAGTCCACCACGCTGGCCAAGTGTGGATTTGCAGAGTGAAGAGAGCCTTCGAGAACATTATGAAGAATTCTCTGGCATGCAGGTTTCCTCACGTTCTGTCCTTTACCGTTACAGCAAGTGACATTTAATTTAAGTGCATGCCGCTTGAGTTTGAACCCGGACCGCTCTAGTGAGATACGAGTTCGATGTGCACTGGGCTGTCACCGCTTTACAACAGTACTCTATGATCAGCGTAATGTAGGCATAGCTCCCATACCATATATTACTGGCACAGAGGGATGTAACTGATAGATTTGGTATAACGACGGGAAGCGAGCTTCTAAGTGGAACGGCAACTTGATATACAATCACGGCTTCCCATAACATCATTTGAAATGTACATTATGCAACTACCTTCAAATAAACACAGTATAAGCAAGCCTTCGAGAAATGATCTTTATAACTCTCTTCTAACTGGACCAGACATCCCAGTCCCTATTTGAGTCGTGTTCAAAGTCAGTGACAGTTGTCATGGGCGGCAGCGGATGGGTGGTGCTGCAAGCTCGTTTTCCATCTTATATACATAAAAATCTCGTAATTATCATCGATGAATCATTCTATGCAGAAGTTGATTCATCAACGTCAGATGGCATGCTCAGAGAACAGTCCTCGTTATAATATAGTACAATGATTTACATAATGTAATCATAAGCTTAGCTAAGCTAACCTACAACTCATAGATCTTCCACTGCTGGGAAAGGGTCTCCCCACAGACAAATCGGTCTTCAATCGAAAACCGGGAGGTCTAAAGCATATTCCATCAATGCGGATTGGTGGAGGGGTTAGTGGCCAACCCGGTGTCGAATGTTTTTAAGCCACCCGAAGGTCTTCGACAAGGCATAACGACTGTTTCCACCATTGTAAACAACCGGGACCGACGGCTTTATGTGAGGTTGGCGCTTCAGACTAATTGAAACAACGAGTGCTTTTGGAAATATTTGGAATACTGTTTATTATAATTGAAGTCATCCTTATAAAATAAGTACATCTTACAGCTACCTTATAACGCAATACATTTCATTTAAACCGTGCCCTCTAAAGCACGGTAGCGCCCATGAAATTTTACCACTAGCGGTCACCCACAAAGCGACCGATCACATTGAATCTATGCGAGCTATTGGGCTATGGACACTAAAAAGATGAATAATTTTATGCGGATGTTGATTTATCAGAGGCCGTGCTGTTATCTAACAGTCCTCGTCATAACATACCTCCTCGTATTACAGTATACCTAATTTGAGAATGATTTACATAATGTAAGCATAGCATCCATAAATCATTTACTTGCGCGCCGCTTATTTTGGTTTAACGACGGGTAGTGTGGTTATGTGCTGAATAGAGATAGGATAAATAAGCACAGCATCACTGAATATCAACATTGCTTGCAACGTCCCACTCAAATGCATAACCTGACATTAATTTGTTTTTGTGTATACAATATAGCAGTTTGCAGCACCACCCATACGTTGCCCCCCGTGGCACTCGTGACAGAATGTCTAATGTACATACTGCATAAGTTGACAGTTATTATTATTGTAGGATCAGTTATTCATCCAATGATCAATAGCTATTACTATATATATCACGTTAAACGTTTATAAATAAATAAATTATTATTTGCTTTATATTAATCAATTCAGAATAGCATTATATCTCTTTTTCGTTTAGTAGTTTCTAGTTACCTAGACTTTCGTTAAGCGTGTGCAATCAACTCATAGTGAAATAAATATTTCACTTTGACTTATTTGTAGATTTTCTTAGATCTTTTTTTCTATGATCTTCTCACCAGCGCCAGCGCCAATGGTTGACTGGTAGATAGAGTAATTAAGAGTTATGTCCACCATATTGTTATATGCAATGAAAGATTTAAAAAAATAAAAATAAGAATCTTGATCTTGGTCAAGTGTTTGCTGTTTCACGTCTAAAGTGGCCAACTAATGTTCCAATTAACTCTCTCAGCTAACTGGACTAACCATCCCAATTTGAGTCTTGTTCAAAGTCAGTAACAGTTGTCATGGGTGACAGCGAACGGGTGGTGTTGCAAGCTCATTTGCTAACTTATATCTTATAATCTACAAAAAGGAGTTTTCTGATGAAATCGGAGAAAAATATCTGGTGAAATCGAAAGGCGATTGTAATGTCTAAATCCACAACGGCCCATTCTACACTTCTAAACTGAACTATTGGACCCCCGAAGCTTGACTGGCGTAAAGTTCCTTATCTTTCCAAAGTTCGTCACAGTTTTCCTGGGCAGTGGATGGGTAGTCATTTATGCTATTTTACGCTATAATAAAACGAAAATGCTTTTAAAAATTGAATATTCTGTCCCAGTTAAAAGCATTAACGTTTTACGTGATTTTTCCACGCGTTAAGCACGCATAATACAATTTACCGTTCCGAGTCGACGGTAACCGGTAAATGACAAGGTAATATGTGTAACTGAAATTCAATTATCGGAAACTAATTATGCTTTATGTGACCTCCGGTGTGCTATTGTTGACTATGTTGGGCTGGGGTGGGTCTGAGCTATGAGCGACAGCGGGTTGTAGGGTTGAAGTGAATTTATTTTCTTACAAAAGCATTTATAATTAAAAATAAATAAATAAATATCATGGACATTCTCACACACGGCTATTTGACCCCAAACTAGGCATAGCCTGTACTATGGGTGTCAAAAACTAGACTATAATATTATAGACACCTATTATAGTCTAGTCTCTGACACATTTATCTTTTTTCTTAACTATAGTTAAGAAAGATAACCTAAATATCTATAACTTATTAATATCTTATCCCAATATAGGTACAATCGTAAGTACAGTAAAAGCTCTTTATTCGCGGGGTATACGTTCCGTAAATATGCCGCGAATACAGAAACCGCGAATACGCAAACGATACCGAATGCTTTTTAATAATATTATTATGTATGTACGAGTATGTACCGATGTACCAATTAAATCCGCGAATAAATAAATCTTTACCCGCGAATATAGGAATTGAGTTGCATTTTTTTAATCCGCGAATAGTGAAAACGCGAATAAAAGAAGCGCGAATAAGGAGCTTTTACTGTAATGATATCGTGTAGAATCTTCTACTCACTCATTCTCAGTAATTCAAATTTCTGCAATTCCCAACGCCGCAAACTTATCCCACACTATAAAATTATCCAATTAACGGCAGCGTTATGAATTCGCCATCTAATAGAGGATTATAATTAATGGACGAATTTATGTGAAATTGCTTGGTTATAGGTAGATACATCGGTATATAAGCTACTGCTTTTAAGTGCTTTTAGCTAAGCTTTTCCCGCGACTCGGCCCGCGGTTTTCAATAAATCGACATCTGTTCTAACATTATTATTTTCTGATATCAAGAAATAAATGTAATAATTGTAGACATTTTTAATTTTTCAAGACAAGTTTAACGGAACCTAGGTCAACCATTGAAGTTCTAATCCTGGAGTCAAGACTACATCAATATATAACTTGAAATTCTGCGGTTTTGTATTTCCACTCAACAAAGGGTGAAAATGGAAGGAATGTTTTACTAAAGTGAAATTAAAATATTATGAAAAATATATATAATGAAAAAAATTACATCGACTAATTATCTTTCAGACATAACGTGAAAACCTGGGCACAAGTTGGAAGTTTGTTTGAATAATATCTGAAAAAAATCATAAATGTGAAAAATTGAAGGCCATGTTTTTAGTCATCACAGCTGCTTCGCCACAAAGACGTAAGATATAAACGAACATCAAGTACCGGCTGTTCCATACGTATACCTTTAAGAATGTAATACATAACTAATGTTTTATGTTCTTTGACGCGTATATATTGTCATGAAAATTTGGAATGCTGTAGCTTGTTGGGATGAAATCTGAAGGGTAGAGTTCGACCGGTATTATCTTTGAGGCTTGATTGAACGAATTCCACGTGAGCGAAGCTGCGGGCATAATAGTACGGAATCCTTATACTAGGTGTTTTGAAGTCCTTGTAATTATATTCATCAAAGCATAAGCCAATTAACCTCATAGCACGGCTCATTATATATTAAACCCAATGTGTGCGGTTAATTTCCGCTTCTATCATTTGATATTCGCGGATTGGATGTCCCGTTAATATTAAAGCATTTTCCATGCATAACAGAACATAATTATTTAATGGTATTTATGCTTTGTTGCTATAAATCATTTATTTTATCAGTCCACTGCTGGGCATACTCCATGTAAGTACTGTAAGTTTAAGAAACAAAGTATGCCCCCTTTAAAGTACTACACACAGCACACCACAACCCTTTCTTTGTCCCATTTTTGGGCACGGGCACAAACTAATAAGGGCGGTACGTAGTATACGTATGGCACGGGTCTCCTCTCAGAATGAAAGGGATTAGGCCTTAGTCCACCTCGCTGGCCAAGTGTGGATTGGCAGACTTCACATGCCTTCGAGAACATTATGAAGAACTCTCAGGCATGCAGGTTTGCTCACGATGTGTCCTTCACCGGTACAGCAAGTGACATTTAATTTCTTAAACTACAGCAATAAGTACAAAATATATGCTAAGTGAATATAAATGAAGCATGCTCGCTCTACGATAGATCCAAAACTGTCAAACCCTGCAAGTACAGGCACTTACAGCTAATCTTTCCGCGCACGCTAACAAATGATACAAATTAACAGAACTCCTATTATCTACTGAGAATTTGCGGGTAACACGCAATCGCGTTTGTCATTTGATGCCATTCGTTATGAGTAACGTTTAACTAGGTAAGGCCGCGGCTCCGTCCGTGATAAATCAGTTTTCCCATAAGTTTGATATGAACACACTTGGTGAAGGGTGTCTCAGAAGTGAGACATTGCGGATCTTATGCGGTATCGTTTGCCAAATGATGCCTTCCATTAAGACATAATGACTTATAGGGAGAACTATCTTCCACTAAGCACCCCTTCAAGTGTCGTTTTTACTACACAATAGCAACCAGAAATTACTTATCTAGTTGAAGGAAATATTGGATATTTAAACATCAACTAAAGTATCACATCGCGGTTCTTTACAGATGTTTTGGCCAAAAAAGAGACTTGCTTCACATTATGATTGGATTATTACTAACAAAGACGTGCCCAAGTACACTCCCCTGGCTACTAACAGTATGTTGGGCAGGAAAAGTAAAATGTCCCATAGAAATAAGCGAACGCTCTATAAGGTTTGTATTCGACCGGTGTTAACCTATGCCGCCCCGTCTTCGCACATGCGAATCCCATTGTCATGGAGAAACTCCAGACTATCCAAAACCTTTTCTGTCGTAAGGTTCGTTAAGTTCTGGTGCTATTAGCTATACTTATCTGCCGACGAGACGCGGCCGCAAGATGGAATTAAGTGATAGCTCGTTTTATGACCCAAAGCACTTAGCGCGGAATTCGAACCGTTTCGCCCGTTTGCCCTAACTTCTTTCCAGTTGTAACGGCAATGAGAATAAGTTGCTTCGGACCGTCTTTTCGGGCGCTCAGTTTCTTGGAAATATAAGGTAAAGTGTAATTTTGAGCTAAGTTTGGCTGTTTCTGTAGAAACTTGTTAAGGATGTATTCATAATTATTTTTTCTTACTCCAGATCAAAAAGGAAGAATGATGACGTAATTAAATAAATAAATAAATAAATATCTTGGACATACTCACACACGGCCATCTGACCCAAAGTAGGCGCGAGCCTGTGATATGGATGTCAGAGACTGATTTACATACATAGATATAGTTAAATACATCATTAAATAGATAATATTAACGTCCAGACACAGAACAAATACAAGTGTTCGTCACACGAATATTTGTCCTGAGTGGGATTCGAACCCACGACCCCTGGCGCAACAGACAGGGTCACTACCGATTGCGCCATCGGGCCCGTCACTACCGATTGCGCCATCGGGCCCGTCAATTAATAGGTAAATGATTAATTGATTATAGATAAATTACTTGGTATATATTCTAAAACTAAGTCCGGCCATTGGGCGAAATCAGTCGGCTGTTCTAATATATTATACGTCAGTTAATTCTTAAAATATGGATAGACCAATCATTCAGTGGTAAAAAGCACTTAAAAGACTCATAAAGAAACGGTTTGAACTCCGTGTCATATGAAAGGCAATTTGCCATGCAACGCTGAGGTGAGCGAACGCGAGCAATTCCAAAGAAAATCCCCCCCTAACTAGTTCAATAAGCGGGGAAGCGCGGCCCGAATTTTACCGACACCTCCGTAATGAGACGGGTGCATTAATGAAACCAAAGCCTCTCTATGTACCTACTTTTATTTTTACAGTGGTTTTTAATGTTCTTTATATAGGATAGAGACTTAAGGAGATAAACTTAAGTGGAAATGGGCTGGCCACATTGCACGCATGGAGAAAGAGAAATGGACTAAGAGAGTTACAGAGTGGGACGGACCCCAAGGAACTAGGAAAAGGGGAAGACCAGTAGATCGATGGCTAAATGAAATAAGAAAAGTGTCTGAAAAGAATTGGATAGAAGTGGCAAAAGACAGAGAAAGGTGGAGAAAAATGGAGGAGGCCTTTACTCGTATAGAGGTCCTTGAATAAAAAATATTAATTTTAATTTTATATACAATCAAATATACAGAAATACAGCAAAATATTAAATACATATAAATAAATTATCTACATATTGACTATAATAAAAATGAAATGACTATAGAAATACGTATGTTAAAATAATAATTATTGATTATAGTTCCTAAATTGAAATTTTAAATATCGAATATGTACATGACGTTTTTGTAATAAAATTAATGATATTATGACAAGGAATAAATAAAGGCTTTTGTATTTGTATTGTATTGTATATAGGATAGAGATGGCAGTTTTCTCGCTTGTCGTTCATTGCTATACGAGGAAATGTTGCCAGCATCTGAGGTAATAATTATTAATATACCTGATTTAATTATTAGTGGTGCCCTCCGAATCACGGTAGCGGTAAATTTTGCCATTAGCGCTCACCCATCCACAAACTGACCGCACCTCGGTTGATTACATACGAATGACGCGAACCATTGGGCTATGAACGCTACGTCTAAGGAATCCGACAATGAGACCATTGGGCAAGATCCTCGACAGCTCTGTCCAGTGAATGATCTATAATAGCGATGATAGAGCAGTGGCTGAACTTAAGGGTTAAAGAACTTAAAAAAAAAGAAACTTAAAAAAAAAGTAAACTTAACTTAACTTAATCTTAACTTAATTCAAGAAAGTCCAGCTTCAAATGTCAGTAATGAATTTTCGACGCGCTTTCGATTTCTTACGCGCGTTTAAAAAATGTCTCCTGCATCACGGTACAGAAAAACATGGGGGAACCTGCTTGCCTTTAGCGCTCTTAACAATGTTCTCGAAGGTATGTGAAGTCTGCAAATCTGGCAGAATTACAAGAGGACCCGTGCCCTGGACGTGCATTGGAAGGGTTGTGGTGAATACCAAATTAATAATCTTATTTATAACTCTTCCTTTGCTGAAATATAACTATGTAGGTACTACTGAATGCGTCGCAAGAGACAAATTCGCACATTGACAACAGTTATCATGCTATTGTTTACACAACAAGTCCTAATTTAAGTCAACAATCTTTGTGGTGAATTCTTTACCTTCTGTAATGGTACGGGTACAATGAGTCGCTAAGGGATCCCCTTCTGAATATTTGGACCTGTTTGCAAGGCAGTGCTTACCATGTACAACAAATCTAATAAAGATAGCTTTATTAAAGAGAATATTTTGATAAACTTCGTTATGAACAAACAACTTGATACAGAAAAGAATAAACAGTAAGTGGTAAATATTCTACTTTTTTGTAGTCTATTAATAAAAATGTTATTTGATGATTGTTTCATCATAATTGATCTACCTTAGCATCTAGAAAGTATTAAAACTATGAATGAATGAATGAATGAAACCTCCTAATATATATAATAAAGGTTATATTAGTAATATCACAAATGTCCTAGTGTTTTTTTAGTGAGACAGAATAAAAAATTTAACCATAAACGTTCCACTGCTAGGGCACGGGCGTGGGGGAGACCCGTGGCACTGCTGCGGGAGGTCTAGAGCATACTCCACCACGCTGCTCAATGGAGGGGTTAGTGGCCAACCCAGTGTCGAATGTTCTTAAGCCACCCGAAGGTCTTCGACAAGGCTTGACGACTGTTTCCAGCATTGAAAACAACCGGGACCAACGGCTTTACGTGCCGGTAGCACGGTAGCATCCATGAAATTTTGCCACTAGCGGTCACCCATCCACAAACCGACCGCGTATGTCGTTGCTTAACTCTTTCGATCACACTGAATCGCCGCGAGCCATTGGGCTATGGACGCTACATTACAAAACCATATATAATTTTAGTATTATTTAACTATTTATTATAAGAAAGTTACATTATAAACGCAGCCTAACATTACCTTCCTCGTTACAGCGATCTCTCCTTTAGTTTCAGACCATTTCGCCAGCTTTAACGTTTCCTTTTGTTCTAAATGTATTTTTTTTCCTTCAAGATAAGGGTATTGTTTGCAGGAAAATGAGTTTCGTGTATATAATGAATACAAATTAACATCATTAAATATATAAAATTTTAAATGAATGCAATTATAATTGTCAATGTATTTAAGTATACAAAATAATAATGTACGTACTTACTTCTTAATTTGTTAAGAAAATAACTGAATTTTGCCGTTTGGTAAAATCATTATTGCCATAAGGTTGGTTACTCAAAGTAAAAACAGTCTTATTAGTCCCGTTTCCTATTCATTACGCTTTGCTTATAATCGTACTTAATAATATTATGTAATAATACTTTGCTCTACTAAACACAATCCAAATCATTCTTTATGTGTCACTTGTTGTTGATGTAATCCATACCTATTCGTCTTTGTTACATATATGTATAACGTTTTTCGTTTGCTTTTGATGTAAAAAAAAAAGCGTATAATAGCGCGTTGGTGAACGCGCGATTTTAAAGCTTTAAGTTAGTGGTAACTAATGTTGTAGACGTGGGATGAGCTAGTTACTTATATAATATACCTACCCACAATATTAATAAGATGCCTCGATACATAATATAGGTTAACCTCAAGAAACCACAGAGAATGTTGTGGAATTCATTAAGGACTTGAAATAGACAGCCATATTATCCATTATGTTACGAATTTAGTAGTACGTACTTACCTTATATGCTTGTGCAAAAAATCAATAAAAAAATTGTGGATGTAAGATAGAAAACGAGCTTGCAGCAAAACTAGCTATCCATGAAGGAAGGCACATTGTAATAATGTAATCAAAATATTTATACGTGAAGCAAGTGTCGACTCCTTTTAACGAAAATTAATTAATTGGGCGGGGGTGAATGAAATTTGGTACAGTAAAAGTTTAAAATGTTGAAGAAATGTAAAAAGCTAACATTTTTATATCATTGGAAAGACAATAAATTAATAAAATAATAAAACTTTACATCATTTATACATTATACTCGTAAGTATACAACATATTTAATAGTTGGTTGGTTGGTACCTGGATACGATGACATGTTATATTATCACATGTCTCTTTGTACATTGGCTTAGATTGGGTCTTCGTTCATAAAATTCAAAAATATATTAGTGTGGTCGACTTTCGACTACTCGACCGACCACTGGTTTTAATTATTATTTTGATCATAATTCCAACGGCTAGCCAAGACCGCGGTTTGATACTATTTAATAACGCCTTTATCCCCACGACCAAGAGGCGACTTCTACCTAGAATAATATTAAAAAAAAAAAAATTTTATTGTGAAAACAAAAATGTAAAAAGTAGTAGAATAAAGGCATTTTTATTTATTTTATTTTAATTATCCCCACGACCACTAGCACAACGGTTCTGCCATCACCCATTAATTGCTATGTATTTTCGGTTTAAACAACAGGTTTTAAATAGCAAGCAAGGCACGCTATTTCAAGACTTGTCTTAGTATTTAATAGTATAATTGTTAAGATAAATAAATAAATATCATCCACATACACACACCCGGCCATCTGACAACAAACTAGGCTATTTATAAATACATTATGTACTTACATAGATTATAACATCTAGACACTGTATTTGTTACACGAATGTTTGTCCTGAGTTGGATTCGAAATTTATTTCTTTCTTTCTTCTCATATCGTACATCTTTTTACTTTGTGACGGTATGAAAGCAGCGAGTTCCTTTTGAAGTTCTCCATACGTTCTACGACGAAGGGCTCTCATTTTTAGGGTTCCGGTGATTAGGAGACGGTAACGTGGAAACGCCATAATTGTTACACCCAGCACTTAATCTGTATGAATGTCTGCGTCTTTCAGAACAGAAGTACTAAACCTAATTGAAACCTTTGAGAAGTACATACGACTTCACACAGTATCGCTTGGGCCTGAAGTGAGGTGATTGAGTCCCGGGAGCCGTGCCCTGGTTCGAACCCCGAGGCAGCTATTTTACAGAAAAATAATTGTAATTGGAACATGGATATTAAATTGTGTTGTTTTGTGTGTCCGCAATCCGCCAGGGATTTCTATCGCGGTGTGTGTGTAAGCGTTTATTTTCATTGAGCTAAAACTACCTAAAAGTGCGTTCAGATTATGTAACATGTTATATAACTTTTGTTATATTAAACGTCCACATTATTAAACTTTGTTTTTTTTAACACATCAATATGAAACCAATTATATTTTATTACATGTTATGTTACGTAGTCTGGACTTACCTTAACAATTTTGTCCTGATAATTATTTGTCAACCGACTTATACGCGAAGTAATACCGACTTATAAATGTAATGTAAATCTCGAATGAAATAGACTTTTGAGACTACCTACAAACCATGAAAAACGAATTAATAGTGAAATGAGCGAGAAACTAGCAGAAAGGAAATGAATGGTGATAATTGCTTGTACAAGATACAGATTCTTGACATCGACAAAATATGACTTTAGAATTTATACAATTAATTAATTTAGCTAAAGAGTTAGTTAAATTTTATTATGTTTTCACTGCACTAATGAATTCGGGAATATATATTCCTGTAATATTATGTAAGTCTTTCATTAAACTATATAAAGAAACTTAACAAAGGTAAGTCCTAGCGCGATATAAAATAATGAACAGTCCTGTTCCTACAGCGAATTACATTATGCATCGCTGGCAAGCTGGGCTTATTAAGGCGTAAACGAATTGTACTGTGAAATGAGAAAATCCGTATACACATAGATCTAACTCACGAATATCTTCCAAGAGAAAGCTCACTTAGATTTTTTTGTAATCAATATAATAAGATAAGTGGAATATGACTTTACATTTACAGAACTTTACATTTGGTCATATTAGAAAGGGTCCGGATTCAAATTCTGTTACCCGAAAGGTTGGGCAGAGGTTTAGAGGCTAGAGGCTTAAGTTTCAGTTAAGTTTAGGTACCTACCACCTATTATGGTGGTGAACTGCCTACTGCCATACAGCGGGCCCATACTCTGAGCTACGCCTGGAAATTTCAAATTAAAAAAAAACCTAGTAATAGTTTGCTCTATCTAGGAACCGATCCTAGGACCTCTAGCTTCGCCACTAATCTATGAGCTCCGCAGTCACGTTTTTATTTAATTAATAATTAATGTCGCATGTTTAATCCAATTAATGCTGGATCTGATCTTTTGTTAGGTTAATAATCTATAAAAACATAATTTTTTAATTTTAATTATAGAAGTCAAGAAAGTTAGAAAAGCAAGACATCCCTGAGATTTGAATCCTACACTATGAAGTTTGTACCAATATTTTGTTCGTGAAACCCTTGTTATTTCCAAATAATTTAATATGGCAACATTCTCAACATTGAATTTCTGAGAATCCTTTGACTCATATTATCTTGAAACCCGCAGGTGTTAAATTTTCTTATTATCGTACCCATAAAACGGCCCGATGAAATGGGGTTGCTTTGATGAAAATATTTTCAGTACAAAGGATCGTTTAGGAGCACCGATGCTACTTTCAAGTGGATCGGAATGTGTCAAAAATCCTAAACAATATTAAAATATTACTTACATGTTATTAAATTTTAGAACAGCGCTGACAACCCAGTGGCTATCGAACTCGCCTCTCACTCGGCGTGCGGATTCATATACAAGCTAAACGTGCCATTGACTGTTCATGTTGTAATGAGATACAGTTAGTTTTTAGACCACGACTCGAAAAATGGAGCACATGTCGCCCTTCCACAAGGTGGACAGATGACCTTCCCCGAAGTCGCAGAAGGCACAGAACTGGTCGGAGTGGTGTCGTGTAGAAGCCTATGGCCAGGAGTGATGAATGGATGGATAGTTAGTTTTAATTTACTTTGCACAACCGCGACCAAGGCGTATGATACTCTCATATAGCACCTCCCTCCCACGACAGAAGACGACAACGTCGCTTGACAGTGGGTAAGAAAGGACTTCGATTGGAGATCAGTACTTGGAAAACGAGCACAGTTCCATGTCTGATGACTTAACAAGCCAGCGGCAAACCGTTGGATTCAAAGATATCTTGAAATTTATAGAGGACCTAGTAAGGTTTCAAATAAATAAAAGAGGAATGATAAAAATCCATATATAAACACCGACGCTACAGGGTAATTAACAAAACTAATACTAACATTGCTACCCTTATAATGCTTGTTTACTACTCTTAGGGGTTGAATTTTTTCATGAAATTCATATGAGAGCACCTTTGATGTATTCATGTGTTCCACCCAACACAAAACCATCTCCATTTTTTGGAGTCGGTTACAAAATCATTTTATATTGTACCAACTGAGACAGTCTATTGAATACGTATTCTATTCAGTGAACGCCCCATACAAGTGAATGGATTTAAAAATAATTTCAGGATCATTCTTGTAACGTTCAGACGTGTGGTTATTGGAGCGTGTAAAGATAGGAGAGTGTCTTTTTGCTTAAACTCAAATTCGGCATCATACCATTATATTCAGCTATAATAGGAACATTAGCTTTTGACCGCGACTTCATCCGCGTGAATTTCGAAATTGAAGAAAATTGCCTAAATTCCTCGTAAAATTCACGAAATTGAAAGAGAAAGTCTGGCCTACTATCAAATTGGCTGGATAAGGTTTGGGTTGGACTTGATTTTGTGAAAATCTTTGAAAATTTTATATGGATAATGTCAATGTGTGTTTTTAATCTTAATCCTATAAATATTTACAATATTATCAGGCACTGAAACAATAAACATCCATGCATCCCCAGGGAACGCTGTCGAAAGTTCATAGGATAAGTAATTAGAATATTGTTAAATTTAATATTCTATAAGTCTGGTTAGATCTTATTTAGAAAATAGAGTGCAACGAATTTAAGTAAACGGGTGTCAATCCTCTGGGTCTTTTGTAAATATAGGGATTCCGCAAGGTATTTACTGTGGTTTTTTTTTTTCGAAAGTCGTTTTGTTTGCCGACGACACATCACTTATATTTAAAGTTCAATGCAATTCAGAAGTCAATGAAAACCTAAATAAAACTCTAAATATAATAAAGTATTTTTGGTTCAAGCGAAATCGATCAAAATCGAACACACACCGTGGTTTACGTAGAAACTAAAATTTTGTTTGTTTTTTACGTATTTTATGAACAAGCATACCACAGGAGGTGGTAAGTGGTCACAGTTGCCTATGGATACTAGCAACACTAGAAGGGTCGACAATGCGTCTCTGGCCCGCGATTTGTGCCCGGTGTATAACAATAGACTCACCACTTATAAAATGGGAACTAAACATAAGCGGTGAAAAGTCGGTGTACTACAACACACTACTGTCTACCCCGTCATAGAAATACAAGCGTGATTTTTGATATGTTTATGTGATAGTAATATAAGATATTTTATAAAATCTGCTTTAATTTTTTCTTCTTTCCCTCAACAGTTAACGGCCCTCCTCGCCGACAATAACCGAGGGGGAAATAATAATTACAAGCGGTTATCACCTTTATGACCACGATATGACAGAATTGTATTATTGTTGGTACGTGAAACTATTACACATTGGTTACTACTGGCGACCTTGTGGTGCGATGGTAAGTGAGCCACTGTCAAACTACAGGTCCCATTTTGAACCCCGGCCGGGGCATATACTCGTATCATCACTCGTGTGGAGTTAAACTTTAAATAACTATAAACGGCGCAGCGGTTGTGTTTAAAGTTGCTACCTATTCTAAACATGGACATTATTTAAATTTAATTTTAACGAAGTTGAACAACAACTACAAGTAACACCAAAGGTAACCTTATAATATTAACTAGTGGACGCCCGCAGCTTCGCTCGCGTTGAATTAGACATTCACTAACATCAAAAACGGCAAAGTTTCATACAAACTTTGTACCCCCGTTTTACCCCCTTAGGGGATGAATTTTCAAAAACCTTTCTTAGTGCTCCCCTACGTTATAAAAGGAACCCCTGTGCAAAATTTCAAGTTTCTAACCCTTATAGTTTAGGCCCTGCGTTGATATGTCAGTCAGTCAGTCAGTCATTCACCTTCTCCTTTTATATATATAGATTAAGGTTAACCCGAATAAAATGGTTTCAAATGTCAACCGGCCAGCGTGGTGTACCACTCCTCTCATTCCGAAAGAAGACGTAAGACCAACAGGGACAAAGAAAATATTGTGGTGGTGAATGCTCTACTATGTTCCATGTACTTTTTTAGCTGTGCGCTTATTTTACTTAATTTTTTTGTAATACAAAGGTAGATTTAAAATGATCAGTAACGCTGGATTTCAATAACATATCTACAGATAGATTTGGCTATCGGAGATAGAAATTCGACACATTTTATATGGGACATAACATAGGTCAAATTTCTATCTCCGATAGCCAAATCTATCCGTAGATAGGTTATTGAAATCCAGCGTAAGTCAGTAGAAGAAACAAAGGTCTAGGTATAGCAATACTCCATTAAGATGTAAAGTTGACGAAATGACTTTCAAAGTAGAAACAAAACGAGAAGCGATCTTTTGTTTGGTTCACTAGAAATCTTATAAACATGAATAGGCTGAAATCCCTATTATAATACACGCCTGTTTAAAAGGATTTAAAATCTAACAGTTAATGTATTACCTAACAGCCGTTTTCAATTTCAAACTATATGGAACAAGGGCACAAGTACCGTAATTTCTACCTTTTAATAAATAACCGTGTAATAGTTGGAAAGGTGTGATTCCCAGTTACATTTCTCTAGCGGCGACCATCTTAGTCATAATAATTATACTGTAAAAAATTTTTTTTTTTAAAAAGCTTTTATAACTTGACCTTGAAACCTAATCGTGGTCAAAGTTCAATACAAGACTTTACCACAAGTGCAAACACGACTATGATACGATATTCCATCATGAAGTTCCAGTTAATATCTTCCGGCGCCATCATCAGATCAGTTCGACAGTACCATATTATTGCATTGTCATCGGAACCTAATATGTGTGCCAAATTTCAGCTCGATAGCTTCAGTGGAAGTGGGTGAAATATTGATTGCAAGATTCCAGGACATACATACATACATACATACATACGAGTGAAGTTAAATAAAAGCTTTTAAAATATAGCAACGCGTCTTTTACTCACAGATGAGACTCTTACTCCTAATAACAATTACTAACTGGACTATTACTTACATCGACTAACAGGTATAAATGTCACTAACAGTCACTACATTACTCGTACCACAAACCTTCCCCAGTCCTAATATTATTATCTACAAACGAAGTGACCAAGTCATGTTCTTATTATCAGCCTCTGCTAAGTTAATGTTCTATATCAGTTTTTACTTGGTCAAAGTCTGTCACAGTTGTCATGAGCGGCAGCGGATGGGTAGCTCTGCTCTCGTTTCCTATCTTATATCCATAAAAAAATATATAAATGATTATTACATACATACATTGGTCTTTGGAATCATCGTCACAATCAAATCCTAACGTGATCCTAACTAAAGTGACAAAGGAAAAATCGTTCGATTCGCTTCGAACGGCTTTCATCAAATTGGTGAGCAAATCAGCGGAAACCAATTTGGATAATCGGAACCCATAGGTCAGAATGTAATTTGAGCGGAGTTTGAATGATGGCTGGATGGATGCGGCATTTTAAAAGAAAATCTGATCGCGTTTTATGCCCACAGCACGACCGACTGTTGAATATGTATCTGTTACCTACACAGGGATTGTATATTTTTTAATTTTTATTTATACAACTTTATTGACATTTCTTAAGAGTTATACAATGGGAGAGCTTAATGGCTTATGGCATTTTCTACCAGTTAAACACTAGTTGAGTGTGAAAAAGTTGCGGTAGGCAGAAGAAAAAAAAACTTTAAATTAATTGTGGGACGATGCCAGTAAAGCTTATCCTCAGCTTATCGAAATAAATCGTCATCAACGGTTCGCACTAGCAATTGCGGTTATGACGATGGGACGATTAGATTGGCATTGCACACACACAAACATCTATAGTAAGAAAAGTACAGTTATGTTCTGTAAAGTACGGTTACTTTACATAATGGATATTTTAATTTTCGTTTAAATTCCATTTTAAGATTGCAAGATTCATTATCATGAATGTGGGGTTGGCCACATTACATACACATTAGAACTAAATTCAAGGAAATATGCTGAACTGACCGTGCTTCGGAGGGCACGTAAAGCAGTAGGTTCCGATTGTTTTCATGTTGGATCGAAAATCTTCGGGTGGCTTGAGAACATTCGACAATGGGTTTGCCACTAACCCCTCCACCGGTCCGCTTTGGAGCAGCGTGGTGGAGAATGATCTAGATATTGCTGCGGGTAGACCCATGCCCAATATTAGGACGTCTATGGGTTGTCGCCAAAATAAAATAATTGCTGTAAGGTACCTTACAGCAATCATTTCAAAGCCCCCCCAATACTTCTAACCTAAGCACAATTTGCCGCATCCACCAATTACCTATACTACGTATTTGTTCATGCATGCTCAGCAAATAGTTACCGTAATTTTACCCGGCTCGTATAATTAAGTTCGTGGCTTGAGGGTGTTATTACTCGGTAACAAGTCGAGCATTTAGAAGTTCATGTAATGGGTGTGCTTCTTATATGCTAGAAAAACTACTAGACGTATAATATTAGATATAGGTTAGTATTTAAAAAGTTTGGCATATCTTTTAGCTACATTGAGTAACTAATTAAGTCTTAAACTTACTTACGAAAACAACCGGGACCGATGGCTTTACGTGCCCTCCGAAACACGGTAGCGTCTATGAAATTTTGCCACTAGCGGTCACCCATCCACAAACCGACCGCGCCCGTCGTTGCTTAACTCTTTCGATCACATTGAATCGACGCGAGCCATTGGGCTATGGACCCTACATATGGTACCTACATATGGTTCCTATGGCTACATATGGTTCCTAGAATGAATTCAGTCAATACGTTCTCACGAGCGTTAACAGCCTTTGAAAACTTGCACAGAGTAGCTCGCTCTATACCGTACTCGCTGATAGCGTTCACCGCATTAAAACAAAAACTCTTAAAAGTTGAACTAGAACAAAAGCCGTTGTTTCAAATAGAACTGAATTAAGTGCTCCGCCCTCTATCGTTGCCCGGGCAACAATTAATATTATACATGTGACTGCACTTTGTTAGATGGAACCTTCTCAAGTTATACTCGTAGTTTTATAGCTACAAATAGCTTTTAAACTTGATGTTTTTTTAATATACCGAGCACTACGTGGAAACGCATAAAGCGCCCGTGACATTTACTATCCGGTCCATTTTGTTAAGCTCCGATCTCGACTGGCAAGTGACCACTGACACTTGACACCAACAGCCTCTGATTTCCAGGAGGATCCTTGTTGAATAGTTCATGCCAACTGCCTTTAATACGCAAAGTTTTTCAAAGAACAAACGCTGATATCATTCACCCCTTTTAAAGCAAAACCCTTTAAAAGTTACCTAAACAAAAGCCGTTGTATTAAATAGAAGTAAATTAAGTGCTCCGACCTACAGTCGCCCTGGAAACCCTGTTCTTTTGACTTCTATTCATAAAGTGTGGCTACACGATATAATATGGAAACTGTATGAAAAAGGTAAAACAAAAAACTGTAAAAAAAATTTTTTACTGATGACATTCATCAGTTATATTTAGTATCATTTGGTAGTAGCCCCTGCACTTACCCCTGCCTACCCCTTCGGGAAAATGTCTTGTCTTATGTTAACTAGGGCCCGATTTGTTTTTCGTGACATGTTAACTATATTCTTAATGTGCAAGTTATGCTGAGAAATTTTGATTTTGAAGCATCTATACCATGAAACACGAAAGGAGATTATCTACATAGAAAACTTTGGTGATTGAGTTTTCCCGGGCAGACGACCACCCGCCACGGTACGTAGTATCTACTATTTCTACCGTGAATTAATTGTTTATAGTGGTGATGGTGGTAGTACCTAAGAATGACAGGCTCTACTAATCTAACTAACTAGTTCCTATTAATCTAGCTTTTAAACGCGGGCGATGTCGCGGGCAACAGCTAGTCTATAGAATAAAACCTATACATAAAAGTAAGTCGTCTGTCATTTCAACAAAAGAAGATGACTCCTCGTTTCCCTCACATGTTATCGCAAAAACACACGTACAAAAGAAAACTGATCTTGTTTTTGCAACCCCCTAATTACAGGGTGCACCCTCGTCTTGTTAATTAGGGGATGTTCCAGTTTCGTGCGACTCGAGGCGGTTTGTGGGTCTACCTAATGGAGCAATGCCATCGTTAGGAACGGTATGCTGAGCGAAATTTGGCTTATTATTTGTATGTGTTTTCTTGTGTATCTAAAAAATCACAAATATCACCGTTATTCATAAAATATCCAAATTACTATTATTTCTAGCGTCCACCCAATGGCTCGCGTCAAGTCAATCTGATTGTCACGATTAAGAAACGATGGGTGCGATCGCTTTGTGGATGGGGACCGCTTCAAAAATACATTTACAAACTATTGTCAATTAAGTAAAATCAATGAATTAATTTATCACATTTAATACCTTGCACAAAAACTAACGGTATTCTGGTAAAAGCAAAAATTAATTGATACTCGTAGCTATAAAGGGATCGTTGATTAATCTTCTATCTATATATAAAAGAAGAAGGTGACTGACTGACTGACTGACTGACTGACTGACTGACTGACTGACTGACTGACTGACTGACTGACTGACTGACATATCAACGCAGAGCCTAAACCATAAGGGCTAGAAACTTAAAATTTTGCACAGTGGTTCCTTTTACAACGTAGGGGAGCACTAAGAAAGGATTTTTGAAAATTAATCCCCTAAGGGGGTAAAACGGGGGTGCAAAGTTAGTATGAAACTTTGCCGTTTTTGATGTTATTCGAATGAAATTCAGTACCTATGAAGGTTTTTTATTGAGTTTCAAAAATCATCTCTTAAGGGGGTAAAAGGGGTGCAAAGTTAGTAGGTATAAAAGTTTTTCGTATAAACCTACCTACATTATTTCAATGAAATTTTGTATTTAGGTTATGTTATGTCTAATTCCACGTGAGCGAAGCTGCAGGCGCGTCCACTAGTATCGTATATTCGCAACATTTTCTTCTCACCTCAACAACACACAAAGCCTAACACACACGCATAGCCTCGTATCCAGTTGGCGAATGTATCGCGCAAATTCCAAACGGCATCACAATATGCCGTCAAGAATTTCCGCGAATTTCGCGCGACGGCATAGCGTAGATACAAACAGTATTTCAAACGTGGATACATTTAGGAAATCTCAACGCTGTATGTTTTTGATTACCGCAATGTTATCTCGTTCATGCGCTAATGACCTGTTAATTGCGAGTCGCACCCAGCCCCAAAGCAACATTCGCTTCTAACGATGCGCCCGACACATTACCAACTATGTTGGGTTTATTGCCGCAAGTTATTATGTTTTGGGACAACGTTCAAATGTTTCTGATTAAATATTTATTTACGTATATTTTTAGCATATCTTTTATATCAAGTAAAATAGAGGTAAGTATATTTTAATATATTTCCTTCATATTGTTCGCAACTGGCACATTCCGTGGTTGACGTTGTTGAGTGGTCGCAACGCAAGGGCTGCTAAGCTTTAGGACTTGAGTTCGACTCCGTGTCGAATCACAATTATTGGCTGTTTATAACATAGATTCGTGTTCGGTGTATATATTGGACTCACCAGTTATTTGACACTTATCACACATGGGACATAAACATAGCTGATAAAAAGTGGGTGTACACATTTCTGCCCATCCTTCCGTGGTAATATATTCGTTATGTTATGTTTTATGCTATGTATAATGTGTCTGTAAGTGTACGTTAGGGACTGACGCTTAACTAAACAAAATGTGCACAAATTTGTTATGTGTGTGCAAAATTATTACGCTCATCCTTTTCTACATTCCATATATCAATGATAAGGTCTCTTCAGATCAGAGCGTTATTCGCAACCGCTGTGGCATGTGGGTTTGGCTCAGATATTAGTATAAATACCTACTCAGCGCGGTATAATCCACGCGGTATTTTACCCACAGCGGTAGCGATATCAGATTTGGTGTGAAAATTAATAAAAGAACATAGCGGATGTCGCAACCAAGTTAAATAAATAAAATTTGTCGGAGAGCAGCGAATGGTCTAAAGGTCCTTTATTTATTCGCGCTAAGCCTGGACTGGCCTGAACAGCCTAAGTTAGAAAGCCAAGATATTTTAATAATATAACCGCGTTTCCCCTTGGGTTTTTCTGCCGCAGGTCTGAATAGGCATTTATGAGTTGAAATGGAAAAAATAAAGGTATTAAAGGACCGATGTCATATGTACTTACCAACTCTTCCCGTAAGTCGAGAAAGTTCCAAACTTATTTAATGAAACATGACACGTGCAGAACGAGTTCGCAACTTCCCGAGCAGACCTGTCCAACTTGACTTGATTAACGTAAAAACTCTCACTTCCGCTCACAGTCAACTGCGTACGTAACGTGTGTGTTAATGAGTCGTAGTCGAGTTAATGAAGGGGAGTTGTATAAGTTACGAATGGTAGTCTCCAAAAGACGTTTCCATATACATATTTTTAGTTATTGCGACATCATTTCAATGATATTGAAATAACTAAATGTTTTTCTATTTATAACAATACACAACATTGCTTGAGTACATACATAACTTATTGGGTAATAAATAGGTACCTACTATTTATTACCCAATAAGTTATGTATTGAATCGTTTCTAGATTAACACAACATTTATTATCTTTAAATTTTCCGATATAACCTTCAATTGTACTGTCACATACTAATAACTTAATAATATTTTTTATTGCATTGTATGATTGTATTCTTTTTTTGATGTACAATATTTTAGTAACAGAATAAATAAATAAGACAACATTTTATTAAAAATAATTTAGCTCGTAATTATCTACCAATGTGTGCTGTTGAGTTTATAGATTAACTAGTGGACGACGGCAGCTTCGCTCGTGAGGAATTAGACATAACATTAGTTTCGTTTACACCTATAGCCTATGTCATTCAGTGATGATGCACCTTTCTAATGCTGAAAGATTTTTTGAAATCAGTCCAGTAGTTTTTGTGTGAAAATATTACAAACAAATGTTTCCTCTTTTTAATATTAGTATTGTCTGTCTTGCCTGTCATAAAAGGCTACTAAAAGTGGACTTCTGGGGCTGAGTGTAAAGAGGGCGAGCTCGAACCGTCCATCAAGGGACCCCGGGAAAGACAACGCTGTATGTGGCTGCACAGCGTTGTGAAGAGGTTTACGACTTAAAGGTGAAGACCTGGTAGAACGTGTGTTTAGGCACAGCGTTAGATACCTACTGCAGTGCCAAGGTAGACCAGTGAGTGGGTAGTAATAGTAAAAATCTATACCTACTAATATTATAAAGAGGAAAGATTTGTTTGTAATGTTTTCACACAAAAACTACTGGACCGATTTCAAGCTGCATCTTCACTGAGTTACATAGGCTATATATTATTACTAGGTGTAAACGAAACTATTGTTATGTCTAAATCCACGCGAACTAAGCTGCTGGGCGTCCACTATCCTAAATAAACTGGCGTAGCTCACACGATGGCCGTGTATCTTTACCGTACGAAGTGCAGTATGGTAATGGGTTGATGCTGAAATACAATATTTGCCACAGCAACACGCTACAAACCGCCGGTAAACCCGTAAATCTCTGCCGAAGGATTATCGTATTCACTAGAACTGAATACAACTTGTTACTGGGCGCTGGAAAAATTGAAATTTTCAGTTGAATTTCAGCCGTAGCTGAATGAAGCCTCATTAAACGGCGGCGCAAATTGCAATTTATTGTGCGAGACTGTCGCGGTACCTTTTATATGTTTCGTTATAATTTCGCCAAACGCTGAGCTCGGGTTAGTTGTCCTCTTGATATCGGGGTTTGTTTTATAGAGTCGCATTGGAGCAGCGTGGTGGGATATGCACTAGGCCTCCCTCGGCTGAGGCTATGGGCGAGACGCGTGCCCAACAATGGGACTCACATAGCTCTCTCTATACTGTGCCCATAGCGTGTAGCTATCTATCATGATGAACGTCATCATAGGTATTACACACCTTTGTCTACCTTCGAAGAAATACAGGTATAATGTGATATCGCTGAGACCCATAGACGTCCCATTGTTGGGCATGGGTTTCCCCCACAACCAAGATCGACGGCTTTACGTGCCCTCCGAAGCACGATAGCGTCCATGAAATTTTGCCACTGGCGGTGACCCATCCACAAACCGATCGCGCCCGTCGTTGCTTAACTCTTTCGATCACATTGAATCGACGCGAGCCATTGGACTATGGACGTGATGTGATATAACGGTTTAATATTATAAATGAAATGGTTTGTTAGTTTGTCCGTCTTTTACACCTCAAAGGGTATGTATACCTAGAGATATAGCTTATTGTCTGGGGAGTGATGAAATCTTTTTTGTGCCGGTAAATATAGGTTACAGATGCGTTATCTCTTCATGGAATAAAGTAGTTTTCACCGTAATTTAACATGACATAATAACATCACAGACATCACATACACGAAGTACAATCACTTTTCATCAGTTATACAGACTCCGAGCTTCTACTGGAAATTTAAAATTAGAAAATCCCATTAATACTTTTCACGACCAGCAGACCTCTAGCATACCAGTCGCCAATAAGACCACTACACCACCGAAGGAGTAAAAATTTCAAGTGTATCATATTATAAAAACAAACTCAGAAAACAAAGCAGTGTGGCAAACAAACAAACACCCGAGGACTCATAGAATAAATTCACCTTTACAATAATATTTTGTCTCTATAATCCCTATCCTAGAGAGTGAAAACATTCCCCACACATTCATTCCACATGGAAGGGCTCCATTTAATCCGGGAGACACCTCATAGGCTCATAGAAAAACATTAGCCACTTACTCTATATATAATCCCTACCCCGAAAATAGATCCATTTTGAATTATTATAGATATATATCCTTGGATACACCTATGTAGTATTTATGTAACCGCTCATAGCTCGCGTCGATGTGGTCAACCTAATTAAGCAATGTCGGGCGCGATCGGTATGTGAATGAGTGACAGTGGAAGTGGAAAAAATTCATAGGGGTTGTCTCAAAGTGGGATATATTTAGTAAATAGTCTTGGTTGGTCTTTAGTAGCTTTACTTGATGGTCTTGATACAACTGTTGAACTGGATGAAGTGGGCGAAAATCACTTTCAAAGGTTATGTTACATACGTACATACCAACCTAATAAAACTGTGTTAAAACTTTTTCGATCTGAAAATAATTTTGTCGTCGCTGAAAATCTTACAGCGCGGAAACCAACCGGGTTGATATTATTAATGAAACATAAAAATAATATGCATATGAAATGATGACTCGTAAATTATATTATGTGTGGAGAGAAATTGAGTTAATTATACGAAACTCAGGCGTTTTACCCAGTTCAATTAAATTAACTTTAACAACGTTTACCATTGGTATTTGAAGTGTAAAAAAGGAACATAATATAACATAATTTAAATTTCAGAGCGCGTACCTATACGCGCTCTGAAATTTAAATCGGGTCAAATTTATGCACCTTTTACTTGGTTTCGTGTCAATACGTGACGTATTGACATGAAACGATGACGATATACATGTTCAAATGTAAACGAAAAGTGCCATTTGTAAGCACTGAAAACTCTGACAGACTGTTTTTGAAACAATTGTGGTCTGGTTGGAAAGTTGTGATTTCCGGTTACACGAAGGGGTAGCAATGCATCTGTGACTGACTTGGAACGAGACTCTTACTCCAATAGAATAAAATAGAATATAATTTTATTTATTCTCGCTAATAACTACAACGTACAAGTAAAACAATTAGGAAAACTAAAAAAAGTTACTAAAATGTTGCTGTTGCAACAATTATCATTTGCTGCAAAAAAAAATGCCACTGCACTGATAATCTGTGCTTCCGTTTTGCCGCGTAGTTCGGACGATGGAGTTTTAAGGTGCAACATAACTGCTTAGGTACTTAACAAATAAAGTACTAGTTTACCAATTTTAACGAGTAAATTGTCAAGAATTCTCACTGTACAGAAGCGAGACAAACAAATGTAAAAATGAATGTAAATATACAACTACAAGTACATACAACTACCGCTGAGAGTTATGGGAAAATGTAAATGTAATGTAAATATAAACTAACAAATGCTAACTGGACTATTAGTAACATCAACAAACAGGACTTACTATCACTAATAGTCCCCAGTCCTCATACCCACTAACGAACTGATCAACTAATATTCGAATGAACTCTCATCTAACTGAATTAACCATCCCAGTCCCCATTTGAGTCTTGTTCATAGTCAGTCACAGATGGGCGGCAGCGGTGATTTTAAGAAAAGACTTTTCCTTATAACTTACACCAACCAACATACACCCACATTAGTCAGTTTGTTATTTCGTACACTTAAAAAGGGATAACGGTATACGTAACTACAGTAATCCCTAACTTAACTCCCTATCCCACTACCCAGAGGCCACTATCCGCCATACATTACCGGCCTAATGGCAACGCGTCATTAGCTAATGGGAAAGAAACCGCCGCATTCAATCCAGGCTGCCCCACGCAATGCCCACCAATTACACCGCTACAGCCTTTGAAATCACTGAATACTTCGCAGACTTTTGCTAGGCTTGAAAAGACTCAGAATTGTGTCTTTTTAGTTATTTGTACGGCGGTTCACCTGGGTAAGTACTATTGCTACACCCATTTCTGCCATGTAATAATTGTTTTTTTGAATAAAATTGTGAGCTAGAATAGAACAGAAGAGTAACACTGTGTGACCATCTTCTTTTACTTGATATGAAGTCAACTGACTCCCTATAAGAATTAGTCTATTGAAAGCTGACTTATAGGCTGGCGGAGCGCTTTAGTTACAACTAATAAAAATAAACAATGTTAAATTTCTCCCACTCACCAAGACTATATTCAATTCAAAACACACAGACACTTTTACAGCCAGTGTCATTTGAAACTGGAATAGCAGAAATTTAAATCCGTAAATTTGAAGGTAGGCCCTCAATTTTATGATGTCGTAAACATTTAATTCGTTTCACGCGTTGTAAACTCTGATTACGGAGACGACTTTTGCTATCTGTGTCTATTTAGGCTATATAAACAATCTTGAAGCGCTCAAAACCCTGCAGCTTTGATTCTTTTAAAATTAAACCCTAACGCAAAAGCTATTAGATATTTCTGAAAGTAATGTTTGTTCGAATGAATGAATGAGTTCGTAGAAAATACTTCTCAATATTTGGGTGGATGGGCACATAGGAGTATTTTGGGGGTCCAGGGAAAAGTCAAAGTCAAAGTCAAAGTCAAATCAAAGTCAAAGTTATTTATTTGAAAGCGAATGATACTTTTTAATGTAGTTAACCTTAATATCAGAAATGTAATACCTAACTACAAAGGCAAGCTAATAAATAAATATCACAACTTCAATTAGGGGAGCGGGGGGCACTTTGTTACAGAGGTAAGAAGTTACACGCCTTTTTAACCGGGATGTTAAACTCTTTGGTGGACATAATTGGACTCATTTGTTTTCTTATAACATCATGCATTAAATAAAAATGATCAGCGACCCCTCAAGCGACAAGCTGCTAGGTTGTGAGCATGTGTCTCGATTTCAACCAAGAAAGTAAAAAAATTCTTTACGAAATTTTTGATTCCTGATGTCTATAGTGTTTATTTTCTCAAAATTTTTAGCCTTGAACGTTCATAATATATGTACCTTTAATTTGCAATATTGCTTTTTTCTACTATCGATATCCATTAATGGTGACATCAATTTATATTAAAAAACGTGCCATGGGGCAGGTGGTTACAATTTTTTGGGGTAAGTTGTTACATTTAACAACCTACCCCAAAAAAAATACCATAGATACCTTGTATTGCACGTAGATTGGTATTCTAACAAGAAACAGAAGTTCGGAAATATATTTTTATTTACTACCAACAGAAGTCCAAAAACTAGCTTACCAATGTGCTGTAAAACTCATTTTTAAAAATATTTCCCCCAGCTGGCTTAAAAGTAATATGGCTGGGCCGGACTGGTTTAAAAGTTTTATGGATAGAAATCCTCAACTACTTATCTCTACGAACACCAGAAGCTACATCTTTGAGTAGAGCAACGTCGTTCAACAGAACAGTTAAACTAACGTTGTTAGATTCGGCACCTCAACTGAACATAAGCTCCACTGAAATCATACAGGGAATCCAAACAGCAACAAATCCAATACTCAGGTCACTACTAAAAATATTACTGTTTACCTTCTCCAAATCCCGTTACATCGCAAGATATAACTACAGTATACAGGGAATCGAGACAGCAACAAATCCAATACCTGACACTACTAAAAATATTACTTTTATAGATATAATAATTACTCATAAATGTTAGAAGACTGTCCAAAGTGATCTCTTGTTTTATAACGTTATGAAATAATAATAAAAATCATTATCATTGATAATTTTGTTTATTTATCTACCGTAACATCGTGCCCCGAAGATGTAACAACTAGCCCCAAGTCGGGGGTAAGTTGTTACAATCGACTTGGTTGGTTAAATTGTCCATTGTAAAAAAAATACATACATTTTAATAACTTTTCAATCATATTTTAATAGCTGAATAGACATACTAACGATAAAAGCAATCAAATTTATAAATTATTTGATAGTTTTTGTCATATTGACAATTATCTAAAAATTGTAACAACCTGCCCCCCGCTCCCCTACTTCTGCGTTAGGTAGTTATGTGCCTTCTGTTTATGATTCTCAAAGTGTGCGGTAGCGAAAAACAGTTTGAGCACCTCTGATATAAGCCCACAAGTCCGTTTCATACACATCCAATTTATCCTATTTCTGAACATTTTATCCTTGTGACGCATAATCCATACTTTTGCGACATCTCGTGGGTAAATCAGGGTTTGAGATTTGAGCGTTAGATACCTATATCGAATTGAGAATTTTAGTAGAATGTGAATATTTGAGAATAAGATATATCACTAATCCCATTGGGGTGCCAATAGGGTATCAATGTTTTCAAAAGCGCGCTCATTTTTGGACTTATGAGTTATAGTATGTGTTTACGCAAGCACCGATTCTTCACCGAAAACCAATGTAGATTGAAATAGTCTTTAATATAACCGTTTTGTTTAAAAAATAACTGGTATTCATTACTTAAATTTTAATTGATATTTAAAATTATTTACTATTTAAATTAACGTTGTTAATATTTGTTGCAGTTGCCACAATCAGAATAAACCTTCCCGAAGATGACTCTCATCAGCATCACGTCTACAGACAATACAAGAAGTAAGTACTCAACAAAGTTTTTATGTATGTAAGATAGCAAACGAGCTTTTAGCACGAGCATGTCCTGTCGCCTATGACTGTGACTTTGAATAAGACTCTTATAGGGACTAGAATGTTTAGTTAGCTGAGAGAGTTTAATAAGAACATAAGTTGGTCAGTTCCTTAGTAGAGGACGAGCGCAGGGACTGTTAGTAATAGTAAGTTCTGTAGTTAGTAATACTAATAGTCCAGTTAGTAATTGTAAGTGAGACCCTGGTGACCAGTCAATCACAGATGCGTTGCGATGTTATAAATTTTAACTCCCTTGTTATTTCATAGTACATATTGCTTACTTAATAAAAGTGTGTCATAAAATACATTTCATTAAAGAAGTATAACTAGAAAGCCTGCCATAGTTTTCTTATCCTTATTAGACCAATTACTATAGAATTGAAAAAAATATGTTGTACTTGTATAAATAAATGATTTCTTTTAATGTTCTAGACTCTTTGATAAAATATAAAAGAAAAAATCAGAATGTTGTCCTTATCTACTCTTGTATCGAATCTGCATTATATGAACCCATATTAAATCCGTAATCAAATTTCACTCAGCATTAAAGCGCTATTAACGCTATTAAACAGTTAAACTGTATACTAAACTTGAAACTGAAACCCGTAAAATATTCAGGATTGTGATACACTTGGTATTTGAATCAATGATATGTAGTTTTATACATTCGATGATGTTTCTCATCTGAGAAGGCCAGCTTCTAAATCTTACGCTCAGTAAACTCCACAGAATGTTTGAGAAAACATAGACTCGAGTGTTCAAATATTTGAGGCCGCACTTAGGTCCCCAAGGGTTTGATGTATGTCAAAGATCCATTGTATGTCAAAGGATGGAACTTGCTCGTTTGCAGTTCTATTCACATAAAAAAATCAACACACTTGAAGAGTAAACCTGTTGTATCCCCAACTTTACATGGTACAGTCGAGATAAAAGTTTAAAGGCAATAAAGTGAGTCCATTCGAAACGCCTGATAAGCGCTTTTTTATTCGACTGTCTGACGAGACATTACAGAGGCATTGTTCTTTTTCCTTTGGACAAACATTTAGCGATTGTAGCAAAAACATTTCTCAATAAAATTGTGTTCAAGCAAAATAATGTTTTGTTGATACATTTCTTAAAGGACAAAAAGAACTGACGGGCTTTTCTATACTGATGAAATACTCTAAACCGAGAGGCTTTCCTCAGTCACTGGTTTTTAGTCAATATAATCTCTTTGGCCATTACCCATTTATTAGCAAGCGCTAAGCGTCCCAACTCTCACTGGTACGTGTCCGAGTATCTTCAGTTTTCAGTACCTTATTTTACTACTACTTGCCATAGGCATCCCTCTGTTGGGCACGCCTTCATCAAAAGTTAACGTGCCCTCGAAGTAATAATGAAATTTTTAAACTATCAGTCACACATCCATATTCCGACCGGGCCCGACGTTGCTTAGCGCGACGATCGCGAAAAATCCGGCAACGAGCGCTTACCACACTTCAACCCTTAACTAACCCACTGCAATTTAAAATTGGCAATGTGATGAAGTGGGTTCGGGTACCTATAAGCTTGCACTGTTGTGCAAATTGCCGTGTACTTATTATGCAAATTCACAAGCATTGCTTACGTAACGGGTAGGTAAGCTCGGAATGTGAGCTCGTGCAAAACATTCGATAAGGTGTTCTTTATATTAACGCGCCACCTTGTTGTACATATTTTTTTTACACTGGGGCTATTTTACTTTTGCGCCCACTTTTACCGTGTCTTAGACTTTTTTAGTTCGTGTTAAATAGAACTAATAATAGTCCAGTTAGTAATTGTTACAAAGTCTTGTCTCATGTAGTTCACAGATGCTTTGCGCCGATCGTTACCTCTGAAGAGTCTTGCTTACATGTAATTAGACACGGTGAGATAAAACTCCAAAGTTCCAAAAATTTACTCATTAACTTTATTGAATAAATTAATGTATCGGCATTTCAAACAAGTCAGTTTATATAAGTTATGTATGTATTTATTTATTTTATGGTAGTCAAGGAAGCTCTGCCAGTAAGCACTGGACTGCATGGTTGACTATGATCTAACTATGCAATTCCAACTCATTAGTTAGTAATGAATTATGATTACAGAGAAGTATGATGGCAATTGCTTCAACACCAACTGGATTAATGTAGAATTTTTGTAAAAGCCATGTAGCAATTTTCTTGCGGTAAATAAAATATTTTCGAGGCGTGTAATATTCCGAATATTTTCAGGGACACTAGAGCCTTCGCAGAAGCCTCCAAGATTACTCCGAACATTACGAGAGACAAGTCGAATTATGGTGAGTTTGCTATATTTATAAGCATTAAGCATTCTTAAAAATATGTAAATCCTAATGTACTATTACAATGCATATTAAAAACAAACATTAAGTACCTATATATTGAGATGACATGATATAATACCTATAATAAATAGACAAGCTATTTAACTTGGTTGGCCTACATTTTTTAAGGATAGGAAAGCTTTTTCAGCTACCTGCAACTTTTATAGTACTTACTTCAATTTACTACTAGCGAGGATTTTGAAGTACTTGTAATTCCCCGGGTAAAACCCAATAGTTGTTGCGCTCAACAACTTTTTTGGGAGCTTTTCTAACTTGAAATGCCCGAGTACATTATGAAGGACTATGAGCATTGCAGGTCTTCGGAGGGCACGTAAAGTCATCGGTTCCGGTTGTTTTCAATGGTGGATAGAGTCGTTAAGCATTGTCGAAAACCTTACGGTGGCTTAAGAACATTCGACCCTAGGTTGGCCACTAACCCGTCCATCAATACGCATTGCAGAAGCGTGGTGGAGTATACTCTAGACCTCCCGTAGCTGTCTGTGGGGGAGACCCGTGCCCAGCAGTGGGACGTCTATGGGTCGCAGCGACTAGGATTTGACTCGAACTCTATTGAATTAAATGTTCGTATTCAGCTAGTCAAAGCAAAAAAGTAGGCACTCTGTTAGTGCCGATTTAATATCATACGAGACCATCAAACGTACAGTCGCAATGAATACTCGCTAGCCAATATTTGTTCTGGCCCTTTATTGGATTCATAATACCACATCGAATTTAATAAAGGGGATTCTTCACTGTACAAAAAAAAATTGGCAGACGACTGGGAACTTTTAATAATTATGTTATATAACATATTCTTGTAGATTTTACTAAACATCAGGCGGGTTAAGAAATTATCACTATTACAATGTTACTTTCCATAGTCGATTCAATATGATCGACAGAGCTAAGCAACGACGGGCGTGGTCGGTTTGTGGATGGGTGACCGACAGTGCTTCGGAGGGCACGTCAAGCCGTCGGTCCCGATTGTTTTCAATGGTGAAAACACTAACCCTGCACCAATCCGCTTTGGAGTAGCTTGGTAGAGTATGCTCTAGATCTCCCGCAGATTTGTCTGTGTGGTGGTCAGCAGTGGGACGTCTATGGGTTGCAGCTTAGCTTACACCTATCATATTGAACCTTAACGGACCGTTTAGATCCCACCATACGTGGTAAGCATAGGCTCACCATGGCACTAGTCACCATGACACTAGTGCCACACACTGGGCACAAATGCAGACTCCGAGCAGACTGAGATCTATAGAATAATCGATATAGTATTCATGGTAAGTACAAGTATGTAGGTAGGTAATTGTTTTAAAAGGTTAAGGGGCCGTAGTCCCACCGATTATGGCTATTGGTAGGACGACTGTATACCAGTATGTACCCGTGATTCTACTGGGCTACGGGCGAATATATAAGACAGGCTACGATATAAGACAGACATAAATGTTTTAGTAGTGAATGCTACGCGTACAACGACTACGGCGTAGCATAAACTACGAGCGAGCTACGCGATGGTTTCAATGAAATACCTTATGAATGTTCTCAAGCTACCCGAAGGTCTTCGACAAAGATTAATGATTGTTTTTACCATTGAGAACAACTGGGATGGATCGACTGGGCTTGAGGTCCCCTCCAAAGCACGGTAGCATCCATGTAATTTTGCCACTGTCGTTCACCAATCTACAAACCGTCCGCACCCGTAGTTGCTTAACTCTGCGAATCACATTGAATCGACGTGAGCCATTGGTTTATGGGCGCTATATTAATAGGTATAAATTGGGCGTACTACACACACACTTTGGGGAAATACATGTGAGATGTTATATTGTGTGTGTAACATAAGGATTTCAGGGTAAACATAACTTTAAGATATATTATTTAAAACTAAAAAAAATTGTTATAAACTTAATAAACGCTTAGAATTCTGCATGACTGACGGATTGAGACTCAGGTAACTTTAAAAGAACAAGATGCCCGGATTTAACGTGTCCTCCGAAGCAAAATGAAATTTTGCCACTTCCCTAGTGGTAGTGGCAAAATTTCATTCCCATCCACAAACCGACCGCATCCGTAGCTTGACTCAAACATACGATCGACGCGAGCCATTGAGCTATGAAAGCTTATTTTGAAATTTCCATTAATTATTATCAATAACTACTCAAGTAGTTCGTTACTGAACAAGTTTGGATCAGGTTCGGAACAAAGTGCTGCGTCGGTTTCTCGTTAAGAAGTGCAACGGCAAATTGATACTACCGCAAATCGAATCGAACTAGGTACGCTTTGTTCCGCTTGCAGTTTGTTGGTAGTTCATTTCAATTGGCAGCATTGACTTGTTCTGGACCGCAATTTTCGAATTTCACCGATCCGTCTTGAGATATTCGCATGCGAAACATTATCGTGCGAATTTTTATAACGAGTTAATTGTAGGCTTATGAAATGTATAAATTAAACTTAAGCACTGCGAATGAAATCTATAACATACATTCTATCGCCGGGTGAAATAGAAATTAGAGTGGTATGGAGCACTCATTAGATATGGTCCAAGAGCTGGCATCAATTTTTGGGTAGGTATTTGAGGCAAGCTGAAAACTTGTCCAACGCCTCTCCTATTATGCCCCAACACGAAACTGCAGACCTGGCTGGTGAGTAGCGGGACAAAATCAACACCCATATAAATTTAAAAAAATAAAATTATTTCCAAACATATATTTGAGGCAATATGTAATTTTTATAAGTTGTAGTCCAATGTTTACAGAAAAAAAAATTTTGGAAATAATTTTTTTTTTTTAATTTATATAGGTTTTGATTTTGTCCCGCTACTCACCAGCCAGGTCTGCAGTTCCGTGTTGGGGTATAATAGGAGAGGCGTTGGACAAGTTTTCAGATTGCCTCAAATACCTACCCAAAAATTGGTGCCAGTTCTCCGGCCAATAGGTCACGCGGGTGAATTTCAAAAATAGACACTTCATGAAATTCGTTGACACTTTGGCGATTTTCGTATGCGAGTCAGATTTAATAAAAACGGCCCCTGATTAATTGGTTAGTGTTCTTAATTTTTTCGTACGGGTGGGTATATTTGTAATTTATGATATTAAAAATCACTAAATGTATCGTTTCAAATAAGTGAAGCTTATAAATTTTTTTAAAACTGTAAAAAACATAAGCAAAACATTTGAAAAAACAATCACAGTCTAAAATTTCTCAAATTCTGCATGAGAAGTATTGAAATGGGTTAAAATAGCAACTGACTCGTTATTAATTTCTGCACAATAGCATCTGCTATAGTCCTGCGTTCCATCCCCATGATGGGTGAATAATTTTCGGAAAATTCATCTGGTTTTGTATTCGGTGTATACCAATCGAAGTAACATGGGACCTAATTTATCTGGTAAAAATTGGGTACCTATACTAACATCTGCCAACCCCTTCATGAAAACACAGGTGTAATACTATGTTAAAATAGCTACGAAAGAGCAGTTTGTTTCATGTTCGATAAAATATCAATGTTTGCTTGTTGTATTTCTCTTCTCTGTTTAAATAATTATTTTGATTGTTATGTAACTTACGCCTGTTACGTGAACAGAAACTTTAAATTAAAACAGCAGCCGTCGTATTTAAATCAACCAAACTATAACAAAGGATACTTCGATATCTGCCAACCAGGTTGCAACTGTACCTGGGTAGCTGTGAGAACACTCCCGGTAAACTTTATTCATTTTATGATTTTCATTTGCGATAGTCACTTCTTACTAGTAAACTGGAATTTACGAAACTGTGGCAGCTTATGGTTTTATATGAAACCTATTTGGTTCCGTATAGAGTTCGCCCGGGGCAGTAACGCCAATGGTACCAAGTACCGTGGCAAGTGTGGTCCGGTTGGATAGAAGTAGTTTCCACTTCAATAAAGGCGACCATCTTAGTCCTCAAGGGGTAACACATCTGTGACCGAATTGACACGAGACGCTTACTACCAATTAGATACTGAACTATTACTAACACCGTCTAACAAGGCTAACTATCACTAACAGTCGGGCCGAGTCCTTATGCCCACTAATTCACGCCTTCTTTTATCTTGCTCAATAGTTTTTAATTCATTTTGGTCTTCGACAATGCCCTTTGCTATCGCGGTACATAAAATTATGTCCTGCTCAATGCGTTCTCGTTCATCAATTTCCGAGTCTAGATTTTCAGAATTTAAGAGTTCTATCTGAGTTTGCAAGTCATCAAATTTTGTAGATAAATACTCGCAACAGCTGATAGTGTAGATTGCGCTGTGATGTTGTTTGTATAATTTTCAAATTTGGTGATTTGTCCTTTTATAGAACTACGTTTTGTCAGTAAATCTTTCATTGTAGAAATATTTGTTACTTTAGAATCTGTTACGTTATCGTTCAAAGGCATTTTAAAATTGTAAATATAGCATTAGTTTTTGTAAATATTTGATTTTAAGTGTAAATATAGTAAAATAAATCACAGAACAATTCTAAACGTTTGGAAGGTGATAAAATAAACAAATATTCTGTCTCACGCCAATCCACGGCGATACCCGGTACACGATGAGTCGCTGGCAGCCGGCTGCAGACCAGCAAAGTCGCCCCGATCCGCAGAAGGTCCAAGGTCAACCGGCGTTCCCGCCAACCTGGAATTAGTCGGCCGAAAACTGCTAAATATCGCGTAAAACCTGGCGCGAAACAACTGTTTCTAGTTGATTTTATTGTTATTTACGTGTTTTAATAATTTACTTAACAAATCTAGTCGGAAATTGCAAAAATAAATTAACTTTTTTAGAAATAACAAAATGTAGGTAGGTATCTCACAAAAAAAAATTAAAACGTGATTTGCACAATTGAATTTATGGATTTGATGGATTATTTTGTAGAAAATGGATGGATGGATGGATTTAGTGATGTTAAGGAAGTAAGGATGGATAATCAGGGCACTTAACTTGTGAAATAATGCTGCCAGGTGACGCTTTCGATGCTACACTGCTGGGCGGTGATCACGGCAAAGTCCCGTTATCTTGCAATCGTGAAACAGGATAGCAGCTGGCACGTAGGGCTCTTGAACTACTTGGCAAGGTCTCGAAATCCGTCCTTTTGCCGGGCGGTGATGACGAGTTTTTCACGAGGTTGCAGACGAAGATTTCTCGTTGTGGACTTAATTTCGAAGAAGTCCTGCACGGTCGCCAATGTTTGAGCCTTTTGGGAGCCCAATGGAATCCAAATCAAAGACTCGAACTCAAAAAATAACTGATTTATTGATGCAAGATAAAAGTGACCGTTGTGGTGTAGGCGTGACAAAAGACTAATTTATAACGCTAGAGTAATAAACGCGACGTCATGCGCGCCTGTAAATATCGTCCAGCAATTGTCCGCTCCGCCGTGCTGGGATGCGCATAGGCGCATACACGAACTAACCAAATAATTTTCTTGTTAACTCTCGCCATTTAGACCACCACTCTTTTATTTTATTACTTTGTATGTAGATACTTCCTGTATGTTGTATCTGTGTCCTTTTTGGTGTACAATAAAGGAACTTGTCTGTCTGTCTGTCTGTCTCGCTGCTAACTGGATTATCAATCCTAGTCCCCATTAGATTCTTGATGGGTGGTGCTGCAAGCTGGTTTGCTACTTTACAAAAAAGAAAGGAATCTCAATGATAAAATAGTTATTCCCATCATAACTTCTCTCGATTAATTTTATAAAATACGGCAATCCAATCGACGCCGCTTTATTCAGGAACAAGTGGAACAAGTTCAGAACAATTTCCTTCTGCCGCTAACACATTTCACTTAGCACATAATTAAATCTAAAGTAGATTATTTATCTACCAGCAATCAAACATCGTCATCATCACAACCCTTTCTTTTTCAACTGTTGGGAACAGGTCTCCTCTTAAAATGGGCCCTCCCATAGGCATTAGTCCACCACGCTGGCCAAGTGCGGATTGGCAGACTTCACATGCAGGTTTCCTCAAAAAGCTTTCCAAAAGTATACACTTACATATCAAGTTAAAATTTACAAATATGAAGTTTTACACCATTTAATTGCTTCCACATATTACATGTACCTATAGCTCAAATGCCTTTATAGCTTACTCTAATAACTAAAAATGAAAATATAATTTATATAAGTTATCTGTAAAATAAATAATGAATATTCTACCTACTACAAGTTTTCCTCATTTACCCAGGGTTGCCTGGGAGAAAATGCCAATAGGCATTATGTCCGCCTTTTTAGACAGCAGTAACCTATTTTATTTTATTAATTAAAGTTAAACTACCACAGCACATGGGACTTCATTAGAATACAAGCTGTATGATGCAATAGTACAGAAATATAGGTACTACCTAGTAATAGTGCACTTTTAGAATTTCCAACAATTCAAAAATTTAAACTCAGCAAACTATAACAAAGAAACCTTGGAGCACCGCAATGTATCAAAGTTGTTCGCGGAGTTTTACACAAATTAAGTGAATTGTTTGAAACTCCGGAGCGGTGGGCGCCCGGTTCGATTGGATTCTCCTTTTTTAGGTTAATTAATATAGAGGAGGAAGTCCTCTAAAGAATAATTGATGCATTGAAGCTTACTCTCAGCGCTCGGGTTAATTTCGAATTCTCGCGTTTGGATGCGGATTCTTTCATTCGCAATAAAAATGTTAACTGTGACTTAAACATTTTGTTCTTTATCTCTTCTGTCCTTTTTCTGGTGCAATAAATTAATTGCGTAGAATTAGACCCGACATTAACGGGACCCGATATTAACGACATCTGCCCGCGTTCGGGTTGCTCACATGACTTCAAAAACGGCAAAGTTTCATACTAACTTTGCACCCCCGTTTTACCCCCTTAGGGTATGAAGACTGATGCAAAAATAAGATAAAAAAAATCCTTGATGCGGATTATATATCATGCTAAAATTTCAGATCGATCGGTGCAGAACTTTTTGAGTTTTTGAAGCGTACACAAACCAACAAAATTTTTATATATATAGATTGTAATAACACTTTTTATCTCTAAAAGATTTGTTAATTTGTTATGAAACGACGGTAAAAGTTATTGCCATGCACCATACAATGACGGTGTATGACAATAACTTGAATTTGCCGGACTTGAATTAAAAATGACGGGCCCATTGGTGCAATCAGGTTGCAGGTTCTTATTCAGTAGGTAGTTAAAATTAATGAATTCTGACAAAATAACGTTGATGCCTACAGGGATAGGTAGGTAGGTAGGAAATATCGTAAAATTAATTTATATATTTGTTATAAAAACTGTAATTAAAATTGCTCTTTAGTCTCGTTGAATAATTGTATGAAATTTATAGCTTCATTTCTAAAGAAAAATAAAAATCGCAACAGCCAAGCAAAGGAGAGTATAATTTTAAGCATCATTCACCTTGGAAAATAATTCAAACGTTATTTATATTAAGTAATAGATAAAAGCCTTCATAAAATCAGTGGAGTGATTTGATAAATTTATTTGAGTAGCATAAAGTGAAATAATATGACAAGGAATGGTTTCGAACTCACAATTCCAGTGGCGTTCAAACTTTACCGCCCGGATCATTTGTCCTTAACTTTTATGGAGAAATGAATGTTCTTAGTTGGCGAACTCTTGGGCGTGACAATTTCATGTATAGTATTTCACGAAATTCATACATAGAATAACGTTACGAATAGGTCCACAAATTAGGCGGACCTTTGTAATTACTTTAAGATGGTTAAACCACGTTTATAGATTAGCAGGTATTAGTGACCAATCCCGGAATGAAATCTAACTTGAATTTCCCAATAATACTTTGTCCAACTCTGTGATTGAAACCGGCACACATTGTGCGGCAAACGTCATTGTGACCACTACACCAACGTGTCAAAATGTTTCCAAAACATACTTTTATATATATAAAATAGATTCTGCCGCTGTAAATCTCGAGGCTCACCCAACACACAATAGATTAGCATACAAAACGCTTCAGATAACTTTCTGCATTTACAATTCCAGCGGCGCGTAACTTTTCTATCTCCATCAGTTTGTTCAAAAGTTTGAGCGACGCTGGGTAGACGACAATAATTGTACGAACCAGACGAGACAAACACGTGACATGAATAATAAAAGCCGTGATAATAATGATAATAACTAAACCCCGTGTGCGAAATATTCCCCGCTCCACTAGAAACTATGACATTGGTAGACAAACCAAACTATAATAAATTTAGGAAAGAGTAACTACTACTATGTCTCTTGCCGTTATGTACTTTACAATCTACAAATATTACCTAAAAATAGTAAAGTAGCCCAATGGCTCGCGTCGATTCAATGTAATCGAAAGTGTTAAGCAACGACGGACGCGGTCGGTTAGTGGATGGGTGACCGCTAGTGGCAAAATTTTATGGACGCTACTTTTACAGAAGCATATTCCCTGCGTCTTTTCCAAGTTTTAAGAGTTAGGAGAAAAATGGTACTGCTCAAAATGTAGCTCAGTATCAGTAGATGATTCAAAATTTGAAATTAGATTGAATTACCAAAGCCAACATTATATCTTTATTACGAATCCCATTTACATTGCAGCATAAAACTCAGTCAGAATTAAAAGGAGCAAATCAGAACGAGATACAGCTGAGATTCAGCCATGTTAATACACTTTAAACACTCAGGTTTTACGTTTAAACTTTATCTCGAACGAAATGGGCGGTGTTTGGAATTGAAAATAAAATGCTTGCGCAACTGAAACTTTTTCGAGACTTAATTCCTCTTTAGGTATCCGATTTAGGAGATGGGATTGACTTGTTTTAAAGGGGGGAATTGGGATGAATCATACAATAGGCCGTTTTTAACTTCCTTTCTTGATAAAGTCCCTAAGATAATTTGTACATTACTATATAAGAACTGCATTGCTAGACTTGCATTCTCACAACCCTTTCATTGTCGCACTTTTGGGCATGGGTTTCCTCTCAGAATGGGAGGGATTAGGCCTTAGTCCATCACGCTGGCCGATTGTGGATTGGCAGACTTCACATGCCTTCGAGAACATTATGAAGAACCCTCAGGCATGCAGGTCTCCTCACGATATGTCCTTCACTGTTGTAGCAAGCGACATTTAATTTCTTAAATCGCCCATATCGTACGTATATATCATACGTCATCGGTGCGTGTTGCTTGGGTTTGAACCCGGACCGCTCGAGTGAGAGGTGAGTTCGATTGCCATTGGGCTGTCAAAACTGCATTTAACATGTAAAATTTCTATGAGGATAACTTTTTTATAAGATTAATTATTATACTAAAGTCAGTCTGGTACAAACTACTAATTATTCGCAAAATTTAACGCTTCCAGACGTCTATGTAACTTTATTATAATTATTAACTTAATAATATCTTTCGAATTCCATAAGGCATTGACCTTGTTTAAGAATCGATGTAGGCAAACTACTTATAAAATAGCTAAACAAGGCTTTTTATTACAATAAACCAACATAGCGTACAGTACTAATACTTTTAAAACACATAATTTACCCAAATTTCTTGCAGGACCCCGTTAAACCTTTTTTAAACATTTCAAATTAATACCTACTTACCCCATTCTACCCCGTTATAGATTACTGGTTCGGTAAGCGCAAGTTAGATCGTGGCCAGCAAACTTTCGAGTGCACTGTGCTGTGTAGAGCAAAGTAGAGTTAGCTTCGCATTGGGCTACTTGCACACAGAACTGTTCAATAAAATTTTAGCTTTTATGAAGTAAATAATGGATAAGTACCACTGAAGGTTACAAAAAGATTGATCTTTTAGGGTTGTAACGGATCTGTAACCTACTTTAAACGAAACTCTTGTGGGTCTTGTTCAAGGTTTGTCATTGTTTTCATAGCTTGTTTGTATATATTTGATATATTGTGTCGTTTAAATCTAAAATCCTTAGATAAATGAAGTACTTAAAGCTTTTATAATATTATAATTAATAGGCTTTTCAATTAATTCCGTCAAAAAAGTCAAAACAATGGCATAAAATATAAGAAAAATGGAAATTTCAACGAGTAGCTTGAGAATGATGTAGACTTAGCAGCTGTGGTTGTGCTGTAAAAGTAACAGATAAAAAAGCATAATAATCAAAACCTAGTTATCCTATTAAACTCGATGCTACATTTTATATATATATTCAAGATTATTCTGTAAGAGCAAGTTGGACGCTCGCCCACAAAGTTTTAAGCGCAATGTACGTCGTACAGGAATTAGCCTCACGCCGAGTAGAGCACAGACAGAATAAATATAAAAGGCGAATAAATGAGTATTTATGCAACATTATAGGTATCAACTACTTGACAAATCAAATCAAATCAAACGTATCTACCTTTGATTAATTCACTGTTAATTTTGCAAAAAGTTAACAATATTAATGTATGAACAAAAAAAGGAAATGAATTCTCAGTTGTTTGTCAAGTGGCCGCCCCATTTAATGTTTGAGAATAACAGCTCTCGAGCAAATTACTCGACTCTGGTCAGTGTGTAGGGAGCATTAGGAGTCCTTTAGACTAAACCGAGTGGAAAATGCGATACCGCCGTTTGATAAGCTTTTTTGCCCTTCAAAGTTAAATGTAGAAGTTTACCTGTTCTAATTAATCTGCCAGGTTTTCATTTACGTTTTTTATGAGCGGCATTAAAGCAATTGAGAGGTCTCGTGATGGCAATATATAATGAAAAGGATGCATTGGAAATGCAAATGAAGTGGGGATTAATTAATCTGGAATGCACAGATTCTGATGGTAACCTGCAGATATCTATACTTATAATAAAACTCTAACGAGTCCGCGTCTGTAATTGAATAAATCTTGAAAAATATCAGGGCATGATAAGCAATCGATATAGATTCCGCAATTTTTGTTTTTTCAAATTTATTGTTTGTCTGTCCCTATGTACGCGATGGAATCAAAATCTACTGAACCGATTTTAATGAAACTTGATAATAACATACACTTTATCCTTAAGCATAAAGTGTATGTTAGTACCTAGGTAGTAGTTAGTTCATTTTTAGCTGGAACACAATTACCCGGTAGTATTCGTACTTTAGTACCTAGATTTATGATAGTATTGCGACCGGACGAACTATAAAAATAACTTATATTGAGTAGGTTTCCATAAAAACAGTTCTTAAAATGCTCTGCCATATAAAGCTTTCCATAAGTCTCCATTAGCAATTCAATTCCCATCTTCACTGTAAATTCACTGCACCAGACCTCCCATAGCTTTATTTTATTCACTGCTAGCAACTAATCAATCATTTTGAAAGACTTACAACTTACCTACTCAAAATCCATGTAGTTTCACCATCATCATCATCAGCCTATAGTGGTTCACGTGGTCTACTGCTGGACATAGGCCTCTCCTAAACGACGCCACTCCGACCGGTCCTGTGCCTTCTGAATCCAGCGGTTTCCGCTGCATTCTTCAGTTTGTGTAGTTTGTGCGTGCGTAATTTAAAACCTTGAATGTATCGAGTTAGAATCCTTACCACTGAATCGAAATGGATATGACTTTTACTACCTAACCATTACTACAATTAAAACTCCTGAAGCGTGGTTTAAAGGAAAAGAAACGTACTGAACAGTAGATGAGAGAGCTCTTTTAATTTAAAAGGGAAGTACAATCTCACAGACTAGCTCTTTTCCAGATGCAATGTATGTGATGTCAGTAGCTTAAGCCCCTTGTTACACTATGAGCGAATGACGATAAATCGTTTGCATTATCTATTAAGGGAACTAAACATAACTAGTGAAAACTTGGTGTACAGGGTGCTACTGTTCTGCCTAGCACTTCAAGTTATGTTATTAATATTAAGGTCGTGGGTTCGAATCCCACTCAGGACAAATATTCGTGTGACGAACACTTGTATTTGTTCTGTGTCTGGATGTCAATATTATCTATTTAAGTATGTATTTAAAAATATCTATGTATGTATATCAGTCTCTGACACCCATATCACAGGCTCGCGCCTACTTTGGGATCAGATGGCTGTGTGTGAGAATGTCCAAGATATTTAGATATTTATTTATTTAGATTTAGAATATTAAATATGACTCTCAGAGAATGGGGGTTCATTGGTTTAAATTCAGCCTCTCACTCGAACGGGTCCAAGTTCAAAACTTTTTTATGTTATGTGCATTTTAAGAAATTACATGTAACCAGCTTTCCTTTCTTTATTGATACAAGATAGCTATCGAGCTTGTAGCACCACCGATCCCCTACCATTCTAGACACCCATGATAGATTCTGGAGACTCGTTTCAAGTCTATCAGGAATTTGTTGTTACCCTATAAAACTAAGATCATAACATAACATAAACTCATGTTATGTTATCTGTAGCTGAAAAAAAATTATAAGATTGCCTTTAAAAAAGTTTAAACGGTAGCAACATCATAAAGCCGAAGCTCAATTGCTTTAAAAAAAATAATGACAGCAAAAATGGTACTAGACAATTGAATTAGTGAGTCAATCAGTCGTTACTGTGCCGAGTAGTTAGAAAATAATAGCCCTTTCTAAATTTGTTTAAGTGGATATATTAATAAATGAATCAAATCGTACAAGATCACACCCCCATGGTATTCCCCACACCATCCTGATTGAGGCGGACACATACAGATAACTATCACCACGCCACAGAATCGTCAAATGACCTGAAAAAGTCAGTGGTTCAGTAACAGCTGGTTTGAAAGACACGGGAGCTGTCCTGATGGATGGAGGCCTCTTCGCTCGTCTCTAGCTTATCGCAAGCGGTGGGACACGTAGCCCATATAATTTTTAGGTCGAGATGTAAAGCAAGTGTGCGTTAAAGCACATTCCACCGCATCGCGGATTAAAACTGTTTCAATTGAACCCGCGCACATACAGCTCTTTATTACTTTTAAATTCTCTCCCTCCGCCATTTTAAAATATAATCTGTCATGTTTAAGCTTCCTTTTTACGTTCCATGCGAATTGTGCGGAACTCTGTTTATCCTTTACCTTATGCTGCTGAATCACGGTATGATTGATAAAGTTAAGCTGCTATTGAGCGGTCAGGAATGGTGGAACAGTTCAATTACAAAACACTAAGACATTATTTTACTAAAACTTACACAGACAGACATGTTTACAAATGAAAACTTAATATAGATATAATTTTTATATACTCGTATATTAAAAAGGGTTATTACATTTCAGGTCCAAGCTTTGAAAGAAGGCAGCTGGACTCGTCGGAAACAAGTAGGTGAGTTGTAAAGTTATTCTTTTAAATAACCAAAGCGTTATTCTGAGCCGTTAACTCAACTATGGAGTTCGGGGTGCAAATCTAAAACGTTCACTCCTCGAAAGTTCTTCCGCTGTAACCCATCTAAGAGTAGTTAACGTTCAGAAATTCAGAAACACATAGCGTCACAGCTTTCACATGGTCATCAAAGCTTTTTCTTATGCTAAAACCTAATTCCTATAGCTATGGTACGTCAATTCATTAACGCTTGGTGCGATGTATCTCCAGCTCCACTTGTTCAATAATAATGTAATGTGATCAAATTATAAAAATTGTAAATTTTGAAAAGAGTAACTATCGAGTTTCTTGCCGTGTTCTTCTCGGTGGCATCAACTTTGTGAACCAGCGGTAGATAAAAAATGTTATGACGTTCATTAAGCGTATACAAAATACCATATAATGAAAAAAATAAATGAATCTGAATCTAACCTTATATAGCCCACTGTTAGCCTTCACACTAATCTTTTCCATACAAGGTCGTCCTATCCTCTCAGTTTCTCTAATTTTCCGTACAGAGAAATAACTTTGAGAAAAATAAAATGAACTGAACAATGAAAGTAGGTTATACGACTTAGAACTTGGAATGTCCAATTTAATCGAGATAATAGTTACTCGCAACTTGTTCAGAACTCCAAAGAATATTATCTACTCTACAAACAAACATTGTTTGTTTGAAACTCAATTGTAAGGTCATTTACTTTTACCTTGTTTTTACCCCTTACCTTGTTTAACAGGAATTTTGTCTTATTAATATTATAAAGAGGAAACATTTGTTTGTAATGTTTTCACACAAAAATTACTGGACCGATTTCAATAATTTTTTCACAATTAGAAAGCTGCATCTTCACTGAGTGACATAGGCTATATAATATTACTAGGTGTAAACAAACCCTATTGTTATATTTAATTCCACGCGAGCGAAGCTGCGGTTGTCCATTAGAAAGTAATAATTTGGGTCTGTTCTTAAAAAAAACACAGATTAAAAATTCTCCTTCCAATTTACGACTAACGTTGATAATATCCACTACTGGGCTACCGTGTGTTTCCAAAAGCAATTTGTAGGCGTCACTCGCTGTTGCCTACCTACTCGCGAATGCATTGCGAACTGACATTGTAGCGTTTGTGTGAAAATCATGCCATGTTACCCAAATATTTCACACTTGCTCGCGTAACTTTCTCTGGATTTCAGTTAGCAGGATGTTTATTTTGTAATTTTACTAACATAGCGTTTCGATTAGCTTGCAGTTTTAATTGAAGTTGTCCTCTGTTTCGATTATTTAATATTATTTGTAATATTTATTTTTCAAGTAGGTACAATAATATACAATAATACACAAAACAATTAAAAAAACAAAAAGTTTTACAAAGGCCATTTCCTTAAGCACTTAAGCAGCCTTGAGAATGGAGACTGGCGACTCTATGGCAGAAGCATGTACACAGAACAAATAATTGGAATTACATCAAAATATAAAGTGTTGCAAAAGGCTGTCAAATTGCTGTGAGCAATCTCTTCATATCTTCATAGCTAATATACTTGAACTCTTCGAAATTAACTTAGTAATATAATAATATCACTGGTATTTGCCTTTCCCCGAACCGATAAAAATGTTCACAATGCTACAAAATCAAGTAAAACTAAACACAATCCAGGAAATCACCACTATCCAATTTGTGAACACACCGTTTCAGTACCGGTGCTGCCGTGTATTTCAAAAAGCAATTTGTAGCGAAGTCACCCGTGAATGTATTGCGAACTGAACTAAAGTTAACGCTACAATCAATTTTGTTTTTAATAATTTTTCCTAAATGAATTGATTGATGAATATGTAATATGTATTGCAAATCGTCAGTTACCTATAGCTTTTATTACCAAATTATTACTAAAATATTATAAATTTACAACCAGTCATATCGTTCCAATATTGCTGTTGTCTGTTATTTATTGTCACAGATGTGTTGCTACCCTTGAGGAATAATAAGATGACCTTCAGAAAATAGTGACCAGCTACGACACGTTTTCAACTGGAATACAACTGCTTTATTAGAAAGATACGAAATACTCTGTATTTCGACACAAATAGGTACAATGTGGGTACAATAACAAAAAAATTATGACATGAATTCATTTGTGTTACAAAGGTGTGTAACACATAAAGGAATTCATGGGTGCTGGTTCGCAGCGTAGTCCCCTCTTTTATTTTATTACTTCTTCTATAATTCAAAGTTTATCGCAGATATATTTGACCACATCGAATAGATTCTCGCTTACTATCTTCATTACATAAAAATATCTCGTATTAAAAGTTTTACTTCCTATAAATTCACTCACAGACAAAATCCTTTTTTAATTAGGTTTTAGGCCCGATTTCACCAACACTGAACTTACACTAGAGTAGCTATCCCAGTATAACTTTACTCTGTCGATTTATTCGATGGTTAACTTCAATTTCGTTTCACCACGTTATTCTATATATATCTTACTCTCTCATAGTTACTCTGTGACGTTGAACGAATGAATTGAATGTATGTGTAATGTACCCAAGTAAAATAGACAGTTTGACATATACTTGCATAAAAGCACTGTGTATTATTTTATTTGTTCGGATAATACGTTACCTTGACAGTTGACATGACAGTGACCCCGTGGGTCAATGCTGTAGAGACACTACTAATCTACGAATAGCAGCTTTTTTTCATTTTTTTTTTCATCCCAACCCTTTTTTTGTCCCACTGTTGGGCACGGGTCTCCTCTCAGAATGGGAGGGATAAGGCCTTAGTCCACCACGCTGGCCAAGTGCGGATTGGCAGACTTCACATGCCTTCGAGAACTTATGATGAACTCTCAGGCATGCAGGTTTCCTCACGATGTGTCCTTCACCGTTATAGCAAGTGACATTTAATTTCTTAAATAGCAGCTTACTCGGCCGAAATCGGCGGTGTATGATTTAATCTATATATATATAAAAGGAGAAGGTAACTGACTGACTGACTGACTGACTGACTGACTGACTGACTGACTGACTGACTGACTGACTGACTGACTGACTGACTGACTGACTGACTGACTGACATATCAACGCAGGGCCTAAACTATAAGGGCTAGAAACTTGAAATTTTGCACAGGGGTTCCTTTTATAACGTAGGGGAGCACTAAGAAAGGATTTTTGAAAATTCACCCCCTAAGGGGGTAAAACGGGGGTGCAAAGTTAGTATGAAAATTTGCCGTTTTTGAAGTCGTTAGACGGGTAGATGTCGTTAATGGATCTAATTCTACGCGAGCGAAGCTGCGGGCGTCCACTATCTAGTATAGAGCTTTTATCCCTAGGTTAAATGTTGGTGAAACGTAAAATGGGCTAACTCGCGAGTATTTAACAAGTTATTCAGGGATTAAGATTTATACGACGTTGGTGAAATCGGCCCTTAGTATGACAAGTATACAATGGGATATACAGCTGTATCGCGATAAATTGAGCAGACAATATGCTGCGCCATAATTCGTTCTGGGTAATATCATTAATCTGACCTTAATCTATGCATAGTTAACCGTTGTTTAACTAAGATTGCTCGTATATAAATTAAACTGCTTATTGCTGCAATTTTCTTTAAAACTTTAATAGCGTTTGGCTTCCGTCCAATCAAGCCAATTCTTGTGTTTTATGAGTTTCTCTCGTGAAATCTTAACTGGTTTAATAGAATTGAATAAGCTGAAAGCTCCTATAAAAGGAGAAGGTGACTGACTGACTGACTGACTGACTGACTGACTGACTGACTGACTGACTGACTGACTGACTGACTGACTGACTGACTGACTGACTGACTGACTGACTGACTGACTGACTGACTGACTGACTGACTGACTGACTGACTGACTGACTGACTAACTGACTGACTGACTGACTGACTGACTGACTGACTGACATATCAACGCAGTGCCTAAACTATAAGGGCTAGAAACTTGAAATTTTGCACAGGGGTTCCTTTTATAACGTAGGGGAGCACTAAGAAAGGATTTTTGAAAATTCATCCCCTAAGGGGGTAAAACGGGGGTGCAAAGTTAGTATGAAACTTTGCCGTTTTTGAAGTTCGTGAATGTCTAATTCAACGCGAGCGAAGCTGCGGGCGTCCACTAGTTGTTAATAGAACGTATGCCAATCTAAACCAATCGGTAACTTTGATGTAAATGCATCATTGGTCTAATGGTCCAAAGCGCGTCTGCTAAGCCAGAGGTCCTGGGTTAGATCCCCGGGTTGGGGTACAACTATTGGGTTTTTCTAACTTGAAATGCCCGGAAGCATCTCGGTGGATTTGTGTCCGTCTTATGACAATAGGCTCACCACCTTTTTTTTACGAGTGGGAAACCTTTTTAAGGCACCCGGACATCGTGGCAGCGACACCGGGTTACGTGAGATTTCCACCCACTTAAACCCCCTCGGTGGCATTGCTCGGCGCTTGTTGAGGGCTCCGGGATCTCTGATAGGACGCACCGGGGCCTTCAAGCGCTATGCCCCATGACAGGCTCGTGTCGGACGAGACATCCAAAGGATGGTTGGTTCCCACTCTTACCGCCCGTGAACCCATAAGCCCCCTTTCAGTCGCCTCTTACGACAGGCAGGGGATACCGTAGCACTATTCTGATCTCGAGCTACATAGACTCATCACCCCACCTATTGTCTAAACATACTTAACTGGTAAAACACAGGCGGAAATACTTCAGGGCAACTGAAGTGCGATGTTATGTTATGTTTACCGAATGACTTTTTTTTCGCCTCATTCCAAAGTAGGTAAATGTAAATATAAATCCTCCGTGCACAAGGCACATTAAACTGCCACTAAGTACTTAAAAAACAAACGTTGATGGAATAGAAATGTGTATTTAAAGAAATATTTTAGTGTTAGTCTTACCCCATGTGGAAATCTTACCCCACCATATCTGCTTCTCATACACGAAAGTTGGCAGCTGTTTGCTGAGCAGGTTCCATGCTCTGCTCTCATTTAACGGTAACAGGGTTCATACGTGTGCGGCGGCGGCTATAAATTCAAATCGAGCGTTCATTAATGCGACGCCATGCTCGTTCCTCTTCGTGGTAATTTCGTTAATCTAGGCTTAATCTATGCTCTATCATAGTTAACTCTCGGTTTACTAGGTCCATGTTTACTGTGAGTGGTTTGAGATTAATTACTATTTTTGATGAAAATTTTATTTGGAATGTTTTTTTTACTAGTATGATCGTTGAATTTCATGATTCCCTTCTTAAAATTGAGCCTGTTGGCGCAATCGGTAGTGACCCTGCCTGTTACGCCAGGGGTCGTGGGTTCTAATCCAACTCTGTACAAACATACATGTGACGAACACTTGTGTTTGTTTTGTATCTGGATGTTAATATTATCTATTTAAGTATGTATTTAAAACTATGTATTTTAACTGAGAGTTAATTATGTGTCGCAGAATTGCGACGTTACGAACGTTCCGCTTCATGGTAATCTCAGTAATCTCGGTAACCCAAGCATTATCATATTTAGCCTTTGTCATGCCCTGCTGTATAGACTACTAGTTTTACTATCAATATATGATTCAAAATATAATAAGTAGGTACCTTTAGCCTTTGTCAATGGCAAGATTACACCAAACCACACCAAAGATTACCACTAATCAAAATCTAGCTTCACTTGTGGTTTGGCCGATCATAATTAGAGAAAGAATCGACTCGAATCGACTCGAATCAATCGACTTTTTAATTTAGTATTTTGTCCATTTCACGGGAACCGTGCAATTTCCCGGTATAAGCCTATGTCCACAAACCAACTAACACACTTTCCCATTTATACATGTACTAGTGGACGCCCGCAGCTTCGCTCGCGTGGAAATAGACATAACAATAGTTTTGTTTACACCTAGTAATATTATATAGCCTATATCGCTCAGTGAAGATGCAGCTTTCTAATGGTGAAAGAATTTTTGAAATCGGTCCAGTAGCTTTTGTGTGAAAATATTACAAACAAATGTTTCCTCTTTATAATAATAATATTGATAGAATTTGTAAGGATAACACGTCTTATAATAATCGCAATTTCAGTCAGTTTAGGTCTTCGTAATTTCATTGATATAGTTCCTAATGTGTATAGACACACGCGCATTTGTGTGTGTAAAACCAAGAGTTTTATTTTTAATAAGATATAAATAATAATAATAATAATAAGCCCGCAGGGCAGCTTGTGGCGAGCTGTTGGGGAGTAGCGACCCCACGGACCCGAGTTCCCCGGAGACTCGATCAGGCTCCCCATCTCCGGCTTGCCTTTGCTGGCTGGTCGGAGTGGACCCCAGGAGGGGCCGCAGGAGTCTCGCCTCTGGCTTGCCTTGACCGGCCGTCCAGAGTGGGGCGTTAGAGCTATATGCTCGCAGGGTGGAAGTGAAACTTGCCTAAGTCGCGAGTTGGTAGAGTGGGTAAAACCACCTCATTTAAAGCGCAGTACACCTCTCGGCACCCTGAGCCACTCGCGAACATGTTGCCGCCTTTGCCGTCCAGCGCGTCGGCATGTTTGGGTAGCCCATACAGTGAGTGGCGAGTCACCACCTGCCGCTTTTTAGATTTGTCTGACGATCTGAATGGCAGGTGTCATAGTTCTCCATAGCCCATGTATCAGTCCCTCTAAATCCACCAAAATAGACCCAATATAGTTTCCAATCCTTTGCAATAGTTCCTGTACATCTGGCGGGGCCCACCTTCGGGTGTACCAATTGATGGTGCAGTCGATCGAGGGTGGTATCCGCCACGTGTGCCACATCACAACTCATTAAAATGTCTCGAAGGGGCCTCTACGTGTTGGACCTGTGTCCCCACGCAAGCCTTCCAAATTACCGGGTCCACATCTGGACCCGTGAAATTTAAAGAGGTACATAATAATAATAATAATATAGCCTTTTATTCAGATCAAAATAGGTTACGAAAACAATGTAGCACTTAAACCGTTTTTTCTAATCAAAAATTTTTTTTTTTTTGAAGATCTGTTTGCCAGTCGGCAAAGGCCTCCTCTAACCTTTCCCATTCATGCCTGTCTTGAGCCACTCTGTTCCATGTCACATCTGTCTGCCACTTTTCTGAAGTTACTTTTTATATTTATGTGAATATTAATAGAATTTATGTTTTTAATAAGATACTTTTCCAAAAATAAGATCGGATCAGATCGGGCGGATAAAAAGCGACATGTCAAATGAATGAAAATAACGCTTCGTGCGTGCTATGTAAAAAGCTATGCTCGGTATTTCGCTACGACGCAGGATTTTTAATGATGAAATTCCTAGACGTACGAGAATTACCGACATAGCTCGTCGAGTACAAGCTAGTTGCAATGGCAGGACGGACAACCGATGGGGACCACGGCTCGGGAAACGGAGAACAGGCCGCCCCACACAGACCCTCCAACTGATGATCTGAAGAAGTCACCGGATAACCGTTGTATTGACATAACAACGCAGGGCCTAAACTATAAGGATTAGAAACTTGAAATTTTGCACAGGGGTTCCTTTTATAACGTAGGGCACCACTAAGAAAGGATTTTTGAAAATTCATCCCCTAAAGGGGTAAAACGGGGGTGCAAAGTTAGTATGAAACTTTGCCGTTTTTGAAGTCAAGTGGGCAACCCGAACGCGGGCAGACGTCATTAATGGGTCTAATTCTACGCGAGCGAAGCTGCGGGCGTCCACTAGTTGGATTATAAATTGGAGTTTGGATTTGTATGCCTGGTTCATGGCATTAAGCTCACCACCTATTAGATGTGACTTAAACTTAACTGGTGAAAACTGGGTATAGATACACACCTCTGCCTACCCCTTCGCCGAAATAGGCGTGATGTTATGTTATATAACCTCAAAAATAAATGTGCCGGTTAAGCCGAGTGCTTTGAAAACCAACCGGCCGGTTCAGTAACCCATTCTCTGCAGTTAATATTTCACAGAAACAAGCGGTGCGTTACCAGCGCGGTGTTTCGCCGTAAATTCAAACCAGCCTCCCATTTATGCAACGCCACGGCCGCTCCATGTTTCGTGATAATTTCATTAATCACACTTTAATTTATGCATAGTTAAACGTTGTTAAGTACGCCCGTTTCGTTTACTTACGAGCTGGTTATATTTGATTGGTTGCAAAGTTCCACGGTCGCTTCGGAGCCTCCAAGGGTACATAAACCTATCGGCCCCGATTGTTTTCATTTGTAAAACAAACGCTAAGCCTTGTGAAAGACCTTGATGGCTGAGAGCATTCGACACCTTGAATGACTGACGATAGAGTTATACTTTATGGCAAAGTATAACTTTATCGCCAGTCATTCAAGGTTCAATGAGAATCAGTTTTTTATTAGTACTTCCTAATGCAAGCAATCACTGTCTATTTTCATGGTCATATGAAAACTAGTAGACGCCCGCAGCTTCGCTCTCGTAGAATTAGACCCATTAACGACGTCTGCCCGCGTTCGGGTAGCCCACTTGATTTCAAAAACGGCATAGTTTCATACTAACTTTGCACCCCCTTAAAAACCCCCTTAGGGCATGGATTTTCAAAATTCCTTTCTTAATGCTCCCCTACATTAGAAAAGGAACCCCTGTGCAAAATCTCAAGTTTATATATTTACCATATAATAGCTTCGTTGCGACGTGAAAGCCGGACAAACAAACAAACACACTTTCACATTTATAATATTAGTATGATAGATAGAAAGATGAATAGCCAATGCGACTGTCTCTACTCGCAGCGGACAAGGCCTGAGTGAACATAAATGCAGCGCGACCGCCTTGTTCCTGATAATTTCATTAATCTGGGCCTAATTTATGCATAGTTAATCGTTGTTAAACTACGCCAGCTCTGTTTGCTCACGAGATGAGTGGGTTATAATTAGATTGGTATCGTGGTGTGAACTAAGCCTTAGGTGCTGCGTCTGCGGACCGATAAAGCACTTCAGTTGGAGTTGTGCCAATTCTTACTGTAGCTGTAGGCTATGCTTTCAATGCTTAGAAAAATGTTTTCAAATACTTTATTTTATGTTGGCTTTGTTTTTTTACGATTATAAAATCAATAGCTGTACCCTGCCACGCTTCGCTGTGGCACATTGTGATTGATTGCGAAATGAGAAACAAAACAAAGAATACATGTCATATAAGTTTAATTTTGCAATACTTGTGGATATACAATTTTTTTACACTTATTATGCTACGAATAAAAAAAATGTCTATGTCTTGTTATGAAATATGATGTGCGTTATTTTATTATTTTATTTGTTTTTAAGTAGGTGGTGGTAATTGGTAGTTAGATATAAGTATATATTAGGTATAACAGTGAATTGTATAGAATGTGTATTTTAAAATTTACTGATTATGTAAAGTGCCCTCCCTGTCGAATTGGATTTTCTCTGTAAGGACAGTGTGAGGAGATAAACCAAATAAATAAATAAATAAATAAATTTTTCGCGGATATGTGACTGATGCAACAAATAGATAAAAACAATCCTTGATGCGGATTATATATCATGCTAAAATTTCAGCTCGATCGGTGCAGAACTTTTTGAGTTTTTGAAGCGTACACAAACCAACATAACATTTTTATATAGTACTAGTGGACGCCCGCAGCTTCGCTCGCGTTACACATTCACTAACTTCAAAAACGGCAAAGCTTCATACTAACTTTGCACCCCCGTTTTACCCCCTTAGGGGATGAATTTTCAAATTTTTCTCGCCGTAAAAACCATCCTTGAACTTCAACGAACATTTAAAAAAAAGAATTGGCCAAATTGGTCCAGGCGTTGTTGAGTTATGCGCTTACCAACACATTTTGCGATTCATTTTTATAATATAGATATAGATTGACTAATAATGCTTCATTTTATTAATAGAAAAAAATCTAACTGTGTTATAGCCTATCAAACCTGGGTTTATTATAAAATGATATTTGTAGTATCTGTAAACGAGAAAACAAAATGGTTCTGTTCAGAGTAAATACGCCCATCGCTATCCGGTACCTTTTCTGACGTGCCAAAATTATTTTTTAAACGAATTTTTTTAAGTTATGAAAGTTACATTATTATTAATTGGAAATTCCGTTTGGAAAGGTTTGATTTCGGTTAAGGTCTAGATGCGACCATCCATCCAACGCATCTGTGAGCGACTCTGAATGTGACTTATTCATCTTGTTCAAGATCTGACATTTGCCATGGCAGGCAATATATGGGTGGTGTTGTATGACCGTCTTACGAGTATAATTGTAAATAATTGTGTATTCATAGTATACCGTCCGATGTATGCGTTAGCTAGCTGCAACCCATAGACATCCCACTGCTGGGCATGGGTCTACCCCATAGACAAATCTGCGGGAGTTCTAGAACACACTTCACCACGCTGCTCCAATATGGATTGGTGAAGGGGTTAGTGGCCAATCCAGTGTCGAATAGCTAGCCACCCGAAGGTCTTCGACAAGGCTTAACGATTGTTTTCACCATTGAAAACAACCGTGACCGACAGCTTATCGTGTGAAGCACGGTAGTGCGCATGAAATGTTGCTACTAGCGGTCATCTATCTACAAACCGACCGCGCCCATCGTTGCTTAACTCACATCGACGCGAGCCATTGAGCTACGGACGCTACCTTCCGTGCTGATTAGATTACTAGCACGGTATAAATCACAGAGTATTGAAGAGAGAGGAGCAGGTCTATACACATTTTTCATACAAAACTGGTGTTCCGATTTGCGGGGTTGAAGAGAGCGGGGTGCACTAATTAAATCCGCCTGCTATCTAAATCCATCTAGCGGTCAAGCAAAGAATTAACTAGTAATCTCCGCCTGCCTACTTTCTAAATCCATCTAGCGGTCAAGAAAAGAACTAGCTAGTAATCAATATTGGTAGCAATTGTCGTAGTTTCGCTATCCCTCACAAGGTGCTCAGTCACCGTGTCTTTTTTTTTTTTTTCTTCTTTTGGCAATAGCGTTTACATTTTGCCAATGACGTAAATTAAAAGATTGGGAAACTAAGTTTAAAAAGGATACGGAATACGGGAATGGATCAGATAAGTAGAAAGAGGTTTGAAACGGATAATATATGGGATGAAAGATGACAATATTTTATAAAATTTACATGGATACTTAATTCACCTTGTCTTTGTTGTTGAAATATTTCAAGTTTACATTTTGACAGTTGAGTTTGACACTTATTTGAGGTTATGTTTTTGATTAATATGAGGTAGGTATGGCAATAGGGATGTTCGATCCTATCCGATACTTGTGTGGATAATACGATCCACCCGATTTTTGTATCGATTCAATGGTTTTCGATCTATGAGTGGATCGATACAAGTACAATGAGGATCGGATCGAAAAATCGGACCAATTTGTATTAAATTCTATTTAAGATAAAAAAACTTTAACCATAATATTTATTCGTAACATTGATACAGAGTTCCTTAACTACAAAAAACAGGTTCATATTATTACTGTAATAAAAATATTTCTCTGGCGGTAGATTTTGTTACTTCAATTGTTATTGCATCTTAAATTTCAATATACCTTTAATTTCGGCATGATTACTTGAAACGATAGATCATTTAATTTCGCTCTCTTGAATCGCTAACAAGATAAACTAATTGAAATATCTAAATCTATGGCTCCTCCAAAAAAATCAACTGTTTGATCGTTTTTCACAAAAACGGCGGAAAGTGCAAATTATATGTTACGCGAGTACACCGTGAGAAGTCAGTCCCGTTTAAATTTTAATAACTTTTGCCCGCAGCTTCACCTGCATGAAATTTTACTTTTTATATTATTAAGATTAATTTAGGTTCACTTATAAGTGAAAAATAACATTGGACTACTTAAGAAATTTTTTTATTTATTTATGGAGAACTTTTGAGGAAGGATTAATGAGGTGGAGTGTTTTGTTCCTTAATGGAATGAATGTAGTTAGTTACCATTATTTAATTTACTGTTAGGTCATTACCTACGTATCTGTAAACGTGTTTTTATTATTTTGAGTGTATTATTTGATGCTGTAAAAGACAACATGTTTTATTTTTAAATATACTTGATAGCTTCATACGATACTGGATCGATCCAAAAAAACGTATCGAATCAATGGGATCGATACAGTGTATTACGATTCAGAATATCGATACAAAGCACCTGAATCGAACATCCCTTTATGGCAAGAAAAAAAAGAAGAATGTAATGGTTTTATTGAATTGAAGTAATTAGATTGATGTGATGTTCGTATGATTATAGTTAACTCATCATCCACCACCACCGTCGACTCCGTGACGTGGAGTGACCCTGAACCGCGGAACCGAGCATCCCGGCCGGGGCAGATATTTATCTCATAAATATCTGGGTCACTCATATTAAGTTGTGTGGTTTTCAGTGTTTCTGCCATCCGCATCACAGGCCTAGACCTAGCGTGGGGGAGTGCGTGTAGTTATTTAAGGCTGTCATCCCTTTAACTCAACAAACTCATCAATGCATTTCATGTGTTAGGAGTGTTAAATAAAAATACTTTCTTTAACAGATATATTTTATTTACTATTGCTGGTCCTAACAGTTATCTTACAGTTAAAATATATCAGTTTTCTGTGCTGACTGCTCGCATGTAGTAAGGCAATATAATTCTGTCAAGTTGAATAGTCATCACTTCTTGAGGTTTGTACTGACAAAACAGTCGGGATGATAACACACCATCACCAACTTCTTATAATCTCCTTAATAGTTGAAGCCGGTGCTTGTGGAGGTTGATGGTGCAGAATATGATGTTGATCAGCTAACATCCAACAAGGTTGATATGTGGCTGTTACTCTGAGGAATAATGTTACATAATTATATTATGTTGCATATCTCTATCCACACTCTTGGAGTTTGAATGTGTAAGGTGTTAGTATTTACAGGCAACACTTGTACACATGTAAAGAGTTGTTTTTAGAATATTAGAATGTTTAAAATAACGTCATAACAGAATGTCTTCGGTTGTGACGTACTTCTCTTCTAGACATGAACAGTAATAGATCCTAATGTCATATACATCAACCTAAAATATTGTAAATGTGTAATAGTATAGTGTTTCTAATATATATTATTATGAAGTGAGTGTTTTTTAAATAGCCCCTCTCCTCCTGAGTCCAGACATCAAATAGAACCCTCCAACACACACAATATGTTTGTAGAAGATAGCAATACACTAAGGTACCCCTATAAAGAGTAATAAGGTTGTTAACATAGGATACATTGACATTTACATAATATGTATTTTCTAAAATGGATTACAAGAATCATGAAGAAACTACAATTGATTTAAGAAAACTTCTATTTTTAAAATGAGTCAGAATTAAAAGCTATTGAAATAATCACACTTACTTGATTTAATACAATCTCTACTGCAATATGTAACATTATAAATAATATGTCTTTCCCGCTAGTTTGTGTCAGTGAATGGCAAGCATGGCAGGAGGCTTTTACAAGTGATCGACCACCACGATTCACATACACATTTTTGAACAAAAATAGGGGATTATAAATCTGCTCTGTTCTAAGCATTGCTTATTAATAGCCAACAATGATGGGGATGTGATCTGCTGTATCAATCTGTGAACAATTGTTGATATAATTAGTATAAATAATATGCCTTACAAAAAATTTTTCAGATTGATAGATTTTTGAACCCTGTTCTGAATGGCTTTTTCCTTCAATATCACAGTATCTATCAACCAATTAGCATACAATAAATATCTTATTTGGTACCAAAACCATTTGAAGTGGAAATAGAAGTTCTATTTCCACGTCATGAAGAAACTACAATTGATTTAAGAAAACTTCTATTTTTAAAATGAGTCAGAATTAAAAGCTGTTGAAATAATCACACTTACTTGAATTATTACAATCTCTACTGCAATATGTAACATTTTAAATATGTCTTTCCCGCTAGTTTGTGTCAGTGAATGGCAAGCATGGCAGGAGGCTTTGACAAGTGATCGACCACCACGATTCACATACACATATTTGAACAAAATGTGGGGATTATAAATCTGCTCTGTTCTGTTCTAAGCATTGCTTATTAATAGCCAACAAAGATGGGGATGTGATCTGCTGTATCAATCTGTGAACAATTGTTGATATAATTAGTATAAATAATATGCCTTACGTTAAAGTTTTCAGATTGATAGATTTTTGAACCCTGTCTTCTGAATGGCTTTTTCCTTAAATATCACAGTTTCTATCTACAGTATCTACCCATTAGAATACAATAAATATCTTATTTGGTACCAAAACCATTTGAAGTGGAAATAGAAGTTCAATTTCCACTTCAACTTGAGAACTTTTCAACTTTTCAATAGAAGTTCAATTTCACTTGAACCAAAACCATTTGAAGTGGAAATTGAACTTCTATTTCCACTTCAAATGGTTTTGGTTCATGTACATAAGCTGGATCTTATGATGAGTAAAAATGTTGCTAAATTGGTTTTGTTTTGCTTGGTTTGTTTGAGGAGCATTAGAACAATTCAAAGAATAGTGTTTACAACAAATGTTCTAAGTGGTATGTTTGACAATTATAAATAATAAGTATGTACAATGTATTGTGTACAAGAGAATAATTGAGACATTACTTATCTACCACAGGCAATCACAATGTTATTTAAAATCCATGATTAAACCAAATTCTACACACTGGATAAGTGACTAACAGACTTCACATGTCCCTAAGTACATTACAGTCTAAAGCACTTATGTCTGGTTTCTAAATTATCCTAAGAAAGTGTTGAGCTTTAACCGCTCCGAACTGTGGATTTTAATAAGACTCCTCACTGGACACTGTAGGATGAATAAACACATACATACAATAGGAAGTGCCAGCACTGGCGCCTGTAGGTTCTGTAATGAGGCAGGGAAATCATTCATATCCACTGCGACTGCCCTGCAGTCACTCATAACACAGAAGTCGCAAACTGTGCGGAAGCTTGGCTTACCTTGTACAATCAAGTAACTTGACCCCAAAGGCAAGTGATTGGCCTTTGGACCTTTTAAACTTTTGGGGGGCTAGCTACAATAGGTCTTTTTAGGTCGCAGTGGCTTGTGGGCTTTAGGGTGGGCCCTTTACTTCAAATAAATAATGGGAGCTAAACACAACAGGTGAAAAGTGGGTGTACCTCACACCTTCGCCTAACTTTTCGGAGAAACACAGGCGTGTTGTTTGATAAGCTTGTTATATTCATATCACGAGAAACAACAAATAATTAGATAGGTTATAATCTTTACGAATTAGTTACACATCAGGGTTAGATAGTTCCATAATTCAATAGAAAGTCTAATACGTAATAACTTAGTTGCAGTTATTTTATTTCATTTCTAAATTAGATTTTCAAGTGATACAAACTAAGCTAAGATGGTCAGATATGGGGGCATCCGATATTAGTAAATCCGGGAACAACAAGTAGTTTCTGGTGTCAACACAATCACTATGCATCCATTTGAATATCCGATTGATTTTGTCCGTAATAAATTAAAACACTGATAGTAATATCCAAGGTTTCCGAATCATGATCCTTCAATTCCTATGTACGATTCATTTTTTTACGCGAGCAGCGAGTAGTTACATTGTTGTAATAATAAAACTTTTCATGCCGTTTTCTACACTTGCAGAATCAATATGAAAACTGATAAATATTAGACTTTTATGTTAAATATTTCTAAAATATACCAGCCCAGCCAAAAAAATGCTCTGCTATAAAATTATTACTAACTAATCAATACTAGGTGGCGTACGAGTACTTGTAAAAATTGGCATTTTTAAAAATCAATTTGGAGTACAATTATCATGAAAGTATTAAATGTAGTAGTTTAAGTAGTAAATTTACTGTATAAAGATTATATTAGACCCCGAAAAACACATTAACATCAAGTAATTTACTGTTAATAATTACGAAACATCTTATAACAAATAAGCGACATCTATTGTAGAGTAGAAAATTATGGAAAAACAATGGGGATATTTAAAATTTTAGTGTTTTTAAATACTTACAAGTGAAATGTAATCCCGTCGATTGCTTTAGATGATCGCCAGGAATAACTTTTACATCCCAGAACACAACACTTCATCTTCACAGAAGAAATAAGGAAATAAAACTGTAGAAAATGCCGGATCGCAGACGTCCTAATGACACAATGAATCTGAACACGGTTACTTAGACCATCTCCTCTCTCCTTTCTTCCTTCATGGTATAAATACATACCTCTGTGTTACTAGTGTAGGTTAAGTAAACGGCCAACTGAAAATAAATGAAAATTATAATAATATAGCTGACCCCGCAAACGTTGTTCTGCCATATGAAATGTCAAAGTGTCGCGACACTTCATGTAAAATTTTTCATACAAAAATACTAAAATCGTGTATGTATTTTCCAGTGGACCAAATTGTAAATCTAAATCATTCTCGAATCCCCTTGAACACACACAAAAAATTTCATCGACATACGTCCAGCCGTTTAGGAGTTCAGTGACATACACACGTACACAAGAAATATATATATTATGTGTTCCGATTGACGTCCGAAGTCCATTATGAGAGAGTACATCGTCTTCGTTCCGTCTTCACCGCTAGATGGCGTTGTACCTACCCGTAACCTGCGCCTGCGCCTCAAGCGCCCTCCGTACGAAGCTGAGTGAACTAAGTTATTTACGACAAGCCGCCATGTTCTCTGATCATTGTTGCGTCGTTTCGTCGAACCGTGCGGTCGACTGCTAGCATTGGCTTAAGATTTAACTTTTGAGTTTAAAGTAAAAAGTTAATATCGTAATTAAATTATTTTTAAATTAAATTATTTTTTCTCTTTAAAAATAAAAGTTTTAGTGTATCTATTCGTAACCAATCGTTTTAAATATGGAAAACGATTTAATAAGTGCGCCGAACGAGCCTTCAAGGAAAAGATCAACTCCGGGCCCCTCGACTTCCTCGTCAAGCAGTTCAGACGATTCCTCGAACGGCAGCGAGCCGCTGAACAAACGTTGCCGACGCCGCTGCGAAAGTGCGATTTCGAAGGAGTCTGACCTTGATAGAAGATTTGAGGTATTATCTCAACAGTTGGTGAGTCATGTTAACAATATATTAACTTCGAATTTCCCGTTAAATACTGCTGCCTCTCAAACGCTTTCTAATGCTAATCAAGGCCAACGTTTCGAGGCCAATTTACCAAATGTATCGAGTACCCTCAGTCATGATTTTTATTTGCAACCTCCAGATACAAAGACTTTTGATAATAATATATCGGAACTCGGTGTTTTTATCAAAGAACCTACCGTGCCAAACGCTAATCCGGATCGTGTGGCTAAAATTGTATCTTTGCAACGATTTAATTCGCCCGAGTGGAACTCTGTCCGCTATACCGATATTCAGAAAAAATATGTGGCCTACCCTGCCTTCACAGACCTTAGAGTAAATGAAGAACTGAGGCGTTTTGAAGACCCCTTGTCACCATTGAGATGGTTTCAAATGGAAAGAAGTTTTGCGGCCCTTTCTAACGCGCTTCTGGCGCAAAATGAATGTGTTAATCAATCCTTACAGGAAATAATTAACTGGGCAGGTAAGTCAGATGCACAACTTACACCTAGTTCTCTTTTTGATAAAATCAGTGAGTCCTTTGGTAGAGAATCTAAATATACCAACGTCACCCAGGATATCTTGCAAATAGTTTGCGGCAAGCGTGCTGAGGTCATGGAATTAAGGCGTCGCTCACTTTTGAAGCAGCTGAAGTCGAAGTACGCTCGTGAGGATATTGATAAGATTCCACCATCGTCTGAATACATATTTAATCCAGACGGTCTATCGGCCTATTTGAGTAAGATGGGGGGGCTAGATAAATTAGAGAAACAAAATCCGCCGCGAACTACCCGCCCGAAATCTCCAGAGCCGTCTACCCCATCATTTCATCAGAATAAAACCTTTCATCCGCAAAATAAAACAAAGAAACATAACCAAGACAAAGATTTTCGAACCAAAAGACATTTCACTGCTACAGAAAAAAAGAGAGGGGGACAAAAGGACAAAAGTGGAAGAAAAACAGGAAATCGAAATAAATGACTCACCGACTTTCTCAGGAGGTTGCTTACAGCATTACCGAAGCACCTGGCAGCATTACAAACCTCCAAATCCTGTGCTCAAAATAATTTCAGGGGCTCGTATTCCATTCAATCAGAGTCCACCATTGGTTATGCCAACTTCAGAAATTCTAGAAAAATTTCGAACCCCTGTATCACCAGCCATGACTTACGAAATAAAGGAAATGATTCAAAAACACATTGTGGAACCAGCACCAACAACGCCCTCGTTTCTCTCACCTTTATTTCTAATAAAAAAGAACAGCAAAAAGAGTCGAGTGATTTTCAATTTAAAGGCTTTGAATCGTTACATGATGCCAAGACATTTTCATCTATTCCGTTACCAGCAGATGCCCGAATTTCTACAGCCTGCCGATTGGATGGTCAAACTGGATCTCAGTCAGGCTTATTACCACATACCGATCAAACAAGAACACAGACGTTTCCTCCGTATCAGTTACAACGGTTTCCTGCTGCAAATGACGTGCTTACCATTTGGCCTGGCATCAGCGCCGAGAATGTTTGCCACAGTCACAAACTGGACAGCAGAAATGCTCCGTATGAAAGGTCTTCGTTTAGTAGTCTATTTAGACGATTACCTGATTGTTCATCAGTGCAAAACGACTCTCCGAACTCAGGTAATGATGGCCATCAAATTCTTAACCAGCCTAGGTTGGTGTCTAAACACAGAAAAATCTGTCACCACTCCGAGAAGGACAGTAGAGTTTCTGGGAATCCACTGGGACACCGACACCAATGCAGCGTCCCTACCCCCAGAAAAAGTAAGCAGAATACGCCATCATCTGCTGTCTCTCCTAGCTGCAGGCTCATGGACCCTCAAGCAGGCGCAACGCCTCTTAGGGTGCCTCAATTTTGCAACCTTCATCACCCATCGGGGAAGGTTGCATTGCCGGACGTTGCAGCGTCACTGCAATCTCCTTCGCAAAGAACCTTTAGAAATTACTCGTTTCAGCGAAGAGGTATCTATCGAACTGGAATGGTGGTTAGAGAACATCAATCAACAGAGACCGATACATCCCGTAGACAAACCGGTAAACTACTTGATAACAGATGCCTCGGATATTCAATGGGGTGCTGTAGTAAACAACAAAAATATTCACGGAGTTTGGAGTCCACATCAGAGAAGATGGCATTGCAACCTCAAAGAGATGTACGCTGTAATAGCTGCAATAACAGCGCAGGGGTCAGTCCTCAGAAAATCTTCAGTAATTGTGCAGAGCGACAACAAAACCGTTGTGTCATACGTGAAAAACGAGGGAGGGACGAAGTCACTTCCGCTGTTAGAACTGACCAAACAGCTCTTAGCCCTAGTGGACGATCTCGATGTTGTATTAGTTCCTCATTACCTTCCCGGAATATACAACGTGGAGGCCGACGGCCTCTCCCGAAATCGAACAGCCTCCGAATGGCATCTGAAACAAGTAGAATATCAAAGAATCTTCAGCCTATGGGGAACCCCCGAAATAGATCTCTTTGCATCAAAACACGCTTACGTCGTTCCGAATTATGTTACCAGAGACTTTTCAGACTCGAACGCTTGCTATCACGACGCGTTCAGCAAATCTTGGACATACCATCTAGCTTGGATTTTTCCACCACCGGGTCTCATCCCACGTGTACTGCGCCACCTAAACAAAGCGGAAGGCCGGTACATAATAATTGCACCCAGGTGGACGAAACCCTTTTGGCGCCCAGACCTGAAGCGCCGAGCTCTAAAACGCCCAACGAAGATCCGGAACCTAGAGCGCAACTTGGTAGACACCTTCACGGGACGACCGCCGACTCGGGTGTCCAGCCTTCACCTGGAAGCCTGGCTCATTTCGGGTGGGACGCACTGACCGACAACTGGTCTGTCCAGGAGAAAGAGTTACTATCATCGTGTTGGAGAACATCTACTCTTCGAACCTATAAGCCCATTTGGCAGAAGTGGTTGTTGTGGTGTCAGAAACATAATTTAAATTGTCATTCTCCTAACCCAGCAGATGTAGCACGTTACTTAGCTTTTCTTTATTTAACTGAAAAATTGGCTTATCGTACCATTCTTGTTCATAAATCAACCATAGCATCTATTTGTGAAACTTCTTGTAATGTGAAGATATCGACTAGTCACATCGTAAAACATGTTTTAAAAGCGATTTCTCTAGCGAAACCGATACCGCCTAAGGCTCCCATATGGGATGCAAGAATCCTTATTAGATACCTCAAAGAAACTAATCCCGACATCAGTAATTTATACGATGTTTCTAGACGTACCGCCACTATACTACTTCTTTGTTCTAGTCGTAGAGTACACGACCTCTCACTATTACACTGCGATTCAAAGCATTTCATAGATAATGAGGATAGTATTATCTTGCACCCGGAATTTGGATCTAAGACTGATAGTATCCATCATCAGCAGTCCAGTTGGTTATTACGTAAAGCACCTGACAGGAACGTTGACCCAGTTTTCTGGCTTAGGACTTTGTCTAGCGTGACAAAAGAATACCGAAACACAATTTCTAATCTCTTTATTACAACGAGAGGGTCAGTTAGAGCAGCTAGTCCAACAATCATCGGAGGTTGGGTAAAGCGGATCCTCATAGAAGCCGGTATAAAGGCCTCGCCTGGTAGCTTTAGATCGGCGGTCTCTTCTTTAAACTGGATAGAAAACTACCCCATTAATGATATTTTGTCTAAAGCAAATTGGCAACACGAATCAACATTTCGAAAATTTTATCAGAAACAGATAGATCAACCCAGCCAAAACGTTTCTGACAAATCTCTTGCGGAATATTTTTCTGCTTATTAAACTGTAGACCATATTACTTGTTAAATTATCTCAAGTGCCCTGTAGTAATTTACTGTGATTATTTAATATTATTCGATTGCTTATTATAAACAGTCATTCTAATCCTTATTGTATATTGCAGTGAAGCTTTGATGAATGTTTGAAGTTCACTCCAAATGTATTGTAGTATTTTCGTTGAATATTGCATAATTTAATGATTATCACATTGTTGCGTTTTATTACAAGCCACCAGGAGATAACAAACATTTCTCTCATAATGGACTTCGGACGTCAATCGGAACACATAATATGCAAATTTTACCTACCAATAAAATTTTTATTATGTTTCCATAGACGTCCGAAGTCCAGACTAAGGTCTTCCTGGTGTTTATCCTCAGCCCTTTAGTATTATGAGCCGAACAATGATCAGAGAACATGGCGGCTTGTCGTAAATAACTTAGTTCACTCAGCTTCGTACGGAGGGCGCTTGAGGCGCAGGCGCAGGTTACGGGTAGGTACAACGCCATCTAGCGGTGAAGACGGAACGAAGACGATGTACTCTCTCATAATGGACTTCGGACGTCTATGGAAACATAATAAAAATTTTATTGGTAGGTAAAATTTGCATATTAAGGTATATTATAGGGTCCATATTGCTCGATTGATGGGTGTAATAAAATGGGTTTGTAAATGGGTAAACGGAAAAACCACCAAAAATTTCTTAATCATGGAAAATCCAACATGAAAATTCCATCAGTTTTTCAACCCTCACAACTCGCTAGAAGACCACGCGCCATGAATAGTTTATAAAGCCTGAGTAGGTTTTAATAAACCATTAACTGCTTCCGTTTCCGCAATGCTGACTCGAAGTGAGATTCTGTTTTCAAATGAATAAATAAGTCCACGGCTCGATGCGTTCGCACAAGAGAAGGCAAAGTTTGCAACAAACAGTTTTGAATGTGTAGTCGACATTGAAATACATAGTTACCTATTTCCATGTACCTTTTCAACATTTTAGACAATCACCAACCCACATTGGAGCAGCGTGGTGGAGTAGGTATGCTCTAGACCTTTGCACCCCCGTTTTACACCCTTAGGGGATGAATATTCAAAAAAGGAACCCCTGTGCAAAATTTCAAGTTTCTAACCCTTATAGTTTAGGCCCTGCGTTAATATGTCAGACAGTCAGTCAGTCAGTCAGTCAGCTTCTCCTTTTATATATATAGATTTAAAACGAATTTGAATATCTATTTGCACTCCAAGGACCTCCTCAAACATGTTACTCAAATGTTATTCTTACCAAATTGAACTGTTGCCTTCAAAAATACTAAAGGTATATTTAATGTGGTTTTACTAAGTAAGTCTCACAGTTACTTAGTAACCTCACAAAATTAACTGAAATACTATTAATTAGTTCAAATGCCAATCGGCCTAAAACAAAGGTGATTGCTAAGCTATTAGTTATGTACTAGTGGACGCCCGCAGCTTAGCTCGCGTGGAATTAAACATAAAATTAGTTTACACGTAATTGCGAACCTCCTCAAACACAACACCGATATGTTTCGCTTACACCACATATTCTATATTTTAATTCATTCAACTGTGAACATTTGTTGCAAATAAATTTGAAAAAATATTTTCGGAATCTGTATCTATTACTTAACATCCCCTGATAGTTTTTTTTTTCAAGTCTTATTCAATGTAGGCACTAGTATTAATTTAGTTTTATTATATTATGTACGAGTATATGCTATGGGCAAAGTGATTAATTACTGCGAACATTTTATTATTTATTACATTGCCCGATCATTATGCATAATGTGCATAATGTGCCTAGCCTATCGTCAGGCAATTCGATAAATTAGGTTTGATCACAGTATAGGCAGATTTACGTGTTCCCTTCGCTGACAATTCCTAACGAAAGTTAGGTAGTAATTTACGTAACTACTAAGTACTCATAGGTACAATTTTATTAGCAGCAGAAAAAAATCTCCTTTTCTGGTAGCTAAAAGTATCTCATCTCTACTAATTCAATTAAATAATCGTGTCAAGAGCCCTCAAATAAGATATTTACTTTTTACATTTTAATAATTTATTTTTCTTTCAGGTCCACAACGTATAAAAAAACAAGAAGAAAAAGTAATTCTCCGTCAAAAAGTTTATCTGAATCGTTTGGTAAGTAGTAAAATTCACACTTTTCTGTTTATTATAAACTAAGTTCATTTCACGACTTATGACAGCGGTGGCAGCCTAGTTGACTAATCTTTTGCCTTATATTGATCAGTTTAGAATAGTATAATACTATCTCTTTTCTATAGGTAGTTTTTGACGTGACAACGTCTTATAAATTGGTTTGCCGGGTGACACTTCAAGAAACTGCGTTACGCTCCGCTCACGTTATGCGCTCACAATGAGAGCGAGTGAGAGGCACGCGTCCCTTCCACTCGGGCATGGTTAGCCCGCCTAAGAGCGAGAGAGACAGACATAAAAAGTGAACAAGTTATTGTATGTATATTTGTATATAAATACGTATGTATGTGTAAAGGTAAAAATAAAATTTTGTTAATATGAAATTCAGTGCGAGATTCTTTGTATAAATTAATGTTTTAAATATAATTCTTTGTATAAATAAATGTTTTAAATTGTTACTATTATTTCATCCTTCTTCCTACTAATACGAATGAATATTCACATTAAAATTATTTTACCACTCAAAGTCGTTGTCACGTAAAACTTTCGCCCGTATACCGACTTTACAGGCAACCAAGTGTTTTTTATTTACCTACACTTTTGTCAAGCGTGTTTAATCACCTGAACGAAATAAATGATTTGACTTTGACTTGAGTACCACAGAGTACATTTTTGTTGAATACTACGTCAGGTAAATTAACACCACAGAGTACATTTTATATAACTGATTAACACTTAGGTACTTTTTGTTCCCATCTGATTGTTCCAGTTTGCTGAACTAGAGGAATTGTGATATTATTTTCCTTAACAGCGATAACAAATCGCTGAACTTAATGATGTTCGATAAATTATGGCTTGTCGGTATCTTGTTACTAAAAAGGTACGCCCAAGGCTGGTTTCATAGTCACGCTTTACATTTGTCGAATAAGTGTTAATAACGACGAATAATCACGGGCAATCGTAGTCTATGACACAAGCAATACCAGAGGACTCGCCAAGGCGCCGAATCTGAAGGAGCTCTTTTTAGGGTTCCGTAGTCAACAAAGAACCCTTAGTATCCCCATGTCCGTTCGTCTGTCTGTCCCCGGATTAGCTTTGAGATCCTTTGAACTAGTAATTACGCCAACAAAGTGTAAAAAAAATTTATATATTTACTATATTTTTTAGAGTACCTACCACCACTACATTTAATGGCGGAAGTGGGGATGAACTTTTCTTCTGGTCTATCCCATGGTATGAGGTGTACATTATTGATCGAAGTATGAGGTGCTAGATAGGTCATTTAAAAATACAGTTTTATTTAGCTTTTTCAGAACGTGACTATGAAATCTGCCTTAATGTTTCAGTAAAGCACTGGCCTGGACGAGATTGATGTCGATGCCTGTTTTAAAAATTGTGTTTCTGAGAACTTAATTTATGGCCTATCGAAACTAATGTACCTACCTAATGCTGTGTTAGCTAAAATTGTAAGTGGAACCACTTCTTCACATCAACTGAGTACCTACTATATAAATACCGGCCAAGTGCGAGTCGGACTCGCGCACTAAGGGTTCCGTACCATTATCTATACAAATGGCAAAAATCGTGTCTGTCGTATGGGAGTCCCCCTTAAATTTTTATTTTTTTCTATCTTTTAGTATTTGTTGTTATAACGGCAACAGAAATATATCATCTGTGAAAATTGCAAAGAAAAAGAAGAAGTTCTAAATTCGAATGTATGTGTGTTACACGATTTTCTACAATTATTTTCTTCGAGAAAGTGTGATTAAATAACTTGGCAAGTTTCAGGATTCTATATTTTATTTGACCAGAAGAAATCTTTTCTCACGGTCAAATAAACCAGTATATTTACATTATTTCCTGTCTTTTTATCTGCAGTGAGGCGATTCAGAAGAGACTTGGTGTCAGGAAATGTGATGATCACACAGCATTTCACCGAGAAAATCATCACTCCTGGTGAAGACGTGAGTTTTCTACGATTATGGATTCTTGAATGCTGATTGTGTGCATGTGTTTGCGTGGGGGTGTGATCATACTACCATACCATTTGTAGATTAGAGTATTATGTGATTCATAGAATTCTATGAATGTTATATACATATAGTACCAGATTTTAAATCGATACATGCCTAGTAGCTTGCAGTTTTGATTTGAGCCCAGTGAGCAATTATGACAAAGGACTTAAATATAAACTGGTGAATGGTAGGTGTAATGCACATCAAAACATCATGAGGAAACCTGCATTCCTGAGAGTTCTTCATAATGTTCTCGTATTCATGTGAAGTATGTCCATGCGCACTTGGCCATCGTGGTGGACTATGGTCTGAAACAATGTAAAAAAAAACGGATTTTGGTGGTGGTTTTAAGGCCGAATGATTTTAGGAGATGTCTAAGGCATCTATCTAAAGATCACATACCAATTATCGTGTCGTTTTCAGATAAGTTTGCAATGCGACGCGACAGCCAGCCGACCGCCACGCTTCATGTGGGAGAGAGACGGTGTGGTGATATCTGCAAATACGGATACCAGGTATCCAACTAACATAGTAATTCTAATAGAAATTACCTACTACGAGTATCGAACTTTACATCTATACATAAGACTAATGAGTCCGTGTCTGTACATTGAATAAGTCTTGAAAAATCTATTAGGGGATGATAAGTAGGTAATCGAAACAGATTCCGAAAATATTTTTTCAATATTATTCTCTCTATCTGTCTGTTTGTCCCTACAAGTATGTGTGCGATGAAATCAAAACTGCTGAACCGATTTCAATGAAACTTGGTACATACATGCACTGAACCTCTGAGACGGATATTTTTTACTATTCATCCTAAAATTAAAGAGGTTCTCCTGGAATAAAACTTTACCAAAGCATAACATAAACTTGCTTGTCAGTTACGATGTGCAATATTAGTGCAGAGGTTATTGTTCTTTGATTTTGGTTCCAGATACATCCTAGGACAGATGATGTCATCTTCAGGTGTGAGTGTGGTGTCATACCTGAATATATCGAGGGTGAGGGTGGAAGATGGTGGACTGTACTCCTGCATTGCTTACGAAGGAGATTCTAGCACCAGCCACGTAGCCAGAATTGATGTTTACGGTAATCTAATTCACCTAACCCTGACTTGAAAAATAATCGATATAACTATGCTATCATCATCTAAACTGAATTAAAAGAATGTTTCATTTTAAGACTGCACTATTGCCATGAATATGAGGGTATGCACATGAAAATTGCTAGAACGTCAAATATACTAAAGATTTCTTGGTATTATTGACATACCAGCTGTTTTGATAAACAAAATTATTACTCGGATTAATTGATCCAAAATTATATTATAATTATATCAACTACCTAAAATCTACTGCTGTGAACACGGCAATAGAACAACTAGTATCACTACTAAATAAGTCATTAATTTCTAGGTCCACCATATATCAGGACGCTGCCTCCGATCAAAGTGCAAAGTGGAGAACCATTGAAGCTCAAATGTCCTTATTACGGGTATCCGATAAGGTAAGATTAGGTACTGCTTTACATATCTTACGAGGCTCCCCACATCTAAATGGTATCTTACATATATACATAATAGTAAAATTACTTGACTTACACACTTCTAATAGATGAGGTGATGTTAATCGGTAAAAGACATCCAATTTATAAAAAAAAGTAACTCAGATTCACATTTGAATTATGGAAAGTTACTTGTTTCTGCTGGGACCACATTATTGCGCGAATGTTCGTGTCGTGTTGTCTCGATAAAAACATCGTGAACATGGCTGATGTCGCGACAAAACCCTTTGATGCGCGAAGCATTCGTGTTCGCCCGAATACAGCGCGGTTCGACGAATTACTAGGCCACATTTATCGCGATAATGCGATTATTCACCGAATCCCCATAATGTAGCTCTGGCATTACACATACGGCTACTGATTGACTTAATAAGTGGTTCGTAAACGTTTATATTAAATGAATATGAACCGCAGTCGAGCGCTTTACGTACGCGAGCGATTCTAAAATATTGCTCCTGTTAGTGTTAATACAATCCTCTGCAGCAAAATTTACAGCACGTTACCTGGGAATAATTGTAAACTTACATAGAATAGTAAAATGACATGCTGTGTATAACATTATCGTCTATGTAGGATTTTGGGCTCCTCAAAAATCCCCTCGACCCTCAACGCGCTAATACTACAAAGCGCCACCGCCCGCTGTGGCGCTAGTGTGCAAGTTACCAACCTCGAACTAACATGCCATGTGCGCGCGCTTCGCTAAATATTAATAACTAGCTGACCCGGCAAACGTTGTTTTGCCATATAAATAATTTTTACTGAATATTTTGGGAGAACTTCATGTAAGTGTGTGGACTACAACTACCACTACCAATACCACTACACCTACTACTACCACTACCCCTACCACTACCCCTACCACTACTCCTACCACTACCCCTACCTCTACCACTACCCCTACCCCTACCATTACCAATACCACTACCCCTACCCCTACCACTAACACTACACCTACCAATACCCCTACCACTACCCCTACCACTACCCCTACCCCTACCACTACCATTACCACTACCACTACCCCTACCACTACCCCTACCACTACCACTACCCCTACCACTACACCTACCACTAACACTACCCCTACCACTACCCCTACATCTACCCCTACCACTACCTATCACGCACCGGCGCCATCTACTTAAAATATTGGTTTGTAGTACATGCTATGTATCAGAGATGGCGCTGTATGTGAAAAAAGATTTTTCCCGCTTTTCTGTTGAAATTTTTCCTAAATTTTCTTTGCTATAAACCTCACCGAGCCCGAGACCTTTCCAACGAATGCAAAACCGTGGAAATCGGTTCGTGCGTTCTGGAGTTATAGCGTCAGGAAGGAAAACCCGACTTATTTTTATATAGTAGATTACATAGCTGTCATTATACGTCAATTACATAGCTGTCATTTGCGTTTTGTTATTCCGAGTCTGATTCTTTTTTATTATACCACGTTTTATAGTGACTGACGTTTCATGTCAAGTCACACGGGAACGCTGTCGAACGGGATAAAAAGTATCCTATGTCCGTCTCCTGGCTCTAAGCTACCTCCCTACCAATTTTCAGCCAAATCTGTTCTGCCGTTCTTGAGTTATAAGTGGTGTAACTAACACGACTTTCTTTTATATATATAGATAGATTATACCAAATTAAAGTGAAAACTGTAGGTACTGACTAAGTGTATTGTGTTGATGTGGTTATAATCCTGAGGCATCTCAAACGAAGAAATATCCTCCAAAGGCAACGGTGAGTGAGCCCAAAAACTTTTCAAAACACCAACTGAGCTATCGTACAGTCTAGTTTCGAATAATCTATTTTTTTCGGTATAAATTCGATTTACTTTTAAACCGTGTTTTTTTATCAATAACCCACTGTTCGTTTATGCCAAAAAAAGGGCTATAAAAACAAACAATCGACGTTTTTCTGGCATGCAGCCCGTCAGGAAGCGATTCCTGGCCGCGTTTCCAATATCGCTGAACCTTATAACGTAATTTGGCGTTAATTTAAATTCATTTATAGCCGCCCCATTTGGCTGCACGGGGCACTGCATACGCCAAGGTGATAGATCAGGGTGCGTGTTCTCAAAGTCTATACTACTATACATCAAATTTGTTCTTGCAAATAAATTATGATTATGATTATAAAAGTTTGTCTGCCTTTCTTACCTTTATTAATACTTGGTATGTAGGCATTACAACTATCTTAGGTGACGTAAAACATGGAGTGTTTGTTAATTGCATTTTCCACTAAAGTTTTTATCAAACATGCCTTATTCAGAGGATGTAGCGGACACAAAATAGGGTGGGTCTGACAGTGGACTTCAAAATGTTGATAAATGGATGGATGAATGTTATATAACGTCCAATCACATTTATTAGCTAACAATTACATATTTAGTTAATGTATGTGACCAACCCTATGTGAACTGTATAAGCTTATAGTCTCTTACATTATAGCGTCCATAGCCCAATAGCAATTCAATGTGATCGACAGATTTGAGCAACGACGGTCGCGGTCGGTTTGTTAATGGATGCAATCTAGTGACAAAATTTCATGGGCGCTACCGTGCTTCGGAGGACATGTTAAGCCGTCGGCCCCGGTTGTTTTCAATTGTACAAAACATTCGTTAAACTTCGTCAAAGAACATTCTACGTCTATGGTTTAAGAACATTCTACGTCTATGGCTTGTAGCTTAGCTTGGCACAACCAGGGCAGACGAGTTACCACTTGCGGCCAAAACCACCAGCTCACACTATTGATCGGTTGATAATGTACCTAGTCACGATTACGAGCGCTTGGCTTTCGTAAGTTAGACAATAATTACAAATTGCAGCAAACTCGAATGGGAGCACAAAGGGAGGAAGATCGTCAGCTCGTTGCTACCACAGCACTCTCGCTACCGACGCAACTGTCCACACAGCGCCAAGCGGCGGAGAAGACAGCTCTTCCAGCCAAATGAAGATGGCGTCCTGCATATTCCGAGGGTCTCCAAGGAAGATAGCGGGGAGATTTACACATGTATCGTATACAGTCCCTCTGGGGAAATGGCTAGGAGGTGAGTTTCTATAGATACTACTAAGTGGTGTAGCGTCAGTAGTCCAACGGCTCGTATCGATTCTGTGATCGAGAGAGTTAAGCAACGACGGGCGCGGTCGGTTTTTGGATTCGTGACCAGTGCCAACATTTCACGGGCGCTACCGTGCTTGAGAGGGCACATTAAGCCGGTCCCAGTTGTTTTCAATGGTAAAAATAATAGAAACGCAGTGGCGAGTGGTGTTACGATACTAATATAAATTTACTACTAGATTTTTGCTCTACTTAAAAATATTTTTTTATTTTTTACATCATGTATAATAAGCAAACTTTACAGACAAGAAAATATGTAAACTCTATGCCAATGAAGACTGAAGTACCAAAAATAATTGCAATTTCAATAAATTCAGAGCCCCTAAAAGCCCTGATGTTTTACGTTTATTACCTAAGTTATTCAATCTATGTTATTTTTCTACTCGTACTTCGGTAAATGCTGTTCAGTGTTTACTTGGTATAAATCTACGTAAATTTGTAAAAAGGGGTATGATATCAGAGAAGAGACTAAATTTGTTTTTAAAGATTTAGCCTCACAAGGGTACTTGTATCTTCTGGAATTTCTTCCATTAGTTCCGAGACAAGATATTTGTTACAAACTTCAGAAGCTCATTACACAGCCTGCAGGTGCGAAGAAGAAAAAACGGCTGGACCGTGTTGTGGTCCCCTTTCTACGAAAATTACGTGGATGGAGGTGTACGAAATAAAGCATAGACTTTATATAGAAGAGTGCAGAAAACAATTTTTTTTATATAATAAACATTTGACAGTAAACCTTCATAACGTTTCATCTTAAAATAAAAATAAAAATCATTAAGGTCGAATTTTGACCACTGTGCGAGCAATAGTACTAATAATTATTCTAAGTATACCTTTTGCTGTAGATCGTTCGAAATCCAAGTGGTGGAAGCACCCGAGTTGGACGAGCTCCGAGTGGGCTCGGGCCTAAAGGAGGGCCAGATAGTCCAGATCACCTGCAACATCATCAGCGGAGACCCTCCCATCTTCTTCTCCTGGCTCAAGGATGGGATGAAGATGCCTGCTAGTTTGAAGGTTGGCAAAATACGACAACAACAGAGCTCGTTTCTTATTAGTTTATATTCCTACTAGTGGACGCCCGCAGCTTCGCTCGCGAGGAATTAGACATAACAGTTATGTTACACCTAGTAATATAACATATGTCAATCAGTGAAGATGCAGCTTTCTAATGGTGAAAGAATTTTTGAAATCGGTCCAGTAGATTTTGTGTGAAAACATAACAAACAAATGTTTCCTTTTTATAATATTAGTTTAGAAGTAAAGACGAGGACGTCACGCAGAAGTTTAATTAAAATTCCAGTGGCTACAACCCATAGAGGTCTCACTGTTGAGGGTCTCCGCCACAAACACAGCTGCGGGAGGTCTAGAGCATAGCATCACGCTGCTCCAATGCGGATTAGTGAACGGGTTAATGGCCAACTCAGTGTCGAATGTTCTCGTGCCACCCGAAGGTTTTCGAACAGTACCTAAATATCAATTATTTGCCTGAATAAAGTCACTTTATACTTACTCAAAAATGAATAGAAATACCTATACTTTTTTTTTTGAAATTTTGTAGGACCTACTTTGTAATCAGACTTCTGAAATAAATGAAGAATCATCTACATACAAAAGCACAGAAGCTACAGGGCAATTAACAGAGCTATTACAAACATTGCTAACCTTACTATGCTTGTTTGCTACTCTTAGCTTACGCTTAAGTCTGTGGGGGAGACCCGTACCCAGCAGTGGAAACGTCTATAGGTTGCAGCGAAAGATAAATGATTGAATATTTATGTTCACATTCACTATATCTAATACCTACTAGTCGTGTTATTTATCTAAAATTGTAACCAGTTCTTTCATATCTATGTAATAATGCAATAGATAACAGAACGAAGCTCGGAGCTATTCAGCGTGCTTATCATCAAACGGGTGTCATTGGAGCACTGCGGCAAGTACACGTGCATCGCGACTAACCACGTGGGCAAGGTCAACCAGACAGCCGAACTTTACATCAATGGTAAGTGGATTCAGAGAGAGTCAGAGGTTAGTACTGGAAGGGTCAACCCTGCAGAAATCAGTGCTTTGTCAGGGTCAACCCTATCGAGGTCAGGCGGACGATTGATTCAATTATTAAACGGTTTTATTTAGCTTACCCTATTTCTTTATTAAAGCAATTATGTTGTTGAAAAGATTTCCGGTAACATTTTTCTAAAGGAGCCTGTTTTAGTCCTGTATAATGTAGCAACGAATCTGTGACTGGCTTTGAACGAGATGAAGTCAGTTAAACTAACATGCTGACGGTCCAACTGATGGTACTCGTATGTGGTCACAGTCACAGGTCACGGTCGCCTATGAATACGAGCAACACCACAGGAGTTGCCAATGCTAAGAAATAAGATGACTTAAGTTTCTTACTTTTTACAGTGGCCCCGAAATGGATAGAGGAACCGACGAACACATCCCTGCTGCTGGGCCAGCGTGGGATAGTGTATTGCAATGCTAACGGATATCCTGCGCCACAGATACACTGGATGAAGAGAGATGGTATGTTGGTTTTAGGGGCCGGGGTTCCGACGATTATCTCTAATGGGAGGACCACGGAATTCCAGCATGTCCCAGTGGTCTTACTCGGCTAGGGGCGAATGATAGTATCAACATGTGGCTCTCAAACTTTTAGAATAATCTTAAAATGATAAAAATAGGTAGATGGCATTGGGTTTGTTATTCTGTATACTATTATATGGTTATAAGCAAATGAAAAGTCATCAACTTAGTTATTTTTATTACGTTTTAATTATATCCAAATAACTATGGAGCTGTTGTATCATTTTAGTTCGATGTTGTACTTAAGATATAATAATATGTATGATAAAATATAATATTTTTATTTAGAACAGAATCCAAAAAGGAAAAAAAACTGTTATAAATAAAAATATTCAATTCATACTCCTTCATTTGAGTCTCTCTACACAATAAATAAGATAAAAAATAAAATCCGCTGGATCAAATATATAAAATTATTTGAAAGGGCACTAAGAGAATATCAAGAAAATCAATGTTACTGAAATCTTGTCAAATTTTATAATAATTATGATTAGTGGTGGAATAAGCGTAAAGTAAAGTATTTAACGCGACTTACTTGTAACCTTATTTGACAAAATAATCATTTTGGTTTTCAATTTGCCATATTACTTACGAACATCGAACTAAAATCCGTGATGATAGTTAGGTGGTATTTAAGCACTACGGTCTATGGTGGTGTTAGTAGATATTATAGCACATTTAGCAAAATCGGTCCGTTTTATAGTTTAATATCACAGACGAAATGGATATACTTGGATAGGAAACATTGAAGATATACTTCTAATGATATCATCTTTGATCCTTCTACTATAGCTTTGATAGCGTAATTCGATCCCGTCGAGTTTATAGAGTTGTCAAGTATCTCCAACGAAACTTGTGCGGATATAAGGTTACAAAGACAGACACTTAGGTATTGCAAGTTTGAATGTCTTTCTAAAGTTGTCTTTGAAATCTTAGACTACATTTTCATTTCGATAATTTATGTTCAAGAGAATAAAAATTTTGGTATAATAATATCATGTACCACCTTTATTATCATTGAAAACCATTTCATTTTACTATATATCATATTATTATTTATATCATACTATTAATACGTGAAACAAGTACTTTCAACCCCTATTTACGAAAATTAGGTTGACGTAGGTGTATGAAATTTGGCACAATTAAAGTTTATATGAACAAGAATATGTACAGAAAGGTATTTTTTAATTATCTATTATGCATTACCATTAGTTTGACACACACACATTTAAATATTCAATATTTTATTATTATATTAATATTTTATTATTTGGATACGATAGCATGCTATTTGTCAGTCTAATAAACAGTCTTACAACAGAGTAATACAATAATACTACCACAGAGTACATTTTATAATACTACGTACAGTACTCCCAAATTAATAATGCGCATAGAAATCTTCGTTACTGTTCGGCAAAGGTCGTATTCCCCGAGCGTCGGAAGACGATATGTGTATAGAGTGGTTAAGTGCATTTTCTTAAAAATGGTTTTCAAACACAGGTTTACATTAAAATCTAATCATTATAATCTCAGTTCAAAAGTATTTACAGCACTGATCATTCCAGAATAATATTAAAATTACAAATAATTAATCAGAATCAAGGAGGATCTCTATTCCTGACATCCTAGATTCATCAGAACTTTCATTATGCTCTTGTTCATTTACACTTTCCCCACTGCTATCACCCGTGTAAATAATCATTTCATCGGAAAAACTATCGATTCTTGGGTCAAATTTTCTATATTCATCTTCGCATTTAACAGCGTGATCACAAACTTTTTTCCATTCTTCTGATCCTATATTATTGATTTTTTCTAATATAGCATCTTTATCTGACTTGACAGTCATTGCAATATTTTTTTTGGCTACGTGATGCTTTATTTGGGACCAAATATTTTCAATGGGGTTAAAATCGGGATGATATGGTGGCAATCGTATAATTTTATGCCCATGTTCCTCCATTATACGGTCTATGGCGAATTCTGTATATTTTTCTTTATGACTTTTAATAATTTCATACAAATCGGGTTTCAGTTTCTTTGGGTCATGCGGAATGTTGTGTTGTTGTAACCAAGCTATCATTTGTGCTTTAGGTGTGTTTGAGTTTGGTGGTTTCCACGTTTAAATTTATCCATTCTGGAAGAATTAGGCATATTTTATTTCTTGTATTATTGCATTATGTACTAATATACTTTCTAATATTATTTATTCCTATATTGTTTTATATATTTGTTTCTTTATGCGCGTGTATCTTTCTATTAAAATGTATATAAGCCTAAATCTGATTTTATAAATGTTTTTTTCTGGTAAATAAAAAAAAATGGTCTTAATATGTATTTAACGTGTGTAAAAATGTTAGTGTAGGCGACGCACCTTAGAAAAATATAAAGCTTAATACTTTTGAGAAAAGAATAAAGACGTCAGCTGTCACGCTGAAGTAACAAAACGATTCGGTGGTTTTATTTATTTCCATCGCCAACAGTTAGTATGTTATTTTACAAAATAAACTATTTCAATTTGAGTAAGATAATTAAAGTTGAAATTAAATTCACCTTTGAAAACAAAACCAAGAAGGGTGTGTAATAGCAGCTCTTTAAAATTCACCAGTATATAAAGACGACTGACGGACCTTTGACTGACCGGCGACAGCCGCCGACCAACCGAATTGTTTTCAATTTTTTCACATGATTTGACATATGACTTTGACTCCTGTTTCTTTCGAACAAGGTGCAAAATGCAAGTGCATTGTTGAGGGCTTTCTCCGATTCAATGATTCGGGTGTTTCCGGGAATACGACAATTAGCGAAGATTTGCATGCGCATTATTAATTTGGGAGTACTGTACTGCTTTTAACATTGAAATGTCTGTGATTATAGAGATACCATAATAACGTTAAAATATAAAAAAAGTTAGTTGCAGTTGAATTCCGAGCACCTAAATATGGGTTATAAATAAATATCTAGTCAGAACTGCGGGCTTGACTAGATATTTATTTGTATTTAATGCCGAATATACCAGTACATACAACCTTAAGTACTGTCCAACTTTAGTATAACCTTTATTTGGCAATAATATCATCTTAAAATCTCACTTGGGAACCACTGAAAGTGTTTTGCAAGAAGACAATGATAAATAGCTATGTAATTTAGGAGGGAAATCTCTTCGCGGTTATCTCCTTAAGGTACGTGCGAAGATAAACCTATCGCGATTTATTTTAAACGCAAGGCGAAAACGATACTTACCTAAGTACTCGTTGAGTCGTGAACGAGATTAAGGTTTAAATTTAAGGTACCTAGGTACTTATTTGACAGGATTTGAGGTCAAGTTTTCGTACAAAACATAATAATACCGATTTTGTTAAAAACTTTGAACCCACAAATCTGTTTCATTGGAGGTTCAATTTTATTACAGGTAGACCTTCGTTTTTTACTACATCCTTCGTATCTATGAGGTAGACTAAGCCACAATTAAGCATTTGAAAGTACGAGGTACCTACGTAATAGGTAATATGTAATTTAATTGGAATTTTTACTGGTTTTCCTCAAATAAATGTAAAGAGTACCTAAATCTTTTCCAAACATTGATCGCGAGCTCATTCCTATTCGATTCGTACGCTTGCGGTTAAATTTGCATTTCTTAACTGATGCTCTCGACATCTGACGAGCCGTGCCGGGCATAGAAAGTGTTGGGGTGATAGGCTATCCTGCCCGCAACTTCGGGAACTATTCTCGAACCTTCGTTTTGTGGACTGGGGGTGGCAGCCTATCATACGCCATTTTGCACATTATATTACATTGTCTTGTGTCTTAAGATACATTTAAAAAACAAGTCTTCAGGGCGTATCTCATCTGTGTCCGACTTGGAACAAGACATTTACTCCCTGGACTATTACTGACAACAACTAACAGGACTAACTAGTACTAACACTCTCGATTCCTCATACCTACAAATTAACGAACTGACAGGCTAATGCTACGATCAAAAATCCATCCATCAGCCTTTTGATGTCGTTAAGGAGAGGCCTATGTCCACAGCTGGACATAGATCTCTCCTAAACGACCTCACTCCGACCAGTCTTTCTGAAACCAGCGGTTACCCGCCGTCTTCTTCAGGTCGTCTGTCCACCTTGTCGAAGGCCGACCTGTACTCTTTTTCCGAGTCGTGGTCTCCATTCGAGGACTTTTCTGCCCCACCGGTTGTCAGTCCTTCGAACGACGTGGCCTGCCCATTGCCACTTCAACTTATTATCTCAGCGAACTATGTCGGTGAGCTTTGTTCGTCTACGGATTTCATCATTCCTGATTCGGTCTCGTAGCTAAATACCAAGCATAGTTCTCTCCATAACGCGTTGAGTGACTTTGAGCTTGTGCAAGAGGTCGACAGTAAAGGGCCACGTCTCGGATCTGTATGTCATCACTGGCAACACAAATTGCTCGAAAACTTTGGACTTCAGGCACTGAGGTATCTTGGATGTAAAGATATGTCTTAATTTCAATCAAAAATAACATTTATAAACCCTCTACTATATGGACTGGCTCATCCCAGTACCTAAATGAGTCTTATGCAGGATCTATTTCAGTTGTTATGTGCGGCAGCGGATTGTTTGTGCTTACGGATTTTTGTTGGTTATCTTATATTCATAAAGATATCTATATTCACAGCGGCTCTGGGCATCTGGCGGCCAGTGCTCGACTTGGCGGGCGGTGGAGTGATGAGCTATCACAACGGCACTCTCGTCATCGAGGTCGTCTCTCTGTCGGACGAGGGCATGTATGCGTGCAACGTTGAAAACGGCGTTGGAGAACCGTTGAACAAGAATCTGTGGATAAGTGTAAATAGTGAGTTGAGAGATGTCTATTATTTAAAAGTTTTTAATATAGCGAATTGAGCTAATTGGGTTTTCTAACATGAAATTCCTAGTAGCTCGGGTTAACTGATGGGAATTCGTGTATTTTACCTCTGTGTATTATACCCTCGGGGAAATACATGCGTTATTTATTATGTTACGTCACCCATAAGCCAGTATTCTAAGACTGTAAGTACTAAAGGCTCGTCTAGAATTCGTCTGTCATTCTTATCTCAAATCATATAGATAGGAAACACAATTTTCTGGTAGATGCATTGAAATGAACTTAACTTACTATTTTAGTACAAGAATGAAATACTAAAGTCAAAATTACTTCTAGAGCCGGTGCACTTCGAGTCTCTGGGCGCGAACCTGACCACCAAAGTAGGGTTGCCGCTTTCCCTCGCCTGCCGCCCGCTCGGAGACAGCCCTATCAGGGTCAAGTGGAGCTTGGACGGAAAGCCTGTTGAGTTTATTAATTCTAGGTAATATTTTTACACCTCACATCTCGGAACTAATAGTGCTACGGTAGCCTCTGCCTTTCGTAAGAGATGACCAAAATGGGGCTTCACTGTTGCGGAGGGCAAAATTTAACGTCTCAACTATGAGGAGGTTCTCATGAACACAACACTGGAGTGGATACCCCGTGTGTTGTCAATTAACAGATATCCTAGAGCCCTCAAGGTTACTGAAGCAGTTGGAGTAGGTTTGAAAGGGCGGGAAACCCACATATTACTATGTGGGTTTCCCGCCCTTTCAATGCTACTTGAATACGGCCTGGATATTTACAAACATGGTATTTATATTACAGGTTGACAATATCGGAAAATCCAACCTCAAACGGCTTGAAAAGCACTATCAGTATAAACTACGTGGAGCCAAGAGACGGTGGCTCCTACGAATGTCGCGCCAGCAATTCATATGGAGTAGCAGCATATAATATTTACGTTAATATTTTAGGTAAGTGTTATAATACGGAAGAGGTACTGGTAGGTAGTTAGGAAAGATTTACATCTAAGGTTATATCTACCAACTGATCGCTACAGATACAGAAGGCAACCAAACTGTGCCGAGCAGTGCACCTCATAAAGCTGATGGATGGATGGATGTAAGATGCACCTGTCTCATATCGATCACACACGAAGCAGAGATGATAATTTGATAAGTATGTACTTTTGTGTACTTCATTATATTATATATGATGATACCTTTATATGTACCACCTAGGATCAATGATTGAAGGTACCACCAGATGAGTCAAAAATATTCTATCGTTTTTTGCCGGTCACAGCGACCACAAGCCTATCTGCATTTTACTATCAACGAATTAAATAGCAGTTATATAACCAGTGGAACATTCCAGAGCCCCCGACCCCACCGCTGGACCTGCAAGTGGACTCGGTATCCGGTACTAGCGCCAAGCTGTCATGGCGCGACACGCTGAGCGCACACGTGCAACACTACGCCGTGCAATACGCCGCCAGCGACTATCTTATGTGGGAATCGGCTAAGACCATCAACGTAACCAGGTGAGCTATTCAGGATAATAAATAATAATAATAAATATCTTGGACATACTCACACACGGCCATCTGACCCCAAAGTAGGCGCGAGCCTGTGTTATGGGTGTCAGAGACTGATATACATACATAGATATTTTTAAATACATACTTAAATAGATAATATTGACATCCAGACACAGAACAAATACAAGTGTTCGTCACACGAATATTTGTCCTGAGTGGGATTCGAACCCACGACCTTTGGCGCAACAGACAGGGTCACTACTGATTGCGCCAACGGGCCTGTCGGCCAGGATGTTGTGGTCTAGTATGAAATTAAATGTAAAGCGCCATCAGCCATCAGCCATCACCAAGGACTGCTGACATGCCAACATGCGACAGGCACAGACCTCTGCCAAAGTTGGGTATGCCAGTCACCAACGAGCGCATGGTCGAAGAGCTGAACAGTCAAGTTCCTTTAGCTACTGGACCTCTAACTTAGTAGTAGCTGTTGAGACCACTAGACCAACATCGTTAGGAAATCAATATACCTGCCTGAGAGTAATTCATAGTTTTCTCGATATGATGTGAAGACTTTAAATTCCTACTTGACCAGCGTGGTCATATTCTCATCCCTTCCATTCCAAAAGGAAACCAGACCAGTTGTGGACCGACCAACTTTGGGACATTTAAAGGATTGTGATAAGCGGCTAACTCTTGTGAGTTAACTAAGCTGGTTTTAAAACACATTTACAGACAAGACAACGATATCAGACAAAGCATCGAGCTACGAGACCTGCAACCAGCGGTGGACTACCGGGTGCGCGTGGCGTCCGGCAACCAGGTGGACCTCAGCCCGTATACGCAACCCGTGCACTTCACCACGCTGCAGGAAGGTAGGCTTACTCTTAAAATCTACGCCGAAATCTTAATGTGATTTTTAACGAACGACCTGGTATATCTGATGCCTTTCAAAGTTACGTCCATATCAAGAGTGTAAAATCTGGATTTGTGGTAACACAATACGACAATTTTTTCTTGTAGTTATACTAATTTATGTCATGGTTTGTCCATAGCACATTGGCTAGCGTCGATTCTATGTGATCGACAGTGGCAAAATTACATACGCGCTACCGTGCTTCGAATCCGTCGGTCCCGGTTGTTTTCAATAGTAAAAACAATTGTTAAGCCTTGTCGAGGACCATCGGACGACTTGAGAACATTCGACATTGGGTTGGCCACTAAACCCTCCATCAACTAGCATTGAAGCAACGTGGCGTAGTATTCTCTAGATCTCCCACAGTTGTGCCTGTGGGGCAGACCCGTGCCGTAGTGGGTCGTATATGGGTTGTAGATGGCTTGGCGTGAATAAAAATTGTTATGCTGTGTTATATTGTTACTTATTCAATATGAATTTATTCCCCATTGTCTCACGGGAACTGTGATTCAGCGGGAACAACCCGACTATTTACTCGTACCACTATCAAAGTTAGTAGCTCCCATTAAGATTGTATTAAGAAATTTGGAGGCTTCTAAAGGAGAGGTTCTTAGAGACTTTCTAAATTTTGATTCGTTTTTCCTTGATTCATATACTGGAAACAGTCTATAGTTTATTGCACACGTACAGTAAATATTATTGCTTGCTTATTTCAGCGCCATCTTCAAGCCCGTTGGGGGTACAAGTGCAACAGACGGACAATCCTGGAGAACTGTTTGTGACCTGGGTTCCACCTCCGAGAGAAACCCACAACGGTGCGCTACAAGGGTACCATGTGAAGGCTGTTCCCAAGATAAGTGGTGAATCAGGTATGCCTAATTTTAATGGTTTTAGATTCCACCTTGAATTCTGTAGGTATTTATGATTGTACACAATAATTATGAATCCTTCATGCCTGCATGACGGCATTCAAGAGTTGAAAAAAGGGACTTATAATTGGACTGTTCATAAAAAAAAACCGAAACTCAAAACAACAAATTTTGCTTCACAATTTTTTTTTCCCGGTTTTTGGACCTTGTAGAAAGAACTGTTAGTTGTGATATCCTTCTACCTTATATTATAAGGGTAGTTTATATTAATTAATTTATATTAATAGGGTCCTGTATGTTTGACAGCCTCTTTAATTCATAATATAATCTGGTCCCAGGTCCTAATGACACGCAGACGAAAATGGTGAAAGTTTCGTCTAGGAAGGGCAAACAGGAGACGACGCTGAGTGGACTGTTAAAGAATGTCAGGTATGTTTTAAGTGTTGAGTATGAACGGAGTGTGTTAACTACTCAACAGGTCTGTGTTGCGGGCGGTGGTGGTGGTAGACACACACACACAGCACAATCACTGCGACCCATAGACGTCCCACTGCTGGGCACGGGTCTCCCCCACAGACACAGCTGCGGGAGGTCTACACAACACAATACAATTTATCATCTAAGACTCGAGAGAAAACCTACAATGAAATATATCTTCCCGGTTGGGATTTGAACCCGGGACATCAGCCAGGGCTATGGAGCGCTATGGAATTATAAAACTACTTCTACCTACCTTTAATCTGCAGTACTACAAAGCCCAAAGCACATTAGCCTCCGGCACAGTAACGTGGAGGAGCTCAGGTATTTAACTGTTTCATCCCTCTGTTACAGATACGCAATTTCAATAAGTGCCTTCAATTCAGCGGGAAACGGTCCGTTTTCTCTACCAGTATATCAAACTACAAGAGAAGGAGGTAATAATATACAGTAAAATTTACTGTAAAAGACTATACATACCTACATAACTAGTGGACGCCCGCAGCTTCGCTCGCGTGGAATAAGACATAATAATAGATTAAAAAGTAGCCTATGTCCTTCCTCAGGCTCTAGACTATCTGTGTACCAAATTTCATTTAAATCGGTTCAGTAGTTTTGGCGTGAAAACGACACAGACAGACAGACAGAGTTACTTTCGCATTTATAATATTAGTATGGATTATTTATTGAAAAAAAAAAAACGATTGCGTAATCTGAAAAAATATTTTCAAGCTTACTGAAAAACGCGAGCCATTGGGTTATGGACGCTACCATGCTCGTTTGCTATCTTATAATAAAATCGTCTTCCCCAGCCCCCGTGGACGATACCAGGCTGGCTTGATATCTTATCTTATCTTATCATCGTCTTCCGCAGCCCCCGAGCAGCCACCCTCGGGAGTGGAATGCCGCGGCGTATCCTCATCATCACTGCGCGTGGCGTGGCAGCCCATCACTTCCCACGGCTCCACACTGCTCGGATACAACGTGCACTACAGCACTGACGGTGAGGCCTGTTCAATGAAATAATAATAATCTACTATATAAAAATAAGTCGGGTTTTCCTTCCTGACGCTATAACTCCAGAACGCACAAACCGATTTCCACGCTTTTGCATTCGTTGGAAAGGTCTCGGGCTCCGTGAGGTTTATAGCAAAGAAAATTCGGGAAAAATTTCAACAGAAAAGCGGGAAAATCTTTTTTCACATACAGCGTCATCTCTGATACATAGCATGTACTACAAACCAATATTTTAAGTAGTAATTATTTATATGGCAAAACAACGTTTGCCGGATCACCTAGTAATATATAATAATATCTTGGACATTTTCACACACGGCCATCTGACCCCAAAGTAGGCGCGAGCCTGTGTTATGGGTGTCAGAGACTGATATACATACATAGATATTTTTAAATACATACTTAAGAGGACTACAGAGGCTAAACGCGAGTTTTATAAACAAGATATCACACGAACCATTGCAGAGAATCAAATAAAAAAAATATATGGTATTCTTGGGGATATATGTTAGATTGCTACGGCCTTCAAAACATAATACATTAATGTTGACTCGATAGAAAAAAATCACGAAGATACCTCTAAAATAATCTTCTAAACAATCAAATCCCTTCTAAAATACGTGTTTTTTTTTTCAATTTAACATATATTTTTCATCACAATAAATACAATATATCAGTTATACCACTTTTTAAATCCATTTTGTAGAATTTCCAAAAAACCCTTGTTCTCATTTGCGCAGAGTTTTCGAACATAACTCGCGAGCATGTGTGTGTAAACGCCGTGTACCGACAGTCGCGGCTGAGGCCTCTTGCTAGACGGGCGTGTCGCGCTTTCTGCCGCAAAATTTCTGCAAGATTCCAACGTTATTTCATTACTTTTATTGATTGGTTATTACATTAGGTTAATTTATATAAATAATTTAACGTTATAAGTATTTTTTTAAGTTAGAAGGGTGTAAACGGACTCCTATTTTGTAAATAAACATGGGAAATAAATCAAAAGTGTTCATATAAAGCAAACGTCACACACATGAATGACGTAAAGATTTAAATTTTGTCAAACATTTATTAATTTTCATTGTTCTCTGCAATCCTGCAGAGTACAAAAAGATAGATACGTACACAGTTTTTCAACCCTAATCGTATAGCTGTAAATGGCGTAATTGGAGTTTGCGGCGAGTAAGAATCTCGCTCCAGAGACTCGGGTTCAAATCCCAGTTACACTTCCTATCTTTTTCAATTTTTTCTTTATTTTTTATGACTTTTTTTTTGTTATTATTTTATGCAAATGAAATAAAAAGCTAATAATATTTATATATGTCATAATATGTATTTATTACAGGAAAAGAGAATCCAAAGATAATATCAATAACGGGGAAATTATAGACATTAGCAGTGAGTAAGAATCTCGCTCTAGAGACTCGGGTTCAAATTCCAGTTACACTTCCTTTCTTTTTCAATTTTTTCTTTATTTTTTTATGACTTTTTTTTTGTTATTATTTTAAGTAACTAAAAAAATTGCATAAATCTAATTTCATTACGTTGTCGTACCTTCCTATAAATTTTTTGTTAGGTCAATTATTACTTAAAATAAACGCCATCTACTGAAACACTTCCCCGTATAAGCCGCGCAGATAGAGAATAGATTTGAAAATGGCGTCCTCTCGCATGCGTTCTCGCTCACTCTCTATCGCTGTCTATACTCACACAGTGAAGTACGAGCTGCAAACAAATAATCAGTCGGGATTCGCTTTCTAAGCTACTTGACGCACTCCGAGTAATTGTTGTTTTCGTTGATATTGTTGTTTTTGTTTGCGTTACATTTGATTGTTATTTATTTTCGTTAAGTTTTTGTTACGAACGTTGACATTTTGTGATGTAATTGAACAGCAACACCGAAGATGAAAGTGACGACTCTGAAGACCAGGACTGTGAAAGTGACCAGTCCATGGAAGATTTTAACCAATTCATGGAGGGAATTGAACCAGTAATGGGTACAGACAGATGACCAGGACACTGCTGGACCAAGCGGTTTATAAAACCTTTGATACCATTCCCATCCTATTGTTCTTTATTTTTATAATCTGATTCTGAAATGTCACAATTAATAAAGGCAAATTTTACAATTGACCAGTCCATGGAAGATTTTAACCAATTCATGGAGGGAATTGAACCAGTAATGGGTACAGATGACCAGGACACTGCTGGACCAAGCGGTTTATAAAACCTTTGATACCATTCCCATCCTATTGTTCTTTATTTTTATAATCTGATTCTGAAATGTCACAATTAATAAAGGCAAATTTTACAATTGACCAGTCCATGGAAGATTTTAACCAATTCATGGAGGGAATTGAACCAGTAATGGGTACAGATGACCAGGACACTGCTGGACCAAGCGGTTTATAAAACCTTTGATACCATTCCCATCCTATTGTTCTTTATTTTTATAATCTGATTCTGAAATGTCACAATTAATAAAGGCAAATTTTACAATCCAGTGTTTTAAGTACCCTTGCTTGTGTTGTGTGTTGTGCTTGTATTTTAAGTGCCATTTTCAGATCTATTCTCTATCTGCGCGGGTTATACAGGCGATTAATACAGTACCTCATGACATGTCATTGTATGCTCTGTAAGGTAGTTCTGAGGTTTTCCGTTAGAGGCGCTGTTGTCGTTTGTGAGAATGTGTGCACCGATTCTCAAGGTCATTTTGCACCACTAGGCGCCTTAAATAGATAATATTGACATCCAGACACAGAACAAATACAAGTGTTCGTCACACGAATATTTGTCCTGAGTGGGATTCGAACCCACGACCTTTGGCGCAACAGACAGGGTCACTACCGATTGCGCCAACGGGCCTGTCGAAATGCTTTGTTACACTTCTTTAGAGGCGACCGTATAGTCCTTATGGTAGGAGAGCTGGCACCAATTTCTCGGTAGGTATTTGAGGCAAGCTGAAAACTTGTCCTTTACCTCTCCTATTATACCCCAACACGAAACTGCAGACCTGGCTGGTGAGTAGCGGGGCTAAATCAACCCCTAAATAAAAATAAATAAAAAAAAATTATTTTCAAAAATATATGTATTTGAGGCAATATGTAATTTTTATAAGTTGTAGTCCAATGTTTACAGAATATAAAAAAAAATAAGCCAGACGATTTAGTTGGGGTTTTAATAATGCCAGATGCGTACAAACATATTTTGAAAAAAAATATAAAAAATGTATTTGAGGCAACTTGAAATTTTAACAGGGTATTATTTATAATTAAAAAATAAGATTCTCAAAAAGACAGATCATTTAATTTTTGGAAATCATTTTTTTTTATTTTTTTTTATTTAGGGATTCATTTAGCCCCGCTACTCACCAGCCAGGTCTGCAGTTCCGTGTTGGGGCATAATAGGAGAGGCGTTGGACAAGTTTTCAGCTTGCCTCAAATACCTACCGAAAAATTGGTGCCAGCTCTTGGACCATTAAGGGTGGCGATGTTATAATGTGTGCCTGGCTTGGAACCAGATTCATACTAACAATAATTGGACTATTACTAACACCAACTAAGCGACTAACTAACACCAATTATTCTGTGCTAACTGACAGTCCCTAACCCCGTCCTCGTGCCTGCTAACGAACTGACCAACCAATGTTCTTATGCGTGAATAGTTACAATTTATTTATTGTTGCTAGGTATAATACGCAACAAAGTTGCTTACCTATCTATATGTCTATATCCGAACGTCTAACAGACTTTTGGACGTCTTCTACTAGAAATTCAAAATTATTAAATCTTCTCAGTCGCGCTTACGACCAATGATTTAGTTATTCAGGTTTAATCACTGATATCCTTATACCTATATAGATGTTTGCATCGATCAAACAAGGCCATGCATCTACACACTAATAAAATAAATAATATTGTTTTTCCAGATGGACCCTGGGTCAATATGACCTCTCCTCACACCGAGCTCTACTTGCAAGCACTCCTAAAGTATACTAACTACACCATCAAAGTAGCTGGTTTCTCCAATTATGGCGTGGGACCGTTCTCATATCCCATTGTATGCAACACATTGCAAGATAGTAAGTAGATACAATTAGAAAAGAGAAAACAGTTCTACAACAAGTTTTAGTTCACCACAGTCAACCGTTCTAATTTACTGACAGCTCCAAGACGTTCCACAGTAGGCGAACTCCAATTTCTTTGGTGCCACACCTGCAAGGGATGTTAGTCATCTTACGCAGTTGATAGTAATGTCAATTGGCACTACATATTATGTCTAAGGGCCGATTTCACCAACGTCGTGTAAGTCTTATGCCCGGAATAAGTTGTTATTTACTCGCGAGTTAGCCCATTTTACGTTTCACCAACATTTAACCTAGGGATAAAATCTCTATACTAGAGTAAAATCATACACCGCCGATTTCGGCCGAGTAAGCTGCTAATCGTAGTAGTGTCACAACAGCATTATCTATAACTGATGATTATTTATTTCCTCGCCCACGGTGGTTTAAGGAAAGGGCTAATTATTTTGAAGACTATGACGACCACGATTTCGTGTTAAGATTTCGTCTATCAAAGAAGGCAGCATTGAATTTACTGGCAAAAATCGAGCATCATTTGGAGTATCCAACAGACAGGTGAGTGTTCTAAATTATATCCATTGATTAGGTATTTAACACATAATTTTGGTTCTATGCAACAAACAACACCCAAATGAGCATTGGTGACTATGGCGGAATGAGTGCACCAACATCACACCGAATTATCCACCAAGTCAGTACAGCAATAGCATCTCTGCACAAGGACTACGGTTTCCAGCAACATACCAGAAAATAAACATACCAGGAATAAGGCCCAGCGTAAAGCGAGATGCTATCATTAATGACTATTTTCGAAGCTTATTGTAATAAAACAACTGAATTAATTATTAATATTTTTTTTAATTCGCTATAAATAAACTCCAAAAGTAATAATCTGGTTTTAATTTATTCCTGTTTCGCTCTGAATATCCATTTGAATGTCAAATAATTCTTAGCTTCTTCTCTTTCTCTATCTGCATGCTCCATTTGAGTTGTGAGAGCGTTCCCTTTTATTTCATTTAACTTTTCTAGTGAAGAAGTAGAGAGCTGTGGCCGTCTTGAATGTCTTGAATGTATGTCCAAAAGACATACATTCAAGCCATTCTCCTGCAGTAGGCTTTTTTCCTTCTGTACTACATTGTAACAGCTTGGAAATGGGCGTTTTTAAATTTTTGGGAGTGTAATCACCCCAATCCTGAAACAAGATAAATGCTCTACTATTTTTCCAACCATAATAACATTATTTTAGGATGTACTACAGTTAAAAGATGATTTGCTCCAACTATTATGTTGGAACCAACACAACTGGAACTATGTTTTCATTCTAAAAGCATACAATATTAGGTGGACAAATATCTGTTGATACTTGCTGAAAAGTGTAAATTTAACCAACAAATTATTTATTATCTATGTAGATATTGGTATGTACCAATAAACAATCTTCAATGACATGTACAGCAGAAGGGGCAAGAATCAGTTGAATATTTATTTTGTACCTCAGGGCCAGCAACTGTATCTGTGACTGTAAAAACATATAACACCACTCTTTTTAATACTGTTCTAAGGATTATGCAAGCCCACAGAACATGGCGTTATAAGGCAGAGTATTTTCTGTTGTGGTGGGTCTTCAATCACTGACCTTGGAGGTCCACCACCTGAAAAAATCACATTGTTTTAATTTCATCACAACTTTTAATTTTTATGATATATTTTTTTAATTTAATATGATTACAGGAATATATAAAAAGTTGTAAAAATTATCAGGAAACAAAGAAAAATACCTGTTTGAATTAATTGCATCCTTCATAAAGATGCTTCTTTTTTTGTAGTTTTCTATAAGTTTTCCCACTGGGCTTTCAAATTATCGCCAGTACGATGAGAAAGCATTGTCTGCGAATTATATTTGCTTGAAATTGTTATCCATTCTCCAAGCTTTTGCTTCATTGATACTCCATCCGCCCTTTTATTTTCTATCACATGAAAATGCTCAGTAACGAGATCAACCAGTAATGACTTTTAAGATGCCATCCAATTACCAGATCGCTTTCGCTTTTCATTTGCCATTGTTTATAATCAACGATTTGTATAAAACAATTTTATTTATGTATCTGTTTACACGGAATAAAACTAGTTCAAAAGTTCCAAAACACAACAAAACCAAACTTTTTAATAATAAACTGATTCCTATAAGCCGCGCACGGGATCACTCACTGTCAGTCAACTCAATTGTCAAGTTATTGTAATAACCGAACAATTAAAAGAATACACAGCGCTATTGTGCAGGTATGAGCCAAACTGTGTAATTTACTTGGGTACATTACACATAAATTCAATTCTTTTTTTTTTTTTTTTGGATTTTATGACCTGGTATTTGCACATTCAATTCATTCGTTCAACGGCATAGAGTAACTATGCGAGATTAATGGCCGGTTTCTGAAGTCTTCAGTTATATTATCAACAGCTATTGAATCAATAAAGTTAAACGTAAGATATATGTCGGTTAACTGTCACTGGGTTTCTGAACACGCGAAGAGCCTTCCATTAACTATGAATCCGATAACGAGTACCATAAACTGCCACTAGATGGGTCTCTTCAAAAGATCAAGTTTAAAATAGATATTCATTGTAGTTTGTACCCTAGGAATAGTCTTATTTGTAAGAAATATTTTTTCCATAGTCATTAAGTAGTAACACCTTGTTTTATTTACCAAATATTGTAATTTGGTATTTATTAGCATCTGTGAATCATAGTCAAATGTGAACAATATCTACAATTCTAATGTATAAAACCGAAATTGTCGTGAAATTGTCAGTCACTTTTGACAAAGTCAAAAGTCAAAGTAAAATAATTTATTTCGATATTTCGATGTCCATAATAGAACTCGTATTGATCTATTGTTATGTCCTACGAATAACTGTAAAATGTTTCACCGGGATTTCTAGACTAAAATTCAATACTATTTAACACGTACTTATGCAATAATACCTTAAAAGTTTTTGTAATTTGTCATTAAAACGTCAAATAAAGTTAACGAACCGGTAAACGGCCATATTTCGTCAGTTAAGTTAATCTAACTATAAACGGAGTTTATCTTACATTGGGTTGTTCAGAAACACAATTTGAAAAGTTATCGAACCGATAGCGCTAATGAATAGATAAACTGCCGTCAAATGGACCTCAGAAACCGGGCATAAGATATCTCTAGATTACCGTGGTGAAACGAAAATGAAGTTAACCATCGAATAAATCGACAGAGTACCTACAGTTATACTGGGATAGCTACTCTAGTGTAATTTCAATGTTGGTGAAATCGGGCCTAAGAGTAGGCTATAAATCTCCATTGATCTGATGTTTTATAGATCTACATATAGCATTATATCTCTGCGTTATAACTTTAAAACAAATCCAGGTAGTATCAATATATCATTGAAGTACCTAAAATTTGACCTTATTCCTTTTTCTAATGGATTAATTATAAGTAGATCGTAGTTGAAAGCGTTAGTTATAAATAACATTACTAAACTCCAGTGCCTGGAGCGCCATCTGCAATAAAGCTGTTAGTATCGTCGCCGACATCTCTGCTCGTCAGCTGGAAGAAACCGGACCAGCCCAACGGGGAGATCACGCACTACACTGTTTATGTGAAGCCTGTGTCCAGGTAAACATAATTATCTATATTATAAAAATGAATCGCAAAATGTGTTGGTAAGCGCATAACTCAACAACGCCTGGACCAATTTGGCCAATTCTTTTTTTTAAATGTTCGTTGAAGTTCAAGGATGGTTTTTACGGCGAGAAAAATTTGAAAATTCATCCCCTAAGGGGGTAAAACGGTGCAAAGTTAGTATGAAGCTTTGCCGTTTTTGAAGTTAGTGAATGTGTAACGCGAGCGAAGCTGCGGGCGTCCACTAGTTTTCAAATATTCGTATATTGAAATACGTGGTACCACTACCAAAATCAATTGATGTGAAGCCTGTGTCTAGGTAAACATGAATATTTTCAAATATAGATCGTATATTGAGATACGTGTTACCACTACTGTGATTATCAAAATCAATTGATAGAAAAGCTATCGTGGTAGGAAGGATACCGCTCCCTATAAAGGGAAGCCTTTGGCACTGTAAATTCTAATGGAAGTAAAACCATACCTGATAACCATTATTTGTTGCAAAAAACGTTACCCCCTAGCTGAGTTCAAACTTCTTCTGAAGAAGAAAGTAAATTTAAATACAAGACACCTTGGTAACGTGGTGAATGACCCTGTGCCGAACCCGGGTTCGAATCTCGGCCGTGGGAGATATTTATTTCAAGGACGCTACCGTGCTTCGGAGGGCACGTAAAGCCGTCGGTCCCGGTTGTTTTCAATAGTGGAAACAGTCGTTAAACCTTGTCGAAGACCTTCGGGTAGCCACCCGAGAAAATTCGACACTGGGTTGGCCACTAACCCCTCCACCAATCCGCATTGGAGCAGCGTGGTGGAGTATTCTCTAGACCTCCCGCAGGTGCGTCTGTGGGGGAGACCCGTGCCAAGCAGTGGTCTATGGGTCGCAGCGACCAGCGAGCGTATTCTGTGCATATTCGCCACCTGCAACGAATGTTTATTGATTTATATAATTGAAAAGAGTGTTGGTTGTGTCTGGTTGACCAACAGCTCTTTGATAGTTATGGTTTATTTAGATGGAGCGAGAAAAGAAAAGATGTGAATGTGAATAACTGGTTTCTATTGTTTTCTTTCACAATTGTTTGTAACACTATTATAATTATTTATATACTTTAATGGTATGTAACGTATTGGTCATTAATGGTTATACTTATATTAAATGGTTTAGAAATGGTATGGTTTAATACGCGGCGCCTCGAGCGGCTGCTGGTCACGTACCGCTGTTAAATTACATTAAATTAAGTAAAGCGATTGCGCGTTAATGCTCGCTCAGCAAAACGCACAATCGCTGAGCCTGGCCGCTCGAAGGCATGTTCCCGAACAATAATTAAATTATTCCAGCACAAGCGCACCTCAAAGCTACACGATCGACCCGACGCAGGAGTCGAGCCTGTCGCGCCAGCTGTCGTTCCCGCTGACCGCGCTCGCCACCGGCCGCCAGTACGAGGTGTTCGTGCGCGCGCACACCGCCGCCGGGGAGGGCGCGCCCAGCCCCCGGGTGCACGCCGAACTCTCTTCCAAGGGTGAGAGCAGTTACTGTCCTTAGAGCCTATGCACTCCGCGTATATAAAGCTACACGATCGACCCGACGCAGGAGTCGAGCCTGTCGCGCCAGCTGTCGTTCCCGCTGACCGCGCTCGCCACCGGCCGCCAGTACGAGGTGTTCGTGCGCGCGCACACCGCCGCCGGGGAGGGCGCGCCCAGCCCCCGGGTGCACGCCGAACTCTCTTCCAAGGGTGAGAGCAGTTACTGTCCTTAGAGCCTATGCACTCCGCGTATATAAAGCTACACGATCGACCCGACGCAGGAGTCGAGCCTGTCGCGCCAGCTGTCGTTCCCGCTGACCGCGCTCGCCACCGGCCGCCAGTACGAGGTGTTCGTGCGCGCGCACACCGCCGCCGGGGAGGGCGCGCCCAGCCCCCGGGTGCACGCCGAACTCTCTTCCAAGGGTGAGAGCAGTTACTGTCCTTAGAGCCTATGCACTCCGCGTATATAAAGCTACACGATCGACCCGACGCAGGAGTCGAGCCTGTCGCGCCAGCTGTCGTTCCCGCTGACCGCGCTCGCCACCGGCCGCCAGTACGAGGTGTTCGTGCGCGCGCACACCGCCGCCGGGGAGGGCGCGCCCAGCCCCCGGGTGCACGCCGAACTCTCTTCCAAGGGTGAGAGCAGTTACTGTCCTTAGAGCCTATGCACTCCGCGTATATAAAGCTACACGATCGACCCGACGCAGGAGTCGAGCCTGTCGCGCCAGCTGTCGTTCCCGCTGACCGCGCTCGCCACCGGCCGCCAGTACGAGGTGTTCGTGCGCGCGCACACCGCCGCCGGGGAGGGCGCGCCCAGCCCCCGGGTGCACGCCGAACTCTCTTCCAAGGGTGAGAGCAGTTACTGTCCTTAGAGCCTATGCACTCCGCGTATATAAAGCTACACGATCGACCCGACGCAGGAGTCGAGCCTGTCGCGCCAGCTGTCGTTCCCGCTGACCGCGCTCGCCACCGGCCGCCAGTACGAGGTGTTCGTGCGCGCGCACACCGCCGCCGGGGAGGGCGCGCCCAGCCCCCGGGTGCACGCCGAACTCTCTTCCAAGGGTGAGAGCAGTTACTGTCCTTAGAGCCTATGCACTCCGCGTATATAAAGCTACACGATCGACCCGACGCAGGAGTCGAGCCTGTCGCGCCAGCTGTCGTTCCCGCTGACCGCGCTCGCCACCGGCCGCCAGTACGAGGTGTTCGTGCGCGCGCACACCGCCGCCGGGGAGGGCGCGCCCAGCCCCCGGGTGCACGCCGAACTCTCTTCTAAGGGTGAGAGCTGTTACCTTCTTTAGAGCCTATGCACCCCGCGTATATAACTTCGATAGCCACTGGGCTGTCACCGCTAGTCGACATTACTTTTGTGTACAAAATGTCTTCCATTTTGTGTGTTTAAACGATATGTACTCGTATATATGCGCTAAGACCATCTATATTACAATCTATATCTATATATATAAAAGGAGAAGGTGACTGACTGACTGACTGACTGACTGACTGACTGACTGACTGACTGACTGACATATCAACGCAGGGCCTAAACTATAAGGGCTAGAAACTTGAAATTTTGCACAGGGGTTCCTTTTATAACGTAGGGGAGCACTAAGAAAGGATTTTTGAAAATTCACCCCCTAAGGGGGTAAAACGGGGGTGCAAAGTTAGTATGAAACTTTGCCGTTTTTGAAGTCGTTAGACGGGTAGACGTCGTTAATGGGTCTAATTCTACGCGAGCGAAGCTGCGGGCGTCCACTAGTTTAATATATAAAAGGAGAAGGTGACTGACTGACATATCAACGCAGGGCCTAAACTATAAGGGTTAGTAACTTGAAATTTTGCACAGGGGTTCCTTTTATAACGTAGGGGAGCACTAAGAAAGGATTTTTGAAAATTCATCCTTTAAGGGGGTAAAACGGGGGTGCAAAGTTATTGTGAAAATTTGCCGTTTTTGATGTCAAGTGGGCAACCCGAACGCGGGCCGACGTCGTTAATGGGTCTAATTCTACGCGAGCGATGCTGCGGGCGTCCCCTAGTCTTCACTAATTCCTTGTTTCAGTGGTGGCAGGCGTGGCGTCGCTCGGCGGGCCAGTATCAGTGGGCGTGGGTAGCTCTCTCCTGCTGGTCTGCCAGTGCGTGGGCGCGCCGCCGCCGCGCACCGTGTGGTACCACAAGCACAACATCATCACACACCATCCGCGCTTCACCCGCAACCATGACGACAGCCTGCTTATCAACAGTGAGTTAATTAGCTAACTCTGCCCTTACTCTGTAAGACCTCCCCCTGTGGCAGGGCAGATCATGAGTTGTCGCGTATCGTGTGGGATTAGTGGATCAGAATAATAAAATTGTTTAACAGAAATAGAAAAGAAAGCGAATTTAAGAGCTCGTGAAAGGTGAGATCTCTCAAAGAACACATCGTTTAGTAATTCTTAGCGGCGCTCCAATGGCGGACATCGCCGCCGCGCACCGTGTGGTACCACAAGCACAACATCATCACACACCATCCGCGCTTCACACGCAACCATGACGACAGCCTGCTTATCAACAGTGAGTTAGGCTCTGCGCAAACGGGCCACCGACCACAGCCACCGGTGGCCAGCGACAGCCACTTAACATAAACTTTTGACGTGACAACGTCTTATAAATTGGTTTGCCGGGTGACACTTCAAGAAACTGCGTTACGCTCCGCTCACGTTATGCGCTCACAATGAGAGCGAGTGAGAGGCACGCGTCCCTTCCACTCGGGCATGGTTAGCCCGCCTAAGAGCGAGAGAGACGATACGATACGAGACGATACTACTATACGAATGAATATTCACATTAAAATTATTTTACCACTCAAAGTCGTTGTCACGTAAAACTTTCGCCCGTATACCGACTTTACAGGCAACCAATATTTTTTTCATATTTTGTATAGACGCGCCGCACACGTGTAGCCGGTGGCGGCCACCAAAAGTTTATGTTAAGTGGCTGTCGCTGGCCACCGGTGGCTGTGGTCGGTGGCCCGTTTGCGCAGAGCCTTAATTGGCGGCATAACTCTGCCCTTACTCTGTAAGACCTCCCCCTGACTGTGGCAGGGCAGAGCATGAGTTGTCGGGTATCGTGTGGGATCAGTGGATCAGAATAATAAAATTGTTTAAAAGAAAGAGGATTTAAAAGTTTGTGAAAGGTTCTCTCAAAGAACACATTGTTCAGTACTTCTTAGTGGCGCTCCAATGGCGGTCGATACGATATTGATGAAGATGTGCAGCTATCTATGCATAATATTTTCCGGGATGGTCCGAGTTACCTACCTGTCTTACTGCAGAACTCTAAAATATGTTAGCCCTTTTAGTCGCCATTTAAGCCATTCAAGAGGATACCTTAGAATTATTTAATCCCAGATACAGGTAAAAACGTTGTTACTGGTTTCACATCTTACCATTTACAGTTGGATTCCCTTTGGTATCCTTCCTTTCCTGGATATCCTTCCACCACCAGTAATATACCACAGTGGAGCATAGCTTTCAGAATGGGATAGGTGCTACAACTGACCAAGTGACCCAAGTGTGGATAAGCTTTACATGCCTTCGACATTATGAAAAACTCTCAGGCATGAAGGTTTCATCAGGATATTTTTCTTCTGTATACAACCTGGTGTATAAACTCAGTCAGGAAGAGTGCCTACGAATGCGTTAAAACGCGTCACTTAGAACGTAAGTTATTAGTATTTAAGCCATTTGAGTTAAGGCCGAATTTCATCCACTGAACTCTCACAGCTAGTAGTCATCACTGATGACCAGTCCAACTAATATTATCTTCTCTATATATCTAGACATAGACCCATCACTGAGCGGCAACTACACATGTCTTGCGAAGAACCTGTACGGCTCGGACTCGGTGTCGTACGAGGTGTCGGTACTGCCCACGCCCGAGCCGCCCGGCGTGCGCGTCACGCCGCACAAGCACGCGCTGCAGCTGCAGTGGGACCACCCGAGGAGGGCTGGCGGGAGGGCGCAGAAGATCAGTGAGTTGATGGCCCAGTGGCTAGGATATTATCTTATCTATATATCTAGACATAGACCCATCACTGAGCGGCAACTACACGTGTCTGGCGAAGAACCTGTACGGCTCGGACTCGGTGTCGTACGAGGTGTCGGTACTGCCCACGCCCGAGCCGCCCGGCGTGCGCGTCACGCCGCACAAGCACGCGCTGCGGCTGCAGTGGGACCACCCGAGGAGGGCTGGCGGGAGGGCGCAGAAGATCAGTGAGTTGATGACCCAGTGGTTAGGATATTATCTTATCTATATATCTAGACATAGACCCATCACTGAGCGGCAACTACACGTGTCTTGCGAAGAACCTGTACGGCTCGGACTCGGTGTCGTACGAGGTGTCGGTACTGCCCACGCCCGAGCCGCCCGGCGTGCGCGTCACGCCGCACAAGCACGCGCTGCGGCTGCAGTGGGACCACCCGAGGAGGGCTGGCGGGAGGGCGCAGAAGATCAGTGAGTTGATGACCCAGTGGTTAGGATATTATCTTATCTATATATCTAGACATAGACCCATCACTGAGCGGCAACTACACGTGTCTTGCGAAGAACCTGTACGGCTCGGACTCGGTGTCGTACGAGGTGTCGGTACTGCCCACGCCCGAGCCGCCCGGCGTGCGCGTCACGCCGCACAAGCACGCGCTGCAGCTGCAGTGGGACCACACGAGGAGGGCTGGCGGGAGGGCGCAGAAGATCAGTGAGTTGATGGCCCAGTGGTTAGGATATTATCTTATCTATATATCTAGACATAGACCCATCACTGAGCGGCAACTACACGTGTCTTGCGAAGAACCTGTACGGCTCGGACTCGGTGTCGTACGAGGTGTCGGTACTGCCCACGCCCGAGCCGCCCGGCGTGCGCGTCACGCCGCACAAGCACGCGCTGCGGCTGCAGTGGGACCACCCGAGGAGGGCTGGCGGGAGGGCGCAGAAGATCAGTGAGTTGATGACCCAGTGGTTAGGATATTATCTTATCTATATATCTAGACATAGACCCATCACTGAGCGGCAACTACACGTGTCTTGCGAAGAACCTGTACGGCTCGGACTCGGTGTCGTACGAGGTGTCGGTACTGCCCACGCCCGAGCCGCCCGGCGTGCGCGTCACGCCGCACAAGCACGCGCTGCGGCTGCAGTGGGACCACCCGAGGAGGGCTGGCGGGAGGGCGCAGAAGATCAGTGAGTTGATGACCCAGTGGTTAGGATATTATCTTATCTATATATCTAGACATAGACCCATCACTGAGCGGCAACTACACGTGTCTTGCGAAGAACCTGTACGGCTCGGACTCGGTGTCGTACGAGGTGTCGGTACTGCCCACGCCCGAGCCGCCCGGCGTGCGCGTCACGCCGCACAAGCACGCGCTGCAGCTGCAGTGGGACCACACGAGGAGGGCTGGCGGGAGGGCGCAGAAGATCAGTGAGTTGATGGCCCAGTGGTTAGGATATTATCTTATCTATATATCTAGACATAGACCCATCACTGAGCGGCAACTACACGTGTCTTGCGAAGAACCTGTACGGCTCGGACTCGGTGTCGTACGAGGTGTCGGTACTGCCCACGCCCGAGCCGCCCGGCGTGCGCGTCACGCCGCACAAGCACGCGCTGCGGCTGCAGTGGGACCACCCGAGGAGGGCTGGCGGGAGGGCGCAGAAGATCAGTGAGTTGATGGCCCAGTGGCTAGGATATTCAAAATATGGCTTTTAGGTGGTAGAGCCTATAGGGAACCAAATAGGTTTTATAAGAAAGCTAATTGGTTCCATATAGAGTTCGCCCGGGGCAGTACCATCGCCCGCCACGGTACCTAGTACCATTTCTACGGTGTAATAATTGTTTTTAAAGCAATTATGGTCCGGTTGGAAAGGTGTGGATTCCGGTTACACTTCTTTCGAGGCGACCATCTTAGTCCTCAAGGGTAGCAACACATCTGTGACTGACTTAGAACGAGACTCATACTAACAAGTACTAACTGGACTATTACTAACACCAACTAACAGGACTAACTATCACTAACAGTCCCCAGTCCTCATACCTACTAACGAACTGACCAACTAATGTTCTAATTAACTTTCTCAACTAATTGGACTAACCATCCCAGTCCCTAATTTAGTCTTGTTCAAAGTCAGTCACAGTTGTCATGGGCGGCAGCGGATGGGTGGTGCTGCAAGCTCGTTTGCTATCCTGTATCCATAAAAAATTTCGTCTCCCTCATAAAAGCAGCTGCGGGAGGTCTAGTCTAGAGCAGACTCCATACGCTGTTCCAATGCGGATTGCAGGAGAGATTAAAGGCCAACCCAGTGTCGAATGTTCTCAAACCACCCGAAGGTCTTCGACAAGGCTTAACGATTGTTTTTAACATTGTAAACAATCGGGACTGACGGCCTAACGTGCCCTTCGAAATACGGTAGCGTTAATGAAATTTTGCCACTAACAGTAACAAATTCAAAAACCGACCGCGTCCGTCAATGCTTAATTCGGTCGGTCACATACGCTCATTGGTCTATGAACGCTACTACTTGGTTCTAATAGAGATACTATTCAATTTTTTTCCAGGCTACAACCTAACCTGGAAGGAAGCGAACGGTTCCTGGCAAGACGCGTGGTCAGACCGCGGCGCGTGGGTGCAGGGCCTTCAGGAGTACACGCTGCGGGGCCTTAAGTGCGGGACCAAGTACTCCCTGCGCATGACGGCAGCCAATAGCGTGGGCGCCTCGCAGCCAGCGTACGTCGACACCACCACCTTAGGAGGAGGTAGGGATTGTTTAGGAACTGAGCTATGCTAACTTCGCTAATGAATTGCTATTTTACAAGCTTTTATTTAACTTCACTCGTATGTATCTATGTCCTGGAATCTTGCAATCAATATTTCACCCACTTCCACTGAAGCTATCGAGCTGAAATTTGGCACACATATTTGGTTCCGATGACAATGCACGAAAATAAAAATAAAAGTTACAAAAAGCTTTTTTTTTTAAATTTTAAAATCCTAAGCCGTCCTTTTTGACGTTTTTATTAATTTAAGATAATTTACAATGTGTAAAGTAATATTTTTTCAGTATCCAAATAAATTAATTAAGTAAATTAAATTATTCGGTTTGCAAGTTAATCTGTTTCAAGTTCTTTCCAAAAAGTCAGCTAATAAACTAACATCCATCCATCGATAGATTGACCGCCAGATAACCCGAATTTTCATAGTTTCAATAATTATTCATTTCTAACATTATGGTTAACTACGAGTACTTTCGTAACTTCCTTGATATGAGTTCCTACCGGTTTAAAGATGTGAAGATGAAGATGTGACATTTAATCGAGGCAATATTCGATTCACAGTCCCAATCGCGCCAACAAGCAACGAGTGGTTCTGGAGCAACGCCACGCACATCTACATCCAGCTCGGCGGCTGGCAGGACAACGGCTGCGAGATCACGCGCTGGGAGGTGGACTACCGAGAGCTGGGCGGCAAGACCTGGCGAAGGGCTGAGAACAGGATGGTAAGCTTACTTTAGTTAGTGGTTATTAGTAAAAGAAGTTTTAAGTAGTAGGGGAGAAGGGGGGAATGAGAGTCAGTGGGTAATGCGGGTCAGTTTAAAATAAACAAAACAGAACGTAGCACAGAATATGGCTATGTCGCACGGGGCCCCCCTCCGCACCTCCAGCGCACATGCGAACACGGCGGACCGCTAGTGGCGCTCATGTCATTGGCAGAGTGACTAGTATCACAAGAGAGAATTTGGTATAAAACTATCGAAATTTTGATTGACAAAGTAAGTATTTACTACAGTTTGTTTTAAGATTAAAGTTATTTTAAGTTGTTGTTTCGTAATTGAACTTAGAGATAGTGATTCGTGTGATATGAATTTGTAATGTTTTTTGAGTTGAATTTTGAATCCTAATCGAAAACTGTCATTGGGGTAATGAGAGTCAGGTGACTCGTGACCCATAACCAGCACTATCTTGTAGTATGAACTATATTTGTAAAATGTTGAGTGGTAGTAACTTGCTGGCGGTGTATGATAGGCCTTGAAGAAGGAAAGTCAAGAGAGGTGTGGTACCGCTGTCGTCTCTCGGTATTATTGTGATTTTTGTCATAAATAAGTAGTTATAATATAATATACACTTTATTGATTGATAGACGTTTATATTTTGTTGATTTTTTGTTTAGAAGTTTTGTCTCGGATTACTCCTAGGAATGACTCCCATTACCCGCATATGTGGGTAATTACTAGAGTCAAAATTTGTTTTTTGTTTTTTAATTTTTGTAGCGTGTTTGATGACGATAGCCAAAAATTACCAAAGCTACTTGATACCTCATTAGTTTAAGATTTGTAATTAAAATAGACAAAATAAAAGACCGATTATTTATGACTTAAACAATGTGTTTTTCTTAAGTGACTCCCATTCCCCCCATCTCCCCTATACTTGAATTATTTGAATGCAAACCGAACTTGAAATAACCAAACAGATATTCAGTTGAATAAAGCGAAATAAATAGAACATACGAGATACGCTTACATGCTCAACTGCCCAATTGGGCGTGACTGAGGCCTATGTGGCGGGTGGCGGACACACTCAGATAACATTACAATTTAACGTTCATGACACAAGTACAAATTTCGATCTACGCAATATTTATCTGGCCCGCCCGGGATTCGAACCAATGCACGGTTCGACAGTCAGGATCACTCACCACCTCAGGGACATCAGTTCTTCGACTTTCGGCCTTCGACTACAGGGCAGAAGACAGTTTCCTCCACACCGACTGGATTTCTGGCGATCTCCTATACATGGTTATATATGATCTCCTATACATGGTTCCTATACATGGTTATATATGTCCACAATGGTTTTAAGGCGCGCACTTGTAAACAGCGCAATGTGAACGTTGAGCTACGTCATGGGGTTCTTCAAAAACGGCGTTTATAGAGCATACCTTCAGGGCTGGCGATACATGGCGACACCTCTGGGGTTGCTCATGTTCATAGGCGACGGTGGCTACTTACCATCAGGTGGATCGTCTCGTCGTTGCGACCCATAGACGTCCCACTGTTGGGCACGGGTCTCCTCTCAGAATGGGAGGGATTAGGCCTTAGTCCACCACGCTGGCCAAGTGCAAGTTTGAACCCGGATCGCTCGAGTGAGAGGCGAGTTCGATAGCCGCTGGGCTGTCACCGCTAGTATATTCTTCGGTAGTATAGTGGTAAGTATCCCCGCCTGTCACGCGGGAGACCGGGGTTCGATTCCCCGCCGGTGGATCGTCTGCTTGCTCGTAAATACTAAGCCGGCGTTTCTCCCCAGCCGCAGCTGGAAGAGCCGTGGAGTCAATTCCTGCAGCCACCGTCATCGTTCGTGATCGCCGGGCTGGCGCCGGCGCAGTGGTACCGCGTGCGCGTGTCGGCCGAGAACTCGGCCGGCGTGGCCACCTCGCTGTACACCCTGGCCACGACCACGCCACTCGGAGGTCAGTCAGAAAACAAATTTTAGAGAAAACCTCTCAAAGTAGCGTCCATAGTCCATGGTTCGCTTCAATCTATATATATAAAAGGAGAAGGTGACTGACTGACTGACTGACTGACTGACTGACTGACTGACTGACTGACTGACTGACTGACATATCAACGCAGGGCCTAAACTATAAGGGCTATAAACTTGAAAATTTGCACAGGGGTTCCTTTTATAACGTAGGGGAGCACTAAGAAAGGATTTTTGAAAATTCTCCCCCTAAGGGGGTAAAACGGGGGTGCAAAGTTAGTATGAAACTTTGCCGTTTTTGAAGTCAAGTGGGCAACTCGAACGCGGGAAGACGTCGTTAATGGGTCTAATTCTACGCGTGCGAAGCTGCGGGCGTCCACTAGTTCTATATGATCGAGCAACGAGAGGCGCGGTCGGTTTGTATGGGTGACTGCTAGAGTTTTAGTTTAGTAGGCAGTGTTTTAGTATCAACGGCAAGCTACACTAGGATTACCACTTATTATAACTTACACAGTTCAGTCTATCATAATCCGAGATCAATCGATTGAAAAACTGATCGGTAGTTAATGCTCGATTAAAATTCCAACGATTATATTAGTGTTTTTTTTTTCATTTCACGGTGCAATTTTCCGGGATAAAAGTATCCTATGTCACCCTCTATGTATGCAGAAAACCACATCGATCCGTTTACGAGGACAAGAAGGACAAATCAACACACTTTTCGATTTTATATTTGTAAAGGACCAGGATAGCATACCCTTTGAAAACATTACATAACAATGTGTCTTAAATGCAAGTACATTTTATTTAGTTGCGATGCGCCTATAATTTTGTGGTATTTTGTCCCCAGAACCAATCGGGCCCCCGTCGGAGTTTTTCGACCTCAACATGCTGGTCATTGTCTGCAGCACCATTCTACTCATCATCTGCGCGATGACCTGCGTTTATATCTTAGTCAAAAAACATAAGTGAGTTGAACAATAACATTATGGTACGAGGGTGGTAGTACCTACCTTACTGCCTACCTTAAATTTCGACTTCTGTGCATTCAAGTTCAGAGATAGACTTTCGTGCCGATGTATATACCTACTTTGGTAATGTTGGTTGATAGTTATCTGATAATAATCAGCTTTAATGAACTTCTAGAAAGGTTGGCATATTCGAGAGGCTCTATAGGTCATATTTGCCTAATGAAAGTACTTGTACTTAGCTACGAATGAAAAAGACAATCCCTTTTGCACTCTGAAACACTACAACGCACCTTGTTTTGTCTCGAAATATTGAAAATTATCTGTCAATTTAATTAGCACACTGCTGTGCTGAACTTGAAATAATTATACCGTTAAATTTTTTTTTTTTATAAAGCTTTTTAAAACTTTTTTTTTATTTTCATGCATTGTCATCGGAACCAAATATGTGTGCCAAATTTCAGCTCGATAGCTTCAGTGGAAGTGGGTGAAATATTGATTGCAAGATTCCAGGACATAGGAACATACATACTTACTTACAATATACATACGAGTGAAGTTAAATAAAAGCTTTTAAAAACGCGGCACGAAACAAAACACACACTAGTTACCATTATGTAAGTCTCTTTCGTGTGTGAATTCATGACAGATATCACGAAGTCTATACCTCTGCTCAAGCTCTGCTCTGTTTACGCTTTGAACAATGTGTATTTATCAAATTCAAAGTCAAGTCAAAGTTTCGCTATGAGGTGATTGGACACGCTTAACGAAAGTCTAGGTAACTACAAACTACTTAAAGAAAAGAGCTATTCTAAACTATTGATATAAGGCAAATGATTAGCTATTGATCATTGAATGAATAACTAATTATACACGGGGCCTAATTTGCCATAAGGCTAATTTACAATAATTACCTACCACTAAGCAAAGCTCTTAAGTCACGATAGACTACCTACTTATCTGGTCATCGGCTTTAGGAAGAATAATCTATCTTCTATATAATAAAAATGAATCGCAAAATGTGTTGGTAAGCGCATAACTCAACAACGCCTGGACCAATTTGGCCAATTCTTTTTTTTAAATGTTCGTTGAAGTTCAAGGATGGTTTTTACGGCGAGAAAAATTTGAAAATTCATCCCCTAAGGGGGTAAAACGGGGGTGCAAAGTTAGTATGAAGCTTTGCCGTTTTTGAAGTTAGTGAATGTGTAACGCGAGCGAAGCTGCGGGCGTCCACTAGTATATAATAAAAATGAATCGCAAAATGTGTTGGTAAGCGCATAACTCAACAACGCCTGTACCAATTTGGCCAATTCTTTTTTTTAAATGTTCGTTGAAGTTCAAGGATGGTTTTTACGGCGAGAAAAATTTGAAAATTCATCCCCTAAGGGGGTAAAACGGGGGTGCAAAGTTAGTATGAAGCTTTGCCGTTTTTGAAGTTAGTGAATGCGTAACGCGAGCGAAGCTGCGGGCGTCCACTAGTTTACAATATTCTTATCCTACGCCTATATCTCCAGCCACACCAGACTGACAGAGTACAGGAACTCGCTGACGGCGGAGTGCAAGTCCGAGCGGAGCGCGGCCGCGCGCACGCCGCCCGGCGCGCCCGCTGACGGCGCGCGCGTCTACAGCACGCCCGTGCACCTCGCCGCAGACGCTAAGCATGGTGCGTGGTTAGCACGGTAGTAGGGACTCGCTGACGGCGGAGTGCAAGTCCGAGCGGAGCGCGGCCGCGCGCACGCCGCCCGGCGCGCCCGCTGACGGCGCGCGCGTCTACAGCACGCCCGTGCACCTCGCCGCAGACGCTAAGCATGGTGCGTGGTTAGCACGGTAGTAGGGACTCGCTGACGGCGGAGTGCAAGTCCGAGCGGAGCGCGGCCGCGCGCACGCCGCCCGGCGCGCCCGCTGACGGCGCGCGCGTCTACAGCACGCCCGTGCACCTCGCCGCAGACGCTAAGCATGGTGCGTGGTTAGCGTGGTAGTAGGGACTCGCTGACGGCGGAGTGCAAGTCCGAGCGGAGCGCGGCCGCGCGCACGCCGCCCGGCGCGCCCGCTGACGGCGCGCGCGTCTACAGCACGCCCGTGCACCTCGCCGCAGACGCTAAGCATGGTGCGTGGTTAGCGTGGTAGTAGGGACTCGCTGACGGCGGAGTGCAAGTCCGAGCGGAGCGCGGCCGCGCGCACGCCGCCCGGCGCGCCCGCTGACGGCGCGCGCGTCTACAGCACGCCCGTGCACCTCGCCGCAGACGCTAAGCATGGTGCGTGGTTAGCACGGTAGTAGGGACTCGCTGACGGCGGAGTGCAAGTCCGAGCGGAGCGCGGCCGCGCGCACGCCGCCCGGCGCGCCCGCTGACGGCGCGCGCGTCTACAGCACGCCCGTGCACCTCGCCGCAGACGCTAAGCATGGTGCGTGGTTAGCACGGTAGTAGGGACTCGCTGACGGCGGAGTGCAAGTCCGAGCGGAGCGCGGCCGCGCGCACGCCGCCCGGCGCGCCCGCTGACGGCGCGCGCGTCTACAGCACGCCCGTGCACCTCGCCGCAGACGCTAAGCATGGTGCGTGGTTAGCACGGTAGTAGGGACTCGCTGACGGCGGAGTGCAAGTCCGAGCGGAGCGCGGCCGCGCGCACGCCGCCCGGCGCGCCCGCTGACGGCGCGCGCGTCTACAGCACGCCCGTGCACCTCGCCGCAGACGCTAAGCATGGTGCGTGGTTAGCACGGTAGTAGGGACTCGCTGACGGCGGAGTGCAAGTCCGAGCGGAGCGCGGCCGCGCGCACGCCGCCCGGCGCGCCCGCTGACGGCGCGCGCGTCTACAGCACGCCCGTGCACCTCGCCGCAGACGCTAAGCATGGTGCGTGGTTAGCACGGTAGTAGGGACTCGCTGACGGCGGAGTGCAAGTCCGAGCGGAGCGCGGCCGCGCGCACGCCGCCCGGCGCGCCCGCTGACGGCGCGCGCGTCTACAGCACGCCCGTGCACCTCGCCGCAGACGCTAAGCATGGTGCGTGGTTAGCGTGGTAGTAGGGACTCGCTGACGGCGGAGTGCAAGTCCGAGCGGAGCGCGGCCGCGCGCACGCCGCCCGGCGCGCCCGCTGACGGCGCGCGCGTCTACAGCACGCCCGTGCACCTCGCCGCAGACGCTAAGCATGGTGCGTGGTTAGCGTGGTAGTAGGGACTCGCTGACGGCGGAGTGCAAGTCCGAGCGGAGCGCGGCCGCGCGCACGCCGCCCGGCGCGCCCGCTGACGGCGCGCGCGTCTACAGCACGCCCGTGCACCTCGCCGCAGACGCTAAGCATGGTGCGTGGTTAGCACGGTAGTAGGGACTCGCTGACGGCGGAGTGCAAGTCCGAGCGGAGCGCGGCCGCGCGCACGCCGCCCGGCGCGCCCGCTGACGGCGCGCGCGTCTACAGCACGCCCGTGCACCTCGCCGCAGACGCTAAGCATGGTGCGTGGTTAGCACGGTAGTAGGGACTCGCTGACGGCGGAGTGCAAGTCCGAGCGGAGCGCGGCCGCGCGCACGCCGCCCGGCGCGCCCGCTGACGGCGCGCGCGTCTACAGCACGCCCGTGCACCTCGCCGCAGACGCTAAGCATGGTGCGTGGTTAGCACGGTAGTAGGGACTCGCTGACGGCGGAGTGCAAGTCCGAGCGGAGCGCGGCCGCGCGCACGCCGCCCGGCGCGCCCGCTGACGGCGCGCGCGTCTACAGCACGCCCGTGCACCTCGCCGCAGACGCTAAGCATGGTGCGTGGTTAGCACGGTAGTAGGGACTCGCTGACGGCGGAGTGCAAGTCCGAGCGGAGCGCGGCCGCGCGCACGCCGCCCGGCGCGCCCGCAGACGGCGCGCGCGTCTACAGCACGCCCGTGCACCTCGCCGCAGACGCTAAGCATGGTGCGTGGTTAGCACGGTAGTAGGTACTCGCTGACGGCGGAGTGCAAGTCCGAGCGGAGCGCGGCCGCGCGCACGCCGCCCGGCGCGCCCGCTGACGGCGCGCGCGTCTACAGCACGCCCGTGCACCTCGCCGCAGACGCTAAGCATGGTGCGTGGTTAGCACGGTAGTAGGGACTCGCTGACGGCGGAGTGCAAGTCCGAGCGGAGCGCGGCCGCGCGCACGCCGCCCGGCGCGCCCGCTGACGGCGCGCGCGTCTACAGCACGCCCGTGCACCTCGCCGCAGACGCTAAGCATGGTGCGTGGTTAGCACGGTAGTAGGGACTCGCTGACGGCGGAGTGCAAGTCCGAGCGGAGCGCGGCCGCGCGCACGCCGCCCGGCGCGCCCGCTGACGGCGCGCGCGTCTACAGCACGCCCGTGCACCTCGCCGCAGACGCTAAGCATGGTGCGTGGTTAGCGTGGTAGTAGGAACTCGCTGACGGCGGAGTGCAAGTCCGAGCGGAGCGCGGCCGCGCGCACGCCGCCCGGCGCGCCCGCTGACGGCGCGCGCGTCTACAGCACGCCCGTGCACCTCGCCGCAGACGCTAAGCATGGTGCGTGGTTAGCGTGGTAGTAGGGACTCGCTGACGGCGGAGTGCAAGTCCGAGCGGAGCGCGGCCGCGCGCACGCCGCCCGGCGCGCCCGCTGACGGCGCGCGCGTCTACAGCACGCCCGTGCACCTCGCCGCAGACGCTAAGCATGGTGCGTGGTTAGCACGGTAGTAGGGACTCGCTGACGGCGGAGTGCAAGTCCGAGCGGAGCGCGGCCGCGCGCACGCCGCCCGGCGCGCCCGCTGACGGCGCGCGCGTCTACAGCACGCCCGTGCACCTCGCCGCAGACGCTAAGCATGGTGCGTGGTTAGCACGGTAGTAGGGACTCGCTGACGGCGGAGTGCAAGTCCGAGCGGAGCGCGGCCGCGCGCACGCCGCCCGGCGCGCCCGCTGACGGCGCGCGCGTCTACAGCACGCCCGTGCACCTCGCCGCAGACGCTAAGCATGGTGCGTGGTTAGCACGGTAGTAGGGACTCGCTGACGGCGGAGTGCAAGTCCGAGCGGAGCGCGGCCGCGCGCACGCCGCCCGGCGCGCCCGCCGACGGCGCGCGCGTCTACAGCACGCCCGTGCACCTCGCCGCAGACGCTAAGCATGGTGCGTGGTTAGTTCACTTCACTGCATTTAAAAAAAATCTAAACAGGAATCAAAATGTTGTTTTATTTGAGTTAAAACTACTTAGTTTTAGAAAATGAAAAATATACTACAGTTTTTGTAGGACCTTCGTCATTTATTTTATGAAATTTTAAATTAAAAAAAAATTACAAATTCACTTCACAATGCGCCCGCCACATTTTCCGCAGCAATTATGTAAGGTGATGTGTGTGAAATGAAGTTATTATTGTGTCAACATAATTTTAACTATATTCTCGTAAGAAATTACCTACCGGGCGCGTCGTCTACAGCACGCCCGTGCACCTCACCGCAGACGCTAAGCATGGTGCGTGGTTAGCACGGTAGTAGGTACTCGTAAAGCGGTGACAGCCCAGCGGCTATCGAACTCGCCTCTCACTCGAGCGGTCCGCGTTCAAACCCCAGCGGCACGCACCAATGACTTTTCTAAGTTATGTGCGTTTTAAGAAATTAAATGTCACTTGCTATAACGGTGAAGGACACATCGTGAGGAAACCTGCATGCCTGAGAGTTCATCATAACGTTCTCGAAGGTATGTGAAGTCTGCCAATCCGCACTTGGCCAAAGTGGTGGACTAAGGCCTAATCCTCCCATTCTAAGAGGAGACCCGTGCCCAACAGTGGGACGTCTATGGGTCGCAGCGAGGTACTCGTAGCGTTCATAGCCCAATGGCACGCGTCTATTCAATGGTCGGCAGAGTTAAGCAACGAAGGGAGCGGTCAGTTCGTGGATGGGAGAGCGCTAGTGGCAAAATTTCATGGGCGCTACCGTACTTCGGGCATGTTGAACCCTCGGTCCTGGTTGTTTTCAATTGTGAACAATCGCTAAAGACCTTCGGGTGACTTGAGAACATTCAACACTGGGTTGGCCGATAACATGCCGATAACCCATCCATCATTTACTACATTTGCTATTATTTGCTAGTTAAATCCAACTCTATAGGTAATTTCTTACGAGAATATAGTTACCTACAATTATGTTGACACAATTATACCTTCATTTCACACACATTACCTTAAATAATTGCTGCGGAAAATGTGGCGGGCGCATTGTAGAGTAAAATGTAAAATTTTTAAAACTTATCATTCTCCAAATTTCATAAAATAAATGACAAATAATCCGCGATACCTCGCCTTAAGAGGGTATGCAATATTAAGTTCTTACCTATATAATACAGGTACCAATTTAAATATTAATATTAAAGCACCTTAATTGTCAATTACTTCAAGTAGCAGTATTCAGAATCTAGGCTACCCTCAGTCTTAATGTGACCGCAGCGAATTGATTTCCCTCAATCGTACCCTCCGTCTTTCCTCTATGACCATATTCACTTATAACTTCCAGAACTGTACGAAATAAGCCCGTACGCGCAGTTTGCGATCGGGTTCCGAACCTTCGGGCACGTGGACAATCAGGAGGCGCCGAGCCGCGCCCAACATTTGCCGGGAAACAGCAAGTCGCGGTACGACAGTGGTAAGTAATCTTCTATATTATTATAATAAAAATGAATCGCAAAATGTGTTGGTAAGCGCATAACTCAACAACGCCTGGACCAATTTGGCCAATTCTTTTTTTTAAATGTTCGTTGAAGTTCAAGGATGGTATTTACGGCGAGAAAAATTTGAAAATTCATCCCCTAAGGGGGTAAAACGGGGGTGCAAAGTTAGTATGAAGCTTTGCCGTTTTTGAAGTTAGTGAATGTGTAACGCGAGCGAAGCTGCGGGCGTCCACTAGTCTATATAATAAAAATGAATCGCAAAATGTGTTGGTAAGCGCATAACTCAACAACGCCTGGACCAATTTGGCCAATTCTTTTTTTTAAATGTTCGTTGAAGTTCAAGGATGGTTTTTACGGCGAGAAAAATTTGAAAATTCATCCCCTAAGGGGGTAAAACGGGGGTGCAAAGTTAGTATGAAGCTTTGCCGTTTTTGAAGTTAGTGAATGTGTAACGCGAACGAAGCTGCGGGCGTCCACTAGTTATGAATACAAGACAGCAAACGAGCTTGCAGCACCACCAATCCGCTGCCGCCCATTACAACAGTGACTGACTTTGAACAACTAGACACTCAATTAGGGGCTTGGATGGTTAGTCTAGTTAGCTGAGAGAGTTAATTAGAACATTAGTTGGTCAGTTCGTTACTGGGTATAAATAATAATAATAATAAATATCTTGGACATTCTCACACACGGCCATCTGACCCCAAAGTAGGCGCGAGCCTGTGTTATGGGTGTCAGAGACTGATATACGTACATATATATTTTTAAATACATACTTAAATAGATAATATTGACATCCAGACACAGAACAAATACAAGTGTTCGTCACACGAATATTTGTCCTGAGTGGGATTCGAACCCACGACCTTTGGCGCAACAGACAGGGTCACTACCGATTGCGCCAACGGGCCGGTATGAGGACTGGGGGCTGTTAGTAATAGTTTAGTTCTGTTAGTTGATATAAGTAATAGTCCCGTAGGTAATTGTTAGTAAGACAGATAAAGAAAATAATACAAATTAACATTCATGAATATTTAACTGCGAAATAAATATCTGCCCCGGGATTCGAAGCCGGGACTCACTCGCTTACCACCGCGTCACGGAGTCTTCACAGTCGTCGTAAATAACTGTTTATAGTTTAAGACGACAGGTAGCTCGTGCCGTAGAGCTTGGGACAGAACAGTTCGACAATAGCGCCCGCTTGTCGTAAGATGCGACAACAAGGGGACTTCTGGGGTTGCGGGTGGCGAGTGTGGGCTCGAACGGTCTTATTTATTTATTTATTTATTTATTGTAAAAAACAAAAAGTTTTTACAAAGGGCGGACTTAATGCCTAGCGGCATTCTCTACCAGCCAACCCAATGTGATGGTGAAAATAAGTGGCAGGTGTAATGCATTTCACAATTATGATATATACCTATATAAAAGCAAATATATATATAGCTATACACATACATAAATAAATACATACATCCATACGTATATACATACAAACATATCAATATCATAAATATTAATATAGTAAAAATACATAGATATAAGTATATTATCAAAGTGAGGTTGGTGAGAAATAAAATTATGACTCCAGATGAGTTATGTTATGAGCATTTTGTGGAGAGATATTTGTGAACTTGCTTTTTCTTTTTTTCTTCCGTTTATCCATCCATTTACTCCGGGAATGATGACGCTGCATGATTGCGCTGACGGCTTAGTATCTTAGACTAGGTAGAGCCTGTAGCCATAGCTAAAGTACACCGGCGCGTTTTAATAGAGATCCCGGAGTCTTCCTCTAGCGCCGACGTAGGCCACCGAGTGGGTTTTAGTAGGTAAAAATGCTTAAAACCTAGCGTCGCTCCCACGTTAAACAAATAAAAGGGCAGGCGTTACTGTGACTGTGAGCAGATTATTACTAGCATTAATAGGCGTAAAGAGCGAGCCTGATGTCAAAAATCTCTCCATTACAGAAACAAGTTTCCAAATGAGGTCAGAGTCGGAAGACAGTGACTGTGTGTCGCGTACCACAACATTGAAAAGCGTTCCAAGAAGTAAGTTGTACCTACTTCTTGTCATAAAGTTTATGTAACCCCTGTCCTAGAACAGACATCAAAAGCGAGACCACGACTCGGCAATTTGGTGCCTTTCGCTAAGGCGACAGACGACTTGAAGTAGATAGCGGGAAACTACTGACAGAGACAGCGGGATACAGATAATACAGGGATTCAGGGGAGGAGTGGTAGTTATTATTACGTAGTTATTAGTCTTAGTAGAAGCTTCTACTAAGCCGATTAGCAAATCGGCTTACTCAAGTAGAATAAATTAATTAAGCAAGCTGGAAAGATTAATTCCAGGTGAGTAAGCCTGTTAGCGTGTAGTGTGCCGTGTAGCGTCCATAGCCCAATGGCTCGGTTCGATTCAATGTGATCGAAAGAGTTAAGCAACGACGGGCCCGGTCGGTTTGTACCCACCGCTAGTGGCAAAAATTTCATGGACGCTACCGTGCTTCGGAGGGCACGTAAAGCCGTCGGTCCCGGTTGTTTTCAATGTTGGAAACAGTCGTTAAGCCTTGTCGAAGACCTTCGGGTGGCTTAAGAACATTCGACACTCGGTTGGCCACTAACCCCTCCACCAATCCGCATTGGAGCAGCGTGGTGGAGTATGCTCTAGACCTCCCGCAGCTGCGTCTGTGGGAGAGACCCGTGCCCAGCAGTGGGACGTCTATGGGTCGCAGCGGAAGCCTGTTAGCTTCTACTTTAAAAGTCTGATGGAAAGGGTGTACGGAATAATAATTTCAAAAGTCTTTACTCTTTTCATTATACCACCATTGTGCGCATTGGCAGACTGACTGCATGCATTCTTAGGCATGCAGGTTACCTCGCAATATTTTCTTTCGCGATTTAAGCAGCAGTGGCGTGTTACTTTACAGTTACTTGTACAGTACTAAAGCATTTCTAACTTGTTTTTCAGAGGTCTGCAGAGTACCGCATCATAGGTAGCTGAAAGAAACTAATCAAAACGGGTTTATTATGTAAATAAATATAAGGTAAATTTAAAGGGTTGTGTTCTAACACGTTATTAGCATTATTTTAAGTGTCTAGTTATAACATCATCGGATGTTTTAAAAATATTTTGATGAAAATGCAAGTTCCAACAGCAAAGTATTTAGTGAAGACATTTTGTAAAATATTTGAATACTCTGATATTTTATAAACTGATATCAGCTGTTACGTATTATACACTTGGTCGAGTTGAGTCGCCTCACGGAAAAGTAAAGCTATGTAAAATATAAGTAGTTATCTACTGTAATGTACTCAGGTAATACTTAGTAAATTAATTGTAATGGATAATACTATTGGTAAGCTACATTCTTTTTATTAACTTCTACAGTGTACCAATCGTAGAACAAATTAAGGAGGGGGAGGAGATAAATTAAAATCCTAACGCCTGAGACACACTATGAGAGTAGGGTATCATGTCGATATTATTCATACATTTACAACGGTTAAAAAACATTAATGCAGTGAGATATGTTGCAGCATAATTGGTTTATATAATTATTTTCCTTAATTAACCATATTAAATGTATGAAATAGATAACGCTTCAGTCGCGTCACAATCACAACCCACCACACTGTAAACTACAATAGTGTGTCTCTGCCATTATAAAGATTTCAGTTTTAGGCACTCTGTGTTGGTATTATTTGTATATTCACTTTTTAAACTTAATTTATATCAAATCAATGTATTTTTTCAACAAACATTGGGATATTAAGAATATTTCAATGTCATGTATAAAGAAAATGAATGTTTGTACAGTAGTTTTAATAACTTTCTCCTCTTGGCAAAACGTATAGAAAATTAAATGTGCCATGTTAAATAAATATCAGTACTTAAGTAATACCTAATATCATTCATATTGTCTTTTTCTCTAGTAGCTATGAATATTTTAAGGGTACTTAATAGAAATTAACCTCTGAACAACATACACTTTTGAAGAAAATAGTTTTATGCGGCTGACGTTAATATTGAGCGTTGTTTAGATACTACAGAAATAAGGGGCTAACAAGCTCCTTGTATTATATTGTTATTTCATATTGCAGTGTCAAATATCTTATAATATAATTATACTAAAACTCTTTATAGTCTGTGTGCTGCCAAAGCAACATAAGCTAGGAAATTAATCAAGTTCGTAAGTAGATAATTTTTATGCATTAGATTTTGTATCTACCTACCTACTAAAAATCTAAAACGGTAATAAATAATAATTTTCGTGTTTATGAAATAAGATAGATATTTATGAAAACAGATGAAAACAAACATAAATTTTTACTACGTAGGTAATTAAAGTGTAATTGTGTAATTACTTATAAAAATATAGTAATTAATGATTTCTAACACGCTTTTATTACCTTGATATGTATGTATGTATAAATTTGTGTATGTAACGGATTTTTCGAACGTAATTTTTCACCCCCTTTAAAACTTCAGATTAATTTGAAATTTCCCACACTTATTAAGGACCTATGACAGTATACCTACCTAAGTACTTAATAAGTTAAATAGTTTGTCCCACTATCGGTTATCTAGAAAAACGTATTTATTTTAATAATAAGTTATTGTTCAATTATTTTAATTAAGTTCTGGGGTTACCTTTTATAAGTAAGTAAGTAATTAGGTACGTCAGTGTGATTTAACCTATCGCTACCTAAACAATGTTATCAATTATGTCGAACTTGGATAAAATTTAGGAAACAAACAGGAAAAATTTGTAGGTATTAAATAAACAACTTTCATAGGCAAGTTGTTTCTATGGGGCGATTTTTAGTAAAATTTATAATAATAATATTTATCTTAAAAAAGACTGATTGTTTAATATTTATTTAATTATATTCAAGTGTGTACATTACTGTACATTCTCAATTTGATAGAAATAAAATTTCTAGAATAAAGTATTCATGTTAGAAGCCCCTTGTGTGTTTATTCTTTAAATAATATACCTATTCTCTTCCTACTCTTAAACATACTTCATCTCGGTCTACAAAATACAAATTTCATAATAATAAGTACCTACCTACAATCCTACCTACGTCAAAGTAAATTTCATATTTAAAAGCTTACTTAATCTTTCAAGTTCAAGTTTTCCTCTGTAGGTCCATAGTTTAAGACGCTCGTTACATTGACATTTATACTCGTGTAGGTTTTTATTATATTATACCTATAGCTGGTGCTAACGATAAGCGAGCCAAACTTAACCGGCACTACACCGAAGATATCTCGGACGGCTGACGTAGATACTGTACGAGATTAGGGGGATGACGTAATCATATGATAAGAACTTGCCATTACCTGTAGTTGTTTGTGTATTGTGTCAAAGTTATCTGGTTGCGGGATTGGATAATAAGTTACATTAAAAATTTACCAAATTTTTTAAGCAAGTTTTTTTTTTGCTTTTTATCACAGGATAACAAATTTGTATTTGTGTTAACTTGTGATAACAAGCAAGCATGCAGAACTTATCTTAACTTATCTGCTAGTGCCTATGACAATTGTGACAAAAATTGAATGTGACTAATGAGGCCAGTATGTAGACGATGTTAAAAAGAAAAATTGTTTATTAGTAAGTATAGCAGGACTATTTCACTGACCTTTACCACCTACTACGCAGTCGGAAAGTGTCCCGTGCTCAGGTTGCAGTTGTAGAGTCTAGACATACTTAGGTACTAGAGCCCTGTCTCCGTGTGTCCATCTGTGACAGATTCTAGTCTCTTACTAGAATCTGTCACAGATGCGTTGCAACCATTGAGGACTAAGATGGTCGTCTCTAAAACGACCATCCGACCATCTAAGTCCTCAATGGTTGCACAGACTTAGACCAAGGCTCTTAAAACCATACCTTTCCAACCAGAACACAATGTCTATAAAAACAATTTCTACCTACACGGTAGAAATGGTACTAGGTACCGTTGTGGACGGTGGTAGGAACAGTCTTACAAACCTACTGATGAAGAACTAAACAAACTATAGGTAAGTATGAGACCCCTTCCTCTATCATCATTGCTTATGTCACCGGGAATTTTGGAATTAAATATTTCGCAATATGGCGTTGCTGATGCTTATCTACTCTAATTATACGTAGCATGTCTTTAATAAGGTACTAAAGCTGTTCTATTTCTGTCTTGCTAATCGTTTTGTTGCCGAATAATACGTAGTTTCACGCACAGGCACAGTCAATCTAATCTAATCTTATTTCGGACTGCAGTAGGTTAGTCATTCAGTGTTGCCAAATTGAGACTTAATTCAACATTCTGAGGAAAGAGTCGTGATTGCAGAAAACAAGAAATAAGGACGAACGAATAATGAGGATTAGTATAGTATTAAGTACAAGAAATAAATAAAGGTACAAGAATTTTAATGCAAGTAGGTTAATAATTTGCCTGTCTATACTATAAAAAAAAAGGTACTGTTGTGACACTGTCACAACTCACCCAGGTGCAAAAATTCGGCCCCATTCAAATATAATCGCTCTAAACCTCTAAACGCGTAGCAAATTATAAAAAACTAAACAATATTATTAAAGCTGAATAGTTAGAAGTATATTATTGCTAATTTCACAATATCATAAATAATAAATATACATCGAATTTTTGACTAAAAACTTACTTTTCACATTTTTTTTCACTTAAATGTTGTACACGCACAGCCACTGCCCGTGTGCCGGGAGCGCGTACCTACTGGATCAACTGGAGCATCGAAAATGTAAGAATTAGGTGACGTTACCAACTCGCTAACGGCTACAGTCGACTGTGTCACGACTGACCTCTGTCACTAGGTCTCCCTATCTGTCTATCCTGTCCAGTGCCGACGTAGCTCTCAATCTAGGTATTGTTTCTTCATAAGGTGTGTGTTGCTAGCTATGATTCTAGTTTATGAAGGTATTTTAATAGTCAGATCGATACGAAATTCAGAATATTGATACTTCAAATAACCTTGCGTTAGTCTTGTTTTAGTTAGCGTAGGTATATTGAATATAAATTATTAAAAAAGTAAGAGTTGTAAAACCTGTTTACGGACGAAATATTACGTGATAACGTTATAAGAAAAAACGTAACATTTATTTTCACTTATTTTCCAAAGATTCTCACAATCTAATATGTATAATGTGATATTGCTTAAATTATGTAAGTAGAATGTTTCCTTAGTAAAATAAATATTTATACTATATTCATTATTTTTTATATCCTACCACAAGTATTTTTAACTTCTGTATTCAACAACGTTCTTGTGCCTGACACTTGACTATTTTTGGGGAAAATCTGAATCTAGTTTGGGGTAATTTTATATACAGGACCTGGACACCCGAACGTGTAAGGTTGCTTGCTAATATTTAATCGTCTGCTTAGTTTGTTAAAACTAATTTGGTTTTCGGCTTTGCTTGTAGTGTTTTGTACGCAATGCCGGAACCTCAATAGATGGTTCATAGAGACAATATTTGTAGGTATTATGGATTTAAACTAATTAAATACATAGCTACATACGACAAGGGATAAACAGATTAAACCAGCGCTCACCTATTTGCAGGTAAAATTTTGATTTTGTTTTATACATCTACCTTCCTATACAATTCTATTTTAAATAATATATTGAGGATTTAATTTTGTAATTAGTGAAAGTGGTATTCCCGTACTAATTAAATATAAAATACAATTTTAGATTATAAAATATACTTAGTAGAAATGTGTAGAAAATGTGAACAAATTATATTTATATTTAATCACCATTCCACTTATTACTGTTAAATTTTCGCCACTGGAGGAATTATACAAATCACAAACCTTTTCAAATTTTAAACAAACAAACTTTCATTATGACATTCTTATCTAAACTAAACTTTCATTATGGATGGATGGATGGATGGATTTTTGGAAACTGTATCGATTACTTTATTAAACCCTGATAGTTTATCAGAAAAAAAAAATTAAGCAAATCAAAGTACAGTTCCATCAACATTGAAGGAAGTCCATGTTTTTCAAGGGTTAGTTGATGCAATGATTTATTTTATGTTCCAGGAAAAAATGTCAAGATGCTTATTCTCAACGGAAATAATCTTGGAGAGAGGCACCGGGATCTCAATTCTAAAGTTAAAGACGCAAAAGATAAACAAATTAATTTTGAAGAAGTAAAATCTCAAGTTGAAGAATGTGACGTTGACAAGTTATTCAAAATTGATCTCGCGTCGAAATACAAGAATATTGACTACATTTTGGATGTGCTAAAGTGTGGAGATGCTTTTTACATTACTCGAGCTCTCAAGTGTCTGTGGCTGTATGATGATGATTACTCACAATTTATAAATGCAAGTTTTCTCGACAGTAATATATTTCCGTTTATGTCTATGAAAATGAAAAGAAAAATGCTCACCATTATATCTATACACGTGAGAAGCTTTGAAAGAGTAAAAGACTTGTACGAATACTGTAAGGCCAATGAAAGCAATCAATATGCACTGAAATTTCTCGTCTTCACTTCGGACAATTTTAAATTGGATCTATTGAATAATGAGACGAACTTACATGAATTTAAAGATTCAAAATATTTAAAACAATTTGTTGGTAGTTCGTTTGATCTTGCTGAAGTTTACGCAAAGCTTCGCCATTACAACAATAACGTAATACACGAGCTTCGATTTATGTACTCGGTGTCATCTGAAAAATATTTAACTTTTTTAGAAAAATATACCACTGTCTATGAAAACACATACTCTAATAACATTTTGAGGTTTGGTTTAAGGATATCCAGAGATATTTTGAAAAATTTTAAACTAAGAGTTATAAATTACCCTATGTTATATATAAACAAATTAAACAAAGGTATGCTTGTTAAGTATCTGACAAATGAGGATATTAAATCATTGGGTTTCGCGTTGTTGCCAAGGGAATCTGTTAATTTCTGGGATGGAAATTATTACCTAACATACAAATTTATGTTTGCAAAGTTACCTGCAAATGAAATATTTTCTTATATTAAACAAATATACACTGCAAAATATAACGACGAAATTGAAATGAGGATCGAATTTTATGAATTGAAATACTACGAGATGTTTACAACTTTTAAAGAACGTGAGGCGTGGGCATTTCGGCACATGAAACGCGACAACGAATTGCGAGGAATCGAAGATTTTATATGGTATAAATTTGTCAGATATACCAAGGCATTTGCTCCAATCAAACGATTGGTATTTCTTACCCCAGACCAGGAAAAGCGGTCTGTAATTCTAAACATTCTCCCAGAAATCGCAAGGAACCAAGAAGATATGATTGAAATACTTAGATATTACAACCAGAGGCACGTAAATGAAAGCGAAACACATAAAGATAGTTTTATAGATACCATTATAAAACACCATGATATATATTCGTTTAATACTGAATGTTGGGATTTACTTGATCAATTGTTATATAGTTTAAAAGTATATTCAACTGATACTTTCGTAAGACATTCATATAAATTTAGGTCACTGGTATATTATTGTTTGCACAATAAGGAATTTCCACGCGCACTTGTACGTTATACTGATTATTGGCATTACAACCTTGATAGTTTAATAAATGAACTTTCTGCAGAACGTAACGCATTAGTCGCTAAACATTTAATAAATAGATATGTAGAAATGATAATGCGTTACATAGATGAACCGTATAATTACGTTAATAATATAAAAAAAATTATAAGATGTTTTAAAAGACCATTGGACGAAATTCCTGACATAGTATATGAACTTTTACCAGGTGTTAAAATTAAATGCTGCGATCAGCATAAATTTGTACCGAATAATGAAGGCGATTTTGTACGTTGGATAAAGCAAGATATACAATCTGCTATAAAAGGTATAGATGTAATCAGATGCAATACATACAGATGGAATTTCAGACTTACTCGCTTGTTTAGAAAACTAAATGTTTACTTCCCGGGTGACGTTGGCATTGAATACCTTAAATATTTTACTCATTACAAGTACATACCAGAAGGTCGGCGTGAATACAGAAATATCAAAATGGCTGTAGTAGGAGTGCTATATTTATCCGATAAAAAGTACAAAATAGAGTTTTTGGAAAAATATGCCCCTGAAAGTTCTAAAGAAAATATAAGTCATCAAGTTTTTCAAGTTCAGAAAGCAATCTGCCGTCTAGCTTACCACTCACGACCACCTCTTCCATTACCAATCATACATAAATACAATACAGGTGACTACAAACATTATTTTTTGTCAACGTTCAATAATTACTTAGCTAATGCCTACCCGAGATTTGATTGAAGCCGTACTAAACTCTCCATTGTCAATTCAAAGGCATGGTCTACGTCTCACTTTCGTAGCTTACCGCTCAGAAACATTGAAACCTATAACAGTGCATGGAAAAGAACAAAAACTAACTAACGAACTATCTGTACTACCTACCTAATTTAAGTTTCTCATTTTAAGTGACTTTTACTGAATGTATGTCTTATGAGAAATAAATATTCTTTAAACCGAAACCGAAAAATGTATCGTTACGAAAGGTACGAAACATTATGTGATAGAATATTGAAAGAAAATGATGATGCTCAAACCACGACGTTTTAAAAACTTACACATCGGTACCGAATCACGATGATCACGACGATGTTTTCTCTTTACTGGTTTCGGATCTACCGAATGTGTTCAAAGGTGATTTTATTGAAACAACTTTGAATGTAGAAAATCTGAATAGAGGCTGTCTACGCAACTAGCGGACGTGGACCCCCTTCGATTGGAGCACCGCGGACCCCCGGTCCGGCTGTACAGTTAAAAACGCGCTACGCGTGCGCAACAGAAGAGACAAGATTACATTCGTTTAAGGACTCAAGCGGCCTTTGTTAATTTTATTCTAATTTTTTAATAAAATTAATTAAAACGACGAAAGTTGAGCGTATAATTAAAAGTTAAACCCAACAGAGGCTGTGGTATTGATACCGCAGATTTATGTAAAGCTAAATAGGAGCTAACTAATAGTAAATTTCAAGAATAAAGAAGAACAAAAACAAAGTTTGGGTTTACTCACAGAGTATTGAAGAGAGAGGAGCAGGTCTATACACATTTTTCATACAAAACTGGTGTTCCGATTTGCGGGGTTGAAGAGAGCGGGGTGCACTAATTAAATCCGCCTACTTTCTAAATCCATCTAGCGGTCAAGCAAAGAATTAACTAGTAATCTCCGCCTACTTTCTAAATCCATCTAGCGGTCAAGAAAAGAACTAGTTATTAATCAATATTGGTAGCAATTGTCGTAGTTTCGCTATCCCTCACAAGGTGCTCAGTCACCGTGTCTTTTTTTTTTCTTCTTTTGGCAATAGCGTTTACATTTTGCCAATGACGTAAATTAAAAGATTGGGAAACTAAGTTAAAAAAGGATACGGAATACGGAAATGGATCAGATAAGTAGAAAGAGGTTTGAAACGGATAATATATGGGATGAAAGATGACAATATTTTATAAAATTTACATGGATACGTATTTCACCTTGTCTTTGTTGTTGAAATATTTCAAGCTTACATTTTGACAGTTGAGTTTGACACTTATTTGAGGTTATGTTTTTGACTATTATGAGGTAGGTATGGCAATAGGGATGTTCGATCCTATCCGATACTTGTGTGGATCGATATAAAGTAATACGATCCACCCGATTTTTGTATCGATTCAATGGTTTTCGATCTATGAGTGGATCGATACAAGTACAATGAGGATCGGATCGAAAAATCGGACCAATTTGTATTAAATTCTATTTAAGATAAAAAAACTTTAACCATAATATTTATCGTAACATTGATACAGAGTTCCTTAACTACAAAAAACAGGTTCATATTATTACTGTAATAAAAAATATTTCTCTGCCGGTAGATTTTGTTACTTCAATTGTTATTGCATCTTAAATTTCAATATACCTTTAATTTCGGCATGATTACTTGTAACGATAGATCATTTAATTTCGCCCTCTTGAATCGCCAACAAGATAAACTAATTGAAATATCTAAATCTATGGCTCCTCCAAAAAAATCAACTGTTTGATCGTTTTTCACAAAAACGGCGAAAAGTGCAAATTATATGTTACGCGAGTACACCGTGAGAAGTCAGTCCCGTTTAAATTTTAATAACTTTTGCCCGCAGCTTCACCTGCATGAAATTTTACTTTTTATATTATTAAGATTAATTTAGGTTCACTTATAAGTGAAAAATAACATTGGACTACTTAAGATATTTTTTTATTTATTTATGGAGAACTTTTGAGGAAGGATTAATGAGGTGGAGTGTTTTGTTCCATAATGGAATGAATGTAGTTAGTTACCATTATTTAATTTACTGTTAGGTCATTACCTACGTATCTGTAAACGTGTTTTTATTATTTTGAGTGTATTATTTGATGCTGTAAAAGACAACAAGATTTATTTTTAAATATACTTGATAGCTTCATACGATACTGGATCGATCCAAAAAAACGTATCGAATCAATGGGATCGATACAGTGTATTACGATTCAGAATATCGATACAAAGCACCTGAATCGAACATCCCTTTATGGCAAGAAAAAAAAGAAGAATGTAATGGTTTTATTGAATTGAAATATTGATGTGATGTTCGTATGATTATAGTTAACTCATCATCCACCACCACCGTCGACTCCGTGACGTGGAGTGACCCTGAACCGCGGAACCGAGCATCCCGGCCGGGGCAGATATTTATCTCATAAATATCTGGGTCACTCATATTAAGTTGTGTGGTTTTCAGTGTTTCTGCCATCCGCATCACAGGCCTAGGCCTAGCGTGGGGGAGTGCGTGTAGTTATTTAAGGCTGTCATCCCTTTAACTCAACAAACTCATCAATGCATTTCATGTGTTAGGAGTGATAAATAAAAATACTTTCTTTAACAGATATATTTTATTTACTATTGCTGGTCCTAACAGTTATCTTACAGTTAAAATATATCCGTTTTCTGTGCTGGCTGCTTGCATGTAGGAAGGCAATATAATTATGTCAAGTTGAATAGTCATCACGTCTTGAGGTTTGTACTGATAAAACAGTCGGGATGATAACACACCATCACCAACTTCTTGCTCAATAGTTGAAGCCGGTGCTTGTGGAGGTTGATGGGGCAGAATATGATGTTGATCAGCTAACATCCAACAAGGTTGATATGTGGCTGTTACTCTGAGGAATAATGTTACATAATTATATTATGTTGCATATCTCTATCCACACTCTTGGAGTTTGAATGTGTAAGGTGTTAGTATTGGCAGGCAACACTTGTACACATATAAAGAGTTGTTTTTAGAATATTAGAATGTTTAAAATAACGTCATAACAGAATGTCTTCGGTTGTGACGTACTTCTCTTCTAGACATGAACAGTAATAGATCCTAATGTCATATACATCAACCTAAAATATTGTAAATTGTAGTATCGTGTTTCTAATATATATTATTATGAAGTGAGTGTTTTTTAAATAGCCCCTCTCCTCCTGAGTCCAGACTTCAAATAGAACCCTCCAACACACACAATAGAGAGATTGATTTTGAGGTACTGCAGGATATAATTGCCATTTTAACTTTTTATGATGATGTTTGTAGAAGATAGCAATACATTAAGGTACCCCTATAAAGAGTAATGAGGTTGTTAACATAGGATACATTGACATTTACATAATATGTATTTTCTAAAATGGATTTCAAGAATCATGAAGAAACTACAATTGATTTAAGAAAACTTCTATTTTTAAAATGAGTCAGAATTAAAAGCTATTGAAATAATCACACTTACTTGATTAAATACTGTAAGAAATTAAAGATTAGAAGCATGACAATTCGATTTATTCACATTTATAGAATTAAAAATTAACATTAACAATTTCACATAATCATTTAAACATTCACAATATCGACAAAATATTAAATCGGGCAGAGTTTTGGTGAGATGTAGGTAATTTATCAGACGACTGACGACAAAATGTGTACGAGGCGCACTCATCGCCTTGCTTATATAGGTTAGGGAGAGGGTAGCTCTTGAATTATTTTCTTCATCTCCAAGACGTTTTGTGAGTGGGCGCTAACACGGCCTCTCCTGACAAGGCGGCGTCCTCGCAGCCACCAGCAGACCAGCCAGCAGACCAGGATCCCAGGATCCAGCTGACCAGCATCTGACTGGGCCGGGGGTCTGTTGTCACCGTCACAGTCATCAATGCCTGGAGGAGAAACCACACTTTAGTCCTATTTCAAATATATCATATGAGTATTTGCATAGGTAGTACAACACTAGTATTCAGAAGCTAAATGAAAACAAAATTAAGTTTCGGAGCTATACTGTACAGCAATAATAGTTGAACTGAAACATAAGAACCAGTACCACGGGCGCAAGCGTGCACTCAAGCGCCCGCCACTAGAGTTCCTTGTAACTATGTAAGCTGAAAACATAAAATACGAAAGACAAACAAACAAAAAAAAAAACACTTAGCTTCAGACTTATGGATGACATAGCACAAATATACACAACATATGGACAACAATAAAAATACAAGGCATTGCGAATGATAGCATTCCGGACTACAATCAATCGCACTGCAATGCAACAATTAAAAATGAGAGATGTTGTGACAAGTCCACGCTGTCTTGTCGAGGCGTTATCTTGTCTCCTCTCCAGACAAGCTCACGTCCTCCGGTACACCTGGGACTTCTTCAGGCGTTGGCAGGTACGACGAGGGCACCGCTTCCGCCTAGCACACCTGAAACATGACGCACCGCGTGCGCCTGTCCGACTATGCATCTTGTGCAGACACGGACCATTCCCACTATGCATCTTGTGCAGAAAGGGAACATGGTGACTCATCACCCACCCGACTATGCACTCTGTGCAGACACGGGTGTTCCCACTATGCATCTTGTGCAGAAAGGGAAACAACATGGTGACATTGGTGACTCATCACCTACCCGACTATGCACTCTGTGCAGACACGGGTGTTCCCACTATGCATCTTGTGCAGAAAGGGAACATGGTGACTCATCACCCACCCGACTATGCACTCTGTGCAGACACGGGTGTTCCCACTATGCATCTTGTGCAGAAAGGGAAACAACATGGTGACATTGGTGACTCATCACCTACCCGACTATGCACTCTGTGCAGACACGGGTGTTCCCACTATGCATCTTGTGCAGAAAGGGAACATGGTGACTCATCACCCACCCGACTATGCACTCTGTGCAGACACGGGTGTTCCCACTATGCATCTTGTGCAGAAAGGGAACATGGTGACTCATCACCCGTGGCGCGCAGACAGCGCACGCCCTCCGGCAGGCACCCGTGGCGCGCAGACAGCGCACGCCCTCCGGCAGGCACCCGTGGCGCGCAGACAGCGCACGCCCTCCGGCAGCACCCGTGGCGCATACGCGGTACGCGTCCATGGAGCAATAGCCCCCTCCACAGCAGGTCATACGCGTGGGCAGCGTCCGCAAGGCAGGGCTCACACGCGTCAACGACACGGGCTCGCTTTTGCGTTGCATGCGCAATGGAAACATTTTCTGAAACATAAGCATAGGCGTAAACTCACTTTCAAAGAATGCGGTGCAATGCAAGGCACCCGGTATTCAGCTGCGGCCTATGTTATTTTTCCACGTGAACCACTAAGCAGTTTAAACTCATATCGGTAGCTTGGTAACACTTTAGTTACGCGGTATGAACCCCTGGGTCTGGTATGCCAGGGTTGAGCTTCCCAGCGGACTGAGAATAAGTAGTGCTTCAATTTTGTGCCGACTCGGCCTAACCTGACTGTGACTAATAACGCGAACAGCTGCGATATGCTCGTGAACCAGTTATGTCGTTACATTAACGCGAGTGAGTCTGTCACAACGCGAACACGAACGATTTCTACTATAGCGTGAACGTGAACGAGTTCAAATACGTCGCGAACGCGTGGCGATCGTGAACCACGCCTATGGCCTTGTCGAAATTCACTGTGACGGTTACGCCTTCTCTTCATGTGGCATTCTTATTTGAAACCAACTGCTGTTTGCGTAGGTATCAAGGTAATAATTGTGAACAAATAAGTCAAATCCCGCGAGATCAAGTAGTTGGCGCACTTGCTTCACGTTTTTCGGTGGGACCGTGTTAGCAAAGGCTTCTTCCTTTCGTGGGCTCGGTCTCACCTTACCCTGACTAATAATTCTACCCAAATATTCGACTTCACCAGTAAGAAAAGAACATTATTAAATTTATCGAAAATCCAGCTTTAGTTAAAGTTTTTAAAACAGAATCAAGCAAAGTAAGATTTTCTTCTACACGTAATTTTTCATCATTGATAATTTGTACGGTCAATAGTACACGGGTACATCACTAGTTAATTTAATAACGAACTCACTATCTTTAACAGTAGTGGTGGCAGCAATACCACTTAAAAAATAGTCAGAATACTCGGACAGTACGTTTAGTAAGAGCTGTTTACTATCGGCAGACACTGGCGTATTTACTTTTTAAAGTAAAAGCTACAGTCATCTCGGCCTTGACCGTGCTATGTACAATACGTTGAGTCGCCGGTTCGAACATAAGCAACACTTCCTATTCAAAACATCCGTAACAATTATTAGGGAGGTATTTAAAAATTCGCTGTTTACTTTATAGAAATCTACCTCCAACGTAATATTGAGTAACTCCACCGGTAAAGTATAATAGCATTGACATCTACCTCAGTTCTTCCTAAACCCCGTAATAATAACAAAATTGATGCGTCGTTTTCACGAAACACGCGAAGTGCTTTGTTAATTTGCGAGATATTAATAAAACGCACGAGCCGTTGTCAATCAACACAACCACATCGGTAGATACACCCAATATGACGGCAGTAATTATGTCGCTATTTTTTTTTTTGAAATACCATAATTCTATTGACGAAAGTTAACACCGTTTTTATTTCTAGATTCTACTCGTTCCTTTGCGAAACATCTACCCTACGAATGCCCGAGTTTTTTTACAAAAGATACACTTCTCAACTGTAGACGCAGTTAATGTACCTAGGACTGTTTTTACTAGTATGCAACAATTTTCATTCTTCGACAAATGACACTTATGACCAAACAGATTACATTCATAACACCGCATATGTGTAGAATCGATTGTATTCCGTTTTGAAGTATTTCTTTGATTAAAAATTGTGTATGGGGGTAGCTTTTCTTGCTAGTATTATTGGGATAAGCATTTTCAAAAGACTCGGTACGCATCACATCAAACAGAATGTTCGCAATGTCGGCATTACGTGGGTACAATGTTTTTAATTCATGTTTGAAATTAGAACAGGTACATGTAGTTGACAAGCAACTGACCAAGCTAGGTGCGAGACTCACCCTTTAAGCAATGACCTACGAGAGCAAGGCATTCGCTATCGCCCAGCGGTTCAAAATAAGAGCTTTATCGACTTCACTGCACCACAATATAAGTATGTCGACATCATGAACACTCGGGTCGAAATCGGACACAAAATATTGGTTTGATCTCACCAGGTTTTATCACTTCCAGTAGGCGCTCAGCGGCCTTGTTCACGTCGCTCGGCGGCGATGGTGCTGGCGCGGCGGCATGCCCACTCGATTTCTCGGGTACTAGGTGTTGCGGCGTAGCGCGGGTACGCGCGCGGCTGGCACCGCCCAGGCGTGGCCATGCTCCCCGCTTGAAGCTGCCGACGACGTCTCAGTTTCCCCATGTGATCGCCTGACTTCTAGGGCCTGTAATCTTTTCAAAATCCATTTAATTACTAGGAAAGGGAGTACGTGTATATCTAACGCCTGATGGCATCGCACCAACACTGCCCGATCGAAAAATAAAGCAATGAATATGGCTTTTAGCGTTTAAAAGGCATCCGTATACCACTTCTGATGTAAGAAATTAAAGATTAGAAGCATGACAATTCGATTTATTCACATTTATAGAATTATAAATTAACATTAACAATTTCACATAATCATTTAAACATTCACAATATCGACAAAATATTAAATCGGGCAGAGTTTTGGTGAGATGTAGGTAATTTATCAGACGACTGACGACAAAATGTGTACGAGGCGCACTCATCGCCTTGCTTATATAGGTTAGGGAGAGGGTAGCTCTTGAATTATTTTCTTCATCTCCAAGACGTTTTGTGAGTGGGCGCTAACAATACAATCTCTACTGCAATATGTAACATTATAAATAATATTTCTTTCCCGCTAGTTTGTGTCAGTGAATGGCAAGCATGGCAGGAGGCTTTTACAAGTGATCAACCACCACGATTCAAATACACATTTTTGAACAAAAATAGGGGATTATAAATCTGCTCTGTTCTAAGCATTGCTTATTAATAGCCAACAATGATGGGGATGTGATCTGCTGTATCAATCTGTGAACAATTGTTGATATAATTAGTATAAATAATATGCCTTACGTTAAAGTTTTCAGATTGAAAGATTTTTGAACCCTGTCTTCTGAATGGCTTTTTCCTTCAATATCACAGTATCTATCTACCCATTAGCATACAATAAATATCTTATTTGGTACCAAAACCATTTGAAGTGGAAATAGAAGTTCTATTTCCACTTCATGAAGAAATTACAATTGATTTAAGAAAACTTTTATTTTAAAATGAGTCAGAATTAAAAGCTGTTGAAATAATCACACTTACTTGAATTATTACAATCTCTACTGCAATATGTAACATTTTAAATATGTCTTTCCCGCTAGTTTGTGTCAGTGAATGGCAAGCATGGCAGGAGGCTTTTAGAAGTGATCGACCACCATGATTCACATACACATTTTTGAACAAAATTAGGGGATTATAAATCTGCTCTGTTCTAAGCATTGCTTATTAATAGCCAACAATGATGGGGATGTGATCTGCTGTATCAATCTGTGAACAATTGTTGATATAATTAGTATAAATAATATGCCTTACGTTAAAGTTTTCAGATTGATAGATTTTTGAACCCTGTCTTCTGAATGGCTTTTCCTTAAATATTGCAGTTTCTATCTACAGTATCTACCCATTAGCATACAATAAATATCTTATTTGGTACCAAAACCATTTGAAGTGGAAATAGAAGTTCAATTTCCACTTCAAATGGTTTTGGTTCATGTACATAAGCTGGATCTTATGATGAGTAAAAATGTTGCTAAATTGGTTTTGTTTTGCTTGGTTTGTTTGAGGAGCATTAGAACAATTCAAAGAATAGTGTTTACAACAAATGTGCTAAGTGATATGTTTGACAATTATAAATAATAAGTATGTACAATGTATTGTGTAGTGTACCTACAAGAGAATAATTGAGACATTACTTATGTACCACAGGCAATCACAATGTTATTTAAAATCCATGATTAAACCAAATTCTACACACTGGATAAGTGACTAACAGACTTCACATGTCCCTAAGTACATTACAGTCTAAAGCACTTATGTCTGGTTTCTAAATTATCCTAAGAAAGTGTTAAATACTCCTCACTGGACACTGTAGGATGAATAAACACATACATACAATAGGAAGTGCCAGCACTGGCGCCTGTAGGTTCTGTAATGAGGCAGGGAAATCATTCATATCCACTGCGACTGCCCTGCAGTCACTCATAACACAGAAGTCTCAAACTGTGCGGAAGCTTGGCTTACCTTGTACAATCAAGTAACTTGACCCCAAAGGCAAGTGATTGGCCTTTGGACCTTTGAACTTTTGGGGGGCTATCTACAATAGGTCTTTTTAGGTCGCAGTGGCTTGTGGGCTTTAGGGCCCACACCTTTCCTTCAATTATAGGAGCTAAACACAACAGGTGAAAAGTGGGTGTACCTCACACCTTTGCCTAACTTCTCGGAGAAACACAGGCGTGTGGTTTGATATGCTTGTTATATTCATATCACTAGAAACAACAATTAGTTAGATAGGTTATAATCTTTACGAATTAGTTACACATCAGGGTTAGATAGTTCCTTATTTCATTATAGGTTGAAAATAGAAAGTCTAATACGTAATAACTTAGTTGCAGTTATTTTATTTCATTTCTAAATTAGATTTTCAAGTGATACAAACTAAGCTAAGATGGTCAGATATGGGGCATGGGGGCATCCGATATTAGTAAATCCGGGAACAACAAGTAGTTTCTGGTTTCAACACAATCACTATGCATCCATTTGAATATCCGATTGATTTTGTCCGTAATAAATTAAAACACTGATAGTAATATCCAAGGTTTCCGAATCATGATCCTTCAATTCCTATGTTCGATTGTTCGATTCATTTTTTACGCGAGTAGCGAGTATGTAGTTATATTGTTGTAATAATAAAACTTTTCAGTTTTCATGCCGTTTTCTACATTAATTACTTGCAGAATCAATATGAAAACTGATAAATATTAGACTTCTAAGTTAAATATTTCTAAACTAGACCAGCCAAAAAAATGCTCTGCTTTTCTTATAAAATTATTACTAACTAATCAATACTAGGTGGCGTACGAGTACATACTTGTAAAAATTGGCATTTTTAAAAATCAATTTGGAGTACAATTAGTATTATGGTTATAGATTATTTGGTTCGACTTTCCATTAGTAAACTACTAATTGGGGGGTAAAAAGTGGGTGGGGGGAGGAGGGTGACTCCCCCACCCCCCCACTAAAATTTGGCTGCTCGGAAATTAATACTTTTTTTTTAAATAATTTTTTTATTTTTGAGGTTAAGAGTGCTAAAACATGCGAGTTTGTAATCGTATCATTCTAATTAGGTGATGGGGAAGGGTGCGCGGGGGCCCTTTATCTGAACTAAGTTTAAACTAGCTAATTATAACCTACCTATCAAAGTAAAAAGTGTAAATAAATGTCGACGGAACCCCCTGCGGGGGTCCCTATACTAGGTAGGGATACAACGTATAACTTCAGAACGATACACTGTAGTCAGCACTGGGGTGCTTCTAGTTTTACATTTTAAGTTCGATTAACTCAATTCATAATTTGCATATATATATTTATAATTTTTTTTCCGTTTTTTATCGGAAATTATTTCGTCACATAATATTATTATGTCGACGGAATGTCGCTGCGCGGGGTTCCTTTTTTTGTGCAAAACTAAGAAAAGTCCAACCTGAACCTAACCTAATCTAACGTAATTTCGTGTCAGACAAGTCGGACTCTGTCACAAATGTCGACGGAACCCCGCTTCGCGGGGTCCCTTTTTTGCGTAGATAAACATAGACAAACCTGAACCTAACCTAACAAAATTTGGAGTTGACTGTATCGTTTTTTCTTGGCGGGGGGCTTCGCCCCCCGAGCCCCCCCTTTTTTTTTTCGGGCGGCCTGCGGCCCCCCGTACCCCCCGCAACTGGCCAACGGATTATAAACAATCTCAAAACTTTCTGTTAAGGAAAATGCTATCAGTCAGTCAGTTCGTCAAAATATTTATGTAACATAAAATTTTTTAATGAGTTCTATTCATTTCCGAGCACCAAAATTTCGTATACTGGCTACTATTAATGAGTTCTTTACGTAAAAAAATATAAGCTCACAACTAGTAGTTAAGTAATGGAATGTTGAGCCTAAAAAATTACAATTTTCAAAATTTTTTTTAAGGAGTTCTATTAATTTCCGAGCAACGAAATTTCGTATACTGGCTACTATTAATGAGTTCTTTACGTAAAAAAAAAATTAGCTCGAAACTAGTAGTTTACTAATGGAAAGTCGAGCCGATTATTTATATCTCAAAAGATTTTACAAAATCGCTTACCGAGAAACATGATAACATATTATAAGTTATATCCATCCTGGAGCGTACAAGACAAACGTTATTAATTATTTTAGTAGCATTTGGATCAAATTTTATCAGAATTAAACAATATAAAACAAGAATTGCACACAGCTACCAGCTACATGCACGCACAAACAACAGGCCCGGTTGCACTAGCAGTTTGTTAATGGTTAATCAATAGTTGTTATCGACTTAACGTTAGTTACGTTTAGCCTCGTTTAGGAAGTAACTGATGTTTGATGAGTTTTACATATTATCACATTAAATTTGTAATGTTATTTTTATTTTATTTTATTAGGATAGGTTATTATTATATTGATATAAATAATTAGTTTAGTTAGTTGGTTAATAATTGATTTAGTTAAACTTTTTTTTTTTTAGTGCTATTATATACCTACTATACTATTGTGTATAGTGTTATTATGTGCTACACAAACAATTTTAGACTGCGTGTAACATAAATAAAGATTATATTAAGTTAAATTAAATTAAATTTTTAGCTATGAATTGGTTGATATTGGAATTTTATAATAATAAATAAGTAATTTTTAAACGTTAAAGATAGGTAGACGTTGCATTTAATAAGTATTGTTTAAGCGATTTTTTAAATATCTGCATTGACTTAGAGTCTTTTACGTCCTGGGGCAATTTATTGTATACTTTTGCGCCTTCGTATATAATACTACTTTTTCCATAGTTAGTTCTAGGAGGGCGTAGTACTAAGTTATTGGCACTGCGAGTTTAAATTTTTTGTATTTGCTGTTTTTTTGTGAATGTGATGCGACAGTGAACATCCTGTGTGATTATTTTCCATAATAAAACGCATGTGTTATATATGTAATTTTGTTTTATATTGAAGAACTTGGTATCTTTATAGATTTTAATCGTGGGCGTCAGAAAGTTGTAATTGAATAGAGTCTTGATAAATTTGTTTTGGGCAGTTTGTAAAGGTCTTAAGTTAGTTTTGGCTGCTGAACCCCAAATGTTTACTAGATAATCCAGATGCGTTTTGACAAGTGAGATAAAAATAGTGTAGCGTACTTTATTAGGTAGACATCGATTAATTTTTCTGACAAGTCCTGTTAAAGATAATAGCTTAGCATGAAAGTATTAAATGTACAAGTTTAAGTAGTAAATTTACGGTATAAAGATTATATTAGACCCCGAAAAACACATTAACATCAAGTAATTTACTGTTAATAATTACGAAACATCTTATAACAAATAAGCGACATCTATTGTAGAGTAGAAAATTATGGAAAAACAATGGGGATATTTAAAATTTTAGTGTTTTTAAATACTTACAAGTGAAATGTAATCCCGTCGATTGCTTTAGATGATCGCCAGGAATAACTATTACATCCCAGAACACAACACTTCATCTTCACAGAAGAAATAAGGTCATAAAACTGTAGAAAATGCCGGATCGCAGACGTCATAATGACACAAGTGTAACATTAAGACTAACCTAACTAAGCCCCGCCCACCGCACTGACGTCAGAGGTCACACCCCAATGAATCAGAACACGGTTACTTAGACCATCTCCTCTCTCCTTTCTTCCTTCATGGGTTTACTACTAACGATTATGTCTAAATGTTTAGAATGGTGGAGTTTGGGTAAAGGTAACATTTACATTGTGAGAATTTTTAACTCGCTTTTTTTATTTAATTTTATTAGATTGATCATGAAAAAAAAATTATCCTTAAAACTAAAAGCTAGAATAGTCCATTATGAACACGGTGGTAAAGGGTTGTCTGCGAAAAATCAGTCCCGAATTCCAGTTGTCGAATTTTGAAAAGTGAGATATTGCTGCGAGTGAATGTGTGCGACTGAGAGGTCCCAACCAACCACTCCATGCGATAGACACAACATAGCAGCTGTTTAAAGTCCGCCCATAATAAAGGAAAAGTAAAATCTTTTCAGCTATTTTCCTTTATTATGGGCGGATTCTATCGCATAGGATGATTTCACTCGATTTTGCCTAAAAAAATATCGATAAAAAAATGATTTGCCAACTTCGCGTGGCAAATCATTTTCTGGTCAGATAAAAATGATAGTTCTCATTGCACGAAGTTGAGATCTACAGTTCCTCATACTTTTTAGCGATAGTTCTGTCAACTGAACCGAAAACAAATGAATAAGAGTAGAAATGGTAGAGTCAAAATTTCGAAAATCTCTCTTAAAAATAATATTAAGCACACTTAAGACGCTGGAACTGTCCGCTTTTCAAATAATACGCAGTAGAACTATCATGTAGAACACAGAACATGCCTAGAACTAACCTTCGAAAGCCAGCATATCATGGCAGAAAAGTCAAAATTACGAAAATCTCTCTTAAAAATAATATTAAGCACCCTAAGATGGTCGTCTCTAGAAAAGTATAACCGAAAACCATACCTTTCCAACCGGAACATAATGTCTTTAAAAACAGTTACTACCTACACGGTAGAAATGGTACTAGGTACCGTTGTGGACGGTTGTAGGAACAGTCTTACATACCTACTGATGAAGAACTAAACAAACTATACTAGGTAAGTATGAGACCCCTTCCGCTATCATCATTGCTTATTTCACAATATTTCGTAATATGGCGTTGCTGATGCTTACTCTAATTATTTGTAGCCTATCTTTTATATGGTAGGTATACTAAAGCTGTTCTATCTCTGTCTTGACAATACCTTTGTTGGTGACTAACACGTAGAGTCACACACAGGCACACAATCGTCACAATACAATCGTCAATAGTCACAATCTAATCTAATCTAATCTAAATTCTGATTCTGCAGTAGGTTGGCATCAGTGTTGCCAAATTGAGAATTATATCAACATTCTGAGGAAAGAGTCGTGATTGCGGAAAACAAGAAATAAGGACGAACGAATAATGAGGATTGCCTACTATAATGTAGGTACAAGAACTTTAATTCAAGTAGGTACTCAGCGAGAATTCACGACATTTCCATAGCTAGATAAATAATAGAGCCATTGAATTTTAGACTATTATACAGGTATCCTCTATTTCATTTTAACAAGGTTTACTAATAAATTACTCTTTCAATTTATATTTTAGTATCCCAGTATTTTTTGTGTATACACGTGATAGTGATACCATAATTTATTTTATTTTATTTTATGGTGTAGGTACCTAGGTACACTAATACAAAGTAGAAATTGGTCACACACCAACACTGTATACATGCAATGTGAATAAGATTGAGATTGTTTTTACTATGTAGGTACCTACAGTATGTTTCCGTTTGAAAATGATGGCGATGGAATTTTTTTGTAATAATACTCAGAGCTATAAGACCTCAATAAAAAAAGCATACAAGAAGCGTCGATCCTAACAAAATGTCCACTCCGTTATTGTCAAAGTAGTAATGTTAGTAACTTTAAAATTTTCAATTCATACTTGTGGATTTTACTTTAGTGTTGTTTTAGAACAATGTTGATATTTCAAATTCCAAAGAAACTTAACCCTTAATTAAATTTCAACCATCCCTACAGATGATAATTTAACTATGAAAAAGTAACAAATAGGTATGGTTTCAATTAATGTGCTACAATTAATTAAAATGAAATCAGCCGAATTAGTTCGTAAGACTTAGTAAGGATTTCTTTTTTAAAGTGCAAAATATTCAAGGGTTGCTGAAACCTGGTTCCCCAGGATTCCATTTATTTCTGTTAAATATTTTATCGATATATCTGGCAAAAGTACCTACTACGTCACTAAAAAAGTACACAAGCATACACAAGTACTGATAAAATACATCGGTCTTTTTCTATCAGATTTTAGTCATAATATGCGTAAAGAATTTGATTATTGTGAAATTTTCACAATCCATCTTTACATTCATGTTTTATTCACAAAATTGAGATGTGTTAATCTGAGGAATAGCATTATTATTTTCTTAAACCTCCAAACATAAAAGATGGGTGATATAAGTTTAACGGATTTAACACTGTACCTATCTGTCTACCCTGTGCCGACCTAGCTCCCAATCTAGATTTTTTTCTTCACAAGATGTGTGTTCTTAGCTATGATTCTAGTTTATCTTCCTATCTGTCTACCCTGTGCCGACGTTGCTCTCAATCTAGGTATTGTTTCTTCATAAGGTGTGTGTTGCTAGCTATGATTCTAGTTTATGAAGGTATTTTAATAGTCAGATCGATACGAAATTCAGAATATTGATACTTCAAATAACCTTGCGTTAGACTTGTTTTAGTTAGCGTAGGTATATTGAATATAAATTATTAAAAAGTAAGAGTTGACTGTAAAACCAGTTTACGGACGATATATTACGTGATAACGTCATAAGAAAAAACGTAACATTTATTTTCACTTATTTTCCAAAGATTCTCACAATCTAATATGTATAATGTGATATTGCTTAAATTATGTAAGTAGAATGTTTCCTTAGTAAAATAAATGTTTATACTATATTCATTATTTTTTTATATACCACAAGTATTTTTAACTTCTGTATTCAACAACGTTCTTGTGCCTGACACTTGACTATTTTTGGGGAAAATTTGAATCTAGTTTGGGGTAATTTTATATACAGGACCTGGACACCCGAACGTGTAAGTTTGCTTGCTAATATTTTAATCGTCTGCTTAGTTTGTTAAAACTAATTTGGTTTTTGGCTTTGCTTGTAGTGTTTTGTACGCAATGCCGGAACCTCAATAGATGGTTCATAGAGACAATATTTGTAGGTATTACGGATTTTAACAAATTAACGACATAGCTATATACGTCAAGGGATAAACAGATTAAACCAGCGCTGCCGGCTCACCTATTTGCAGGTAACATTTTGATTTTATCTTCTATATAATAAAAATGAATCGCAAAATGTGTTGGTAAGCGCATAACTCAACAACGCCTGGACCGATTTGGACAATTCTTTTTTAAAATGTTCGTTGAAGTTCAAGGATGGTTTTTACGGCGAGAAAAATTTGAAAATTCATCCCCTAAGGGGGTAAAACGGGGGTGCAAAGTTAGTATGAAGCTTTGCCGTTTTTGAAGTTAGTGAATGTGTAACGCGAGCGAAGCTGCGGGCGTCCACTAGTTTTATACATAAATTTATTGCGCATAGTCCGCTACCTTCCTATACAATTCTATTTTAAATAATATATTGAGGATTTAATTTTGTAATTAGTGAATGTGGTATTCCCGTAATTAAATAATAAATACAATTTTAGATTATAAAATATAATTAATAGAAATGTGTAGAAAATGTGAACAAATTTTATTTATATTTAATCACCATCACCATTCCACTTATTACTGTTAAATTTTCGCCACTGGAGGAATTACACAAATGGTCAAACTGAAAATCAGCAGTTGCGGTTCTAAATCATGGCGTAAACTGAGTGTCTCCACATTTTCCCTCGGTGCAGCAGCTTCCAAATCCTTACTTGTTTGTTAATTTATTATTATTAGAAATACTTTATTGTGTTATTAATTTGTCATAAATCATATTGTGTCATTAAGGGAGCAAAACTTTTTTTTTTCTATTTCTATTCTATTAGATAAGTCACTTCGTTACTAGGTAGCCTACTTACCTACCTACTCAAAATTAAAAATTAACATGTAGGCACGTATGTATCTATCCTATGAGGACATTAAGGCTGTTAGTGACTATTAGTCTTGTGCCTATGTTACCTTAAAGTCTAGTTTGTAATAATTGTGAGAACCTAAGTCTCATCCGAAGTCGGGATCAGATGCGTTGCTTGCTAACACCACTCCTTCAGATCCATGTGCAGTGGTTTCCCGTTGCTTCCACCTAACCTAACCTAACAAATCTCGAGTTTCAATGTGACGCTTTTTAGTGGCCTGGGCTTAGCCCCCCGAGTTCTCCCTTTCCTGCCCTTCTGATTCTATCTAATAAGTGGTTGTCACAAGTGTCAAGTTGTTCTGTTGATGACATTTGCGTCATTTGACTTAGTGTACACACTAATCCATTTTGAAACATTATTATTTATTTGTGTTAAAGAACCTAATACATTTTGTCATAGCAAAGACGACATCATACATTTTATCATTTTTATTTTTTCTCGGAAACATTATAAACCTTTTATATGAAAAATTTAAATAAATATTTTCGACATCATGGTGCAAAAATAAAAAAACTGTATTTTTAGTTCACGTACTAAGTACAAATTTTGAAAAAATCCCAACTCCGAGTTCAAGTTAGAAAAACCCAATAGTTAACCCAATTGGAATCGAACCCAGGACTTCTAGTTTTGCATTGGGTTAATGTAAAGCTATTAATTTCTACCATTATGTCAAATCTCTCGAACAAGCCGGTTTCCGAAAAGGCTACAGCACCATGGACCACATAGAGAGGTCATCGCTCTTACAAGGGCTACATATGCCTCTTCATTTGCATGGTCACTCGAGCTGTCCATTTGGAAGCGGTAACAGATTTGACAGCTCAGGGTTATTTAGCGGCGTTTAAACGTTTCGTGGCCAGAAGAGGACATTGCGCAGAGCTGTGGAGTGATAACGGCACTAATTTCGTGGGGGCTGCAAGGGAACTTCGGTTTTTGTTCCTTCAAGAAAGGTCAGGCATAGCGGCAGAAGTTGCCGAAGCTTTAGCATTAAGCGGTACTAGTTGGCACTTTATACCTCCGCGTGCTCCGAACTTCGGAGGACTGTGGGAGGCGGGGATAAGGTCAACAAAACATCATTTGAGACGAGTAGTAGGAAATGCAACACTGACATTTGAAGAAATGGCGACAGTATTGGCTCAAATTGAGGCTTGTCTCAACTCGAGACCGATTTCACAAGTCTGTGATAACCCTGATGAGCCTATGCCCTTGACTCCGGGCCATTTTTTAATTGGAGAGCCACTAGTTCTTGTTCCTGACTCCAACTATGAGCAGAAGAACATAAGTAGTCTTCGGCGGTGGCAATTGACTCAAAGAATGATACAACATTTCTGGCGACGGTGGTCCGCTGAATATCTTACGCATTTTCATCATCGTTACAAATGGGCACATCATACTCCGGAGCCTAATATCGGTAACGTGGTTTTGGTTAAGGAAGACGATCTTCCACCAGCCAGATGGTTGTATGGAATTATCATAAAAAAGCATCCGGGATTGGACAACGTTACGCGCGTAGTAACACTAAAATGTAAGGGGAATTCGATTATAAAACGGCCAACTTCAAAAATTATAATTTTACCTGTTAATTAAGTGTATTGTATTCATGTTGTAATGGTCTAGTGGTGGTGGGTAAGAATAAGGTTGTATTGTTGTTGTCTTTAGGTAAATTTGTGTCTTGGAATAGAAATATGGCCATTCTGGCCATGGTGGGCGGGATGTTTAGGCGCAAACTCGGTTTAGACATTAGTTCGGCGTCGTGATAACAGATGGCGCTGTCAGGTTGTCTGAATCGCGGTATCGACTTTATCGCGTACGTTAGGCTAGCAAACCGGGCTTGCGTCTTAAGCGTGGCTCAAACCTTGGCAATAAGGTTCAATTTAGTGGAAAAAATTGTAGATATATATCTTGAGCTCATAAATAAATATAACTATTGATCCCTGGACTTGGTTATTTTTTGGACCCTTAATCAGACACTGAGGCACAGATACAGAAAGCCTTCGATTCTATCGAGACCTGGGCGGTGTCGGCGTCTCTGCAGCGGTGCCAGATTGACTATAGGTACATCGAGGTGTTGAAGTCCAACTTCGAGAAAGAGGTCACTCGAAGAATCCAACTCGGCTGGGCAGCGTTCGGGAAGCTACGACATATCTTTTCATCAAGATTACCTCAGTGCCTGAAGACGAAAGTTTTCGAACAGTGTGTGTTTCCAGTGATGACATATGGATCCGAGACGTAGTTCTTTACCGTCGGCCTCATTCGCAAGCTAAAAGTCGCTCAGTGTGCTATGGAAAGAGCTATGCTCGGTATTTCGCTACGAGACCGGATTCGAAACGATGAAATCCGTAGACGAACGAGGGTTACCGACATAGCTCGTCGACTAAGCACGCTGAAATGGCAATGGGCAGGCCACGTCGCTCTCCAACAGGCCGCCCTCCAACCAGATAGACTACTGACCTGAAAAAGTCAGCGGGAAATTGCTGGACTCAGAAGGCACAGGATCGGGAGGAGTGGCACCGATTAAGGGAGGCCTATGTCCAGCAGTGGACTTTGAAAGGCTGATGAATGGATGGGTGGATTATGTCAAAGCAAAGCGTACATATTGGCGTATATGGTGTTTACACCATACATACCACATTATTCTATATTTTTATTTATTCAACTGTGAACATTGGTTGCAAATACGAAGTAACGCCTACAATGTTACCTCAAAATAATTATGGTATAAAGTCCCAGGAAATCCTCTTAAAAAATTAAAATCATCTAATCATATTTTTTTATGTTACAAAATCTTAACACGTATTCTATCAATTTAAACTAGGTACTAAAACAAACCTTTTCAAATTTTAGACAAACAAACTTTCATTATGACATTCTTAACTAAACTAAACTTTCATTATGAATGGATGAATGGATGGATTTTTGGAAACTGTATTGATTATTTTATTAAACCCTGATAGTTTATAAAAAATATAAAATTTAAGCAAATCAAAGTACAGTTCCATCAACATTGAAGGAAGTCCATGTTTTTCAAGGGTTAGTTGATGCAATGATTTATTTTATGTTCCAGGAAAAAAGTCAAGATGCTTATTCTCAACGGAAATAATCTTGGAGAAAGGCACCGGGATCTCAATTCTAAAGTTAAAGACGCAAAAGATAAACAAATTAATTTTGAAGAAGTAAAATCTCAAGTTGAAGAATGTGACGTTGACAAGTTATTCAAAATTGATCTCGCGTCGAAATACAAGAATATTGACTACATTTTGGATATGCTAAAGTGTGGAGATGCTTTTTACATTACTCGAGCTCTCAAGTGTCTGTGGCTGTATGACGATGACTACTCACAATTTATAAATGCAAGTTTTCTCGACAGTAATATATTTCCGTTTATGTCTATGAAAATGAAAAGAAAAATGCTCACCATTATATCTATACACGTAAGAAGCCCTGAAAGAGTAAAAGACTGGTACGAATACTGTAAGGCCAATGAAAGCAATCAATATGCACTGAAATTTCTCGTCTTCACTTCGGACAATTTTAAATTGGATCTATTGAATAATGAGACGAACTTTCATGAATTTAAAGATTCAAAATATTTAAAACAATTTGTTGGTAGTTCGTTTGATCTTGCTGAAGTTTACGCAAAGTTTCGCCATTACAATAATAACGTAATACACGAGCTTCGATTTATGTACTCGGTGTCATCTGAAAAATATTTAACTTTTTTAGAAAAATATACCACTGTCTATGAAAACACATACTCTAATAACATTTTGAGGTTTGGTTTAAGGATATCCAGAGATATTTTGAAAAATTTTAAACTAAGAGTTATAAATTACCCTATGTTATATATAAACAAATTAAACAAAGGTATGCTTGTTAAGTATCTGACAATTGAAGATATTAAATCATTGGGTTTCGCGTTGTTGCCAAGGGAATCTGTTAATTTCTGGGATGGAAATTTTTACCTAACATACAAATTTATGTTTGCAAAGTTACCAGCAAATGAAATATTTTCTTATATTAAACAAATATACACTGCAAAATATAACGACGAAATTGAAATGAGGATCGAATTTTATGAATTGAAATACTACGAGATGTTTACAACTTTTGAAGAACGTGAGGCGTGGGCATTTCGGCACATAAAACGCGACAACGAATTGCGAGGAATCGAAGATTTTATATGGTATAAATTTGTCAGATATACCAAGGCATTTGCTCCAATCAAACGATTGGTATTTCTTACCCCAGACCAGGAAAAGCGGTCTCTAATTCTAAACATTCTCCCAGAAATCGCAAGGAACCAAGAAGATATGATTGAAGTACTTAGATATTACAACCAGAGGCATGTAAATGAAAGCGAAACATATAAAGATAGTTTTATAGATACCATTATAAAACACCATGATATATATTCGTTTAATACTGAATGTTGGGATTTACTTGATCAATTGTTATATAGTTTAAAAGTATATTCAACTGATACTTTCGTAAGACATTCATATAAATTTAGGTCACTGGTATATTATTGTTTGCACAATAAGGAATTTCCACGCGCACTTGTACGTTATACTGATTATTGGCATTACAACCTTGATAGTTTAATAAATGAACTTTCTGCAGAACGTAACGCATTAGTCGCTAAATATTTAATAAATAGATATGTTGAAAAGATAATGCGTCTCAAAGATGAAATAGTAAATAAATTCATAGTAAAGGATAACTCTGTTCCGTATCCTGACGTACAGAGTGAAAAAAAATGGGAAATATTATGTCTAGTTGAAAATATAAAAAAAATTATGTTATGTTTTAAGAGACCATTGGACGAAATGCCTGACATAGTATATGAACCTATATGGTCAGGTGTTAAAATTAAATGTTGCAATCAGCATAAATTTGTACCAAATACTGAAGGCGATTTTGTACGTTGGATAAAGCAAGATATACAATCTGCTATAAAAGGTATAGATGTAATCAGATGCAATACATACAGATGGAATTTCAGACTTACTCGCTTGTTTAGAAAACTAAATGTTTACTTCCCGGGTGACGTTGGCATTGAATACCTTAAATATTTTACTCATTACTTAGACTACATACCAGAAGGTCGGCGTGAATACAGAAATATCAAAATGGCTGTAGTAGGAGTGTTATATTTATCCGATAAAAAGTACAAAATAGAGTTTTTGGAAAAATATGTCCCTGTAAGTCCTACAGAAAATATAAGTCATCAAGTTTTTCAAGTTCAGAAAGCAATCTGCCGTCTAGCTTACCACTCACGACCACCTCTTCCATTACCAATCATACATAAATACATTACAGGTGAATACACACATTATTGTTTGCCAACGTTCATTCATTACTTAGCTAAAATGCCGTCTACCCAAGATTTTATTGAAACCGTACTCAACGCTCCATTGTCAATTCAAAAGCCTGGGCTACGTCTCGCTTTCGTAGCTTACCGTCCAGAAAAATTGAAACCTGTTATTATCAGTGCATGGAAAATAATGAAAAATGTATCGTTACGAAAGGTATTGTACGAAACATTATTTTATAGAATATTTAAAGAAAATAATGATGCTCAAAGAGAGTTGTATGACGTTTTAAAAACTTTCACCTCGGAACTGAATCACGATGATTACGACTATGTTTTCTCTTTACTGGTTTCGGATGATCTACCGGATCTGTTCAAGGGTGGTTTTATTGAAATGGCTTGGATAACGGTTAGTAAGCTCCCTGACAAACCCGTGGATATCAATCGGAAAATCAGAATAATTAGTCATATGGAACGATATATAGATTTAGTTCAACGTGAATTCCCTCGCAACCAAATAATTCAGGACCACGTTCAAACAACTTTGAATGTAGAAAATCTGAATAGAGGCTGTGGCATTGATACCACAGATTTAAGTAAAGCCAAATGGGAGCTGACTACTAAATATATAGTAAATTTCAAGAATAAAGAAGAACAAAAACAAAGTTTGGATTTACTACAAACGATTATGTCTAAATGTTTAGAATCGTGGAGTTTGGGTAAAGGAAACATTTACACTGTGCAAATGTTTTTATTTAATTTTATTAGAATGATCATGAATAAAGATCCTAAAAACATAAAGCTATGTGCATACATGGTGCCAATTTACCAATGCATACATAATAATTTAAAGTATCATTTAAAAAAAGAAGAAATATATTTCATAGCACTGGAATTAAGGTTGTCCATTAAATGTAGAAAAATTATTCACCGGTTTGTCAATGAAGTCGACTGTGAGAGTGATAAGCCTAAATATGAATCAAGTAGCGAAATGGCTTATGCATTTGGAAAGGCTGTTGCTGCTTTGGTAAAAAAACTTGTTAAAGATAATGAATTTCATCATTATTCATATCAATCATATGCCGATATCTTAAATAATGGCATTACATCTCAATTTTCTGATATTGCCAACATGAATGAATGTACTTTTTTATACAATGTTTGTGATAGTTTAACAGACGTGGCAATGAAGGAAACACACATTTTAGCTCTTTTTATGTTACCAAGAGATTCTACTTGTAATTATAAACGTGAACATGCTCATATACTTAGAAAACTCCAGGAGTTTCAATGTAAAGAAGTCCGTAGTATGTTATATGAAAAGTATGTAATTTCGGACTGTAGTGTAACAAATTTTATATCTTAGACGTATAGGGTTTGTCTGTACAATGGAAGATTGACCTTATTTTCGTCGTTTTTTTAAGTAGTAAGTACTTAGTATCAGCTTTAATAGCTGCATGACTGTCATCACTCATAAAGAAATAAGTAATTGTATACCAATTACAATTGTGTTTCAATTGACTCATGTGTTTTTATTATTCTTTCAAATATTGAATTTTGGAATTAAGTCACCGGGAATTTTGGAATTAAATATTTCGCTATATTATGTCGTTGCTGACGCTTACTCTAACTATAGGTAGCCTGTATTTAATCTATACTAATCACAGATGGTAATCTGTGATACTAATATATAATATACATATATATGTCACAGGAAAATAACAAGAACCGCAAGTTTATAAATTTCCTAGGAAATTTTAGGAAATTTATAAACCTTCGTAGGATTCTAAACGAGAGATAAATTGTATTATTTTACGCCCACATTTTCGCAAATTGATAAACTTACCGAACTGACGCGTAAAATAATAAATAAGCAACATTTTGTTGACGAACTGAAATTTACCACAGAGCTACGAAATTTTCATAGTGGCGATGACCAAAATAGTAAGAATTACTACTTACATAGACTTTTAAGTTTCAATTTCCTTAAATAAATAATTTCTAATCTTGTCAGACAGTAAGCGGGGGGAACGGGGGGCCGCAGGCCCCCCGGAAAAAAAAGGGGGGCTCGGGGGGCGAAGCCCCCTGCCAAGAAAAAACGACACAATTAACTCCAAATTTTGTTAGGTTAGGTTCAGGTTTTGTCTATGATTATTTACGCAAAAAAAGGAACCCCGCTTGCGGGGTTCCGTCGACATTTATGACAGAGTCCGACTTGTCTCACAAGAAATAAAATTCCTATTATTATTATACAATTTGTTTTATTTAATTCCTTCAATCAAAGCAAAAGTAATTTAATTTTTCATTACTATTTAAGTACCTACTGTTTTGTAATCGAAACTGATAAAGTTACAGTTTGGCAAGTCTGATTGTACCTAAGTCTATGAACACAAGCATTGCCACTGTCAACATTGACCAATCAGAGAGCAGTGCGTTATTTGCCTTATTTTAAAGAAGCGTAAAATTAAAAGCTCTTTTGTGATTGGTCAAACCGTTTAGAATCTTACGGATTGATATCCGTTAGTTTATAAATTTACCAAGAGACGTCGCAAATTGATAAATTTGCGAAAATGTGGGCGTAAAATAATACAATTTATCTCTCGTTTAGAATCCTATGAAGGTTTATAAATTTCCTAGGAAATTTATAAACTTGCGGATCTTGTTATCTTCCGGTGACATATATAAGAGGAAACATTTATTTTGTATGTAATTTCGGCCCAGTAGTTTTTGTTTTTTCACACCAAAACTACTGGGCCGATTTCAAAAATTATTTCATGATTAGAAAGCTGCATCTTCACTAAGTGAACTAGGCTTTAGATTATTACTAGGTGTAAACGAAACTATATGTTATGAAAAACTATATGTTATGAAACTACTGTTATGTCTAATTCCTTGCGAGCGAAGCTGCGGGCGTCCACTAGTAGGTAAGGTACTAAAGCTGTTCTATCTCTGTCTTGCCAATAGTTATGTTGCCAATTAATACGTAGATTCATAACAGGCACAGCCAATCTAATCTAATCTAAATTCGGACTGCAGTAGGTGGTATCAGTGTTGCTAAATTGAGAATTAATTCAACATTCTGAGGAAAGAGTCGTGATTGCGTAAAACAAGAAATAAGAACAAACGAATAATGAGAATTACTATAACGTAATTACAAGAACTTTAATGCAAATAGGTACCTACTTAGCGGGAATTTTGTCGTGTATAGGTAAGTACAATTATTAGGTTCATTTCCTTAGTAGTTTGCTTACAATACATAAATTTAAAACTATATTAATTATTTTTACATATAACAAGTATTTTCAATTCTGTCTTCAACAACGTTCTTGTGCCTGGCACTTGACAATTTTTTGGGAAAATCAGAATCTAGTTTGGGGTAATTTTATATACACGACCTGGACACCCGAACGTGTAAGGTTGCTTGTTAATATTTCGGCTTTGGTTGTAGTGTTTTGTACGCAATGCCGGAACCTCACTAGATGGTTCTTACAGATAATAACTAGGGATTTGACAAAAATACTATATAACTACGACAAGGGATATACAGATTAAACAAGCGCTGCCGGCTCACCTATTTAGCAGGTAAAATATTAATTTTATTTAAAACATGTAATTTTACAACCCATAGACATAATAATAATAAACATACTTACCTACTAAAGTGCCTTACCTTTTCTCGAGTATACGAGTAGGTCTTAGATACTAAACTTCCGAAGTAAAATAAGGTCTGATAGCTAGTTAACCGGTTCTCCTTTCCATTAGTTAACAGCTAATTTTTTTGTGAAAAGGGGGCGGGGGTAGGCGGAAGGGGAATCCAAAATTCAGCAACGGTGCATAGGTACTTTTTACTTATGTATTCCAGAAGAACCTATATACTTTTTGGTATGAATAGTAGGACCTATATTGGATCCATCTCAGGTGTTAAGTAAATGTTTCCACCAAGTTTCATTACAATTAGTTAGGCAGTAGGTACTCGTATTTCATTCCATCGTGCACATAGGGACAGATAGCCAGACAATGAATTTGAAATAATATTTTTGGAATCTGTATCGATTACTTATTATCCCTGAAAGGTTTTATTAAAGATTTATTCGAAATACAGATGCTCGATAAAGTTTGATTATACGAGATATGATAACTATGATTACAAAGCAAGGCATAGGTAGATAAAAGGCCATCTAGTAACAATATCATAATTTGGGATTTAATTTAAATTTTTAATCTAAAACATAAATAATTTAAGCAAATCAAAGTACATCAACATTGAAGGAAGTCCATGTTATTCAAGGGTTAGTTGATGCATAGGCAATTGTTTTTTTTTATATTCCAGGAAAAAAGACAAGATGCTGATTCTCAACGGAAATAACCTTGGAGAAAGGCACCGGGATCTCAATTCTAAAGTTAAAGACGCAAAAGATAAAAAAACTAATTTTGAAGAAGTAAAATCTCAAGTTGAAGAATGTGACGTGTACAAATTATTCAAAATTGATCTCGCGTCGAAATACAAGAATATTGACTACATTTTGGATGTGCTAAAGTGTGGAGATGCCTTTTACATTACTCGAGCCCTCAAGTGTCTGTGGCTCTATGATGATGACTCACAATTTATAAATGCAAGTTTTCTCGGCAGTAATATATTTCCGTTTATGTCTATGAAAATGAAAAGAAAAATGCTCACCATTATATCTATACATGTGAGAAACCCTGAAAGAGCAAAAGACTTGTACGAATACTGTAAGGCCAATGAAAGCAATCAATATGCACTGAAATTTCTCGTCTTCACATCGGACAATTTTAAATTGGATCTATTGAATAATGAGACGAACTTACATGAATTTAAAGATTCAAAATATTTAAAACAATTTGTTGGTAGTTCGTTTGATCTTGCTGAAGTTTACGCAAAGCTTCGCCATTACAACAATTACGTAATACACGAGCTTCGATTTATGTACTCGGTGTCATCTGAAAAATATTTAACTTTTTTAGAAAAATATACCACTGTCTATGAAAACACATACTCTAACAACCTCTTGAGGCTTGGTATAAGAATATCCAGAGATATTTTGAAAGATTTTAAACTAAGAGTTATAAATCACCCTATGTTGTATATAAACAAATTAAACAAAGCTAAGCTAGTTAAGTATCTGACAGTTGAAGATATTAAATCATTGGGTTTCGCGTTGTTGCCAAGGGAATCTGTTAATTTCTGGGATGGAAATTTTTACCTAACATACAAATTTATGTTTGCAAAGTTACCAGCAAATGAAATATTCACTTATCTTAAACAAATATACACTGCGAAATATAACGACGAAATTGAAATGAGGATCGAATTCTATCAATTGAAATACTACGAGATGTTTACAACTATTGAAGAACGAGAGGCGTGGGCGCTTCGGCACATAAAATGCGACAAAGAATTGCCAGGAATCGAAGATTTTATATGGTATAAATTTTTCAGATATACAAAGGCTATTGGTCCAATTAAACGATTGGTATTTCTTACCCCAGACCAGGAAAAGCGGTCTCGAATCCTGAACATTCTCCCAGAAACCGCAACAAACCAAGAAGATTTGATTGAAATACTTAGGTATTACTACCAGAGTCATGTAAATGAAAGCGAAACACATAAAGATAGTTTTATAGATACCATTATGAAACACCATGATATATATTTGTTTAATACTGAATGTTGGAATTTACTTGATCAATTGTTACATAGTTTAAACGTATATTCAAATGAAATGTACATAAGAGAGTCATATAAATTTAAGTCAATGGTATATTATAGTTTGCACAATAAGGAATTACCAGAGGCACTTGCAACATATGCTGATTATAAGCTTTACGCCGTTACGAAATTAATAAATGAACTTTCTGTAGAACGTAACGCATTAGTCGCTAAGTATTTAATAAATCGTTATATTGAAAATATATTGAGTTTAAAAGAGCAACTAGCAAATGATCCGTCTTGTAACGCGCATGAAAAAAAATGGAAAATATCATTTCGAATTAAGAATATAAAAAATATCATATATTATTTTAAAAGACCATTGGACGAAATGCCTGACATAGTATATCAACCTAAATGGCCAGGTGATAAATACTGTAAGTTTGTACCAAATACTGAAGACGATTTTGTACGTTGGATAAAGCAAGATATACAATCTGCTATAAAAGGTATAGATGTAATCAGATGCAATACATACAGATGGAATTTCAGACTCACTCGCTTGTTTCGAAAACTAAATGTTTACTTCTCGGGTGACGTTGGCATTGAATACCTTAAATATTTTACTCATTACTTAGACTACATACCAGAAGGTTGGCGTGAATACAGAAATATCAAAATGGCTGTAGTAGGAGTGTTGTATTTAAGCGATAAAAACTACAAAATAGAGTTATTGGAAAAATATGTTCCTCTAAGTCCAGAAACAACACATGCAAGCCATCAAGTTTTTCAAGTTCAGAAAGCAATCTGCCGTTTAGCTTACCACTCACGACCATTTCTTCCATTACCAATCATACATAAATACATTATAGGTGAATACACACATTATTGTTTGCCAACGTTCATTCATTACTTAGCTAAAATGCCGTCTACCCAAGATTTTATTGAAGCCGTACAAAACGCTCCATTGTCAATTCAAAAGCCTGGTCTACGTCTCGCTTTCGTAGCTTACCGCCTAGAAACATTGAAACCTGTTATTATAAGTGCATGGAAAGGAACGAAAAATGTATCGTTACGAAAGGTATTGTACGCTACATTATTTTATAGAATATTGAAAGAAAATGATGATGCTCAAAGAGAGTTGTATGACGTTTTAAAAACTTTCACATCGGAACTGAATCACGATGATCACGACGATGTTTTCTCTTTACTGGTTTCGGATGATCTACCGAATGTGTTCAAGGGTGATTTTATTGAAATAGCTTGGACAACGGTTAGTAAACTCCCTGACAAACCCGTGGATATCAAACGGAGAATCAGTATAATTCGTCACATGGAACGATATATAGATTTAGTTCAACGTGAATTCCCTCGCAACCAAATAATTCAGGACCACGTTCAAACAACTTTGAATGTAGAAAATCTGAATAGAGGCTGTGGTATTTATACCACAGAATTATGTAAAGCTAAATGGGAACTAACTACTAAATATATAGTAAATTTCAAGAATAAAGAAGAACAAAAATTAAGTTTGGATTTACTACAAACGATTATATCTAAATGTTTAGAATCGTGGAGTTTTGGTAAAGGAAACATTTACACTGTGCGAATTTTTTTAATTAATTTTATTAGAATGATCATGAATAAAGATCCTAAAAACAAAAAGCTATGTGCATACATGGTGCCAATTTACCAATGCATACATAATATTTTAAAGTATAATTTAAAAAAAGAAGAAATTTATTTCATTACACTGGAATTAAGGTTGTCCATTATATGTAGAAAAATTATTCACCGGTTAGACAATGAAGTCGACGGTGAGAGTGATAAGCCTAAATATGAATCAAGCAGCGAAATGGCTTATGCATTTGGAAAGGCTGTTGCTGCTTTGGTAAAAAAACTTGTTAAAGATAATGAATTTCATGATTATTCATATCAATCATTTGCCGATATCTTAATTAATGGCATTACATCTCAATTTTCTGATATTGCCAACATGAATGAATGTACTTTTTTATACAATGTTTGTGATAGTTTAACAGACGTGGCAATGAAGGAAACACACATTTTAGCTCTTTTTATGTTACCAAGAGATTCTAGTTGTAATTATAAACGTGAACATGCTCATATACTTAGAAAACTCCAGGAGTTTCAATGTAAAGAAGTCCGTAGTATGTTATATGAAAAGTATGTAATGTCGGACTGTAGTGTAAGAAAATATATCTTAGACGAATAGGGTTTGTCTGTCAAAGGGAAGATTGACCTTATTTTCGTCGTTTTTTTTAAGTAGTAAGTAGTAATAGCTGAATGACTGTCATCACTCATAACGAAATAAAGGTAATTGGTATATTGACTTATTTGTTTTTATTATTTTTTCAAATATTGAATTTTAGAATTTTGGTTTTGGTTGACTTTCAGAAGCTACCAACCAGCTGCTGCAGTTTAAAAGCCTTGCCATCTAATTCCATTTCCAGGTAGGTAGATATATATTTACCAAACTATATATGGTTGGTCTCAATATGCGGCTTGGGTTGTGGGTTCTACTGAATATTACTTACCTACTAGTCTTAATATATATGTATATTTGTGTACGTGAGTATGACAGTGAACTCCTCCTAAAAAGGTGGATAGATGTTGATGAAATTTTTTGTATGTGTTCAAGGACATTCGAGAATGGTTTAGATTCACAATTTGGTCCACTGGAAAATGATTAATAAACACTATTTTAGTATTTTTATTTTTAACCGTCGTTCATTGACGTGAAGCGTCGCGTCACTTTGACATATGGCAGAACAACGTTTGCGGGGTCAGCTAGTTATTTTATATTTAAATTGAAAGTAAATCGGAGGGAAACTCCGAGACGTCGTGGTATTGCTTCTCGCCCGAGAGTGAGCAGCCGACGAAAGTGTTTATCCGAAGACTCCCGTCGGATACCGAGCCTAAAGCTATCAAAGATACCTTGGCGAGCCTGGGCCACCCAGCGCGCCACTGTAGGCCAAATCCGGTGCGTCAGTTACTTGGCTACCCTGTATGTCGTCGAGCTGGCGCACATGACCCAACAGGACCTCAGTCGTCTGTACAACGTGACTGAGCTACACGTACATGTCGTATGAGTCGAGATTCAAGCGTGGAGAAGCCTTTCATAATACATATGTACCAACGTCAAAGTGAATTACATATTTCAGGTTTTTTTTTCCCATTTCTTAGCCTGCACGGTTTGTGCGTCAGCCATGCAAAAAGGTTAAGGGCCCCATATACGGTACAATTGATCTGTACGATCCGTCGTTTCAGACCGATCGAAAAGACGATTGATAGTGTATGTCAAGATCGTGAACGATTTACTTAATCGAAGACGATGTCGGAGATCGCAACAAAAACCCATGCAATCATGAATATCGTAAACGATAAATCGACAGTGTATGGCTGTTTACGATCAACGATTCGATTTTTGACTCACTCAGACCACAGATTAGTATATTAGTAGCTAGCTAACTCAGACGCCGGCCGCCGCACGCATCGCATCGCGCGTGTACGTAACTACGGTAGTTTATCTACGAGTAGGTAGTAGGTCTGTGTTACCTAGCAACACAAACAAATGTCTCATGTTTGTATCGCGTTTCTGTATTTTAGGATGATTTTATGTAACACTAGTTTCAATAATTGTAGGCATATTGTAGGTATCTACGTGGGTTCGGTCATTCTCATATAAGCAGTTAGAATATTTACATGCGAATACTGATTTCGCTTTAATAGTCTTTTCTTAACCCAAATTTTTCGAGGCTTACTTTTTTCTTTTGTAGCCGAATCAAAGTTACTGCCACATACATAGCTAAGGAAAAGAACTTCGCTTTCCATTTTATAGGGCACGTACTGAATTGTAGCGTCCATAGCCCAATGGCTCGCATCGATGTGATCGAAAGAGTTAAGAGGAAATCAGTCGACACTTTTTCCATACAAACGTATTCCCCTGTTTCCTCCTAGGATAATGAAGTTACAGAAGAAGCAAAAATACCATACGATATACGTACCTACCTCTGCCATGACTGTATGTTTTTTTTTTCATAATTTGATTAATAGAAGAGAAAAAAAGTTTGTGGATGGGTGACCGCTAGTGGCAAAATTTCATGGACGCTACCGTTCTTCAGAGGGCACGTTAAGCCGTCGGTCTCGGTTGTTTTCAATGGTGGAAACAATCGTTAAGCCTTGTCGAAGACCTTCGGGTGGCTTGAGAACATTCGAACCCTCCACCAATCCGCATTGGAGCAGCTTGGTAGAGTATACTCTAGATCTCCCGCAGCTGCGTCGGTGGGGGAGACCCGTGCCCAGCAGTGGGACGTCTATGGGTCGCAGCGACTGAATTATTTGAACACGTCTTTATCCTTCCGTTTCAAACAAGTAAATGATGATCGTCACAGAGTACCTTTGATCGTTACGATCAATCGTTTCGTGTGTGCGTGGCATATTTGTGACGATCGATCGATTACGTTTTCCGTCGTAAATGGTCAATCGTACCGTATATGGGGCCCATTAGGAAGTGTGTTATTGGATTTATTTTATTGGATTGGAAATTGGAACGGAATTTGGAAAAGGATCAGGTAAATTCAGAGTAATTATTCTGATTTATTTAATTAGTAATCTGTGACTCTGTGTGACTCTCTGTGACCGGTGGTACCTATAATTACTATGTTCTGTGCTGTGACTCTAGATAAGGGAGTTATAGCTACTTTTATTTCACTATCACATGAAGTTATTTTTTTTATCACTCTTATTAATATATCACGCGTGATAACTCACGACCGCTATATTTAATTAGTGACGATTATTGTCAGTGGGTGTATTTTAATTTATGACGGGATAACGTTAACGTCTTCTAAATCAGCAACACGAACGAAAAAGTGTGACGTGATTTGTCGTTACCTCGCTCTGACGTCATGAGGCGTTATTGACAACCGTTTCCATGGCTACTAAAATAGGGAACAACTTGCTCAATGTAGGGAACTGTCAAAATTGATTGTATAGACTTGTCTGTTGTCTGTTAACTTTGTATTTTCAATTCTCCTTTTTTTTTTTATAATTGTATAAAATAATGATTATGACGTTATCACGTAAATCTATCGTCCGTAAACCGACTTTACAGACAACCATTTTTTTATTCCGTCTGTTAGATCTACACAATTATTTTTTATATTTTTTTAGATCGAATGTACCTATTACAAAAGTAGGTATCATTCGGACACGATATTCTATGTACAAGTTATTTTAAAACAGATTATGATATATCGAGTGAGAGTGATGCGTGAAATTTGCATACAAGTGACTCTCACACAGCTGACACTGTCACTGTCAGGAATGTCAGATAAAGGCAACGACCGAGGATTTTGCAAATGCCAGAATAAATAAAAAAAATTCTTTGCAAATCAATTCGCAGCGCACAGTAAAAAAGCCACCTCAATCTGAAGGTGCTTCAGTTTGCTTAGGCAAACTCAGTTTGAGATGGTTAATTAATTTAGATAAAAGTGAAGTTCACACTGTTCACAGCCTATTCAAAATCAGGAAAGGTAAGTTCATCATACAGTTATTTAAAATGACATCATCCTGGTAAATATAGGAAGGAGGTGCTTTATGGGTAGCCGCATCGCATACCAAATAAGGGAGTACTTAATAAACCTAGTGTTAGTATAGGTTAAAATCTGTGTTTTAACATCGTAATTGTAAATGTACCTGTATAATTCTTGGAAATAGCTTTACCCCTTGCAACTGCCTATTATTATTATATGAAATATTTATTCCGGACACATCGACCATAACTGATCGTTTGCGTCCACAGCTTGTTATAGTTCACCATATAGTCCTACTGCTTTAAGGAAAGCTAGTACTTTAGCGATTTTATTTCATCCGGATGCAATCATGCATCCATTGCACATCACAGCATTGTGTGGTGAGGTGCTCTGGACTCTCAGGCAGGCTCTCAGGACTCTCCTCCAGCCAGTACCTGCAAACTTCAGAGATAGTAACTCCTAGTAGGGGTATATGCCTTCTTAGTTTGCAGTGGCCCGTGAGTGCTCTAGTTATCATTCTGATATTGGGTCTGCTGAGTTTTAGTAACTCTTCAGATAATTTCCTGTCGTAGCCTCTTAATAGAGCTTTGGAGTGAAATTGACCAGGCTCTTTAACCCATGATTCAAGAGCTTCCTCTCTGCACTGTTGCAGAAGCTTGTGACAGATAGTACTCTTTGGAATACCACAACCGGATAATATAATAACTTGCCATTACCCATAGATGTTTAGACAAAATACACATTTTGTACATGTTATCTGATTGTGGTGGGATTGTATAATGAGTTACATTACAAATTGATCAAAATTTAATTGATACAAGATAACAAGCAAGCACACGATTCTGTAATCACTTATCTGCTGATGCCCATGACAATTGTGACAAACTTTGAATGTAACTATTGTGAAGATGGCCAGTTTGTAGACGATTTTAATATGAAAAATTCTTTATTAGTAAGTATAGATTCAAGAAAGAAATTAAATGTCACTTGCTATAACTGTGAAGGACACATCTTGAGGAAACCTGCATGCCTGAGAGTTCTTCATAATGTTCTCAAAGGCATGTGAAGTCTACCAATCTGCACTTGGTCAGCATGGTGGAATATAATCCTTCCCATTCTGAGAGTAGACCCGTGAACATCAGTGGGACAAAGAAAGGGTAGTAGTGGTGGTGGAGTAAGTATAGTAGAATCATAGAGTAATGACTATAGTATGTAGTCCGTGGTAGAACTATTTCACAGTTAGTTATTTCCCAGTCACAGATGAGTATCTACCTTGGTTTGAGGACTAAAATAGTTGCCTCTACAAATATACAACTGCCTCTTCAAACATACATCTATAGATATAGATAGATAACCTATAGCTACTATTGCTTTAAAAACTTTATATAATAAGCTACTAAAACTAGAGCTCCTGCACTATTTTAAAAGCTTTTATTTAACTTCACTCGTATGTATTCATTCATTCATGTAAGTATGTATGTCCTGGAATCTTGCCACCAATATTTTACCCACTTCCACTGAAGCTATCGAGCTGAAATTTGGCACACATATTTGGTTCCGATGACAATGCATATATATATAGTATAGTATAGTATAAATTAAAAAATTAAAAAGCTTTTTAACTTATTTTTAACAGTATAATTTTATTTTACTTGAACTAATGTACCAGTTTGTACACTAAACTCACACAAATACTTTTATTCCTTGCAGTCTCCTTGAATGTGTTGTCTAGTAGGTACCTACTGTGTGCCTGATCATTCATGTGTTCTTGAACCCAATTTTTGTGAGCTTCTTCATAGTATCTTTATAACTTTACTTCATTTGAGGTATAAGTAGGTGGATGTCTAATCTATTTTCCATGTGACATTTAAATTAAAATAATTCTGTAAAACAGAGTTACTGATAATTTTATGTCTGAAATTTTATTTTTTTATCTACAGAAAATAAAATACGTACCCTTACCTATATTTCTTTATTTTAACCAATACCTTCAAATTTTAATTTTCATGGATGTAGGTTGAGAAATGACGTAGTCGTATACAAACATAACACAGAAACATTAAACATGTACTCATCCATAGATGATAGATAGAGCATGTTTTCTGAATAAAAAGTAAGTAACGATATGTAGGTAGTACATATATGATATGATTTCTAGGCCTAAATCTACGTGAGTACATACTACAATTCATTCAAATCCGTTCCATATTTTTTGTGTAACTAAGCAACATAAATTAAAAAAATTATCTTTTAGGGGTGGAATTAAAAAAATTCTTTGTTTTTCTGTACAACATAAAAGTTAGCCAGCCAGCCAGCAGCTAGCCCAGCAGTTAAGGCCTGTACAACGGTAAACAATGAACCCCGAATTTTAACAAGTTAGGGGTCTAATTTAAAAAATGATGAAATAGTTATTTCTTTATCTTTAACCGATAGGTCAAAATTTAATTTTCATGGAAGTAGCTTTAGAAATGACGAAGTTTCATACAAATTCCCTCATTCCCCATTCAAACCCGTTTTTAACCATCTTAGAGGTAGAATTATGAGAATTAAACTGGTCCCTTTATTTTTACAATTTCATTTTTCATGTATGTATCTTGAGATATGACAAAGTTTCATACAAACTTTCAACCCCCTTTTCACCCCCTGTAAGGTTGAATTCCGAAAAATCCGTTCTTATACCTAACCTTAGTCTTAAAAGCAACACAAGTGAAAAAATTCAGCTCTCTAGGTCTAAAGGTTTAGGCTGGGCGTTGATGAGTCATTCAGGCCTTTGAATTTTATATAAAGACTAGCTGAACCGGCAAACGTTGTTTTGCCAATCATAATTGAAGGAAATTATTAAAAATAAAAATCGCGATGGAAAAATAGGGGTTGATCGTAGAGGGTTGAAAATTCAGGGTTGTATGTATTTTCTAATGTTGTATCATAAAAAAATAAAAAAATAAAAATAGATCAAAAATTAAAATAAAAAAAATTTGGGGTGGACTACCCTTAACATTTAGGGGGATGAAAAATAGATGTTAGTCGATTCTCAGACCTACTGAATACACATATAAAATTTGGTAAAAATCGGTAAAGCCGTTTCGGAGGAGTACTGCAACAAACATTGTGACACGGAAATTTTATATACAAGGTGTCCCAAAATTCAACGATAATCCTGAAACAGAGGATGGTCCTGCTAATGACTACTCCAGGAAAAAAAAGAAAAAAAATATATCTCGTTTTTTTTTCAAATTACGTAATAAAAAGGAAATTCTTAGAAAATTTACACCCCTTATGATATTTTTAACCACCATGACCACAATTTTTGAGATATTTCTGATATTTTTTTTGTATCCGTGACCTAAGTAGTACTGCTATCTACTACAAATCTTAAATTTTCTATAATGTCTGTAGTTTTTACACAATAAACAATTAAAATCATTGTTTTCCCAAAAAATTTTGATCAAATTTACTTTCAATCCACTTTCACTCACTGTGGTGTAAAAAAAAAGTATGGACACTACTATGGCAAGTTTTTTTAAAAGTTGACGCAACTAATCAAGATTCTAAAATGGTATAATACTCTTGGAAAACTAGTCACAAAAAAAAAGTATAATATTTCTAAACAAGAACCATATTTCAAAAATTGTTCTTGTCGATTAGTAATAACTTTTACTTTGTGCCCAAAATAGGTTTTTTGGTGGTGAAAAATGTTTGAGTAGATCCTGTCTTTGAGACGACCCCAATAGAAGAAGTGTTGGGGGATTAGATCGGGTGAAAGGGGTAGCCATAAGATAGGACCAAGTCGACCGATCCAACGCCCTGGATACTCTTGGTTTAAGTAGTCTCGCACAGGATGGGCATAGTGAGCTGGGCGACCATCATTTTAAAACCACATGTTTAGTAAATCACTCAAAGGCACGTCTTCTAATAAGTCTGGCAAGTTATTTTGTAAAAAGTTCAAATAATTATTTCCATCTAAGTTTCCTTGTAACTCAAACGGCCCAGTTAAAGTTAAACAGTCCAAAATAATGCAAAGTCAGTTCAATTTGCAGATTACTTGATTCACACGTCAATTGAATAATTAACGGTGTACAGTAAAGAAAGAAGCAGAGCGTACTGACTGCTGAGAACAGCAACTTCTCTACCTGCCCTATTGTTATTTGATAACGACATCTACATCTACCTCTGACTAACATGTAATCTCTCTCTATCTATCTCTGTCTTCTAAATTTGTTTGACTACGCACATGTCCCATTTAAATCCAAGAAATTTACAACAAAAATCATATTTTGGGCACATGATAACTATCAACAAGTACAATTTATGAAATTTGGTTCTTGTTTAGAAATATTACACTTTTTTTTTGTGACTAGTTTTCCAAGAGTATTATACCATTTTGGAATCTTGATTAGTTGCGTCAACTTTTAAAAAAACTTGCCATAGTGGTGTCCGTACTTTTTTTTTACACCACAATGAGTGAAAGTGGACTGAAAGTAAATTTGATCAAAATTTTTTGGGAAAACAATTATTTTAATTGTTTATTGTGTGAAAACTACAGACGTTATAGAAATTTTAAGATTTGTGGTAGATAGCAGTACTACTTAGGTCACGGATACAAAAAAAATATCAGAAATATCTCAAAAATTGTGGTCATGGTAGTTAAAAATATCATGAGGGGTGTCAATTTTCTAAGAATTTCCTTTTTATTATGTAATTTAAAAAAAAATCGAGATATATTTTTTTTCTTTTTTTTCCTGGAGTAGTCATTAGCAGGGCCATCCTCTGGTTCAGGATTATCGTTGAATTTTGGGACACCTTGTATATATATATATATATAGATAGATAGATTAGATAATATATTTCAGTGTTTAGATTATTAATCCAAGTAAAAAATAACACTTTTTTAATCTAGAAGCGTAAATTGAACAGAAAATTATCAGAATTAATTTAACTTGTTTTTGATTGTGCACAAACAGACAAACAGACAATATTTTTGAAAAAAAAAAAAAAAACATTTTACTATAATGCCCCTGAATTTAAATCTTGAAAAAATATTCAATGCACCGAAAAAGCTGCTAAATGATCTGACTTAACTTTATATTGTAGGACTGATATTTTCAGGAACATGAATGAAGTCGATAACTAAATTTGGATTAGACAGATATTATAATATGTTAGAGTACCTATCATGTCATGTTAATAATAAATTTTCTGTTTATTCATTCTATCCCACCATGGTGTTTCATTCATTATCATAGCTTACTTGATCTTACTTGTCTTTTAAAGTATGTGAAGTTGGTTTTTCAATTAATTACAGGATTACACAAACACAATGGTTGTTGTATCTGGAAATACCTTGGGGGAGAGACAGCGGGACCTAAACTCTAAAGTCGCAGACGTAATCGCTGCTAAGAAAGAATTCAACAAAATAAAAACTGAAAATGAGACAAGTGATCTAGATAAATTGTATAAAATAGACATTGCAAACCAATACAGAGATATTGATTACATTGTAGAAGTATTGAAGTCAGGCGATACCCTTTACATATCAAGGACACTCAGATGTATGTGGTTATATCACGATGATTACTTTCATGTTATTAATGCAGAAAATTTACACTTAAACATTTTTCCCTACATGTCCATTAATATGAAGAAAAAAATGCTGGTAACTATGTCGACGCACATCAGGAATGAACAACGAGCCTCAATGTTCTTTTTATACTGCAAAAAGAATAAGATGCCCAATATTGCATTTAAGTTTTTAAACTTCACGTCAGAAGATTTCAAATTAAATGTGCTAAAGAACGAATGGAACAATACTTTCTCTTCATACTTGGACTCGGAAATTAAATTGCATAATTTTATTGGAGACTCCTTTGTGTTGGCTACGGCTTGGATCAAATCCTCTGAATGGCGGCATGTACACGCTATTCAAAATTTGAAATTTCTGTATTCAGTAGATAATTATAAGTTTTTAGATATTATGGAAGAATATATATCCATTGATGAAAATAATATGTTTAGGTTAAAGCGGTTAGGAATCAGAATTTCTCGAGATATCATGATCAAACACAAGCAGAAAGTTTTAGACAAGCCATTACTGTATATAAATAGTTTAAACAAGAGTATGATAACAAAATATAGTACAAGTGATAACGCTAAAAAATATATGGCCAGGTTGCTTCCAGACACAGTTGAACAATTTTGGAGTATTCAATATTTTAATATTTATGATTTCATTATAAACTTGATGCCAGGTAATGAAAAATTTCAGTTTTTAAAGCAGTTGTTCAATTTGAAATATCCAAATGAATCTTTTGAACTTGATAATCGGTTTTATCAATTAGAATATTATAAAATTATGACAAACGAAGAGAAAGAGTTATGGGCTTTGCGTCATTTGCAGGACAAGCAAGAGTATTTAGGTAAAGGGAATGATTACATTTTGTACCAATTTGTGAATTTTCAGAAAGCTTTCATAGAATTGAAAAAGTGCATTATGAATTCACCAGATAAGAACAAAAGAGCAGCCATTATTAACGTTCTTTTAGATGCAGTTCAGAATCAAAAAGATTTGGCAACAGTATTAAATTACTTCTATGACAGGCATATAAATGAAAGTGAAGATTTTAAAAATCAATTTATTAATAAGGTAATGGATGATCATAAGGTATTTGAGTTTAATGATGAATGCTGGGAAGCACTAAACAAACTTTTTAGCAGCTTGGATATTTATATGGTAAACAGACCTTTCGGCAATTTTACTTATAAGGCTGTTGCTGTGGCTTGCCACATACTTCGTAATCAGCCATTGCCCCAGGCATTATTAAATTTTATCGATTTGGATGTAAATTACCACTATTTTGGTTATTTATATGAAAAAATGAGCAAAGAAAAATCTGAAATAGTATTGCAATACATGATAAAGCTATTTGTTGAAAAACTTCAACCATTTGAACAAGATCCTAACAACAAGAACTTACGACAAAAACTTAAAAAGTATGTTAATAATATTTTTACTCTATTAGGTACTTTTCATAAAGATGACGAAGAGTGCCCTGAAATTGTAAAGAAATTTAGAGAAATAGATATGCCGAGCCAAAAGGAACCCAAGAAAATTACAGAAAAAGATATACTTAGATTTTTAAAAAAAGATATAAAAATGGCAACTGATGTGTTACTTCACTTTGAAAATCATATTATTGATTGGCCCGAGAGATTAAATAATGTTTTAAGAAAACTAAAAGTTTATTTTCCATACGACCTACGTCCACAATACTTAAGTTTTCTGGATCGATGGCTTTCCAATTTATCCGATGATTATGGAAGCAACAGAGTCATTAAGGCTGCTATATTCGGTATATTGCAAATAGCAGATAGAGATTTTAAAGTTGCTTTAATGGATAAATATCAACCACTGGGGTCCAAAATAGATCATTCAGAGAATTTTGATAGAAAATTGCTTACTATTCAAGAAGCTATTTGTAGATTTGTTGGTTATTCTCGTCCTCCTGTTCCTATGGAAATGGTGTTAAAATATATTAAAGGAGATTATGTGCATTTTTGTCTGCCGATGTTTAATATGTATTTAGTTAATCTTCCCTTACCTCAAGCTATTGAGTTTACAGAAGCTATTATAAACGCACCAGTATCTGTGCAGAAACATGGACTTCGCTTAGCTTTTCTATGCTATTCTAGTGAAAACTTAAAGAATTTAGTTTTAAATGCTTGGAAAAAGACAAAGAACGTGTCTCTAAGATTAATACTTTATACTTCCTTATTTGACAAAGTAATAGATGAATATGAGGAGGATGAAATGCGAACAGATTTATACGAAGTTTTAAAGCTCATGACATTAGATTTACGTGAAGATGAAGATTACTTATTTAATTTGATAAGTTCAAATCGAATGTCCCTAAAATTTAGAGGTGATTATTTACGAACTGGCTGGGATTTGGTTACTAAGTTACCTGATAAACCAAGTAACATTAAAAAGCAAACAGAAATAATTAAATGTATTGAAAGAAATATAAAGATTGTTAAGAGAGACTATGTACGTACGTGTATTATTAATGAACATGTTCTGGAAATGCTGGATAACAGACGTCTACGTCCGCCTTCTGCAAGTGAATTAGAAGAATTGTATAAAGTTAAATGGGGAATTACAGCCGGTTGTATTGTCCAGTACTCAAATAGTATAGAGTTAGAGGATAGTTTAGGGCTGCTGAAGCTTATTTTCACAACATGTTTAAACTCGTGGAATGAAGTTCATGACGATTGCCTTGTATTTCAACAATTTTTCTATAATTTCCTAAACACAATGAAAACTAAAAGCTTGATATATTCAGTAAGTGCATGGCGCATTTTTGATCACATTCTTGTCGTGTTGAAGGAATCATTACCAATGAAAGAGATATATTTAACAGTCTGGGATTTACAACTGTACATTTATGCTAGAATCAGTGTAGACGATGGCGACTCTGTAATGACTGACAGTGGTGATAGTATTACACAAGTTTCTAGTGATGATATGATACTTATAATTACTAAGTTCGCAAATCATGTAATACAATTTGTACAAGAGCTTTTATTAAAGCAACAGTTTTATACAACATTTTATCTAGTAATTACAAAATTGTTAAAAACGGAATTGCGTGATATACAATGTAATTTAAACAAAGAAAATTTAGATCTCGAACTTATTTTTTGCGATTTGTTAACAAATGCTAGTATGAAAGAGACAAATTTACTTTCTTTGATGATTTTGCCTCTTAGTGTTTCTGAGGAACAAAAAGATACTCGTACTGAAATCTTGAGAAAAATACAAGCATTTGGTGATGAAGAAGTTCAAACCCTGCTTTGTTCCACTTTAAAAAGAGGCGATTTCAAAAAAATGTTTTAGACGTAATACGGTCGTCTCGCATTCGTAATAATTAAAATCAGGACAATACTAAAAACAATTAAACCTCGCTAGCTTAAAACAACTAAAAGTGGATAAGTCTTGTTGTAATTGTATTTTAAAAGCTTTTATTTAACTTCAGTCTTCACTCGTATGTATCTATGTAAGTATGTATGTCCTGGAATCTTGCAATCAATATTTCACCCACTTCCACTGAAGCTATCGAGCTGAAATTTGGCACACATATTTGGTTCCGATGACAATGCATGAAAATAAAAAAAAGTTTTAAAAAGCTTTTTAAAAAAAATATTTTCTAATTAGGTATCTTTACTTTTTATACTTAGTTCTTGATTTATTTAGGAACCAAGTATTCCATTTTGTTATTTATGTACCCATATCTTTATATTTTTCATACACCTTGATAGTTCTCTTCAGTTAATTATAATTACTGTCATGGAGTAGGTATTTTGTAAGTAGGTAGTATTTGGATTTAGCTGCTAACATTTTGAAATCATTTTAGTTTTAATTTTGTTTTTACTTTCATTTTACTTTATGTAAAAATTTATTACAATTGTTTTTATCATCACAAGATTAAACAATAATCGTAGCATGCGTTGCGCGTAAGTCTTGTTATCGTCTGTTTAACGATCATGTAAGATAAGTTGGCATTTTTTTAAATAAAGTTTTATTTCATGTAATTGTGTACATAAATATTAAAATAAATAAAATAAAGAATCCTACCGAATTGTATATAATATATAAATATATATAATCCACAATGGAGCAGCGTGGAGTATGCTCTAGAGTACTCTAGACCTCTTTTATCTGTTCTGTGCTCTAGACCTACTGCAGCTATGTCTCTGGAGGAAACTCGTGCCTTGCAGTGGGAGGGCAAGATAAGCCGTGAAATCTGTTTATCGTAAGATAAAAGCTTCATAATAGTCATAACGCCATCTCAGAGGTTTTCAAACCGCCAAACATCCTATACAGAATCACCTTTCCCTCCTTCCACGCAGCCAAGTGTCAGGATGGCGCTGTAGAGTCTAGTCAAACTTACTAAAGCCATTTGGAGGAGCATGGTCAGCGCCATGTTCGAAACAACATGAGTGCCTGGCGTTTTGCGTTTATGTAAACGTCTAGCGACCTTCCGAGCCTCCAAAGGCGAGATGGAGTCGTATCCCTCGGGCTGCGGTGTCGGGCCACTGTTAAAGTCCGCTACACACGTCTCCACAAGCTCGCAGTGTCCAGCTGCTGCAGTGGTACCGACAGAGCAAGCGCTGAGCGAATTGCTCTTCCAGGTGCTGGTCAAATACATCCGCCCGGCCGTGTGTTGAAATATAGGCTATGCTATAGGTAAGGTATCAGACCCCTTCCACTATTATCATTGCTTCGCTGCGACCCATAGACGTCCCACTGCTGGGCACGGGTCTCCCCCACAAACACTTCTGCGGGAGGTCTAGAGCATACTCCACCACGCTGCTCCAATGCGAATTGGTGGAGGGGTTAGTGGCCAACCCAGTGTCGAATGTTTTCAAGCCACCCGAAGGTCTTCGACAAGGCTTAACGACTGTTTCCACCATTGAAAACAACCGGGACCGACGGCTTTACGTGCCCTCCGAAGCACGGTAGCGTCCATGAAATTTTGCCACTAGCGGTCACCCATCCACAAACCGACCGCGCCCGTCGTTGCTTAACACTGCTTCGATCATTGCTTACGTCACTGGAAATGTAGGAATTAAATATTTCGCAATATGGCGGTATTGTTGCTCATTCTCATTATAGATAGCCTATCTTTATTATTACTAAAGCTGTTCTATCTCTGTCTCGCCAATAGTTTTGTCACAAAGTAGATATTAGGTACAGAGATTAAGCTTCTTAAGAACATGCAAAATTGTTACCTATTTTGGTAGGGTTGTCACAACAGGTTAAGAGAAATTAAAGAAATCATTTGTTAAATAGTTTTATTATTCAGAATATAAAAAGAATACTACAATAAGAACCAATACAGAATAGAAAATAGAAAATAACATACTTTACAAATTTCTTACTCTAATAATTTTATTTTTATAATGTTTATTTTTTAATATTTTATTATTTATTTTTATGGTATGGAAAATTCTAAATCTAATATATAGTTTTTTCAAGTAATGTATCAGGAAACACTCACATGGCATATCAAATCCTAGCTGCAGCGTCAGGTTATAATCTATCATATTATTGTACTGTCACCGAAGTTACGCAGGAAAAATTTCAGTTCAATAAGACATCTGGATGTGGTTCAAATCTCACTTGCAATACTTAAATTTAAAACACATAGTACGTACCAACCCACCCACATACCTACAAATGTTTAGTAAAAGCTTGTAATAATAATAAAAAGGTAAAAACACACCGTGTAGTACACATTTCTTATTAAAAAAAGGATAATTCCGTAAAATAAAGGTACTTACTTGAAAAAGTAATAATCAAATATTTACTTACCTATTGCACTCCTTGGGATAGTTAAAGTGTGGTTAAAGTATGATATATTTTTATTTTTTCTAGCATTATTCATACACACAGTACAATATACAACCATTATTATTAATACCACGTTTTTATATTAGACCAGCTGACCCGGCAAACGTTGTTTTGCCATATAAATAATTTTTAGTTGATCGTAGAGGGTTGAAAATTCAGGGTTGTATGTATTTTCTAATGTTGTATCATAAAAAAATACAAAAATAAAAATTTGTCTAAAAATTAAAAAAAAAAAATTTGGGATGGACTACCCTTAACATTTAGGGGGATGAAAAATAGATGTTAGTCGATTCTCAGACCTACTGAATACGCATATAAAATTTGGTAAAAATTGGTAAGGCCGTTTCGGAGGAGTACTGCAACAAACAACACATTGTGACATGGAAATTTTATATATTAGATTTATATCTATATCTTTATCTTATATCCATACTAATATTATAAATGCGAAAGTGTGTTTGTTTGTTTGTTTATTTGTTTGTTTGTCCGGCTTTCACGTCGCAAGGAAGCTATTATGTATATGGTATTGTTTTTGTGTGTCGACATAGTGAGGAGGGTGGAGAGTGACGTAGGCTACTTTTTACCGCGGTAAAACATCCCCATGGGAAGATATCGATGTTTTGTTATTTGATAGATATTTAGTTCCGAATGTTATTAATAGATGGCGTTAGTAAAATTCATTTTCAAGTTCTGAATCACGTATATGATACACAAGTCATTGTTAATTCCCTTTGACCACGCGGGCGGAGCCCCGGGTAAAAGCTAGTCTATTATATTAGAGTATATATATTTATACTTATACTTATACTTATACTTGTACTTGTCCTTGTCCTTGTCCTTGTCCTTGTCCTTGTACTTGTCCTTGTCCTTGTACTTGTACTTGTACTTGTCCTTGTCCTTGTCCTTGTCCTTGTACTTGTACTTGTCCTTGTCCTTGTCCTTGTACTTGTACTTGTACTTGTACTTGTACTTGTACTTGTCCTTGTACTTGTACTTGTACTTGTAATTGTCCTTGTCCTTGTCCTTGTACTTGTCCTTGTCCTTGTCCTTGTACTTGTACTTGTACTTGTCCTTGTCCTTGTCCTTGTACTTGTCCTTGTACTTGTACTTGTACTTGTCCTTGTCCTTGTCCTTGTCCTTGTACTTGTACTTGTACTTGTACTTGTCCTTGTCCTTGTCCTTGTACATGTACTTGTACTTGTAATTGTCCTTGTCCTTGTCCTTGTCCTTGTCCTTGTACTTGTACTTGTCCTTGTCCTTGTCCTTGTCCTTGTACTTTTCCTTGTCCTTGTACTTGTACTTGTACTTGTACTTGTACTTGTACTTGTACTTATACTTATACATACTTATATTTATTTTTATATTTATATCTAGTGGACGTCCGCAGCTTCGCTCGCGTTACACATTCACTAACTTCAAAAACGGCAAAGCTTCATACTAACTTTGCACCCCCGTTTTACCCCCTTAGGGGATGAATTTTCAAATTTTTCTCGCCGTAAAAACCATCCTTGAACTTCAACGAACATTTAAAAAAAAGAATTGGCCAAATTGGTCCAGGCGTTGTTGAGTTATGCGCTTACCAACACATTTTGCGATTCATTTTTATTATATAGATATTCAAACTTGCAACTAACAAAACCAACAATGTGCGTAGCGATTACCCTGCGATTTTCAACTTGATGTGACAGCGTCAACCGGTTTTTTCCACTCTCGCCGCGTACGCGACAAGCGGCCAGTGGCTACACATAGATGTCCCGCGTGCTTGTAGGAGTGCAACCGATTTGCACGTTCCTATGAAACTTAATCTCTGTACCTAATATCTACTTTGTGGTTTTGTTGCCGACAATACGCAAATTCACACACAGACACTGCCAATCTACATTCACATTCGCACTACAGTAGGATGGTGTCAGTGTTGCCAGATTGAGAATTATTTCAACATTCTGAGGAAAAAGTCGTGATTGTGGAGAATAATAAATACAGACGAACTAATAATGAAGATTACTATAATGCAGGTACAAGATCCATAATGCGAGTAGGTACTTACCAGGAAGTCGTGACACTTCCATAGCTAGATAATGAATAGAGCCAATGAATTTTAGACCGTTGTAGCAGTTTTATTAATTAATTACTCTCCCAATATATATTTTAGTATACCCAATATTTTCCGTGTATTACGTATCTTCTAACATACAACTAAGTACAAAATAGGTCACCTTGTAGGTGGTAGAGCCTATAGGGAACCAAATAGGTTTTATTTGAAAGCTAATTGGTTCCATATAGAGTTCGCCCGGGGCAGTACCACCGCCCGCCACGGTACCTAGTACCATTTCTGCTGTGTAATAATTGTTTTTAAAGCAATTGTGGTCCGGTTCGAAAGGTGTCTTAGTCCTCAAGGGTAGCAACACATCTGTGACTGACTTAGAACGAGACTCCTACTAACAAGTACTAACTGGACTATTACTAACACCAACTAACAGGACTAACTATCACTAACAGTCCCCAGTCCTCATACCTACTAACGAACTGACCAACTAATGTTCTAATTAACCTTCTCAACTAATTGGACTAACCATCCCAGTCCCTAATTGAGTCTTGTTCAAAGTCAGTCACAGTTGTCATGGGCGGCAGCGGATGGGTGGTGCTGCAAGCTCGTTTGCTATCCTGTATCATAAAAAAAAAAAAAAAACACACCAACACTGTATACATACAATGTGAATAAGCCTTGAGATTTTTTTTATTACCTACAATATGTTTCCGGTTGAAAATGGTGCCAGAAAAAAATTTACTTGCACTCAGAGCAGCACCTGGGTAACCATGTTTCAGAGTCTATTTAATTCTGTAACTGAATGGACGAAAATCCAACGGGTATTATAGGTAAGATTTTACTATGGATGCAAGACAGGAAACGAGCATGCAGCACCACCCATCCACTAGCGCCGATGACTTCTAGGCTATACAGATGTGTTGTAACAAATGTATATACATAGGTCACCTTAAATGTAATTAGAATATGTAATCTAACACCTAATGTCCCAATAGTAGTCTCGTTTTATAGTGCGCAGCTATTGATGTAAAGGTTCTGGCTTCAACTCCCATGTCAATGGAGACTTCTTTTTTAATTCTAATGAAAAATATGAAAAAAAAAAATATATTCATTAATCTGAGGAGTGGCATTATTAATTTATTCAATTATTGGAGAAATAGGAGAGTTGAACTATATTAAGGAACTTTTCAAAGTCATTAGTCGGCAGCAAAACTTTTTGGAGAGTTCATGAGTTGAGGTTTTCTGAAGTGATAACGTGTTATAAATCGACGAACGCCTACAAATACGAAAAAAAGTGTGACGTCATACTCCCGTTACGCCATCGCGTACCGTCAAGTGTTACGCCAAGCGTATTCATTCAATTTTAGTCTGCAACCCATATTTACATTTCGAGATTTTACCACATCTTTGAGGAAGATTTTTTTGTACTCTAAACTCCTAACTATAAGAAATGCGTTGAATGAGTATTGAACGAAATATATTTATTTCTGGAAATACATACCGTTTTTTATGTAGGACAGTGATAAAATTGTGTTCTACACTTTATTCCCGATAGGAAAAAATTAAAATTCAGTTGTTATTAATGAAAAAAGTCTAACCGTAGAATGGTCAACTTCTAAACGAAGGACTGGGAAATCGTACCACTACATTTGTAGGACTGTGTGACTATTTGATTGTACAAATATTTATTAAGTAAGCTTCATACAAAAAATTACCTCAATATAAAAAAAAAACCATGCGGTTCAGACATTCAGACAATTTCTACACCCCACCAAATCGACATGTTCTATACCTGCGCACTACATTAGCTACCTCTATCTACCGAGAATTGTCAGAAGAAGAACTTGGGCGTCTCGTCGAACCGAACCTTTAGCCTGTTATTAATCACTAAAAAAACAGGCGATGGCTGCAGACTGCAGGACTATAAGTACAATGATGATGTTCCTTTCTGTAGTAGTTTTGTTACATTACAAATGAATATTCATTTTGTTTACATGTCACAAGTATTTTCAATTTGAAATTTTTTTGGAAATCTGGTCTGGGGTAATTTTATATACAAGACCTGGAAACCCGAATATGTAAGTACCTACTTAGGTTGCTTGCATATTGCTTATTCGTTTATTCGTCTGCAAAGAATAACCTCTGCGTGTCTTGTTAAAAGTAGTTAAAACTAATTTGGTTTTCGTCTTTTGCTGTAGTGTTGTAATATAGTGTTTCGTACGCAATGCCGGAGCCTCAATAAATGGTTCCTAAAGACAATATTAGGTATTAGGGATTTTAACTAATATACTTTCTTGCTACGCCAAGGGATAAACAGATAAAACCACCGCCGCTGTCTCACCTATTTGCAGGTAAAATTTTGATTTTATTTCAAACATGCTATGCTACCACGAGTAGACGTCTCACATAGGTACTTACCTAGGCTCTTACCCTAAATATAGGTATTGGATACCTACTTAACTTCCGAAGAAAAATATGGTGTTAAAGATAGTTTACCTACAAAGGAAAGTAACCGATTTACCTATTGTTTTTTCAAACCGCTGCATTTGTGAAGAAAAATAGCCTACCTACCTACCTACCTGTCTCAACTTTTTAAATAGGTAGACATTATAACTAAAACAAAAAATTTATGCCATTGGAATTAAATTTGTTTTATTTACTTACTGAAGTACCTACAATACCTACATACTTACCTACTTATTATGTTATTTTCTAACCATAGGTATTTAGATTCTGGTCTTGATAAGTGTAAATCCTTGATGGGAACCGACGGGCGCGGTCAGTTTGTAGATGGGTGACCAGTGACCACGAGTGGAAATTTCATGGGCTCTACCATGCTTCGCAGGGCTTGTTAAGCCGTCGGTCCCGGTTATTTTCATACGGTACATAAAAACAATCGCTAAGCCTTGTCGAAAGACATTCGTGGCTTAAGAACATTCGACACTGGGTTGACCACTACCCCTCCACCAATCCGCATTGGAGCAGCGTGGTGGAGTATGCTCTAGACCTCACGCAGCTGTCTGTGGGGGAGACCCGTGCCCAATAGTAGGACGTCTAATGGGTTGTAGCTAAATCAGGTAAATCTATGCAGGTGATATACCTATACAGGGTTATTGGTAATTCGACGTATTCCCATTAGGAGGTGATAGGGGTGACTATTTGTGATAATTTTAACCCCCATATGCATTATGCAAAAGTGAACCATTTTCGAGTTATCAAGCTTTTCAGCGTTTTTCAAAATAAGTCAAAAATGCAACATCAAAAATTTATTTAAAAAAAAGTATCAATTGAAATCAATTTTTTTCTTCTGATTTATAAAAACGATTAAACAATGGTTATTTATCATCATTAAAACTACAATTATCGGTCCAACTCTAAAAATGCGAGACGATTAACGATATTACTTCAATATTTTTTGAGATTTTTGTCCACTAAAATGCCTTAAAAACAAAAAAAACTTATATCAAACTTGGCTTGCAGATTATTTTAAAAACATAACCGTTTTCTTAGCTTTCCAACAAGGCATAACAACTATGAACTTATTTAAAAAAAACTGAGAAAAAACGATCACAAAGGAAACAGGCGGAAGTTTGTATTCGAACTAAACTTAAGGTCGTTCTTTAAAATTTCCAAAAAATTATTTAATAACAATGCCCATTGTAAATAAAACAAAATATATAAATTTAAAATTAAATTTAGAACCAGTAAAAGTTTAGTAATAATAACAATTAATAATAAGTAACAATTAAGACATTTTGTTACTTAGCCTAATTAAAGTTCTTGCTCGAAGGGACTTCCTCTATTGCGTACGCAGTCTCATTCTTTTTCTGAGGTGTAAATTAACTACCGAAATGTTCAAATTATTCCGAATCACATTTGAAGGATATCTGTCTTGCTAGTATATCATGTTTTCCCTTATAGCCAAAGGCACGCCTTCAAGCATTTCATTTGGTAAAAAAAATTCGTAAGCGAGCAAAATTGGTTCATCGATAAATTCTTGCACATATTGCACATATTGCAGAATAATTTGACTACTTCAGTAGTTAAGTTACACCTCGGAAAAATAATGAGACTTTGCGTACGCAATAGTCCCTTCGAGCAAGAACTTTAATTAAGCTAAATTACAAAATGTCTTGATTGTTATTTATTATTAATTGTTATTATTACTAAACTTTTACTGGTTCTAAATTTAATTTTATATTTATATTTTTTGTTTTATTTACATTGGGCATTGTTTTTAACTACTTTTTTTGAAATTTTAAAGAACGACCACAAGTTTAGTTCGAATACAAATTTCCGCCTGCTTCCTTTGTGATCGGTTTTTCTCAGTTTTTTTAAAATTAATTCATAGTTGTTATGCCTTGTTGGAAAGCTAAGAAAACGGTTATGTTTTTAAAGTAATCTGCAAATCAAGTTTGATATAAGTTTTTTTTTTGTTTTTAAGGCATTTTAGTGGACAAAAATCTCTAAAAATATTGAAGTAATATCGTTAATCGTCTCGCATTTTTAAAGTTGGACAGATAATTGTAGTTTTAATAATGATAAATAACCATTGTTTAATCGTTTTTATAAATCAGAAGAAAAAAATAGATTTTAATTGATACTTTTTTTTAAATAAATTTTTGATGTTGCATTTCTGACCTATTTTGAAAAAAGCTGAAAAGCTTGATAACTCGAAAATGGTTCACTTTTGCATAAAGCATATGGGGGTTAAAATTATCACAAATAGTCACCCCTATCACCTCCTAACGGGAATACGTCGAATTACCAATAACCCTGTATATTGTGTATTCTATGTTAAATATTACATACCTACATAATTGAGTTACTTACGATTTTTTCGAACATACTTTATTGGCCTTTAGAGCTTTATAAGTTGTAAATTCTTGATGGTAGATAGTCACTTAGGTAGCATAGGTAATAATCGTCCGCCATGCAGGTGATAGGTATTAGGTACCTAACTATAATTTTTAATTATCTATTCTATCCTAGATATTAAGTATAAAAAAATAGACCCAAGTGATTTAAGTATAATTATCTACATTAATCATAATCATCATAAATCTATTGTGCTCGCTTCCTCCATATACAATTTAAGATTATAAATACTAGAAAATGTAAACAAATTTTATTTACCTATAAATATTTCATCACCATCACTATTCAGCCACTATTATTACTATAGAATGAAGTGTTTTATGAAAATTTTAAATTCGAACTCGGGGTGCAAAAATAATGAAACGATATTTTTAGTTTCACGTGTTACAAATTTTGAAATGTCAATCTAAACTTCGAGTTCAAGTTAGAAAATACTTTCTTTGCCCGACCCGGGAATCGAACCCAGGACCTCTGGCTTCGCAGTGGACTATTATTAACTCTTTAAGTACACCAAGACATACAGGAACATTTACATAGAATAATAATGTATTTAAAAATATCTATGTAGGTACCTATATCAGTCTCTGACACCCATAGTACAGGCTCTGCCTAGTTTAGGGTCAGATGGCCGTGTGTGAGGATGCCGTCCATGATATTTATTTATTAAATTACACAATGCATTATCATTTTGAAGTTCCATAACACAACTTGATGTTGTGTTGGGAACTGAACTGTGCCGTGGGTAACGATCTGCACCGAATAGGCAGGGAAGAGTCAGCGCAATGCCATCACTGCGGCGATGCTCAGGATTCGGCGCAGCACACGCTCGAACACTGTCCAGCGTGGCAGTCAGAGCGGCGGATCCTGATGCAGGAAGTGGGGCCAGACCTCTCCCTAGATGCTGTCATTGCAGCGATGGCCCGTTCCAATAAAGCATGGGACGACATGGTTACCTTCTGTGACCATGTCATGACCGCAAAAGAGGATGCCGAACGGGCCAGGGAACTCGCCGACCCAGCTCGGAGACGAAGGCGCCGCGGTGGGTGCCGCGGTGGACGCCCCGGTGGGCGCCGCGGTGGGCGCGCCGGTGGGCGCCGCGGTGGGCGCACATAGCCCCACCGCCTTGTCCCTGTAGCTCGGGACCAGAATACGAGCTACGGTATCCCCTGCCTGTCGTAAGAGGCGACTAAAAGGGGGTTTCGGGGTTACGGGCGGCTAGAGTGGGAGCTCAAACCGCCCACCCAGTAGCCCCGAGCAGGACGACGGTATGTGTGGCCGCATACCGTCGTAACAAGGGCAGACCAGGGATGGGGCAGCACCTCCCAAGCAGAGCCCAAATCAAGGGCACCGCGCTAAGAGGACTCCGGTTGCGTTCCATTGGAGATCCCGGAGTCCTCCACATAGCGCCGAGGAAGGCCACCGGGGGGGTTTTAGTGCGGTAAAAATCCCACATAACCCGGTGTTGCTCCCACGGCACCGGGTACCTTTTGAAGGTTTCCCCCTCGACAACAAAAAAAAAAAAAAAAGGGTAACGATTTTGTTGAAGACTTTTCGTTTATGGCACTAGTTTCTATCCTCCTCCCGAATGTTTCGTTTATACCATATATTCTATATTTTTATTCATTCAACTGTGAACATTTGTTGAAATATGAAGCAATTCTATTGAAATGTATGTAAGAAATATTCAAACAAACTTCTATCCCATATTCCAAGAGCTTCATTATCTTCAGGGAACGCCTACAATGTTATCTCAAAATATAGTATAAAGTCCAGGAACGCCTCTTGAAAAATTTAAATCATCTACATATTTATTTTCTTTTATATCTTTTTTTTTCTTACAAAATACAGAAAAATTGAGAAACGCGTATAAATTTGAACTAAAAACCTTTGCTGCAAATTGTAAACAAACACACTTTCACCCTGTATTCCAGATGAACCTCTTTACTTTTCGGTATGACTAGTGTATTATTTGATCCGTGTCAGGAATTCAGTGCATGTTTTCACCAAGTTAAATTTAAATCTCTTTGGTAGTAGGTATTTCATTCCAGACAATGAATTTGAAATAATATTTTTGGAAACTGTATGAATTACTTGTTTTATTATATGTATAGATATGATTACAAAGCAAGACACAAACAAGTTGTGATTACAAAGCAAGGCATAGGTAGATAAAAGGCCATCTAGTAAACAATATCATAATTTGGGATTTCATTTAAATTTTCAATCTATAATAATAATAATTCAAACAAATCAAAGTACAGATCCATCAACATTGAAAGAAGTCTATGTTTTTCAAGGGTTAGTTGATGCATAGACATTAGATTTTTTTATGTTCCAGGAAAAAAGTCAAGATGCTGATTCTCAACGGAAATAACCTTGGAGAAAGGCACCGGGATCTCAATTCTAAAGTTAAAGACGCAAAAGATAAACAAACTAATTTTGAAGAAGTTAAATCTCAAGTAGAAGAATGTGACGTTGACAAGTTATTCAAAATTGATCTCGCGTCGAAATACAAGAATATTGACTACATTTTGGATGTGCTAAAGTGTGGAGATGCTTTTTACATTACTCGAGCCCTCAAGTGTCTGTGGCTGTATGATGATGACTACTCACAATTTTTAAATGCAAGTTTTCTCGACAGTAATATATTTCCATTCATGTCTATGAAAATGAAAAGAAAAATGCTCACCATTATATCTATCAATGTGAGAAATCCTGAAAGAGCAAAAGACTTTTACGAATACTGTAAGGCCAATGAAAGCAATCAATATGCACTGAAATTTCTCGTCTTCACTTCGGACAGTTTTAAATTGGATCTATTGAATAATGAGACGAACTTTCATGGATTTAAAGATTCAAAATATTTAAAACAATTTGTTGGTAGTTCGTTTGATCTTGCTGAAGTTTACGTAGAGCTTCGCGATTTCAACAATTACATAATACATGAGCTTCGATTTATGTACTCGGTGTCATCTGAAAAATATTTAACTTTTTTAGAAAAATATGCCACTGTCTATGAAAACACATACTCTAACAACATTTTGAGGTTTGGTATAAGGATATCAAGAGATATTTTGAAAAAATTTAAACTAAGAGTTATAAATTACCCTATGTTGTATATAAACAAACTAAACAAAGATATGCTTGTCAAGTATCTAACAGTTGAAGATATTAAATCATTGGGTTTCGCGTTGCTGCCAAAGAAATCTGTTAACTTCTGGGATGGAAATTTCTACCTAACATACAAATTTATGTTTGCAAAATTACCAGCAAATGAAATATTCACTTATCTAAAACAAATATACACTGCGAAATATAACGACGAAATTGAAATGAGGATCGAATTTTACCAATTGAAATACTATGTGATGTTTACAACTTTTGAAGAACGAGAGGCGTGGGCGTTTCGGCACATAAAACGCGACAAAGAATTGCCAGGAATCGAAGATTTTATATGGTATAGATTTGTCAGTTATTCCAAGGCTATTGCTCCAATTAAACGATTTGCATTTCTTACACCAGACCAGGAAAAGCGGTCTCGAATCTTAAATATTCTCCCAGAAACCGCAAGAAGCCAAGAAGATTTGATTGAGATACTTAGCTATTACTACCAGAGGCATGTAAATGAAAGCGAAAGACACAAAGATAGTTTTATAGATACCATTATGAAACACCATGATATATATTTATTTAATACTGAATGTTGGAATTTACTTGATCAATTGTTATATAGTTTAAACGTATATTCAAATGACACTTTCGTACGAGAGTCATATAAATTCAAGGCAATGGTATATTACATTTTGCACAATAAGGAATTTCCAGACGCTCTTGCAAGTTATGCTGATTATAAATATTTTTACGAAGTTGATGAATTAATAAATGAACTTTCTGCAGAACGTAACGCATTCGTCGCAAAGTATTTAATAAATCGTTATGTTGAAAAGATAATGAGTTTAAAAGAGCAACTAGCAAATGAACCCATATTAGAGGATAATTCTGATCCGTATTGTAACTCACAGAGCGAAACAAAATGGGAAATATTTCGTCTCGTTGGCAAAATAAAAAATATCATAGATTGTTTTAAAAGACCATTGGACGAAATGCCTGACATAGTAAATGAACCTATATGGCCACGTGATGAATACTGTGATCAACATAAATTTGTTCCTAATACTGAAGGCGATTTTGTCCGTTGGATAAAGCAAGAAATACAATCTGCTATAGATGGTACAGATGTAATCAGATGCAATACATACAGATGGAATTTCAGACTCACTCGCTTGTTTCGAAAACTAAATGTTTACTTCGCGGGTGACGTTGGCATTGAATACCTTAAATATTTTACTGATTACTTAGAGTACATACCAGAAGGTAGGCGTGAATACAGAAATATCAAAATGGCTGTAGTAGGAGTGTTATATTTATCCGATAAAAGGTATAAAATAGAGTTTTTGGAAAAATATGCCCCTGTAAGTCCTAAAATAGATCACAAAAATATAAGTCGTCAAGTTTTACAAGTTCAAAAAGCAATCTGTCGTTTAGCTTACCACTCACGACCACTTCTTCCATTACCAAGCATTCATAAATACATTGCAGGTGACTACATACATTTTTGTTTGCCAATGTTCAATAATTACTTAGCTAACATGCCGTCTACCCGAAATTTTATTGAGACCGTACTCAACGCTCCATTGTCAATTCAAAAGCATGGTCTACGTCTCGCTTTCGTAGCTTACCGCCCAGAAACATTGAAACCTGTTATTATCAGTGCATGGAAAAGAACGAAAAATGTATCGTTACGAAAGGTATTGTACGAAACATTATTTTATAGAATATTGAAAGAAAATGATGATGCTCAAAGAGAGTTGTATGAAGTTTTAAAAACTTTCACATCGGTACTGAATCACGATGATCACGACGATGTTTTCTCTTTACTGGTTTCGGATGATCTACCGAATGTGTTCAAGGGTGATTTTATTGAAATAGCTTGGACAACGGTTAGTAAGCTCCCTGACAAACCCGTGGATATCAAACGGAGAACCAGTATAATTCGTCACATGGAACGATATATAGATTTAGTTCAACGTGACTTCCCTCGCAACCAGATAATTCAGGACCACGTTCAAACAACTTTGAATGTAGAAAATCTGAATAGAGGCCGTGGTATTAATACCACAGATTTACGTAAAGCTAAATGGGAGTTAACTACTAAATATATAGTAAATTTCAAGAATAAAGAAGAACAAAAACAAAGTTTGGATTTACTACAAACGATTATGTCTAAATGTTTAGAATCGTGGAGTTTTGCTAAAGGAAATATTTACACTGTGCGATTTTTTTTATTTCATTTTATTAGAATGATCATGAATAAAGATCCTAAAAACAAAAAGCTATGTGCATACATGGTGCCAATTTACCAATGCATACATAATAATTTAAAGTATAATTTACAAAAAGAGGAAATATATCTCATAACACTGGAATTAAAATTGTCCATCAAATGTAGAAAAATTATTCACCAGTTAGTCAATGAAGTCGACAGTGAGAGTAATAACCCTAAATGTGTATCAAGTAGCGAAATAGCTTATGCATTTGGAAAGGCTGTTACTGCTATGGTAAAAAAACTTGTTAAAGATAATGAATTTCATCACTATTTTTATCAATCATATGCTGATATCTTAAATAATCGCATTAAATCTAATTTTTCTTCTATTACCAACATGAATGAATGTACTTTTTTATACAATGTTTGTGATAGTTTAACAGACGTGGCCATGAAGGAAACACACATTTTAGCTCTTTTTATGTTACCAAGAGATTCTAGTTATTATTATAAAAGTGAACATGCTCACACACTTAGAAAACTCCAGGAGTTTCAATGTGAAGAAGTCCGTAGTATGTTATATGAAAAGTATGTTATGTCAGATTGTAGTGCAAGAAAATATATCTTAGACAAAGGTCTTAGGGTCTGTCTGTACATTTGACCATTGACCTTATTTTCGTAATTTTTTTAAGTAGTCAGCGGACAATCAGCCATTGAATGACTGTTAGATATCACTCGCAATGTAATAAATGTAATTGGTATAATGACTCATATGTATTTTTATTATTCATTCAAATATTGAATTTTATAATATTGGTTTTGATTGACTTTTAGTGGCTACCAGTTGCTGCAATTTAAAAGCTTTGAAATTTTATCCCATATCCAGGTATATATCTTTTCTAAACTATATAATATTAGGTTGGTTTGAATAGGTATGCGGATTGAGTTGTGGGTTATACTGAAAGTTACTTACCTACTAATTATTTGAAATTTAAATTAAATATCCTTTACATCATTTAAGAGATAAAAAGAGAGAACATTTTTTATTCATACCTTATTTTTTTATATCTAAATATTTGTTCATTCACATCCACTACGTTCAAGGATGTAGGCGCCAGATTAGAGGCGTGATAACAAACGGAAGCTATTAGTATTTTGTAGGTTTTCATAATATGAATACCTACCACAAATCTAAGAACTGCTTGTTTTAGTTAGGATTTTTCAGGCAGTTCATAATCAGATTATGGTGGGAGATTTTTCAAAAATGAAGATTTGCCGATGTTTGGTAGGTATTAAAATGAAAAACTTCAAAAATTTCTCTTGTGATTCTTCCAAACTGCAATACGCACGTTATACTTCATATTAAGCATTAGCACGTAGCTACATTCATTTAGATGCTTCTTATTAATTCTGAAATTGATATCGAAGTAGGTATATAAAATTATCCTTGTATGAAGCAGATTTTAACAGCTTGAAGAATAGTGGCGGAGATTAAAATTGTTAAGATATCTTAAGAAGTAGACAAAACTTAGGAAAAAAGCGTTATCCATTTAATTTTATAAACCGACACATAAGGAGTCCCAGATTGAGAAATTTAGATACTTAACCTTAATAAAATAGGTATTTTTTTTTACAGACTGAAAAAAACTCAAGATGCTAATTCTCGAGGGAAATAACTTAGGAGAGAAACACCGGGACTTAAATTTTAAAGTTCAAGAAGCTGTTGAAAGGCAACGTATCTTTGACGAATTTAAATTAAAATCTGAAAAAAATGACATCGACAAGTTATTCAAAATTGATCTCGCGTCAAAATATAAGAATATTGATTATATTTTAGATGTGCTTAAAAGTGGAGATGCTTTCCTTATTACTCGAGCGCTCAAATGTCTATGGTTGTATGACGACATCTATTCACAGTTTATTAACACTACCTATATTGATTCCAACATATTTCCATTCATGTCTATGAAGATGAAACGTAAGATGCTTACATCTATATCCTTGCATGTAAGAAGCGATGAAAGAGCTATACAATTTTACCACTATTGTAAAGAAGCTAAAATGAATGAATATGCCCTCAAATTTGTATTTTTTACTCCAGAAAAGTTCAAATTCGATCTGATGGAAAATGAGGCTCATTTGCTCAGATTTAGAGATGCCAAAACTCTAAAACAATTCATTGGTAACTCTTTTGAATTAGCTCAAGCCTACATGAAAATGAATAATAACAGTAGAGATGCAATACATAAGCTACGATATCTATGCTCCGTGTCAGATGAGAAGTATTTAAACCTTTTTGAGAAGATCATTGATGTTGCTCCTGAAAACTGCGACGATATAAAACGCTTGGGCATAAGATTATCTAGAAATATTCTAATTAGTCACAAACAAAGAATTTTTAAATATCCTTTGCTGTATATTAATACTTTAAATAAAACAATGCTAGCTAAATATCTAACGATTGATGACGTTAGATCATTAGGATTCGTTTTGTTGCCGGCAACATCGGACTATTTCTGGTCCATTGATTTTTATAACTCATACAAATTTATTTTAGAAAAACTTCCTTCAAATGAAATGTTTCCCTATTTGAAGCAGTTGTATACTTCAAGATATCAGGATGAATTTGATATGAGAATTGAGTTTTACAAATTGAGATATTACGAGATGCTTTCCTTGGAAGATAGAGAGGACTGGGCACTGCGACACATAGAACGCGATGATGATATTCCTGAAATCGAAAATTTTATGTGGTATAAATTCGTTAGTTGTGGCAAAGCTATTTCGCAAATCCAGCGGTTTATTTTCCTAACTCCGGATGGAGACAAAAGATCCCGAATTATAAACATTCTTCCTGAAACTACTCGCAGTCAAGAAGATTTAATTGAAGTTCTAAAATATTACTATCAAAGACACGTTAACGAAAATGAAGAATACAAAGATAGTTTTATAAATGAGATCATTAAACGCAATGACATATTTTCATTTAACAGTGAGTGTTGGACGTTACTCGATCAATTGTTTTACAGCTTAGATGTTTACTCATCAGCTCCTGATGTAAGAGTATCATATAAAGCTATTTCTATGATTTATCATATCCTTCACGAAGAAGATATGCCAGAAGGTCTGAAAGAATATATAGGATGTAACCAATTTTACAACATTGCGGAGATAATACAAAAGCTATCCGATGACAGTAAATCTATGGTTGCAAAGTACTTAATTGATCCTCACATAGAGAAACTTGAATCATTAAACGTTGAAGATGAGAAGGAACGTCAGCGCCAAATTAATATTATTGTCTACAATATTTTACACATTATGCAATGTTTTCAAATACCTGAGGAAGATATTCCAGAAACAGTACTTAAGCACATAAATTCAAATACGTTTCATAAACCATCCAAGTTCATACCTAAGACTGAGGGAGATTTTATTCGTTGGTTGAAGAAAGATGTACAAATGGTAAGAGATGGAATAGATGAAATCAGATGCAACAGTTATAGACGACTGTTTAGGCTTACACGGCTGTTTCGTAAATTGAAAGTATATTTCCCAAACGACGTTGGAATTGAATATCTTGAATATTTTATGAACTACTTGTCAGACTTGCCGACTGGTAGACGTGAATATAGAAATATAAAAATGGCTGTAGTTGGCGTATTCTATTTAGGAGATGAAACCACTATTAACAATTTTTTAGATAAATATGTTCCTGTAAGCCCAAAAATAGATTACATAAATATAGATAAGAGAGTTTTTCAAATCCAAAAAGCCATTTGCCGCTTAGCTTATCATACACGCCCACCGATTCCACTCTCTAGTATAAAAAAGTATATTACGGGAGATTACACCCAATTTTGTTTACCAATCTTTAATTATTACATAACAAATTTGCCATCGAGTCGAGAATTCATTGAATGTTTGCTAGACAATCCATTATCAATTCAAAAGCATGGCTTACGGTTCGCTTTAAGAACTTACAGTCCAAATAATTTAAAATCAATCATAATAACCGCATGGAAACGAACGGAAAATGTATCGTTACGAATGATATTATACCAAAAGTTATTCGAGAGAATACTGAAGGATAATGAACAAGCCCAAAAAGAACTATACGAAATATTAAAACTTTTCACTGGGGAACTCAATCATGACGATCATGCCAACGTTTATTCTCTTTTGGTTTCGGATGATCTTCCCGATGCTTTCAAGGGAGATTTTATTGAAACAGCATGGCTGACGGTCAGTAAACTCTCTAACAAGTATATCGATATGGAGCGGAGGATCAGTGTAGTTCGTCACATGGAAAGACATATACACTGCATTCAACGGGAGTTCCTGCGCTGTCAAATAATAAATGAACATGTTGATGCATTTGATGAGGAAAGTTTTGATACAGAGGATTACGGTACGAAAAAACTTATTAAGAGTAAATGGGATCTTACTGCAAAATACATAGTAAATTACAACGATACTAAGGAGCAACAACAAAGTCTAAATTTATTGCGAACTATTTTAAATAAATGTTTTAGTTTTTGGATGTTTGTCAAAGACGATGAGTATGCTATGCGTAAATTTTTCCTTAATTTCATGAAATCTTTAAAAAATAAAAGTCCTAAGTCCAGAGAACGATGGGTGTGCCTAATTCCAGTTTACCAGTGCATTCTTGATCATTTGCAGAAATATTTAAAAAGAGATAACGTATATTTAATAACTTTGGAATTGACACTTTTGATAACATGTAAACAAATTATTCATCAAGGAATCAACAAGGGTAGTAATATTGGCGGGATCCCTATATCTAGTGATGAAATGGCTTATGAGTATGGAAAGGCAGTTGGTATGTTGGTAAAAAACCTTATGAAAAAGGATGAGTTTTACCATTGTTTCTACAACTCAATTGCAAACATCATATCCGAAATTGGGAATACTTTTTGTGAAGTTGTGAGTATGGATAAAAATGGTTTCGTTTATAACGTATGTAATGGTTTAACAGAAATCAATATGAAAGAAACGTATATCATCGCTCTAAAGATGTTACCACAAGACCCAACTTGTGACCGTACAAACGAACATGCACGCTTGTTATGTAAGATACAACAATTTGAGGGTGACAGCAGTATCCGTTACTTTGTTTATGACAAGTATGTTCAGTCAGATTATATCATAAGAAGTTATATATTGTAGTGCATCCAAAGTTTTATCGACTGTGAGAATTGTATAGATACTTCTGGCATAGCTAGCTTAGCTATATTCCTAAAATGTATATTTATAAAAAAAAATAAACGTTGCACATAATTTGTGTTTTTATTTTGTACGGCACTAAGCTTAACTTATGGTAGATAGATCTGTCGCTGTCGCTGCGACCCATAGACGTCCCACTGCTGGGCACGGGTCTCTCCCACAGACACTTCTGCGGGAAGTCTAGAGCATACTCCACCACGCTGCTCCAATGCGGATTGGTGGAGGGGTTAGTGGCCCAACCCAGTGTCGAATGTTATTAAGCCACCCGAAGGTCTTCGACAAGGCTTAACGACTGTTTCCAGCATTGAAAACAACCGGGACCGACGGCTTTACGTGCCCTCCGAAGCACGGTAGCGCCCATGAAATTTTTGCCACTAGCGGTCACCCATCCACAAACCGACCGCGCCCGTCGTTGCTTAACACTTTCGATCACTTTGAATCGAAGCGAGCCACTGGGCTATGGACGCTACAAGTACGGCTACTATACGTACGGTAGATAGATAATGCAAGTCAATTATACTGAGAACAAAGTATGAATCACTAAATTAATTGAAAATATATAAATATTAAGTAGGTACTTACTATGTCATTACCTAAGTGTTCACTGATAACTAAAACTGTGAATTAATAAAAGATTAATTTAGCATTCTCTAAAGCTGATAGTACATAGGTTACCCCAGTTGCTAGCATGGTGGAATATGGCTTACGTAGGACATTAAGTATGAAATGAAATGAAAATTTATTTATGCGGACAACAGTGATCCATAAGTGTTAGTATGTATACAAAATACTTATAAGTAAACTATGTTAGTACTTACATGAAAATACACAACACGATAAAAATAAAATAAAATAGAAAATAAATAAATAAAAAACAAAAACTAATATCATGTACCTGCGAGGCACTCCGTGCGGACGGCAGCGTCTGGCCAAAGAGAGGTCTGCCTCCGTTTCCGTCATCGTCCGCACGAACTGCTTCAGTACAGGTGCATTCTGATCATCTGCCACTATCCTTAGGATGCTGTTCGTACTGTCCCTCAGTATTCTCATCAGAGATGCTGCTTTTTGGCGCAGGACGGCATGGAAGCCGTCTGTCTTTGACTCGGCAAACATTGCTGAAGCACTGCAGAAGCGGGGAAGGCCTAACAGCATCCTAATGATATTATTGTATTGAACACATAGAGCGCTGAGCGATTTTTTGGTATGTCTTATCCATGGACAGCCCGAGTACAGGCCCTGACAGTATGCTTAAATAGCATAATCTTGACCTGGACTGAACATCGGGCAAATCTCGGATCGCCAGCGCTCTACGCTCCCTCTCTATATCTACATCGTATGGTAGCGATACATAGAGGATCTATTAAAAAATGAAAAATAATCATTCGATGTTTCCCTAGAGGTCGCCTCACCATTTTAAATTTTTGGTATTTTCTTAATGACATCCCCTGCTAACATAACTGGACTGCTTGGAAAGCTAATCAATTTAAAAAAAAAACCCAAGTTAATCTTGAGTACAGACTCAAATTAAGTATATTCGAATTAACATTGCAAGTTCACAATGGGTATTTTTAGTCATTAAATAACATACCAAGGTACCTGCTTATAAACAGGATACTGATCGCTTTTATTTGATAAGACGTAATCTAGAGCTAAAAATAACGATTCGTGACCTATGCGTCAGAAGGGGATTTAATCATACAAAAACACATTTTCCTGTTATTTTATATACTTTATAGCGTAAATATAATAAAGTGGGAGCATTTTAAAATCGTTCGGAGTCTGCGGGTATTCAAAACCAGAGTATATTAATGAGTCGAGGGGCCCGTTGATGCAATCGGTAGTGACCCTACCTATTACGATAGGGGTCGTTGGTTCAGGACAAACATTCGTGTGACGTACACTTGTTTGTTATATCTGGTTGTTAATAATATCTAATTATGTATGTATTTAAAAATATCTATGTATATATTTGTGGTCGGATGGCAGTGTGTGAGACTGTCCATGGTATTTATTTATTTATTATTAAATAGGAAAAATAATAGCCTACTTTTTAACAACTATATTTTGATATTGAAGTACTCGCACTTGTGTGCCAGTTAGTATTAATATATGATCCTCCTTGACGTGTCCGTCAATATATTAATAAGTAGTTTAGGTCAGTTTCATATTTCATAGGAGCCTATCCTCCTCTATGCCTCCTGACTTGTTTTTATCGCGCGCTCCTAAAAATTATTTCAAAATCCTCGAAGCTATTAACTAGGTACCTATTAAAATGTAAATTACAGTTTCTAAGTAGGCCATAATCAGATAATGACTTGAAAACCGAAAAAATCTTCAATTTTTAAAGCGATGGTATATCTAACTAATAGCAAACGTTTGCAAAACTATGGCGCAAATGATGAGTGTTTAAAATACTCGTGAGTGGTTATTTAACTCTCTTTGATCTGATAGAAACCCATGTGATCGCTATCATGATAATGCCGAAGGAACCGCATGAGAACTGGGAAAGGAGACATGCGAACGCATTTGAAATGATTAAAAAATACGACGATCTATAAATCTGTAGCAATTTGTTTCAGAAAATTAATTCCATGGGCGCTACGTATTATTACAGAACCATCTTATAAATATAAGTACATTTATTCAATTCGTACTTATAATTTTGCTTTATTTACACTACACTCTTTATAAAAACATGTCGGTATTTTTAAAATGCCATATTTTTATTATTGATAAAATTACTTACTTTTTATACCTAAAGCCAAAATGTTGTGTTAACTCACTTGAAAAATAAACAAATAACTTGTCTCATACATGCTTCTTATACTAAGGAGGTATTTTCAAGAAAAGAAACAATATTATCTTGCAAACTTAAAATTTTTAATCTACCAAAAATGCAACGTTTATCAATATTCCGTATAAAAAATAATTACATAACAACAAATATTCAATCTGCTACGACAAAATCCTATTTAGAATGAAGCGACCTTAAAAAATGTGTCACTTTTAAATTACAACGTAGATACTATGTAATTATAATATACATAATTTCAACTAGATCGAGTAACAGCCACATATTGCATCACCTATCGGTATTTATTGTAACAAATATTCTACCGATGTTTAAAAAATCTATAACTATTACATATACATAATTTCCCGTGAAACGAATGGACTATTCGAGTGCTCGAGTTTTATCGCAAATAGGAATTTTATAGGATAAATAATACAAGTAGATATTACTCGATCATGCAAATGATTCCGCATATCAGCATGAGAGCAATGAAAATAATATGGAAAAATTACAAACAAGGTTCCTGTTCATGGTTGACCAAGGTTCATGTCATTCTTTCCCCTATTTGGGTGCTAATGTCGTATGACTATGAAGGGATATTTTTACAGAACAGACACTGAATTATATTATAAGTAACAACTAAAAGTAGCAGGAAAGGGGCTGTACAAAGAAGTATCGATATTAGCTATCAGAGTTTACAGTTGAACTTCACCTTAGAGTATGAAAACAAAATTATAATATATGATTTTCATTGCATGTATAATTGACAACAATTCTTGATAATTTTTATGTGTTTGCTCGTCGAGGCGGGAAATCTACATTTACAAATTTTAATTTATATCTTAGCTGATGTTTTGTCACTGGCTGATACCTAGGTATTTTTGTTTGAGATAGTTTTTATGCTATAATAAGGATGACAAAACATACTGTCACAAAACATACCCGTACACAATGTCATAGTTTGATAATTAATCTTATTTTATACCTTTCAAAAAATTTTATTGCTGTCTTGAACAAAACATTGAACAAAATCTAGAGGTAATCTGAACACTGACCAGAGTCGTTGGTAAAAGGTCTCCTATTATCCCTACTATCGATTTTTATACCCTATGTTAATCGAAGGATTCGTCATTAGCATAGTCTATATTATTTTCTTTAGTAATAACACTGTCGTAAAATCATCTGGTATCACGATTAAAAACAATCCTTTCATTTTTATCTATAACATTTAAACATGTAACTGAGAAAAAATATACATATAGAAACTTCACAATTCCGTCCATTGTATAATATACACATAAATGTTTTCTATTTAAAACTTCCATTATGGTAGAAAGAGAATGCTCTACAAAACCAAAGCTAAGGGAATTTAATCAAACTTTTTTCTCTAGTTCCCGGACCTACCAATTAAAAATCGAGAACCTATATAGTTACTACAAATAAATAAATATGTTTAACTTACACGGGAAGCACAAAAAGCGTAGCCTATATCTATTTTAAACTATCCTAGTTTTTTTTAATTTGTTTGTTTTCACATTATCCAACAAACTTTGTAATATAAAAATTCGTTATACAAAGACAATATTAAACTGAATAAGTAACTACTTAACTACTATTATTCACGGTTTTTTATCCATCATAAACGCTTACTTGTGCTTATTGAAATTATATTTTTCTCGCATTCATCTTCTATTTCTTTGTTACAAGAATTTAATGTATGACTAGTATGAACTTGAGAATTTCATGGGTGCATGACCTCTCTAAATAGTTTTTATAAACAATACATCATTTTATCATCGATCATTTGTATTTATTATAGCAAAGTAAAAGATAATTTCTCTCAGCTCTTCTGCAAATATTAGCTTTTCTTATGAAATTCTTAATAACAGACCATAGTTTTTGACTAGTCTTGCCGATGTATTTATGGCTAAAATAAGGCTGAATTTCGATATTGGGACTAACCAACTTAAAACTATAGAATTTTTTTTTCTTATAATTAAAAGCTACATGCTAATTAAAGTCTACACACATCCAATAAGTGTCGATCCTATTTTGTTAATTGTAACTAAATCAACTTTAAACTTAATAAAAATATACAGTAGAAAGGATACTGATAATTTCTAAACTGTTCTTTAACTAAAAATGATGATAAAGATGCATATACCCACTATACACTAACTAATCTTTTTGTAATATATCTATTAGGTAGATTGTATAGTCTGTGTAGTTATGTAAGTACTAACGGTATTAATATATCTTTACATGACTAATACTATTTATAACAACTTGAGTAATTAACTATTCAGTTACTTGACATATTTAGGTATCGATAAATTGTTATGGATATAAAATGTAACAAATGAATACGCAGCACCACCCATCTGTTGCAACCATGACAACTGTGACAGACTAAATAAGACTCAAATAGGGACAGGGATAATTCAGTTAGCAGAGGGTGTTATTAAGAACAATAGTTGCTCACGTCATTAGTAAGTATAAGAACATAGTCTTGGGAACATTTTCGAGTAATCGAATTAACTTGTCCCACTTAAATAGTACTTTAGAAGCACAGTTTAGAAGTCATTAAACATTCAGTGTGGTATAGTAGAATGTAAAGTAAGATAAACGCATATCGAATCAAAATATAGCTTGACTATTTGTTGAAATAAATTTTCTGAATTACTTGATTTATATATGCTGCAGAATTAAAATATTTTTGGCTTATTATTACTCATAAATGTTACATGTCTTAATTGTTCATAATTACAGACTTTTATATAAGAGTCTGCCATATGGCAAGTAACTGAACATACGTTCATGTAATACAAGGATAGCCAAGTTAGAAAAGAATGTATGAAGAATTTAAATAAATCGAACGGTCAGAGATACATTGGAGGCACTGAAAGATATACTATAAAGTGTTTTAGGAAGTGTAGGGATTTTGACTTACTAATGGTCACAACTGACGGTTTAGCAAAAACTTAAGAGTTCATAGAGATTAATGAAACTGTCGTTTTTTTTTAAGTAAACCTCCTATATTTTATGCTTCCATACATACAAATCTTATCCCGGCAAGTAAGCAAGTTAGGATGTTGTATATCAAGTATGCGTCGTTAAGTCATATATAATTCATTTTTGTCATAATATAAAATATTAAATTTAAACACATTTAAACTGATATCACAATACTTTCAATGCCTTCAACGTCACAGATTGAAGAGAAAAATAGTTGGTACTAATGAAGTAAGAGCAATTAGAAATTATTGTCCAATCATTGCTTTTTTTCACACGGAGAAGCACTTCTAAGCCAGGTACACAAAACTAATTTTCATTGGTCAAAACTACATTCATTGTTCGGGTGTAAAATTGGCTTATGTAGCGTCCATAGACCAATGGCTCGCGTCCATTCAATGTGATCGACAGAGTTAAGCAATGACGGGCGCGGCCGGTTTGTGGATGGGTGACCGCTAGTGGCAAAATTTCATGGACGCTACCGTGGCTTGAGAACATTCGACACTGGGTTGGCCACTAACCCCTCCACCAATCCGCATAGTAGCAGCGTGGTGGAGTATGCTCTAGACCTCCCGCAGCTGCATCTGTGGGGGAGACCTATGCCCAGTATTGCCCAGCAGTGGAACGTCTATGGGTCGCAGCGATTAAAAAATTTACCTGGTTTTGTGTACCGGCCTTATTACAACAACAAACCTCACATTGAAACGAAACAACAACATCGAAAAATCTTACAAAATGCTTATTAAAAAACGGTCAAAAAGCCGCAAAACGCTCTGCTCACGGGCATATCACAACGTTGCATCCAATGGGTTCCCCAATCGGATTTGTACTTGCTAAAGGAAGTTGTTTAGTTTGACTTGGCTGGACTAAAAATTTAAATTATTTCTAGAATTTAAATTTAAATTATTTTCACAGATTATCTGCGGGTCTATTAGCTTAGTTTTAAACAACTAAGCAGCGAGCGAACAGTGATTCTCGCGCAAACGACACACATCGTGCCAAAAACTATCGTAACAAAAAATATTACTAATTTCTATGAAATTAACATGTCATTGCTACGTTCAAATTTAATAGAGATCGAGTCTATCTTACAGTGCACCTCCGCTTGTACGTAATACTTGTCAGTTCCATGGCCATTTCTATTAGCAGAACTGTCAAAAGAAGCAAGAATTTCGCATCGTTTAACTGATTGCAAGGTACGTAATGAGGGCCAATTAGTTTTCATATTACTTAACTGTGGTTTAGTTTGCGAAATTTATATTTGTCATTGATTTAATATCCTTCGCATTATCTTACTTATGGATGAGAATTGATACATTTTGTACCAATAATGTTTCGTTCACAAATTGTGCGTCACTATCTTCAATCAAAGAACAAGTCACAATTGACAAGTCATCTATATAATACTTAATTTTCCCGTTGAAACCCCACAACGTTTATGTATTGCCCAAAAACCTTAATAGCAAAGTAATACTTGACTTCTTCTAAAACATCAATAAAATGCATCGTTTAGGGTGGATTCGACCAAACATAGACTTACACGCGCGTAACTATACTAGGGATAATTTTATTCAATGATTTTATACTCCGAGTAACTGAAAGTCGTTTTTCGACGCAATTTGAAGTTTAACTATACTTGGAATAACTAAACGGGAATAGCAGAATTAATGATTAATGATATATTATCCGGCAAATCAATGTTGCACTAAAACGGTATGCTGTGAAGGCTTAAATCCTGTCAACTCAACATTGTCGTATTCTAGCGTAGAATAGTGAAAATAGCGAGCTGAAAGCTGTCAATCAATGTCTTAATTTTACTTTGACATGACAGCTTCTACAGACGTATGACAGAACCTAAAAATCGCGTAGGCAATCATATGGCGAGCGGGCGCCATTAAAATATTCTTGGATTAGCTGTTATTCCACGCCATAGGGTGGGTATAAGAATTACTTCCGAATAAGCGCGCTATTCGTAGAACAGTAGATGGTAAAATGCAAAATGGATTTACGCTCGGATAACTAGTGATTTATTCTAAGGTTAAAATTTATTCTCGTTTGGTCGAATCCGCCCTTAGTGACCGAAACTTTGTACCCCTGGAATAAATGGCTGCCATAAACAGAGTGCAAAATACAAGGGCAACATAGATAAATACAAATTAATTATATATGTAAGATACAAATTTTCACTCGAGAGTTATTCAATTATTTGTATTACAATTATTTCTAACAAAATAAAATAGAAACAGATGCTTTTGTTACACGTAACACAATAGTTAACGTTTGAAAACATATTACCTTTTTTCAAAACTTTGTCACGGCGTAAAATGGTTATCTTCCTCCCGGATCAAGATTTCTCACTCGATAGGTTAGCTTGAAGAGATCTCTTATAGAGCTAAGCTCGCCCTTGTAATGTATTTTCTATATAATAAGTTTTTTTTTTTATGTATACAATAAAGAATTAATAGGTACTTGTTGTTTTTTGGTTTATTCAATAAAGAGGTGTTCAAATAAAAGTATGATTTACCCAGGGGTGGTCAACCCGCGGACCGCTCTACGAAGCGGGCCGCGGCTTGACGTCGTCCACTTGTATGAGCTGCTCGATCGGTATGAGGGATAGCTCGCCGCCCAGCATCGGTGCCGGAGGACCCTGCAAGATAATTATTAATATAATTATTACTAGTGGACGCCCGCAGCTTCGCTCGCGTGGAATTAGACATAATAATATGTTTATTTTACACCCTTACAAAATTTTTACAAACTTTGAATGCCATATTTATTTATATCTAATCAACAGCCTATAATATAAATATTATGCTTCCAGTTCTAAAAATGACAAAACTTTCATAGAACCTTTCAACCCCCTTTTCAACCCCTAACAACACTTTTTTCCAAATAAAAAGTAGCCTATGTCCTTTCTCAGGCTCTAGACTATCTGTGTACCAAATTTCATTTAAATCGGTTCAGTAGTTTTGGCGTGAAAGCGACACAGACAGACAGACAGAGTTACTTTCGCATTTATAATATTAGTATGGATTAAGATAATTATTAACTGTTTGAACAACAGAAAACCAAAGGTTTGCTTCACTTTTCGAATAATTCACTTTTCTAACAATTTCAATGACTGAAATATATTCCACTAGTGGACGCCCGCAGCTTCGCTCGCGTGGAATTAGACATAACATTAGTTTCGTTTACACCTAGTAATATTATCTATGCCGCTATCTATCTGCACGCCCCCTGAAGGCCGACCGCTCCCTAGAGAGCTGCTGGACATTCTTCCCCCCGACCGTCCATCCGACCATCAGGGAGGAAATAGCGACTAATATCCTTACATGCGAATTCCCTCGCGCAGGAGCGCTCAAAGCACCGCTAAGGCTCTGCGCAAACGGGCCACCGACCACAGCCACCGGTGGCTGTCGCGCGCTACCGCCGCAGTGTCAGAAGCGAGCGACAGCCACCGGTGTTCGGAAGTCGCCACATTTTATAACCCGTCCGCTCCAACGATGGACTCCGACGCGGGAAGTGTGCTCGCGCTTTTGTTAATGCATTGAAATAAATAAATAATATAATATATAACTGCGCGGGGGGTGGAGCAGTGCGACAGTGGCGGGTGTCGGCGTTTTGTGTGGCCCGTAGCGACCACTAGCGGCGCGTCGCGGAGCGAGTGGCCGCCACCGGCTACACGTGTGCGGCGCGTCTATACAAAATATTAAAAAGTTTATGTTAAGTGGCTGTCGCTGGCCACCGGTGGCTGTGGTCGGTGGCCCGTTTGCGCAGAGCCTTAAGAGGAGGTAAGGTCTCGTCGGCGCGACACTCACCGGCGTAGTGGGCTTGGGCCTGTCGGGCGTGCGCGGCGAGTGCTTGTCCGCCGCGGCGGCCGCCTCGCGCGCGCGCCGCAGCCCCAGCGAGAACACCGCCACCGAGCGCACGCGCTTCACGAGCAGGGCCTTCGCCCGGGAACACGGACACACAGCGTGACACGGATACACTGCGCTACAGGGACACACAGCGTGACACTCACCGGCGTAGTGGGCTTGGGCCTGTCGGGCGTGCGCGGCGAGTGCTTGTCCGCCGCGGCGGCCGCCTCGCGCGCGCGCCGCAGCCCCAGCGAGAACACCGCCACCGAGCGCACGCGCTTCACGAGCAGGGCCTTCGCCCGGGAACACGGACACACAGCGTGACACGGATACACTGCGCTACAGGGACACACAGCGTGACACTCACCGGCGTAGTGGGCTTGGGCCTGTCGGGCGTGCGCGGCGAGTGCTTGTCCGCCGCGGCGGCCGCCTCGCGCGCGCGCCGCAGCCCCAGCGAGAACACCGCCACCGAGCGCACGCGCTTCACGAGCAGGGCCTTCGCCCGGGAACACGGACACACAGCGTGACACGGATACACTGCGCTACAGGGACACACAGCGTGACACTCACCGGCGTAGTGGGCTTGGGCCTGTCGGGCGTGCGCGGCGAGTGCTTGTCCGCCGCGGCGGCCGCCTCGCGCGCGCGCCGCAGCCCCAGCGAGAACACCGCCACCGAGCGCACGCGCTTCACGAGCAGGGCCTTCGCCCGGGAACACGGACACACAGCGTGACACGGATACACTGCGCTACAGGGACACACAGCGTGACACTCACCGGCGTAGTGGGCTTGGGCCTGTCGGGCGTGCGCGGCGAGTGCTTGTCCGCCGCGGCGGCCGCCTCGCGCGCGCGCCGCAGCCCCAGCGAGAACACCGCCACCGAGCGCACGCGCTTCACGAGCAGGGCCTTCGCCCGGGAACACGGACACACAGCGTGACACGGATACACTGCGCTACAGGGACACACAGCGTGACACTCACCGGCGTAGTGGGCTTGGGCCTGTCGGGCGTGCGCGGCGAGTGCTTGTCCGCCGCGGCGGCCGCCTCGCGCGCGCGCCGCAGCCCCAGCGAGAACACCGCCACCGAGCGCACGCGCTTCACGAGCAGGGCCTTCGCCCGGGAACACGGACACACAGCGTGACACGGATACACTGCGCTACAGGGACACACAGCGTGACACTCACCGGCGTAGTGGGCTTGGGCCTGTCGGGCGTGCGCGGCGAGTGCTTGTCCGCCGCGGCGGCCGCCTCGCGCGCGCGCCGCAGCCCCAGCGAGAACACCGCCACCGAGCGCACGCGCTTCACGAGCAGGGCCTTCGCCCGGGAACACGGACACACAGCGTGACACGGATACACTGCGCTACAGGGACACACAGCGTGACACTCACCGGCGTAGTGGGCTTGGGCCTGTCGGGCGTGCGCGGCGAGTGCTTGTCCGCCGCGGCGGCCGCCTCGCGCGCGCGCCGCAGCCCCAGCGAGAACACCGCCACCGAGCGCACGCGCTTCACGAGCAGGGCCTTCGCCCGGGAACACGGACACACAGCGTGACACGGATACACTGCGCTACAGGGACACACAGCGTGACACTCACCGGCGTAGTGGGCTTGGGCCTGTCGGGCGTGCGCGGCGAGTGCTTGTCCGCCGCGGCGGCCGCCTCGCGCGCGCGCCGCAGCCCCAGCGAGAACACCGCCACCGAGCGCACGCGCTTCACGAGCAGGGCCTTCGCCCGGGAACACGGACACACAGCGTGACACGGATACACTGCGCTACAGGGACACACAGCGTGACACTCACCGGCGTAGTGGGCTTGGGCCTGTCGGGCGTGCGCGGCGAGTGCTTGTCCGCCGCGGCGGCCGCCTCGCGCGCGCGCCGCAGCCCCAGCGAGAACACCGCCACCGAGCGCACGCGCTTCACGAGCAGGGCCTTCGCCCGGGAACACGGACACACAGCGTGACACGGATACACTGCGCTACAGGGACACACAGCGTGACACTCACCGGCGTAGTGGGCTTGGGCCTGTCGGGCGTGCGCGGCGAGTGCTTGTCCGCCGCGGCGGCCGCCTCGCGCGCGCGCCGCAGCCCCAGCGAGAACACCGCCACCGAGCGCACGCGCTTCACGAGCAGGGCCTTCGCCCGGGAACACGGACACACAGCGTGACACGGATACACTGCGCTACAGGGACACACAGCGTGACACTCACCGGCGTAGTGGGCTTGGGCCTGTCGGGCGTGCGCGGCGAGTGCTTGTCCGCCGCGGCGGCCGCCTCGCGCGCGCGCCGCAGCCCCAGCGAGAACACCGCCACCGAGCGCACGCGCTTCACGAGCAGGGCCTTCGCCCGGGAACACGGACACACAGCGTGACACGGATACACTGCGCTACAGGGACACACAGCGTGACACTCACCGGCGTAGTGGGCTTGGGCCTGTCGGGCGTGCGCGGCGAGTGCTTGTCCGCCGCGGCGGCCGCCTCGCGCGCGCGCCGCAGCCCCAGCGAGAACACCGCCACCGAGCGCACGCGCTTCACGAGCAGGGCCTTCGCCCGGGAACACGGACACACAGCGTGACACGGATACACTGCGCTACAGGGACACACAGCGTGACACTCACCGGCGTAGTGGGCTTGGGCCTGTCGGGCGTGCGCGGCGAGTGCTTGTCCGCCGCGGCGGCCGCCTCGCGCGCGCGCCGCAGCCCCAGCGAGAACACCGCCACCGAGCGCACGCGCTTCACGAGCAGGGCCTTCGCCCGGGAACACGGACACACAGCGTGACACGGATACACTGCGCTACAGGGACACACAGCGTGACACTCACCGGCGTAGTGGGCTTGGGCCTGTCGGGCGTGCGCGGCGAGTGCTTGTCCGCCGCGGCGGCCGCCTCGCGCGCGCGCCGCAGCCCCAGCGAGAACACCGCCACCGAGCGCACGCGCTTCACGAGCAGGGCCTTCGCCCGGGAACACGGACACACAGCGTGACACGGATACACTGCGCTACAGGGACACACAGCGTGACACTCACCGGCGTAGTGGGCTTGGGCCTGTCGGGCGTGCGCGGCGAGTGCTTGTCCGCCGCGGCGGCCGCCTCGCGCGCGCGCCGCAGCCCCAGCGAGAACACCGCCACCGAGCGCACGCGCTTCACGAGCAGGGCCTTCGCCCGGGAACACGGACACACAGCGTGACACGGATACACTGCGCTACAGGGACACACAGCGTGACACTCACCGGCGTAGTGGGCTTGGGCCTGTCGGGCGTGCGCGGCGAGTGCTTGTCCGCCGCGGCGGCCGCCTCGCGCGCGCGCCGCAGCCCCAGCGAGAACACCGCCACCGAGCGCACGCGCTTCACGAGCAGGGCCTTCGCCCGGGAACACGGACACACAGCGTGACACGGATACACTGCGCTACAGGGACACACAGCGTGACACTCACCGGCGTAGTGGGCTTGGGCCTGTCGGGCGTGCGCGGCGAGTGCTTGTCCGCCGCGGCGGCCGCCTCGCGCGCGCGCCGCAGCCCCAGCGAGAACACCGCCACCGAGCGCACGCGCTTCACGAGCAGGGCCTTCGCCCGGGAACACGGACACACAGCGTGACACGGATACACTGCGCTACAGGGACACACAGCGTGACACTCACCGGCGTAGTGGGCTTGGGCCTGTCGGGCGTGCGCGGCGAGTGCTTGTCCGCCGCGGCGGCCGCCTCGCGCGCGCGCCGCAGCCCCAGCGAGAACACCGCCACCGAGCGCACGCGCTTCACGAGCAGGGCCTTCGCCCGGGAACACGGACACACAGCGTGACACGGATACACTGCGCTACAGGGACACACAGCGTGACACTCACCGGCGTAGTGGGCTTGGGCCTGTCGGGCGTGCGCGGCGAGTGCTTGTCCGCCGCGGCGGCCGCCTCGCGCGCGCGCCGCAGCCCCAGCGAGAACACCGCCACCGAGCGCACGCGCTTCACGAGCAGGGCCTTCGCCCGGGAACACGGACACACAGCGTGACACGGATACACTGCGCTACAGGGACACACAGCGTGACACTCACCGGCGTAGTGGGCTTGGGCCTGTCGGGCGTGCGCGGCGAGTGCTTGTCCGCCGCGGCGGCCGCCTCGCGCGCGCGCCGCAGCCCCAGCGAGAACACCGCCACCGAGCGCACGCGCTTCACGAGCAGGGCCTTCGCCCGGGAACACGGACACACAGCGTGACACGGATACACTGCGCTACAGGGACACACAGCGTGACACTCACCGGCGTAGTGGGCTTGGGCCTGTCGGGCGTGCGCGGCGAGTGCTTGTCCGCCGCGGCGGCCGCCTCGCGCGCGCGCCGCAGCCCCAGCGAGAACACCGCCACCGAGCGCACGCGCTTCACGAGCAGGGCCTTCGCCCGGGAACGACCTGGAAATAAATATAAATAAATAAATAAATATCTTCGACATTCTCACACACGGCCATCTGACCCCAAAGTAGGCGCGAGCCTGTGTTATGGGTGTCAGAGACTGATATACATACATAGATATTTTTAAATACATACTTAAATAGATAATATTGACATCCAGACACAGAACAAATACAAGTGTTCGTCACACGAATATTTGTCCTGAGTGGGATTCGAACCCACGACCTTTGGCGCAACAGACAGGGTCACTACCGATTGCGCCAACGGGCCTGTCGGCTTTACGGCTGTACGGCTTTTCGCACTTGTAATGAAATATACACAATAGTATATTTCATTACAAATGCGAAAAGCCTGTCATTGCAAAGAGTTCCGACAAATGTCTACCCGAGCCGAAGGCGAGGGTTGACAGTCGGAACAAGTTGCAATGACGGTTCCGCACGTGTGCTGAACAACTATTTTTAATACAGTTGCGAAAAAATTAAGCAATTTAATAAAATAATAAAAATACAAACTAAACTCGCAAAGAACATTTTTGGAAAATGGCGCCAACCGTAAAAGAATACAGAGTATTGCAGAGATTTTTTTTTGTTTTCTTCACCCATTCTGGGTAGGCAAAGGGAACTATGCCCATACAGCCAAGTCACAGTAGAATTTTTTTTTATTGACATGAAATTTAATGAGATGAAATGAAATGAAACCTAACCTAACTCATTGAATCAAATCATTAAATCTGATATTGAAACAAATTAGTAGCTTCTTTTTAGAAATATTTGCATGAATCATAAAAACTTCTTTAATTTTTTTTTTTAGTAAAAACTTCGTGGTTGGTTTTTTCTTTTTAATAGACATTATTTTGACAGTTGGGAAAGAGAACGCACGAGTTCGGAAAAGGTAAAGAAAAAGCACGAGTGTGTAATAGCTCACTTCCCGAACGCTATACGTCCCTGTAATATGCCACTTTTTGAGCAACTGTATTAAAAATACATATACAAATTCATCTATTGCCACAAAATACCTACAAATACAAACAAAGGACATATCATCATCATCATCAACCCTTTCATTGTCCCACTGTTGGGCACGGGTCTCCTCTCAGAATGGGAGGGATTAGGCCTTAGTCCACCACGCTGGCCAAGTGCGGATTGGCAGACTTCACATACCTTCGAGAACGTTATGATGAACTCTCAGGCATGCAGGTTTCCTCACGATGTGTCCTTCACCGTTATAGCAAGTGACATTTAATTTCTTAAATCGCACATAACTTAGAAAAGTCATTGGTGCGTGCCACTGGGGTTTGAACCCGGACCGCTCGAGTGAGAGGCGAGTTCGATAGCCGCTGGGCTGTCACCGCTTATATTCAACTCATAATAATACTTATATAATATACTAGCCGTACCCTGCCACGCTTCGCTGTGGCACATTGTGATTGAATGGTTGCGAAATGAGAAACAAAACAAAGAATACGTCATGTCATATAAGTTTAATTTTGCAATACTTGTGGATATACAATATTTAATTGTCGCGGATATGTGACTGATGCAAAAATTAGATAAAAACAATCCTTGATGCGGATTATATATCATGCTAAAATTTCAGCTCGATTGGTGCAGAACTTTTTGAGTTTTTGAAGCGTGCACAAACCAACATAACATTTTTATATATATAGATTAATATAATTATATTAATCATATAATTACAGTTCCGGTTACACTTCTTTAGAGGCGAACATCTCAGTCATCAAGGGTAAAGCAACACATCTGTGACTGACTTGAACTATTACTAAAACCCATTATAAGGACTAACTATCACTAACAGTCCCCAGTCTGCGCAATCAACCTAAGTTTTGAAGTTTTCTGTAAATCTTCTTTATAATATATTTCTTGTGTACGTGTGTATGTCATTGAACTCCTCCTAAACGGCTGGATAGATGTTGATGAAATTTTTTGTGTGTGTTCACGATTCAACAAGGGATTCGAAAATGGTTTAGATTCACAATTTGGTCCACTGGAAAATGTTTTTTAAATACGATCTTAGTATTTTTCTATGAACAATATCTGAATAAAAGTGAAGTCATTGACATGAAGTGTAACGTCACTTTGACATTTCATATGGCAGAACAACGTTTTGCGGGGTCAGCTAGTTTGTATATAAATATAAGTATACTCACTGCTTTTATCTTTAGGCTTGTCATCCTCGCTGGAGGTGGCGCTGGTGTCCATAGAGGGCGCTGCTGATGGGACGGCATTCAAATCCGGCTCCGAACCTCCGGCACTCACGCTGCCCGACAGCTCCTGTTGACAAAACCTTAGATCAGCTTCTTCTTGACCTTTATCAGTTCACGGTCCTCTAGGAAATCAAGCACAATTACAGGGTAACCTTGTTAAACCATTAAAAAATGTAACTACCGGAATTTAAAGTCCTTCAAGCCGGATATGAACCTATGGATATAATTCCAACGTAGGTCATGACACTTGCAAGATCGTTTTTGTCATAATCTTTTAGTTATTTTAGTAGTGTTCTTGCTATACAGTGTTTTTTTTATAAAAGGGGTCCTCTGGGTATATCTGAAACCACGGAAGATACACAGAAGAGTGTTCATAAAGAAGATATCAGTTATGAAATAATTTTACATTTTCTTGTAAATAACTTACGTTTTGAATTTGAAATCTATATATATAAAAGGAGAAGGTGACTGACTGACTGACTGACTGACTGACTGACTGACTGACTGACTGACTGACATATCAACGCAGGGCCTAAACTATAAGGGCTAGAAACTTGAAAATTTGCACAGGGGTTCCTTTTATAATGTAGAGGAGCACTAAGAAAGGGTTCTTGAAAATTCACCCCCTAAGGGGGTAAAACGGGGGTGCAAAGTTAGTATGAAACTATGCCGTTTTTGAAGTCGTTAGACGGGTAGACGTCGTTAATGGGTCTAATTCTACGCGAGCGAAGCTGCGGGCGTCCACTAGTGGGTATATACAGTGGGTATACACAGAAGAGAGATCATAAAGAAGATATCAGTTAATAAATAATTTTACATTTTCTTGTAAATAACTTACTTGAATTTGAAATTTAACATAATGTATTCTAATTGTCATGACACTTCTACGCACCTGCAGGGTGGGATTAACGAGCGGCCTGTGCTGCGTGGGGTGTGGGATGCAGTGGGCGGAGCGGTGTAAGGGCTCGTCTCTTAGCCCACGCACGCCCAGCAGAGATAGCGGGGCGCCCGGCGTTCCCTCCTGTAATTGAAGGTTTTTGGGACATAAACATAATTTTTTTTTATAACAATACCGACCACCTAATGTGGTCACCGTCGCCTATGAGCACGTTACGCCAGGGACATCACATGTGCATTGCCGGCTTTGAAGGATGCAGATTAGACTTTCCTGAAGCACCACGTCGTAGCTGAAAGGTAATACCTCGCCAGGATGTCCATTCCACAGGTGACTCGTTCGCCAAAATTGGAGCGTAAAGGAAAATTACAATCAAACAATTAAATTCTGTCAAGATTTACAAAAAAAAATGTCGTCTGTATCTCCCAGAAGGTGCAAGCAGGGGTGTTTCCCTATAAAGTACTAGATATTTTCAAGCTAGAAAATCTATTTATATATCGAATTATTTTATTAGGTTTATTGTATTATTATTATTCCCTAAATGTGTGAACCAAATAGTAAATAAGTAAGAAAAGCCTTTACAAAAACTCACCTTACGTCGTATCGGCTTGGTAGGGCTCACGTCCTGGAGGATCTGCAGCGAGCCCGTGATCACTGGGGGCTCCGTTATAGACGCTGCCTTGGGCCTGAAATGTATACGATCGATAATAAGGGCAAGTTCACAATGACCAGAAGTAAGCAAGGGAGATAGCTGTGTTTTAAGTGATAGAATAGATTGACAATCTGAAAATGGAATGTTCCTTTTTAAAGAGTGGATGCGCGAGAGATTTGATTTTCGAATGTCACAGAGATTCCGGTGAATTAATAAAAATGTATAGTAGCGTCCATAGCCCAAAGGCTCGCATCGGTTCAATGTGATCGAAAGAGTTAAGCAACGACGGGCGCGGTCGGTTTGTGGATGGGTGACCGCTAGTGGCAAAATTTCATTGACGCTACCGTGCTTCAGAGGGCACGTAAAGCCGTCGGTCCCGGTTGTTTTCAATGCTGGAAACAGTCGTTAAGCCTTGTCGAAGACCTTCGGGTGGCTTGAGAACATTCGATACTGGGTTGGCAACTAACCCCTCCACCAATCCACATTGGAGCAGCGTGGTGGATTATGCTCTAGACCTCCCGCAGCAGTGTCTGTGGGGGAGACCCGTGCCTTGCAGTGGGACGTCTATGGGTCGCAGCGAATAAAAATGTATTTATACACACTACCTAGAGCAAAGCTTAAAAAATACAAGGGTCTGCCAGGGCAGGGAGACGAGATTTTTCTGTAGACTGATTATCCACCCCTGGCTTAGGAAGCTGTTTAATGAATTAATGTTGAAGGAATTGTAAAATGCTACCAATTTTCAGATTATCAGAAATTCCTCATCAAATAAGATCATAGGAATGAGAAATGTGCAGTGAATGATTACGCGAAGTGTTTAGTACAGATATTAATAGATTTTGTTTCGAAATAAAATAGGAATCAAGCAAATAGGTGCAAATAGAAAATATAAAACACGTTACCTTATCTAGTTCTGGTTAAAAATATCCTGGATTATTTACAAATTTATTATTACTTCTTACTTATTTACAATCTTTGACAAAAGGGTATCTCAGGACCATAGTTAACATAAATATTTGGGTAATTATAAAACGACTGATCGATTACATTTCGTGAATGACCTTTGCTGGTAATTAAGATATTTTTTGATAATAATTAAGTAAAGCAAGGCTATTACTATAAGGTATACTAATGAGGATTATTAACATCCATCAAAACGAATTAGAACAAATCACACAAACAGGGATTCGTGAAGTCAAATATCAAAGATGTGTTATCAAATCTTAATGAATGATCCTTATTATACAGGCCTTTCTCGAGAGTATAAAAGATACAGTGTCCGTTAAGCTAAGAAAAAACTACAGAGAATTCGAGAAAATATTTATTGCAAATAAATTTTAAAAAACAACATTAATGAGGTATCTTATTAAGCATAATATTATGAAAGAACTGACTGAATGGAATAATTTTAATGATGGAATATACGCTGTAACTACACACCCATCCAGGCTTAATTTACTTGAGTAAATTAACTGAAAAAAAAAAGAATTAAACAAAATTATAATCTATTCACGCATATCATAACACTACGTAAATTTACGTCACAATTCACCAAAGCACATTCATACAAACTCCTAAGTGATTCAAGTAAAATGTTATCATGTGCATGACTGTATGTTCAATATGTATAATATGACTGTATGTATATGTATGGCAACACATTTATACAAATCTTCAGGTCAACAGGAGAATTTTTTTATGTATTTTTTATCACTATTTAACAGACGACCAGACCAAATCGATATGTGTATATATAGAGTATGTATTGAAAAGTTAATTATTAAATAACCAAAATGGATTTTGAAAAAAAAAAATCAAATTGAATTTCTTTATTCTTCCATGTGTTTAGATACTACCTCGAATACTTGCTTTTATTTAATTTTTTTCCTATTATGTAGTTGTTTTTAACTGAAGTTCGAAGAACAAAATTCGATTAACAGTGACTTTGAAGAGGGTGGCAACTAGGTATAAACGAAACTATTGTTATGTCTTATTCCGGTATTCAGCCGTATTAAGGTGTACCATTATTGATTTATTCATAAAGACTTGTTTTTAAAAATAATTCATTAAAAGAAACATACTACCAGTAAGGACTAAGGCTAGATCAATGGATCTAATCGAATTAATACGATTTAACGTACAGTCAACATTATCTGGGTGAATTTCCCAAACGACTTTTTTTTTTGTCTTCATTGAAATTAGTATTTGAAAAAAGGAATATTGTTCTGTACTATTTTTTTTTGTATTCATTAGGTATTTATTGGGTTGTGGCATAAAATATTATTTGTCTAAGTCTATTTACAAAGGTAGAAATAAATACATAAACCTCTATTTTTGTCACATCGGTGCTGTCCCTCTACTTTTTTTACAAGCAAAAACGCTTATATCGTTATAAAAATAAGTAACTTAAGAATAGAACTTATTCTATTTCATAGAATATTAGTTTTATTATTAATATGTAGCATATTTTATTACGTAATTCATAATATTTATTACTGAGAGGCATAAATGTACTTGTCTCGCAAAATTTTGTCATATCGCTGCACAAAAGTAATTTAAACCTAACTTTGCATCGATGAGTCCGACAGTGTCCCCACCCCAATTTTATTTCCCTCGGTGTGTGCTAGTGCGCAGTCAGGACGGACGTGTGTCAAATCGCTGCATATTCCCGCCAATTACGTAATACGACATTTCAGTTACTTCCAAGCAATTATTTTATATTATCGGTGGTTGCATTTTTCTAGTGTAATGTGAAGTTTTATTACGATTGTTTGGTTCTAACAGACATAGTAAGTAAATTAGCATCATTATAGGTACTTGAATTTAGCCTAAATATTATACATTTTTCATAATTTTCAAAAAAGTCGATAATTTCTCACGTCGCTGTTCTCATATCGCTGTAATCGGTGGTCTTTTTTACCACCGATGTGATAATTTACACCGATGTGATAAGAAAAATCAATCGGTGTCTTAAATATCATATCGGTGTTTTGATTCATGATCGACGCATAGTTTTGTCACATCGGTGGATTGTTTTATCACATCGGTAGATCATATTATCACCTCGGTGTAATTTTATCATATTGGTAGACATAGTGTCATTTCATTAAAGTAAACAAAAAAACAATGGAGCATACCTACAACCATACATTATATACATACATATACACATATTATATTTTTTAACTTTCATAAATATTAACTTGTGTGCAGCTCGTGCCGCACACAATTCGTTCGAGTAATTTTGTTTAAGATTAATTTTGTTTAAGAATGCTGAAATCAAAACTAAACGAGGAGGAGAAAAAAGAGAGAAAGAGGTTGATGGAAAGAATAAGAAAAGCTAAAATCAAAAGTGATCCTGTGTTAAGAGAGCAGCATTTAAGAAAAGACAGAGAACGCTTAGCTAAAAGAAAGGCAGCTGGACTTATCCTAACCCGAAGCCAAATGACTGCACATGCACGTCGCAATGCACAAAAGAAAAACCGAATCAGTGCCCGTGCATATTATCAGCGGAAAAAAAATAAGGCAAATGGTGCCCGCAACAACCCAACAAGTGTTTCAGAGACCAATGACGCAGAATCGCTACCGAAAAATCAAGATAATGAGCCCGGTATTTCTCAAGAACTAATAGGACCTCATAGCCCACGGCTATTGCGACAGAATGTTCGATGTAATAGTCCTAATTTGCGTATTGATGCCATAGTAGCGAGTAGTTCCCACTATTTACGTACAAGCAGTCCCCTAGATTTATCAATAGCATCTCCTTTACGAACGCCAAGTATTAGTTCTATAAATTCAGAAGAATCAACATTACGCCCAAATAGTCCTAACTTAGACACATCCTTTAATACTGTTAAATTCAAACAAGACATTAAAATGAAATTTCGTAAATATCAAAACGTTAAAACTCAGCAAATACACGATTTAAGAAAACAATTGGCAAAGGCTAATAAAGAGAAACTAATGTACAAAAAGAGATACATGAGACTACATCAAGAATTTAAGAAATTAAAACAGAGTAATTTAGAAGTGAGACGAATCCCAACGAAGCCAAAAAATATAGACCTGCAAAAACGTATCCGTAAGATTGTTGTTCAGTTTTTTGAGGATGATGAAAATTCAAATCTTTGCCCAGGTAAAAAGGATACTGTCACACAAAATGGAGTAAAAAAACAGAAAAGGCTGATGAAAGACACAATTAAAAATTTACACAAAAAGTATTTGACTTCGGGCTACCCTCCAATCAGTTACGTCACTTTTACAAGAATGAGGCCGTTTTGGGTCACGCAGCCAAAATTAAACTTGAGAAATACATGCCTATGTGAGAAACATGAGAACATGGATCTTGTTATATCATCTTTAAAAAGAAATCGTATCATAAAAGAAAACACCACGACTGAAATTCTAAGTAGTATTTGCTGTGATATTTTTAAGGTAGAATGCCTGCAAAGAACATGTCCTGTCTGTAAGAATCGTCATTTAAATTATCAAGAATTTGATATCTCCAAAGATGTTATTTATTGGAATTGGAAGAAGATAAAAAAGAATTACAAAAAAAATGGAGTCGATAAAATAGCCGTTAATGTAGAAAAAGTAAAAATAACCGTTAAACCATTACAACTAATCAAAATATTTGAAAACAATCTGAAACCGTTCTTAACACATTGTAGTAATATACGAAATCAAAGTCAAGCTTTTAAGCACTACAAACAAAACATGACTGAAAAGGATTGTGTCGTTCACATTGACTTTAGTGAGAACTATAGCTCCAAGTACGGGTCCGAAATACAATCTATGCACTTTGGTGGCAGTCGTCAACAATTCACATTACACACTGCTGTAATTTACTATAAAAATAAGGAAGAGAATATAACAACTCAATGTTTCTGCACTATTAGTTCTTCACTGCGCCATGATGCTGCCGCCGTTTGGGCTCACCTTGTTCCAATATTAGAAGAAATTAAACAGGAAGCTCCAATTGTTCAGAATCTTATTATTATTTCTGATTCTCCATCAGGCCAGTATCGGAATAAGAAAATTTTTTATATTATGTCCCAACTCAGTATTTACTGCTCTTCTCTGACTAACATAATATGGAACTATAGTGAATGTGGTCATGGAAAAGGTGCGCCAGATGGAGTAGGTGGGCTACTGAAGCGAACGGCGGATCGATTTGTTGCACACGATGGTGATATGAATAATATAGACTCTTTTGTAAACTATTTAAAATCTGCTGTCCAAGGCGTGAAAATTAGTACTGTAGAAGAATATGAAGTTGAAGAAAAGGACTGGCTTCTCCCTACAAATTTGAACACATTTCGTGGAACATTGCAAGTCAAACAAGTCATTTGGACTAAAGAAGCTAAAAATCGTATAGTTTTACGTCGACTTTCTTGTATAGAAGATGAATGTATGAAATATGTTGTTAAATGTCCACATGGCAAACATCTAGACTTCCACAATTTGTCAACCGAACACGAAATTAAGTCTAAACCTCAACTTTCTACTTCGAGTAATAAAAAATCCAGAACTAAATCCAAAATAGATATCACTAAAATGCGACCAGTAAAGTTAACTGACAAATTAATTTTGTTCCCACAGCCATCACATTCAAAGTATTTTACACCATCAAATACATTAAAAATCTCGGAAAATGCGGCACCCAGATCATCCTCTTCGACAAAAATGTCTGAAAATTTGCTATTGAACTATGTAGATCTTGATCAAAGTACTCCTGCCTGTTCATTTTTAGAGAAAATTGACACGAACATTTTAGTTGGTTTAGAGGAATCAACTCAATTCGTAAATAAAGAGGATACGGTAAAAGCATCTAATAGATTTTCAAGTCCTACCGTGGAAGACAGTGACACCGATGAGGAAATATTTAGAATAAAATCTAAAATTAACTTTAAAAAAGAAAAAAATGAGCCACGTAAACCAACTCCTGACATCAAACAGAGATTTAATTATATATTTGGTTGCAGTGACACTGATGATGACTTATTTTGATCTGGGCTGATTTGTTTTTAAAATTTTTATTTTTATTGTTTTTAGTTTTAATTGAAAAAAAGAGGTTTAATTGTTGTAACAGATAATAATTATAAAAGTACGTAATTAAGTGCTGTGATTAACTATAGGTATACTACATAGTCTTCTATGACTTAAAAGTCTAATTATGGTGCAATTTAATAAAAGTGGAGTACGAAGACGGTTCAAGTTCTGTAGTGATTTATGTTGAACTTAAAGGCTGATTAACATAATAACCAAATTATACTGACAGATTTAATTTAAGTTTTTTTTTTAAGGGTAAAGATTATTTGCTAGATGTAAGATATAAGCGATCTCTATGTAATCTATGATACTTACGCACTGAGAACAAAGATTTTAAAAATATTAAATTAAGTGATAATTAAAGCTGTGATTATTGTAGTGTTGTTATGATTAAGGTTAAACTTAAAAGGCTGATTAATTAGGTATATAAAGTTTTCTTATATAAAGTTTCTATTCTTAGTATTGTTGAACCTAGAACGCCACAATGTTTTAAGTGTACCTACACATGGCAAAACAATTAGCTTGATCGCCACATTAATAAATGTGTATTGTACAATAACGTACAAGAAATTTTTGTTTTTTATACTTCTTTTAAATAAACACAATGATAATTAAAAAAAACATTATTTTTTATTCTAAGAAAATAATACCCTTAGTTCAGGTATTCAGTTCTTAGTCACTCCTTCAAAAATGTATAAGCCTACTATTTCTTTTTTGATGTTCAAAGGTGGATAGATTATCATATCGCTGTATATGTATATCACATCGGTGAATAAATTTATCATATCGGTGTACAGAAAAGATAATCGGTGCCGGATTGTCACATCGGTGGAAACCAGAATTCAAACTGAATTTTCTCCATAGTCTTAAAAGATACGTTGATGGTTACCAATAAGGGAGTATTTAGTATCCTAAATATTACATTAAACATGAAAAAAATAAAAAATATATATAAATGAAAAAGTTCACCGATATGATAAGAAAAATGGCATTTGTTGAAATTCACCCATCTACATCAGATCGTATCTAACATTGCATGTTTATGTGTGTGCTTGTGTAAGAGTGAGTAAGAACTAGCGAAACCGAACTTAATCGTGTGATAACTATTTGACACTAAACAATACTTCTATTGAACAACATGCAGCCTGTAAAACACACATTACATTAAATATATTAATTAGTTATAAATGACATCACAACTTTATTTCCCCGAAGGAATAGGCAAAGGTAGTAGCCTATTTCCATACACCGCGCACAACTATTTAATTGGCAACGACTATTGAATTTTTCAAGATAGAAAAAGTCCAATAGGCTGTAATGTTAGATTTAAGTTTGTGTCTATTAAATAAATTAAATAACTAAATAAATAAATAGTTGTTGCCCGATCCGGGAATCGAACCCAGGACCTCCTGTCGCGACCTCCAGTCGCGCTTGCGACTATTAGACCAATATATGAGTTATACACTCAACTTATGGCACATGTTTAGTTTACACATTGTTGTGTCTTTCTATAGAAATGAGAGTGATTTTAATAAATACAAAAACAATATTACGTTACCATTACATTTTACATTGCTTATAGGTAATACAGATGAATAAATATAATGATCTATCTTCATCACACTACTTTAAATGTTCCATTTTTGTATTAAATTTGTGTCTGAACTGATAGGTAAGTGAACAAGATGTCTCTATTATGCTCTCATATATTTCTGGTTTACCTATACCTCCTATAAATATGCCTTTGTACGGCAGGTGAACATTAGAAAAATTAACTGATCAATTTTTTGATTTATTCAGGTCATCATCATCACAACCCTTTCTTTGTCCCACTGTTGAGCACGGGTCTCCTCTCAGAGTGGGAGGGATTAGGCCTTAGTCCACCACGCTGGCCAAGTGCGGATTGGTAGACTTCACATGCCTTGGAGAACATTATGATGTATTCTCAGGCATGCAGGTTTCCTCACGATGTGTCCTTCACCGTTACAGCAAGTGACATTTAATTTCTTAAATCGCACATAACTCAGAAAAGTCATTGGTGCGTGCCGCTGGGGTTTGAACGCGGACCGCTCGAGTGAGAGGCGAGTTCGATAGCCACTGGGCTGTCACCGCTGTTATTCATATCATAACGCACAAACGCAATAGCTGTAACTGCTGTAGTGATAGCTGGGGGGCTAGACAAGTGGCAAAACGCTAGTAGAATAGAAATAGAATAGATTAGCAAATGTATGGGTTTGACATTCGTTTACGACTAATTAGTCGATAGCGAATATCAATCCCATACATTTGTTAATCTATTCTACTAGCGTTTTTGCCACTTGTCTAGGCTTGTCTGGTTATTTAATGACTAGCGAAAATAATTTTTGAATTGAGTCTTTCCATCAATTTTTTTCATATTTTTCCTTCTGTGATCGAAGCTTTTGTTATGGAATCCTAAAATCGATAATCGATGCAACTCTGAGTTATTTAATGCCTAGCGAAAATAATTTTTGAATTGAGTCTTTCCATCAATTTTTTTCATATTTTTCCTTCTGTGATCGAAGGTTTTGGTATGAAATCCAAAAATCGGTAATCGACGTAAATCGGCCGGTTTACCTGAACGGCGGTATCTCCGGTATCTTGCCTATGTTGACGCGCCGCTTGTCCGCCGCCGGCCTGTCCGCCTGCTTCGGCGTGGTGGGCGTGGCCGTGCGCGGCGTCGTGCGCGCGGACGTACGCACGTCGTCTGTGCTTGTACAGTCCGACTGAAATATAAGGATAAGAATAAGGATGGTTTATTGGGGCCTCTAGATTTTACATTCTTAATTTACTTAAATACTAGCTTTTGCCCGCGGCTCCGCCCGCGTGGTCAAAGGGAATTAACAATGAGTTGTTTATCATACATGACACATTTATTGGTGGATGAATAGTGACAGTTCCACGATTAAAAGATACTAACTACTTAACTGCTATACTAACTACTTAACTAAATTTTCGCTAAATAAACGCCATCTATTAACAACATCCGGAACTAAATATCTAGCAAATAACAAAACATCGATATCTTCCCATGGGGATGTTTTACCGCGGTAAAAAGTAGCCTACGTCACTCTCCACCCTCCTCACTATCTCCACACACAAAAACCATACCATATAATAGCTTCGTTGCGACGTGAAAGCCGGACAAACAAACAAATAAATAAACAAACACACTTTCACATTTATAATATTAGTATGGATATGGATTATGTACTAGTGGACGCCCGCAACTTCGCTCGCGTAGAATTAGACCCATTAACAACGTCTGCCCGCGTTCGGGTTACCCACTTGACTTCAAAATACTAACTTTGCACCCCCGTTTTACCCCCTTAGGGGATGAGTTTTCAAAAATCCTTTCTTAATGCTCCCTTACGTTATAAAAGGAACCCCTGTGCAAAATTTCGAGTTTCTAACCCAGTCAGTCAGTCAGCTTCTCCTTTTGTATATATTTAGATTTATTGTAAAGGAAACGTTACATAAAAATGAGTATGACGAATTTATTTATTTATCTTTATTGAACCACGTACATGAATACAGTGTATGTATGATATAAATATTTATTTAACTTGAACGAATATTGATTTGTTAAAAAAAAAAGTGTTAATATCATTAATTCAGTCAACTGATAATGTGGGGGTGGCATGCAAACGTTTGTCACTGTGTGCATTATTTAAGGGTATCTTTCAACAAATGGAAGTCTGCGGAAAGAAGTGTACTTAAGACACTGGGTTGGCCACTAAGCCCTCCACTAATCCGCATTGAAGCTGCGGGGTGGAGATTGCTCTAGACCTCTCGCAGCTGTCTGTGGGGGAGACCCGTGGCCAACAGTGGGACGTCATTGGGTTGTAGCTTTTACATAACACACTAGCTGTACCCTGCCACGCTTCGCTGTGGCACATTGTGATTGAATGGTTGCGAAATGAGAAACAAAACAAAGAATACATGTCATATAAGTTTAATTTTGCAATACTTGTGGATATACAATATTTTTCGCGGATATGTGACTGATGCAAAAATTAGATAAAAACAATCCTTGATGCGGATTATATATCATGCTAAAATTTCAGCTCGATTGGTGCAGAACCTTTTTGAGTTTTTGAAGCGTACACAAACCAACATAACATTTTTATATATATAGATTAAAGGTGGTAACAATACACAATTTATTGGTATACCAGTAAAGCCATCCCGGGATCTCCGGGATCGCCAAAACATGTTCCACTCACCAGGAGCGGCGCATGCGCGTTCTTGATAGCCTCGCGGCGCTGGAACTCCACCTTGGCCATCTCGGTTGCCAACCACGCCGGGATCTCCGGGATCGCGAAACGTAGCGCCAGCACTATTATTAACACCACGTGCTGTAATAGAAATAGTAACATTTTAATCTTATATATATAAAAGGAGAAGGTGACTGACTGACTGACTGACTGACATATCATACGCAGGGCCTAAACTATAAGGGTTAGAAACTTGAGATTTTGCACAGGGGTTCCTTTTATAACGTAGGGGAGCACTAAGAAAGGATTTTCGAAAATTCACCCCCTAAGGGGGTAAAACGGGGGTGCAAAGTTAGTATGAAACTTTGACGTTTATGAAGTCAAGTGGGCAACCCGAACGCGGGCAGACGTCGTTAATGGGTCTAATTCTACGCGAGCGAAGCTGCGGGGCGTCCACTAGTACTGTATATGTGTCTTTTTTGCTACGGTGTACATTAAAGTATTGTAATTGGAAGCCGCTGAATTACATAAACTTAACAATCAAGTATTAGTTTATCGTTTGGGAGGTATTTTTATGAAGATTAAAGACATTTAAAAAATATAACTAAGGTTTGGTTTTTGGCAACAAAATACGGCAACAATAACTTTTACTTAACTTCGTTGTTGGTAGTCGTACTTTAATGCAACAAAGAAGAAATATATGACACTAACGCGAGAGTGAGAAAAGTGATTTACTTTCAGTTATTTTTGGCGTGTCAGATTTTCTAATTGTTTAAAATACCCGGTCAAATTCGGTAGCAATTTACTTCAAAAGCTTCACCATAAAATATTTTTCTTTGTTTGGTTTTGTAATTAATATTACTGAGTGCTCTATTTTCTGAAATATGTTCCCATACTTTAAGTTTGCTAAATCTTTGTCAGTCTGTTGACTGTGTGTGTTGGTGTGCGAATGTGAACCTTACCTCCAAGGCAACAATGACCAGAATCCTCTGTGCCGGCGTCGCATCGGGTAGCAGCCGGTGCACTGGCCCCGAGAGCCCTATCAGCGCGCAGTTCACGAGTACCGCCACTGCCACCATCGCTTCCATTGCGTGCTGACAAAAAAAGTGCGTGCGTACAAAGTACACATGTCAGAAGTGAAACTTCTTTGACGAAATATTCAAATATACACAAAAAAAGAATAAATGTAAATATTCATTTGAAAGTCTTGTTGTTTTATTAGAAAATTTCTTGCTCCCTACTCTCACTCCATGGCTATCTGCTTCATGCTACGCTCGCCCTTTCTCACTCTTTCTCAATAGGTTTTAATCGCCCATCCACTTCTTCGTCACGAACGTTGCATGCTGCGTGACGCATTATTGCGTTTCATCCGTAAAAAAATTTACCCTCATGCGCCTAAAGAAGTTTCACTTCAAAAATATATTCAAATTTATTCTTATATGTTCCGATTAGTAGTCTTTGTGAATCGGCGGTAAATAAAAAATGCGTTTACAAATACCATATAACGAAAATAAATGAATCTAAATTTGCGCAGAAATTACATTTATTTAGCTTAGATTGAATCGCATTAATTGTTACAGCCTTTATGGATATATATAAAGGTTGTATACTTGCGTCAAACACATCCACGCAAATTCTGGTAAGTCACAGTTTGCGCTCTACATTCGCGTGACGCTCTACAACGTATAAAACAGGAAGACTTCACGTTAGACAAATAAATGAATCAAAATTTGCGCAGAAATTACATTTATTTAGCTTAGATTGATACGCATTAATTGTTACAGCCTTTATGGAAACTATAAAGGTTGTATACTTGAGTCAAACACATTCACGCAAATCCTGGTCAATCAGTTTGCGTTCTACATTCGCGTGACGGTCTACAACGTATAAAACAGGAAGACTTCACGTTAGACAAATAAATGAATCAAAATTTGCGCAGAAATTACATTTATTTAGCTTAGATTGAGTCGCATTAATTGTTACAGCCTTTATGGAAACTATAAAGGTTGTATACTTGCGTCAAACACATCCACGCAAATTCTGGTCAGTCACAGTTTGCGCTCTACATTCGCGTGACGCTATAAAACTATACGCTATACGCTACAACGTATAAAACATGAAAACTTCACGTTAGACTGTATATAAACACTTGACCAGAGTATTGTAATCTACGCCTTAAGAGGACACCAGTCGACCGTCACTTTTGAAGAATAGGTTTTTACCAAAAATATTGCCGTCGCGCTGAGCCCCTTAGCGTGCGATAGAGAGAAGTGCAGTCTCGAACTGATTTTACCTACGTAAAATTAAGAAAATCGTCCTTTCGTAATCCCCTGTTTCCTCCTCGAAATCTAGACCGATTTCAATATTTCTTTCAGTTAAAATGTAGAACAGGGTCTAAGCTATGCCCGTACGTTTTGCTTTTTTGGGATATGTTAGTAATTACCAGTTTGCTTGAGGTTTGAAAATGTATGTAAAAAAAGTCGATTTTTTTTTATTTTAAAAGATTTTTTTTTCTCTTCTATTAAGCAAATTATGAAAAAAAAACAAAACGTACAGGCATGGCAGAGGTACGTATAAATCGTATGGTATTTTTTTTTATTCTGTAACTTCTTTATCCTAGGAGGAAACAGGGGACTACGTTTGTATGGGAAAAGTGTCGACTCATATCCTCTTAACACCAAGCCGTGCCCAACAGTGGGACTAAATAACGGCGCTCACCTGCCAACTGCCGACACTGCAAACGCGCTCGCCGAATGGTCGTTGCGCGACATGACACAGTTTGAACGCGTCCGCGCGCACTTCGCAAGCGTTATTGAGCAGCGCGCACAACGCCGCCAGTGGAAACGCGCACGAGAACAACACCACGTGGCAGAGTTGTGCCCAACAGTGGGACTAAATAACGGCGCTCACCTGCCAACTGCCGACACTGCAAACGCGCTCGCCGAATGGTCGTTGCGCGACATGACACAGTTTGAACGCGTCCGCGCGCACTTCGCAAGCGTTATTGAGCAGCGCGCACAACGCCGCCAGTGGAAACGCGCACGAGAATAACACCACGTGGCCGAGTTGTGCCCAACAGTGGGACTAAATAACGGCGCTCACCTGCCAACTGCCGACACTGCAAACGCGCTCGCCGAATGGTCGTTGCGCGACATGACACAGTTTGAACGCGTCCGCGCGCACTTCGCAAGCGTTATTGAGCAGCGCGCACAACGCCGCCAGTGGAAACGCGCACGAGAACAACACCACGTGGCCGAGTTGAGTCAGCATTTCGAGGTATTCAGCGAACGTGCCTTCGTACTGCGGACAACGGTAAAATAAACAAATAAACGAACAATAACAAATATAAACAACTTATGGAAGGTGGGTGGCCTGTCGAGGATTTTGCCAAATAATAAAATATTTGCGTGAACGAAAATGTGAATTTATTTAGGATTTCCACAATGGATTGATTAAATGTTAAATCTTATATCTAGGTGACTTCCCACCGATGCTTGGAATTGGAGAGTGATGCGACCCGTGAGAGCTATAGCGTTCCCAGGCTCGTGGATACCAGACGCCGGCTGCTGAGTTGCATAAAAGTCTAAGGCTGGTTACATACGTATAAGGGGCTCGTCACACCTCCCCTGCCAGATGAGCAACTATTTGGTGACCTTGCCAGCAAAAGTTGCGGTTACATTTTTGTTGCTGCTATGTTGAAGTGCTGATTGGCTATATGTAGCTTCTTCTAGCTTCCTTGGACAGAAAGACAGGCGTACATTTGCACGTTTCATCTGCCTCCTGTGACTATGTCCAGTGCTGGTGATGTTTTAATCTTGCATGTTGATGATGCTGGGGTGCTAGGAATTCTGTATCTCGTTTAGAGCTTCCTGGGTCAGAAAGATAGGCGCGCGTTTGCACGTTACATCTATCTTCTGTGACGGTATGAAATGGATACAGCCCTGAGAACGGTTGCTTGATATGGACGATATGAAGTCTGCTGAGGCTGCTGATGATGTGTAAATCTTTCATTAAGATGCTGCTCGCGTGCTATGAAATGGACTTCGGGCCTTCTGCCTCAATTTACACAAAATGCTGAGAATTAATTGCTATAAACGGTGCAGGTGGTACTATAATTTATCTACTTTTATTATTTACGGCTTAGGTGTAAAGCAATAATTTAAAAAAATACTATTACGAAACATAAAAAATGATAGAAAGTGTAAATGAATCTTAATTTTTTTCTGTTATAATTACGTGGTGTAAAAAAAAATCTAATTAAAAAAGTGCAATCCTATTTATTAGTAAAATAATTATATCTATAGCTATATTTAAACTTAAACTTATCCTAACTTTTCGATTTTTGTCCGAAACGCGCACTGACTCGACTTTTTAAACCGGAACACTTTCGACTGCGCCACTTATGGAAGGTGGGTGGCCTGTCGAGGATTTTGCCAAATAATAAAATATTTGCGTGAACGAAAATGTGAATTTATTTAGGATTTCCACAATGGATTGATTAAATGTTAAATCTTATATCTAGGTGACTTCCCACCGATGCTTGGAATTGGAGAGTGATGCGACCCGTGAGAGCTATAGCGTTCCCAGGCTCGTGGATACCAGACGCCGGCTGCTGAGTTGCATAAAAGTCTAAGGCTGGTTACATACGTATAAGGGGCTCGTCACAAACAAAATAATAAAACAACAAATACGTACTTATTGTTGTGCCTGGGCGACACACGCTATCTGCTCACACCCCGCGGTAGGCTCAGGCCTGTGTACACACAGAAACCCGCCTTCTGTGTGTCCACACACAGAAAACGAAACGTACTTACCTACGAAATCGCTGCGACCCATAGACGTCCCACTGCTGGGCACGGGTCTCTCCCACAGACACTTCTGCGGGAGGTCTAGAGCATACTCCACCACGCTGCTCCAATGCGGATTGGTGGAGGGGTAAGTGGCCAACCCAGTGTCGAATGTTTTCAAGCCACCCGAAGGTCTTCCACAAGGCTTAACGACTGTTTCCAGCATTGAAAACAACCGGGACCGACGGCTTTACGTGCCCTCCGAAGCACGGTAGCGCCCATGAAATTTTTTGCCACTAGCGGTCACCCATCCACAAACCTACCGCGCCCGTCGTTGCTTAACACTTTCGATCACATTGAATCGAAGCGAGCCACTGGGCTATGGACGCTACTTAAAACACATAAATGGCAAAATATGTCATTTAAGTGTCTGATTTTTTCTAAATATATATCTCGAACCCATTCGGGGTTCCGAGTCCTGGCCGTGGCAGCCAATATCACTCACTCACCACCAAGGAGTCGTCTAAATTGAAAATGATTAAGACTATTAAGAATTGACTACATACTTTTACGGTTACTCAGACGACGAAGACATCGCTAACTCACCTTGAACAGTTGCGACTCCAGCTCTGCCTGGTGAATGACCTTCTGCCCCACAGCCGTCTCGGAGTCCCGGCGTTCCTCCTTCTCCGTCCCGCCGTTGATGAGCATCTCTGGAGGGTCCCCCGAGGAGGACGTCCTCTTGTCGAACATCTCCGACAGCTGGGCCGAGGTAGGGACTGGAAGGTACATTAGACCAGTGGTGGGCAAACTTTTTTAATGGCGGGCCACAAAGTTTTAGAAATTCTAGAGGGCCAGAATTATAGAAAAAATGCATTTTGTGTTATGATATTATAAAAACATTACAGCATTACACACAAATTCACTGTCCGCGCCTCTCGTTTCACCACGCTTTGACCCTCGGAGGGCCGGATTAAATACTTTCGCGGGCCGGAGTTGGCCCGCGGGCCGTAGTTTGCCCATCACTGCATTAGACACTGACATACATCGTTATATGATACTAGTGGACGCCCGCAGCTTCGCTCGCGTGGAATAAGATATAACAATAGTTTCGTTTACACCTAGTAATATTATATAGTCTATGTCACTCATTGAAAATGCAGCTTTCTAATGGAGAAAGAATTTTTGAAATCGGTCGAGTAGTTTTTGTGTGAAAATATTTCAAACAAATGTTTGCTCTTTATATTATTAGTATAGATAAAAGATAGATTTAATACTAAATCTGGTCGATCTGTTTTGCAGTTTTGCTTGTTTCGTGTCAGCTTGCAACGAATTCATTCAGATTCTAATATCAGCGAAATGTGCTATTAGCGAACACTGAATACTGTGGAGGTAACGTATCTACCACTTATTTACTGGACGCCAATGCATCATAATATAATATCACGCCTTTATTACCCCAAAGGGCAGAGGTTGGTATGCACCCACTTTTCGCGACGAACACTTGTATTTGTTCTATGTCTGGATGTTAATATTATCTATATAAGTATGTATTTAAAAATATCTATGTATGTATATCAGTCTCTGACACCCATAACACAGGCTCGCGTCTACTTTGGGGTCTGATGGCCGTGTGTGAGAATGTTCAAGATATGTATTTATTATTTATTTTATTATTTTATTTCGAATACCTACACATACGGGTTACAACATTACATGTGACTTAAGTTAAATATATAAGTTCAGTTTAACTGTGCACATGACTCACTCTTGCTGGGGCTGATAGCGCCGAAGACGTCCACGCATATCTTCGCCAACCTTAAATTCTCAATCAAGTATGGCAGCGCTGATTCCTTCAGATTACCGATAATCTGTCTAGTTATCAGTAGAACTGCCAATTGCTGAAAGATTCCGGATAAATTTATTTATTAAATTAACTACATACGTACACTTGAAAATACTCCGCTTTTAAGTTGATGGACGTCCCACTACTGGTCACGGGTCTCCCCCACAGGCAAATCTGCGGGAGGTGTAGAGCATACTCTACCACGCTGCTCCAATACGGATTGGGGTGTTGGGTTAGTGGCCAACCTAGTGCCGAATATGTTCTCAAGCCACCCGAAGACGTTCGACAAGGCTTAGCTATTGTCTTCACCATTGAAAACAACCGGGACCGACGGCTTAACGTGCCCTTCGAAGCACAGCACAGTAGCGTCCATGAAATGTTGCCACCAGCGGTGACCCATCCACAATCCGACCGCGCCCGTCGTTGCTCAACTCTGTACATCACATTGAATCCACGCGAGTCATTGGGCTATGGACGCTACTTAATATTAAACATAATTGACACAAAATGAAAATAATCACAAAATAAATAGTCATATAACGCAAAAACTTATTTCTGTTGACTAATAATTAATTTTTAACTGATATTTCAATAAAAAGCAGTGCCAAGTATCATCAAGTACATCTATATGTGCACTTAGAACCACTCACCTCTTTCAATTTGTCCATATCTTGTAGATAGAACGCTATGTAGAACAAACTCATGAAAGAGTTCACGAATTGAAACTGCAATAGAAATTATATTCATGTACTTCACTATGTATTTACGTCCTCACATAAGACCGTTAACTTAAGGCGTTGCGCAGACGACTGATGATTTTTTAATTGAGAATAAGCTTCCCATTCACGACCGACAAACGGTTACCAACTTTTTTTTGCTGGCGAAATATTTCAGAGTTGAAAAGCACAAATCCAACAAAGAGTTGGTCAAATAGGAAAGGTATGAAATATCACTAGCTATAATGGACGCTTCTAATTAGCAGTGTCACAAATAAACTGTGCATAAAGATACTAAGAAGCAGTCTTTCTCAGCTGTATCCAAGTTAAGCCTAACGCCAATAAGATAAACTGTAAGTCCGATTCAACGGTCGTTTGCGTTACACCTTTTTCATTGAAATATCAAAACCATTATAGTCAAATATGAATGCGTGTTCAATCTACATCGAAAGCACTACAATATTTGAGGTGTGGCTTGTTGGGTCGTAGTGTTATTAATGAGTTGTGATGGTGATGATGTGCATTGGTTGATGTAGGCTAAAATTATTTCCCTCTACTGATATTTTAATTCTTATAATTTAATTAATAATTTAACAACTTTTCTCAGGGTTCGAGTTAAGGAGCAAACATTTCGAATCATTTTTAATTTGCCCTTTGCTTGGAAATCGTGCTTTCAGCTAATAACGTAGCATTTTCTACTCTGCGATTGGGCGGACATCTACAAGAACACAAAATCACATGAACAAGACATGAATTGTGTTCGGTCTTTTTGGGTTTGCGCAGACGACAGACTGCGGCATACCAACTCATTTTGCTGCATAATATGGAGTACAACAACAAACTAAGAGCAAAACGACTTTGGTGATATGTGCGCTGCGAATGATTTATCATAGCGGCAAATCGATATATGCAGACTGTCCTAAATAAATCAATGTGAGAAGTATCTAAAAGCTCATTAGATGTGTTTATTTCAAGTCGAAAATTACGAACTCAGGCGTATAGTAAAAATAATGTTTTAACTGCGTAATTGTGCAATGTAAATTGAATAACGAAAGACTATTAAAAATATGACATGATATGATGTTAATAAAATTGGTGTTGTGAAAAAATGTCAGTTAGAGGAAAATGTAAAATATGTATAAATAAAATTATGCTTGGTAATACAAGTATACAAGCATGGTTTGATAGGTTGGGCTGTCTTTTTAAACCTCGCGTCCATTTGAGAAGAATCGAATTTAGATGATAATGGGTTTTCGTACACGTGTATTTACGTGAAGAAATGTCATCTTCTTTCGAAAAAACGATTGATTGAAAAACTTCACGTCAGTATGATATTATATAATTATATACCAATATATATGTTTACTAAACCCTATAGCTTGACTAGGCAATGTAATGGACGCTCGCAATAGCTTAAGGGCTACCCACACTACCTTTTTCAAATAATAATCTAATGTCTTTAGGATCTTTACTGACTGTGTTAGCTTAGTCGTAAAACACATCACTGCATGCCACCCAAGTTAAAAATTGCAGGCAACTGCCCGAGATACCGTGCATTTATTAATTTTATTAACATTCTAAGCAGGCAAAGCTCGATGAAAGGTTTAGCTTATTGGTGGCGTTAACTTTTAAAGCTTTTCAAAATACAAACCAATGCTATTTTCACAATCAGGTGATTCTCATACTTTGTCTCGAGTCGATAATTCTCTGTTGAAATTTAAAATATCGGATGTTGCCACAATACATAATCAGTGTTGCCATTACATGATATTTGTTGAGATTTATCAGGTCCAGTTCCATTTCGTAAGCAATAAAGAGAAAAAAAAATTGCGCTATAGTAATTTTACTACTAAATAATATTAGACACTACATATATTTTTTAGACAATCATTCTAAACTATGGACTTCAGTGTAAAACTATTTTATATAGCTTCTCCAAATACAAACACCACTTCTTTAAATACTTAAATACAGTCTAATAGTTTAAAGAGTGCTTTAATTTCGTCCTATATTAACTAGAAGGAATAATTAATTTAAACATGCAGAAACCCAAATATACTAAGTGTTAATACTTCAGTTGTCTATATAAAAACCTCACAAAAATCGACACACCACATTATCATTCAAATTTATGAATATTTCATTTAAAATTTGCTTTACGCATAATCAATTTCAACAGGTTATACCCAATCCACATTCACAATGTAATATGCATTATCTCACAACATTATAATGAGTATTAAGGCTTAATATTATTTTTTAAACTAGTGAATGCTGCAGCTTCGCTCGTGTGGAATTAGACATAACAATAGTTTCGTTTACACCTAGTTGCCACCCTCACACGACACTACCGATCGAATTCTGTCCTTCGAACTTCATTCCTAGGGAAATCACCGGGATAAAAAGTACCTACATATCCTATATTCTATATACATATCCTATTTATTTATTCAGCTGTAAACATTTGTTGCAATAAATATAATTTACCTATTTCTGTAAAGATTTATGTTTGAACTTTATGCATATTACATGTGACGTTCTTAAACTGTAACTTATTATTACAATTTTAAAGTTTAATATTATCAACCTTATTTATAAAATACGCTAGGAAACGTTTCTTAACCTTTTTCAGTTCACGGACCCCTAGGAAATCAAACACAATCTGAAGGACCCCCTTAATTAAAAAAACCCGGGAAAAAAAATCTGACCATTTATTTTACACATTTAGTAGGTATACACTAAAAATAAAAATAAAACCTTTTCCAAAACAATACATTAATGTGAAGGGTGGTGCTGCCTTGTTGCAACTAAATGAAGTTTATTTGGGTTGATGTTACTACTGTTGTAATGTCTAATCGGATTCCACTTGTAATCTGTTTCTGTGGTTTTTTTTAGTATATAGAAGAGCAGAGAATGCCTTTTCACAGCGGTATATGGTTGAGCAAAGCTGTAAATGTATCAATGCTTCTTCTGATATGTACTTTTTTTTTTCATAAATCTAAAGACTTGATATAGACTACCCATAGATATACCCGGACCCCCATTTATATACATACTCGCGGGCCCCCTAGGGGTCCTTGGACCACAGGTGAAGAATCACTGCGCTAGAGTACATTTTACTACTAAGAGTTCGTATTGATATAGTATGAGTCTATTCATTGTCTGTCTACTAATAAACCACACACATTACAAAATTATTTAAATCACTGTTCAGTTAGTTTCAATTCAATCAATTTCCAAAAAAAAAGTCCGTGTAGGTACGTAGAGATTGAACACAACATATTTTTTTATGCTTATCGTCAACAGAATCCGCATTCAAAAAACGAATCCATTAGAACCATAAAAGTTAAATCTCAATCTCTACGCAACACACTTGTCTATTATATCATCTCTAAACCATAGACAACAGAACACACAGATAACAAAGACAACGCACCTTTGTCGTTGAGCCATCTGGCGATTCGCGCGTACACTTCCTCCTCCAGAGCTATAATGATCGCGAGAAATGCGCGCGGTATCCAACAGAAGTAAACTATATGATTTTCCCACCAATCCTGAGGGCATAGAGAAATTAGATTAATAAAATATAAATTTGCTATTTCTATTTTTAATATACCGTTAAAAAATGTTTTAAAAAAAAAGCTTTTTATAACTTTTTTTAAAAGGTAAAATATTGATTGCAAGATTCCAGGACATACATACCTACATAGATACATATGTATGTACCATACATACATACGAGTTAAGTTAAATAAAAGCTTTTTATAACTTTTTTTAAAAGATGAAATATTGATTGCAAGATTCCAGGACATACATACCTACATACATACATACATATGTATGTACCATACATACATAAGAGTGAAGTTAAATAAAAGCTTTTAAAATACGCAGCCATGTTATAGAACGTATACGTAAACAGCTTACCTATCATTTGAAATTGACTGTCATTTATATCATAATCATATTACTAAAGCTTTTACTAACGGGAAAATCATCACTTCGTACGTTGTTTTGTAGTCTATACTATACATTATCCATAAATCTTAGAGACTAAATTGACATTTTGCGTGAACAGTGTGTGTGTGTGTGTGTGTATCTGTGTGTGTCTGTGTGTACCTGTGTCCTCAGCAGCGCGAAGGTGGCCGCCGCGGCGATGGCCAGGCAGCACATCATGACGGGGAAGGAGACGCAGTGGCGCCACACGCGCCGCCGCCACGCCGCGTACTGCGGCTCCGGCCGACCCGTCACCGGGCTTACACTCATCTCTGTGTGTGTGTGTGTGTGTGTGTACCTGTGTCCTCAGCAGCGCGAAGGTGGCCGCCGCGGCGATGGCCAGACAGCACATCATGACGGGGAAGGAGACGCAGTGGCGCCACACGCGCCGCCGCCACGCCGCGTACTGCGGCTCCGGCCGACCCGTCACCGGGCTTACACTCATCTCTGTGTGTGTGTGTGTGTGTGTGTACCTGTGTCCTCAGCAGCGCGAAGGTGGCCGCCGCGGCGATGGCCAGACAGCACATCATGACGGGGAAGGAGACGCAGTGGCGCCACACGCGCCGCCGCCACGCCGCGTACTGCGGCTCCGGCCGACCCGTCACCGGGCTTACACTCATCTCCCCCTGGAATGAGAGAAGAAGTCTGCTTAACTTTTGTTCCGCGGGAAAAATCTTTTCATTTACACAATCAACATCTCGTTTACAGTTTATTTATTTATTTATTTAATTTGTCATTAAGTACAGGTAATAGGATGGTAACAAAGAATGTAATGAACGAGCCTATGTACTTAGCCACTGAGTGGCATACAAATATTTACAAGAAGTTATATATGTAATTATCATTTGATCAATTTACTTATACTAATGTCAATTTATAATTTGTCAATAATAATGTCAATGTACATAAATAATAATGTCAACATTTTTTTAAATCATATTCTAAATACTCTTTGACAGTTAAGATATCAAATGAAAATGTATCAATTAGTGAACATAATAAAGTATGCTAACATAGCGTAGCTTCCATAGAACAATGGTGATCGAAAGAGTTAAGCAACGACGGGCGCGATCGGTTAGTGGATGGGTGACCGCTAGTGACAAAATTTCATGGACGCTACTGTGCTTTGGAGGGCACGTAAAGCCGTCGGTCCCGGTTGTTTTCAATAATGGAAACAGTCGTTAAGCCTTGTCGAAGACCTTCGGGTGGCTTAAGAAATTTCGACACTGGGGTGGCCACTAACCCCTCCACCAATCCGCATTGGAACAGCGTGGTGGTGTATGCTCTAGACCTAGACCTTCCGTGTCTGTGGGGGAGACCCGTGCCCAGCTGTGGGACGTCTATGGGTCGCAGCGTAACATAGTAAGACTCAGTAATTTATTACTGTTGTGAGTGTTTAGACCCCCTAACCAGCCATTAAAGGTATAGCCATAACTACATAGGGGATAACACATTTGGGGCGACACTGGTTTATAAGGGACTTCAGCGCCTGTAATAAGCTAAGCTTTTAAAACACGTGGGCAAGTTTTAGTAAGACTAATGAACACCAATTAATTTTTATGTATGGGCATCAGAATCGAAAAATGTACATACCTGAAACAAAGGCCGGGGTTCGACTAACAATTCGTCCCTCTGATCGAGCGTGCCCCAACGGTACGCCAACACATTCGAATATCTGAAATTATAAAATATTAGTTGCAATCCATAAGCAGCTTAGTCCACTGCAGAGAAAGAAAGAAAGAAAGAAAGAAAGAAAGAAAGAAAGAAAGAAAGAAAGAAAGAAAGAAAGAAAGAAAGAAAGAAAGAAAGAAAGAAAGAAAGAAAGAAACATTGTGAGAACCTGCATGTCTGAGAGTTCTCCATAATGTTCTCGATGGCATGTCAAGACTGCCAATCCGCACTTGGCCAGCGTAGTGGAGGGCACTAGGGCTCCCGTGCCCAACAGTGACAAAAATAAGCCCCGGTTGATGGGTGGAGGGGTTAGCCATCCCAACTATCGCAAGTTTTAAGGTCTCCGTCATGACTTAACTGTTATATTACGATAACAGCCGAAAAATAACGTCTTAACTTCGTGCACGGAAGCTTACTAGACATTTTGCTGCCAACCATTCTCCTCCCGACCGAGACCGGGCGGGATTAATACTATTGATCGCTTGATGTTGTCACATTCATGTCATTTGAAGTTGTTGTTTTTAAGTTTGCTAAAACCGAAGACTGCTATGGCGAAAATCAATATCGGAAGTTTTTGGGCTCCTCAACAATTCTGAACGACTATTATAAAATATTAAGTTGTTTAAATGTGTGTTTGTTTAGATGTTGCTCACCAATAATGTTACTCATAGCTAACCGTTATTCTAGTCTAGAGTGTACCGACATGAAGGTATTCAAAAATCGTCCCTTGGGAGGGCACTGGTGAACTGTACCACAGGTTTTTGCAAACCCTACCTCAGTCATCAGCCTCTCACAAAGTAAGGTTTTGTGAACACACAACTTGTACCATTAAATAAGACTACTGTAAATAAAATTACTTCTGTATAACTATTTAAATCAATCCGACGATTAACCGTACTTCGATAATAATATTAATTATATTAATAATATTAATATTAATACCTCTTCCAAGTCTCCAAATACACGCATGCCCATAAAACGTTGAACAAAGAAAATAGAACGTGGGCTATGTCTTTCCAGTTATCATTTGCTGTGCCGAGCCACACCTGAAAAATAAATGATCATTATTGTAAATTAAAAAAAGAATTTCAGAAAAACACCATGTAAAGGACAATGCCCATCTTACTAGGGGGTTTGGGCCCACCCAAAAAGTTGTTATGTCCCAATGATTTTTATTTTATTTTGTAGCTTAATAATTATCTTTTCAAAATATCCAAACCATTTCCATTTATTCACCCAGGTTTAAAAGAAATCTCTATTTTTTGTGTCCCTAAATAGTGGAAATGTCAAAATGTGGTGTAAATTAATCTGTATTAGATTAGTGGTTAGAGAGCCTGGCCTTCTGGCTGGCCTGAGCCTGTTTGGGATCACTAGTTTGAGCTCTGGCGTTATAGAAAATTAAATATCACTTGATTTAATGGAAACAGGAAATCTACTGAGTTCAGACTATACCTGAGTTTCATCTAAATTCATCTAATGCTCATAATGGCGTGTGAAATTCTACCAATTCACTAGACTGGGCCAGTGCGGTAGACTGTGGCCTTATCCTTCGTGTTATAGGAGAAGACTCGTGCATAAGGGTATATTAAAATAAAAACAAGATAAAGACATGAATGTTTATTCGTCATAAAATATATTATCCAAAAACTATCTACGAAGATTAGGCGTTAGACGCAGGGAACCATTGATACATCTGCGTGAGAGTGGCCGATCAATGCGATCTCGACCTGGTGTAGACATTTTCGATGTGTTAGGAGTCCAATGCTCACATAAACTAATTTAACACTATAACGTCCAATCGCTGACTTAAAACTAAAAGAAGAGTCTAATATCTCACTGCTCACTCGCGATGAAAGAAGAAACTCAACTTAATTACATTAAATCGTAACGTAGAAGTAGGTAAGTAAATACAGAGGAATATAAATAAACTCAACGCAAAACATACAAAAGACACGAAACGATCATGCAATTTGGCAAGCAAGTTGACACTTTGACAGATAATGCCATAGATCCGTGTCAACAATGATATTTGGTCTGGCAACATCAATAATGCTTTTGTCAATCGATTATTTATTTTTGTTTATCGATTACTGAAAAAAGCAATACTTGATTTTTATGGAAAAAGTGATAGGTTTAAGATTTAATAATAAGTATATTAATATTTGAATTTCATTTCTCACCGTTGCTAACGCTCCAACTCAGAGACACTATCGGTTACTTTAATCGCTCCTTAGTGAAGAATCACCATACAAATTCTGTACTAAGGAGCGATTAAAGTAACCGTTACTGACTGAGCTGGGTGTACTGCGTAAGAGTCGTAAAAAGGTATTCAAGATAGACTCCGAAACTATTTTGAATTTAAAAAATGCGTAAATGCATCGACATCGTAATCGACTTTTTTATTATTTGTTCGAAATATTCTTTGTACTAGAATAATCTGTCTCCTGGCAACATTAAAGCTCTGTTTGGTTCTGTGGTTTCGTAGGCGGATATTGTAGATTCAGTAAAACAAATATTTTTTAAATGTTTCAATACTAGGGTGAAATAAATTTTAATATATAAATAAATAAATGTTTAAAAATACAACTTATTTTTTAAAATAAATATTGTTGTGACACGACTCCATAAGGTGGGCCCGTCCATGGGCAATGTCCTTTGTCAAACACAATATAAAATTGTAAAGTCCTAAAATATGCACTGCTACGATTGTTATTCCTCGCGGCACGAAAGTTTAGCTCTGATCGAAATTCGGAGGGGTTTGCAGCGCATGGGGTATCAGTGCGGGGAACATAATACGGCTGGCGAACCAATCAGCACTTAAGACTGACAACCCGATCGCCGGTGATATCTCAATTTCGACTTCTGCGCATTCTAAGATAGACTACTAACTAGGCTAGACTAAAATTGTAGATTAGAAAATCGATATAGATCCTTACGTCTATTAATACTAATCCTTAGGATATTGAGTCTTACTGTGGTCTTACCCAAAATATAAAACCAACGGCCGCAGGCACTGTAAGCGATTGAGTGTAGTGACCGAGCCACGCAAAATACATGGCGATTTTAACACCGAAGTATTCAGCTATTTCATCTGAAACAAAATAGTTTGTCATTTATTTATTTATTTTATTTATTTAATAATTTATGTACACACTTTAGTTAGGAAATAGTTACAATATATACTCGTAACACAGGAAGAAAATGGTACAAGGGTACTAGGTACTTAATTCTTCTGAAATTTCTTCCAGTAGACCCGAGACAGGAAATTTGTAACAGACGGTAGATCTAAGCATGTACATTAATGCATGTGAATCTTCAATACATATAAACAAATGTCATTATTGTGTCAATTGTCATTATTTATTTTGTGGGAATATTCTGCACGGACAACTCTTAAATCACATTTGGTATACCCTCTTTCAGCACTTGTTTCTATGAATACTCATTTACTGTTCAGGCTTCAATACTTTGGAATGCCCTGCCTCTGAAGATTAAGACATCGTCGAATAAAAATATTTAAAAAAAAAAGTTAATTCTCACTTGATGACATCACACATGTCGTAAAATCGTTGTGAATATCTTAAGATTTTATAGTAATACTAGCTGCTGGCCTCAGCATGGCCCACGTGAAATTTATAGCATATACTGAAAAAATATTGAAATTGAGCTACTTCCATACAAAATGTTATCAAAATTGGTCTAGCCGTTTGAGCGTGAAGATGTAAAAACATACAAACACACATAAATATAAGTTATTTATTAGTGAAATGTTTGTGACAGAGCTTATGAGCCTTACTAGAGAGTTTTACTAGCTTTACGAACTGTATGACAGAATTCTTGAGCGTGATGTACAAACCCCTCATTAGTAAAAACAGAAACAACTTAAGTGCAGCCCTAATAATGAACGTCACGCCACAAAGAACCGTGTTTAACAATCGTTCACATATTCGTTTGATACGCAAGGAACTAGAAAATAAGGCCGAGTGACACGTTTATTTTGTATGTTGCAACAATATTTTTTCAATAAATAAATAATGAGTTCACGCGTTTCGCCTTACATTCGCTGATATACTGAATACCCCTTAAAATCCGAACAGTACGACTGATTGAAAATCATTTGGCCCCATCTATATTAGAAACCAAACCCACTGACATTTATAAGAAAAATATTGGTAACGAATCGAACTGAATTGAAAATTCTTCATCTGCGTTAGAAAATAATATATATTATATGATAAGTTTGTCAATGCAGAGCGGCGACAGCCCCAGTGGCTATGGAACTTCTTACTTTAGGACGTCTGGATTCAAATCCAAAGTTAAAGTGAAGTTATTAATTTTTAAGAAATTATACTTTCTGTAACTGTAAAGAAAACATGATGAAAACTGTCTGAATGCTCTCAAAGGCATGTGAAGTCCGCCAATCCACACTTGGCCAGCGTGGTGAACAATTAAAGAACGCATTGATACCCCATGCGCAACTATCCCCTACGAATTTCGTTCAGGGCTACACTTTCATGCCGACACTTGTATTGGCGGTAACTTACCCAGCGGCTGCGGCGTGAACAGAGTCTTGACCCACTTCTTCCGCAGGCTTTCGAGGGCCACGCGGTCGTGCAGAGGAAACATGCTTGCCACCACGCCTCTGCTCACGCATGCCGGGACTGTGAAGAGAAAAACAACATAAGAAATATACGAGTACATACGCTCTATCAAGAAAATACAAGACCTGGAGCAATTGCCCGGATAGAAGGACCATCCTTACATGCGAATTCCCTCACGCAGGAGCGCTCACAGCGCCGCGGAAGAGGAGGCAAGGTTTCGTTCAAGAAAATACATTTATCTATTTTTTTTTAAAGTTCCGGGCTGGCGCGCGCGAACTTCAACACGTGCTTGACTAGGGCTCTAAGCTCTAGAGACAGTGGGACACTTACCGATGCTCTGTCCAGGGCGCAGGGTGAGCGCGGGCTCCAGGGCATGCTCGTCCCCGGGCTCGGCGCGCGCGGACTCCAACACTTGCTTGACTAGGGCTCCACGCTCTTGGGAACTCAGCAACTCTGCCGCTGATGAACCCTGAAGGAAATACTTCTATCTTATCATCTCTGTTTATTTTACCTTGACAAAATTAACCGCAGGTATACGAGTAGGATTCGAACCTACCTTTCCAAAAGTACTGGGAATTAGTGCACTAACCACTGAGCCACCGCGGTATGCTCCACCAGCAGCGAAATTCTTAAAGGCTTACGCCTTAGTGTGACATCAGTGCAACCATCCAGCATTATACAGTACTTGATCGACAAGTTTTCATTGTAGGAAACAAGTCAAATTCACCTCCGGTAGGTAAAAAAAATCTTAATTTAATTTCATAACACTGTTAATATAAAATTATCAAGTAGGTACTTAAACTATATGACAGTAAAATTTATAAGGTTGACTTTTAAAATTATGGAGTAGTCATTCTCATAGTTGATCGCAACCCTCAACTACGAATAATATTGTAAATTGCGGGCTCACGAATCTGCAGATTAACGTTCTTATAGGATATCTGAGTTCAGTAGTGTCCAAAGACTCGCCACAGTTGCTAAACAAATTCGTCTTATTCAGTACAATATATAGGAATAAGAATATTTGGTAGAACGCTTATGGAATGCAGGACCCTAATTAACAATATTTGTTTCGACATTATCGAAAAAGAAATTTAACTGTGTTAAAACACAGAACTATAAAACTACTTAATAAACTCATCAAAAATGTATTTGATACAGTGGTGGTAGTATTTTATAAGACCAAAGTTTGAACTACGAACTTGCAAGTGACACAAGTCCGTCGCTTGTAAGAGTTTGTCTTAATAATTCCCTAATTTAGTACAGACATTATCCCACTTATTCAATACCTCACGTAACTAAATAACTGCCATGACGTAAGCATCGCTCAAACTACAAACGCCTTTGAAAACATCAATGCAAACTTCCCAGGTATTCCAGTTTCTTCTCGTCAAAGAAAGTTTTGCAAAGTAATCAACTTGCTTTATGTTATGTTGTATTTATGTTAAGTAATGTGTGTTTTAACGAATTAAAATGTCACGCTCAATAAAACCGACACTCACGATGTTTACCTTCATCAGCAGATGACATTCCTGAGACTTTCTTTATAATGTTCTCGAATGAAATCATGTCAAGTTTGCCAATCCGCAATTGGCCAGCGTGGTGGACTCCCGCCCAGCAGTTACAAAGAAATGGTTGGAAGGAGAAAATAAATAACAGCGACAACAGCTGAGGCTGAAGATTTGGACGCTGACTGGATTTAATATAAAGTGCTGTTTTTATCAGCGATCCCAATCGGATCGCAAGACTTGAATAGACGGGAGTACAAAAGAGGTGAGCAGATGCCTTACAGAGATAAAACACGAATTGAATAAAACTAAACTCTGGCGGGATTCGGCCGCGAATTTTCGTGACCTTTGACCCGAAAAGGGTAGTTTTTATACTTTTATTTTTTTATACAGTTTGTTGGGTTTGACCTTTCAATAGAAATGAAAAAAAGCTAGAATTGATTGAAAACTCTGTCATAGTCCCGTCGAACAAGTTTCGTTTCAAGAAGTCCGAGGTCATTCAATGAATATTAGATTCGATGACTTATCATAAAATGACATGGTTTTTAAAAAAAAAAAGTTAGGCCACATGTATCGACCAGTAAAATATTCTTTCATGCTTTGGGTGGCCACGTAATCTATCGAGTAAGATCTATGGCTCCTACATCGGCATTGCGTCGTATGTGTTACCGACAGAATATTATGAAAATTCACCCGCAAATAGAAACAGCCATTGCGTAAATTTAAAATGAAAGACTAATTTGACTCTGTCACAAATCATAGGTACCTATCACAAATGCGTTGTAAAATGAAAAGCAATTTAAATCATCAGCTTGCGCTGCGCCTTGGAACGACTTTGGAAAATGATATTTCACATTTCTCGCGCCTCGAGCGAGTCATCCTCTTATTCAATTTGTGTTCGCTCCTTCGTTTTCGACTTGGCTTTAAACTATACGAAGGTAGAGAGGTGGGATGAACTGAACTGAACCTACTGATGAACGTATTAGCTGGAATTTCTTACTATTTCCAGTCTTATCGTAGCGAGATTAGTACATCAACAAATGTTCATACTAACACCCTCTGCTAACTGAACTAACCATCCCAGTCCCTATTTGAGTCTTGTTCAGTTTGTCACAGCTGTCATGGGCGGCAGTGGATTGATGGCACTGCACGCTATCTTTATTCCGTAATTTAAAAAAATACGTACAAGATGAAAAGGTGTAATATTCTACCATGGTGCTTGAGTTTCGATCATTGATGTGTAATCAAAAGAAGCGCTTATTAAATAAAAAAATGTCTGCTATTGTGCTTCGAAGCAAGATAATTATGTCATCGGTACCAGCTTTTGACGTTGGACTAATCTGTAAATCTTGATTTTGAATGAGAGAACGATAATCTGCAGGGAATAATAAGGGTTTGTAACTATCAGCACAGCTTGGCCCACTACTGAGCACGTTTTTCTTCTCAGAACGAGAAGGGATAGATTGTAGTTAAGTTGCTCGTCGTCGTGCGGCTCGAATCGACACAAACAGATTGATAGTGTCAGACCACATGGTTTCAGCTGGCAATAGGGTGGGTTACCCGCTAGTGAGCATGACACTTCTTAAACGCTATGTCGCAGGCCTTAAATCTTCCGACGGGTTGGCCTCTAAACCCTCCGCCGATCTGCACTGGAGCAGCGTGGTTACTCCAGGCCTTATCAGTTGTTAGAAGAAACCCGTGTCCTGGAGTGGGACGCTAATGGGATGCGGATAAATTTATGTTTATATAATTATCGCTAAAACTTGCCTAAAATGGAACAAAATAAATAAAGTATTGATCACATTCACAATATACGAGTCTCATTCATCGGAGAAAAAAATAAGACTTCTTTGAAATAGCGGAGAGCAACCATTCGTAATGAGCGGATCAGTGAATCGAAGTTGAGAAATGTTGACGAAGCCTGCCTCGGGGTACAAATCCGAAGTAATCCCAGATATTTGTCTAACGGCTTTAAGAGTGGTTCACAAGCTTTTAAGCCGAAAGGGAAATAGACCTGGGGTGCAATTTTTCGACTGGATAGACTATGATGGAACTCTGTCGTTATACATTTCTGAGATAAATAGACGAGCAGATTCACTATCGTCAATCTTTAAATTCTAGTGTAGTTACACTTTAGTATGTGGCGAGATAGGTTAACTATACACTAGATTTAAAATCTTGAGAAAGGACACAAGGACCAGTTGTGAGTTGGTCGCAGTTCAATGGAATGACAGCACTCTGATGACTCTAAAGATCAAGATCAAGTATCCGGACAACATAGATAAAATATAGAAAGGTATGGTGTATACTGTGACCTTAACTTCTCTTCTTCAAAAGGAAACACTAGCCAAGTTTTTTCAATGGAATTTCAATTGAAAATCGACCTAATGCCGCAGCATACATAACAGTAAATACACTTCTTGCGTACAAAATCGATAGCATGAGCAGGTAATAAAAACGTAAATTACTATTTCTTCAAGTTATAAATATAGGATTCTTTGAATATTGGCAGGTATAACATAGGTGCGAAGTACACGACCGTTATGAGAATAATACCTAATTATACTGTAAAATTTTTTTTTTTTAAAAAGCTTTAATAACTTTTTATTTTATTTTCATGCATTGTCATCGGAACCTAATATGTGTGCCAAATTTCAGCTCGATAGCTTCAGTGGAAGTGGGTGAAATATTGATTGCAAGATTCCAGGACATACATACGAGTGAAGTTAAATAAATCTTTTAATTAAAAAAAAACGACGGTTTATGTTAAATACGTTATTGTGCCTAAGAATTACGGAAGCTACCCCCATCGGGTTATCGATCAAAGTTGGACACAAGTCACAACTCACAACTCACAATTCAATCAGCTTTTCCCACCCAATAGCTTTTTGAGGTCCATTGTTGAATGATGGCTTCTAAACGATACTAGGTCCTACCAGACTGTGCCAACTTAAATTCAGCTATTTAAAAAGAGGATATCATTGGGTTGGAAGAATGGAACAAGCAGAAATTTCAGCACGAGCACTTGTGTGAGACCAAACAGTCACTAAGCTAAGCCTTACGTTACGTTGACTTTACGTTCGCTTGGTAATTCAGGTAAATCGTTAAAAGTGAGGAATAAGCCTAACGAAGCACTCAAGTAAAGTGGCCCTACATTTCGTTTACACTTAAGGCGTGGCCGGGCGACCCCGCGTCATACAGAGATGAGGGGTTTCTCTTGACCCCACTTAATTTATCCGCATTTAACATTTAGATTTAAATTACCGCACGCTAACTATATTTGCGTGGCAATTAGTCATTAAAAATATAGAATGAATGCGTTTCTATTCCTAAATTCCTAAAAAATGTCCTTCTAAAGACCCACTGCGACAAAAAAGTACTACTGTGGATATAATGCTGAAGTAAGAATAGCTTAGTCAGAATATTTCAAGGCAATTCCATGAAATTTAGGTCACTTACCCTTTGGAAGCAGTGCATGTCTCGAACGGTAAACTCCTTGTATCCGCCACCGAATTCTGGCTTCAACTGCTTGGGCAGGTGGATTTCTTCAGCCGTTTGCAATAGCCTGAACAAATTAGAAGCGTTACACACAGGTAGTTCTTCCACATAGCGATACGTACTAAACCATTACACAGACCTGCTACTAATCATAAAATGGCCTGTTTCAGAGTCTCATTTACCTCTGAGAAGTCACGTCAAACGGACCCACAGCCACGGCGACTGCTGAGAATCTAGTAGAGATACTCCAACAGTAACAATTATTTGGCTGGCTTACACTTCATCGTCGGCACTTTTAGGAGCTACGTAATCAGCTACGTAGTGACATGTAGAGATTTCTGCCAGGCTGCAGATTATGATTGTGTATGAATGCGTCTTTCACGTCATCGTCGGCAGTATTTTTTTTTTTTTTTTATTATATGTTATTGTATTGTATAATTCACACAGAAGTCACACAGAACCCACTTCACAGAAGACAAGACATCAATTGCGGTAGAAAATAATTGTTCTGGAAGTGGATCTTACACGTCATCATCGGCAGTGATGTAGAACGCGGGCACTGAGACGACAGGTTCTGTCGCAAGAACACGCACGCAAAGAGTCTTCTGCTAAACATCAATTGCAGCAGACAATGATTGTGCTGGAAGCGGTTCTTACACGTCATCATCGGCAGTAATGTAGAATGCGGAGCACTGAGAAGAGGCGTGCTGGCGCACGTGAACGCGTAGTCGGGGCCTACTGCCACGCAGCTTTTGCAGCAGCCATAGCAACATGGAGTCTGGGAGACCTGCGAGAGGAAACAAAGGGTTCCTTATGGAAACATGGAAGTGCTTATCTTTAACCTCATTTTAATCACCAATAACCAAAATGTACCAATAATACGTTGAAAAGAGCTGTTTATTGTTCTTAGGACACGACTAACATCACCTTAACATTTTTGGTTAGCACAACTATGGTCGGACGACTAGAGTCAAGTAAACGGATGAACCGATTGATCGGTGTTGCCAGTATTAGTTTTCAGTTGCATAGGTGATCACAAGAGTCAAAATTGGCTTGATTGTTTCTTAGGGCACGTTTATCTGCAATGGTGGAAAACCATTCAAGAAATCTCAATTAGTTATAAGAAAACCAATGTAACAAGCATACGTTTGATTCAAAAAAAGCTAAAGTCGTAGTAATACCAGTAGCAATGCTCCATGAGTACGATAGAATGATAGTACCACATTGCTTGCAGTTATACCTTTTTAAGGAAAGAGGGATTAGTAACACAAAGTAGATATTAGGTACAGAGATTAAGCTTCTTAAGAACATGCAAAATTGTTACCTATTTTGGTAGGGTTGTCACAACAGGTTAAGAGAAATTAAAGAAATCATTTGTTAAATAGTTTTATTATTCAGAATATAAAAAGAATACTACAATAAGAACCAATACAGAATAGAAAATAGAAAATAACATACTTTACAAATTTCTTACTCTAATAATTTTATTTTTATAATTTTTATTTTTTAATATTTTATTATTTATTTTTATGGTATGGAAAATTCTAAATCTAATATATAGTTTTTTCAAGTAATGTATCAGGAAACACTCACATGGCATATCAAATCCTAGCTGCAGCGTCAGGTTATAATCTATCATATTATTGTACTGTCACCGAAGTTACGCAGGAAAAATTTCAGTTCAATAAGACATCTGGATGTGGTTCAAATCTCACTTGCAATACTTAAATTTAAAACACATAGTACGTACCAACCCACCCACATACCTACAAATGCTTAGTAAAAGCTTGTAATAATAATAAAAAGGTAAAAACACACCGTGTAGTACACATTTCTTATTGAAAAAAAGGATAATTCCGTAAAATAAAGGTACTTACTTGAAAAAGTAATAATCAAATATTTACTTACCTATTGCACTCCTTGGGATAGTTAAAGTGTGGTTAAAGTATGATATATTTTTATTTTTTCTAGCATTATTCATACACACAGTACAATATACAACCATTATTATTAATACCACGTTTTTATATTAGACCAGCTGACCCGGCAAACGTTGTTTTGCCATATAAATAATTTTTAGTTGATCGTAGAGGGTTGAAAATTCAGGGTTGTATGTATTTTCTAATGTTGTATCATAAAAAAATACAAAAATAAAAATTTGTCTAAAAATTAAAAAAAAAAATTAATTAAAAATACCCTTAACATTTAGGGGGATGAAAAATAGATGTTAGTCGATTCTCAGACCTACTGAATACGCATATAAAAAATCAGTAAAGCCGTTTCGGAGGAGTACTGCAACAAACATTGTGACACGGAAATTTTATATACAGGGTTATTGGTAATTCGACGTATTCCCGTTAGGAGGTGATAGGGGTGACTATTTGTGATAATTTTAACCCCTATATGCATTATGCAAAAGTGAACCATTATCGAGTTATCAAGCTTTTCACCTTTTTTCAAAATAGGTCAGAAATGCAACATCAAAAATTTATTTAAAAAAAAGTATCAATTAAAATCAATTTTTTTCTTCTGATTTATAAAAACAATTAAACAATGGTTATTTATCAACATTATAACTACAATTATCGGTCCAACTTTAAAAATGCGAGACGATTAACGATATTACTTCAATATTTTTTGAGATTCTTGTCCACTAAAATGCCTTAAAAACAAAAAAAACTTATATCAAACTTGGCTTGCAGATTATTTTAAAAACATAACCGTTTTCTTAGCTTTCCAACAAGGCATAACAACTATGAACTTATTTTAAAAAAACGGAGAAAAACCGATCACAAAGGAAGTAGGCGGAAATTTGTATTCGAACTAAACTTATGGTCTTTCTTTAAAATTTCAAAAAAGTAATTAAAAGCAATGCCCGCTACGACCCATAGACGTCCCAATGCTGGGCACGGGTCTTCCCCACAAACACTTCTGCGGGAGGTCTAGATCATACTCCACCATGCTGCTCCAATGCGGATTTGTGGAGGGGTTAGTGGCCAACCCAGTGTCGAATGTTTTCAAGCCACCCGAAGGTCTTCGACAAGGCTTAACGACTGTTTCCACCATTGAAAACAACCGGGACCGACGGCTTTACGTGCCCTCCGAAGCACGGTAGCGTCCATGAAATTTTGCCACTAGCGGTCACCCATCCACAAACCGACCGCGCCCGTCGTTGCTTAACACTTTCGATCACATTGAATCTAAGCGAGCCTTTGGGTTATGGACGCTACTAAGTTAAGTTACACTTCAAAAAAAGAATGAGACTGCGTACGCAATAGGGGAAGTCCCTTCGATCAAGAACTTTAATTAGGCTAAATTACAAAATGTCTTAATTGTTACTTATTATTAATTGTTATTATTACTAAACTTTTACTGGTTCTAAATTTAATTTTAAATTTATGTTTTTTGTTTTATTTACATTGGGCATATTTTTTAATTACTTTTTTTGAAATTTTAAAGAACGACCTTAAGTTTAGTTTGAATACAAATTTCCGCTTGCTTCCTTTGTGATGGGTTTTTCTCAGTTTTTTTTAAATAAGTTCATAGTTGTTATGCCTTGATGGAAAGCTAAGTTTTTAAAATAATCTGCAAGCCAAGTTTGATATAAGTTTTTTTTTGTTTTTAATGCATTTTAGTGGACAAAAATCTCAAAAAATGTTGAAGTAATATCGTTAATCGTCTCGCATTTTTAAAGTTGGACCGATAATTGTAGTTTTAATGTTGATAAATAACCATTGTTTAATCGTTTTTATAAATCAGAAGAAAAAAATAGATTTTAATTGATACTTTTTTATAAATAAATTTTTGATGATGCATTTCTGACTTACTTTGAAAAAAGCTGAAAAGCTTGATAACTCGAAAATGGTTCACTTTTGCATAATGCATATGGGGGTTAAAATTATCACAAATAGTCACCCCTATCACCTCCTAACGGGAATACGTCGAATTACCAATAACCCTGTATAAGACTAGCTGACCCGGCAAACGTTGTTTTGCCATATAAATAATTTTTACTGAATATTTTGGGAGAACTTCATGTAAGTGTGTGGACTACAACTACCCCTACCAATACCCCTACCACTACCCCTACCACTACCACTATTACAACCACTACCCCTACCACTACCCCTACCACTACCCCTACCACTACCACTACGACTACCATTACTTATAATCGAAAACGTTCAATAAAAGTAGGAAATTATTAAAAATAAAAATCGCGATGGAAAAATAGGGGTTGATCGTAGAGGGTTGAAAATTCAGGGTTGTATGTATTTTCTAATGCTGTATCATAAAAAAAAAATTATCTAAAAATTTTTAAAACAAATTTGGGGTGGACTACCCTTAACATTTAGGGGGATGAAAAATAGATGTTAGTCGATTCTCAGACCTACTGAATACGCATATAAAATTTGGTAAAAATTGGTAAGGCCGTTTCGGAGGAGTACTGCAACAAACAACACATTGTGACATGGAAATTTTATATATTAGATTTATATCTATATCTTTATCTTATATCCATACTAATATTATAAATGCGAAAGTGTGTTTGTTTGTTTGTTTATTTGTTTGTTTGTCCGGCTTTCACGTCGCAAGGAAGCTATTATGTATATGGTATTGTTTTTGTGTGTCGACATAGTGAGGAGGGTGGAGAGTGACGTAGGCTACTTTTTACCGCGGTAAAACATCCCCATGGGAAGATATCGATGTTTTGTTATTTGATAGATATTTAGTTCCGAATGTTATTAATAGATGGCGTTAGTAAAATTCATTTTCAAGTTCTGAATCACGTATATGATACACAAGTCATTGTTAATTCCCTTTGACCACGCGGGCGGAGCCCCGGGTAAAAGCTAGTCTATTATATTAGAGTATATATATTTATACTTATACTTGTACTTGTACTTGTACTTGTGCCTGTACTTGTCCTTGTCCTTGTCCTTGTACTTGTCCTTGTCCTTGTCCTTGTTCTTGTACTTGTCCTTGTCCTTGTCCTTGTCCTTGTCCTTGTCCTTGTCCTTGTCCTTGTACTTGTACTTGTACTTGTCCTTGTCCTTGTCCTTGTCCTTGTCCTTGTCCTTGTACTTGTACTTGTACTTGTACTTGTACTTGTACTTGTACTTGTAATTGTCCTTGTCCTTGTCCTTGTCCTTGTCCTTGTCCTTGTACTTGTACTTGTACTTGTACTTGTACTTGTACTTGTACTTGTACTTGTACTTGTACTTGTACTTGTACTTGTACTTGTACTTATACTTATACATACTTATATTTATTTTTATATTTATATCTAGTGGACGTCCGCAGCTTCGCTCGCGTTACACATTCACTAACTTCAAAAACGGCAAAGCTTCATACTAACTTTGCACCCCCGTTTTACCCCCTTAGGGGATGAGTTTTCAAATTTTTCTCGCCGTAAAAACCATCCTTGAACTTCAACGAACATTTAAAAAAAAGAATTGGCCAAATTGGTCCAGGCGTTGTTGAGTTATGCGCTTACCAACACATTTTGCGATTCATTTTTATTATATAGATATTCAAACTTGCAACTAACAAAACCAACAATGTGCGTAGCGATTACCCTGCGATTTTCAACTTGATGTGACAGCGTCAACCGGTTTTTTCCACTCTCGCCGCGTACGCGACAAGCGGCCAGTGGCCACACATAGATGTCCCGCGTGCTTGTAGGAGTGCAACCGATTTGCACGTTCCTATGAAACTTAATCTCTGTACCTAATATCTACTTTGTGTTAGTAACATCGGCAAAAGCTATAAGGTTTTTAAGGAAACACGGATTCGTAAAATCGGAAAAAGCTATTAAGGTTGTACGATATACCCATTAGTCTCAGTTGGTACCCTTGGAATTTCTTTAGGCAATTACTAAGACGGCAGAATATCGCATTTGATTAAGCACTTTAATTAACCGCAGTTAATTTTAGTACCTAGAGTTAACGCTCTTAGTAAATTTCCCTCGAACAACATTTTCCAAAATCTTCTCGTTCTCGTTATATTTTAAGATATTACTTTTCCCATTTGCCTAACTATATAGTGGCCTTAGAGCGATGCAATTTCATAGGCATAGAGATGGTGACAGTGAAAATATATGTGTGAGGTTGGCGCTTCAGACTAATTGAAACAACGAGTGCTTTTGGAATACTGTTTATTGTAATTGAATTCATCCTTATATATTAGGTACATCTTACAGCTACCTTATGACGCAATACATCTCAATGGAATAATATAAATATTCTATATATCCGGTTTGGTTATTCCAAGATCGTCAATATCTTTGCCTCTCTCCCATAAAGTACATAAGTTCTTGTCAAGCGATAATTCCCTACTCGGTCGATTCTGATCATTTCAAAGGCAAAAAGTCTGAATCTATCTATTCTAAACAGAAAGTATATCTAGAACCTTAATATCGTTCGCCTCGGTAAACCTTGGAAAAACGGCACCCTGCCAAATTCATGATCAGTCTGCGATAGGTACTAGAACATAACGATATTTATCGATTTTCTATTTCTACCTTGTTTCCGACCCTCTAAATCTGCGGGCAAATAGCGCCGCCCGCCTGTTACGGTAAATATTTATTAAGCGACGAGACCAAATAAATAACGCTACAAGCACTACACAGCGTAGGCTCGTTAGGTACTTGATATGTAACCTTTGCATATTCATATCAAAATGAATGGCTACAATTAGTATCACGGTAGCTTTTTATAGGTGAACTACGTTTATAAATGAGGGAAATTACGTACTTTTTTATATAATACGTTTTTGAAAATTACCCGTATATTTTCTAAGATATGGAAGGAGTTCAAATTTTATTAAGTTTACACACCATACTGTATTCGAGGCTCTGGATGGTATTTCCGCAAAGCTTTGAATTATACGCAAACGAAACGAAGGGAAACAGTCAGCATCTCATCGCTATTTTAATGTTAATCCACTGTCTGCCTATGTAAATATGAAAGCAATAAAAAGCCTTCTAAACCACCCAATGAATGGGTTCCGTTTACATGCACAGTGGGATCATGCAAATAATAACGAAAGGCATTAGTAACGTTTTCTTTGGCGGGGCTCCACTTATCTGAATATTTACGTCTTTTTAATGACAGAGGCAATTTCGGCCTTGTGGGAAGAAGTTAAGAAATCTTGCCAGAATAGGCTTGTGCTCAGTAGAATCTTTTAGAAGCTTTTATTCCTACTTAATTTAGATTTTCGTTTATGAATATTAGCGTTGAGGAGCATAAAATATAAGAAAATTATATAAAGCATCTAAAAAGATTTTTATTAATGCTTTCCTCGGGGCTAAGCCCGCGTCAAGTCGTTATCCTCTATGCTATGGGCTTCTACCATCAAAGGATGGTTTAAGAATTAATAAGTATAGAGTTTCTCAACAGCAAACCACACCAAAGATTACTAACTACTAATCAAATTTAATAGCATCCGATTAATAGTATTCAGTTGCACTCTATGATCAAAAAAATGCATGGATGCATAACGTCATATAAATTTATCAAGAATTTTTTCACTGAACACTGTGTTCTGTGGATTTTTTCCAAAGAATTTTTTTTGCCCCATGGTCCATACGTCTATGACGTGTATAAGGGCTGCCATCCGTCCGGGTTTCCCCGGATTTGTCATAGTTTGGAAGACGTCCGGGGAGCGTCCGGGCGGGGTTTTAATTGTAGTCCGGGTGAAACCCGGACTACAATAAAAGTCCGGGTTTTCGATCAGATCCCGTTCCCATAATTTATGTAAATAAAACTACACCACTTTAAAGGCATTTTAATGTTATTGCCTAAGGAATTATCAAATAATTAAAAATTATAAGTAGTTTTCTTTTTAATTTAAATTATTTACACAGTTATATGAATGTAAACGACAAATTTACATTCATAGAACTGTGTTACCGTGAACTGTGTGGGGGGGTGTTGTCGCACACGTCCGTAGGTAGCTAACCTAAGGCAACCTTACACGTCCCTCCAGGGTGGTGCTAAGAGCGACAACAACATAGTACAAGAGATGGGTAGCAGCATCTCTCAGCAGCGTACTTTAAAATTTAACTGCGTTCACCACCTCGGGACTAGCCAAGCGCGGTGACCATGGCTACAACCCCTCTATGGCCAAGGCCAAGGCTCGCGTAGTTGCCCATTTGACTTCAATAACGGCAAAGTTTCATACTCCCTCACTTTGCACCCCCGTTTTACCCCCTTAGGGAGTGAATTTTCAAAAATCCTTTATTAGTGCTCCCCTACGTTATAAAAGGAATCCCTGTGCAAAATTTCAAGTTTCTAACCCTTATAGTTTAGGCCCTGCGTTGATATGTCAGTCAGTCAGTCAGTCAGTCAGTCAGTCAGTCAGTCAGTCAGTCAGCTTCTCCTTTTATATTTAAACATGTAGCATTGCTAAAAAAAAGTTACTATTTATGGTGTTTTAAGTTTTAGTTCTGATTATAGTCTATTTTAAAATTTGAGGACATTTTGATGTTATGATAAATTATACTTAGTCTAAGATCCCGCTATACAACGACCTTCACCGAGATGCTTATTTAATAAAACGTATTTTATATTCAATTTAATATGTCAATAAATATAGTACATATGGGTTGGCTAACTAATTTCAGTCCAGGATATGATTAATTAATAATTTAAAAAAAAAATTTTTTTAAACATTTCACCGGTTTGATTATTAGACAAATTCTATACCAATCGAAAGTATGAAGCCCACAGATTATGCAAACGTTAGGTTGGCTATTCTTTTCCGGTCACAACTCTCGAGTAGCCAGGTATAAACAGGTAAATCGATCGATATCGCATTTTGCACCGGTCTGATTATTGAATTAAAATTAAATGAAATTGAAGATTATTCCATTATGAACACGGTGGTATAGGGTTGACTGCGAAAAATCAGTCCCGAATTCCAGTTGTCGAATTTTTCGAAAATAGCTGAAAAGGTTTTACTTTTCCTTTATTATGGGCGGACTTTAAACAGCTGCTATGCTGTGTCCTCTTCTATCGCATGGGATGGTTGGTTGGGACCTCTCAGTCGCACACATTCACTCGCAGCAATATCTCACTTTTGAAAATTCGACAACTGGAATTCGGGACTGATTTTTCGCAGTCAACCCTATACCACCGTGTTCATAATGGAATAATCTTCAATTTCATTTAATTTTAATTCAATAATCAGACCGGTGCAAAATGCGATATCGATCGATTTACCTGTTTATACCTGGCTACTCGAGAGTTGTGACCGGAAAAGAATAGCCAACCTAACGTTTGCATAATCTGTGGGCTTCATACTTTCGATTGGTATAGAATTTGTCTAATAATCAAACCGGTGAAATGTTTAAAAAAATTTTTTTTTTAAATTATTAATTAATCATATCCTGGACTGAAATTAGTTAGCCAACCCGTATGTACTATATTTATTGACATATTAAATTGAATATAAAATACGTTTTATTAAATAAACATCTCGGTGAAGGTCGTTGTATATCGGGATCCTCTACTAACTGTAAAAAAATTTTTTTTTAAAAAGCTTTTATAATTTTTTTTTTATTTTCATGCATTGTCATCGGAACCTAATATGTGTGCCAAATTTCAGCTCGATAGCTTCAGTGGAAGTGGGTGAAATATTGATTGCAAGATTCCAGGACATACTTACATACATACGAGTGAAGTTAAATAAAAGCTTTTAAAAAGTATGGAAATGTCCGGGGTGAAAGGTCCAAAATCCGGGGAACTTACGCTTCCGGTACGGGGGAGCAGGTTTTAGAAATGGCAGCCCTTACACTTAACATTTAATGAAGCAAAATTTTGTTTGTATGTATATGGCCTATCAATGCAATCCTAATACTTTGTCTTTAAGCCATGTCTAAAAGCAAAAATGTAGTTGGCTACTAATCTTTTCTCTGATCCAAAAAATATTAGATAAATAATAGTGGTGGAAAAGGCTTCAAGTGCAAAACTCAGTCCCAGTTGTAAGCAAGAGATTGTGCAGGCTAAACTGTACATTATTAGTCCTGGATTTTATGAGTTTTGGAAGTGGCGGGAGAGGGGGGACCCTAGTACTGCGAAATCCCATTCCCCACCAAAGTGTACACATACTTTCAGAAATATTCAAGATTGAAATTTGAGGTCATAAACACCCTTTTCAACCACCACTGGCCAAAGTTGCACTGATCCATCACTATAACTATAACTGACATTAGTGAATAATATTACTGCTCATGATTCATGAAAAAAAAAAATAAGACTCTTACACAGATGTCGACAAAACCCCACTTCGTGGCTAATAATGAATGTATAAAATCTTAGAATAATAATGTATAGTTTTACCTATTGCGCCCTCCACTAGATTAAGACTAAGATTTGATATGAATCCTTTGATTGATTAAGCATATATAAAATATAACAGGTACCTTTGGGGAATATCAACACAACATCAGTCTGTTGTGTGGGCGTGGTGTGAAGTAACAAACGCCGTGGGTGCATCAAATGAGCTCCCAGCTGGCCTGCCATTGGCAGGCGCCTCCGTAGCTCTCGTCCCGCTGTTCACAATATGGTTTTTGAGAAATAAATCTTTCCAATGTAAATAAAATGTAAATAATAAATAAAGGTTTCCCATGTAACTATGTTGTTTTAATCAATTGCTTCCACACCTACACCTCAAACTAGCATTATGTAATTTAAAATTTTGCACACCATTGTGATGGTAGGATGTAACTCATATTTGTAATTCCACCTTAATGACTACATTCTTGCAATAAATGATTATTATATTATTATATTATGTGATAGCACACAAAGAAAGATAATTTAAAATCCAAGACCTGTGCACTAATCTACCCCAACTAAGTATATCAACCACAGCTCAACAGTTAAGGCTTCTGACCAAGTGACCTTCCTTCAGAAGGAATTTACTTGACTCACATTACACCTATGTAGTGTAGTTAAAAAGGAAAAATAACTTTAAACAAGGCATTATTATGCTTAATTTATCAGCATCATCTCAAAATCTGCTGTCAAGGTTTCTAAAGTATCATAATGTAGCTATTTCTCATGACACAAACTCAACTTTATAAAAATACTTGTATGAGTCTAGAAGTTCTTGAAGATTCATAAATGCAAACTTTTAACTTTCCTCTCTCCTTTCAAGTCTTAAAAGTAGAACCACTACTACCATTAATCTTTGAATTTAAGATACAATATACATTAAGCCAGTTGAGCAACAACACTATTTAGCATCTATCAAAGTGGTAGTAGTCATAGGTGAATTACTCACCGCTATCCAACTTGTCTTTAGCGAACTCGGCAAAAGACTTGTGCTGTTCTTGAGGAGTTGAATTAGAACTACTTTCGTAGTCATCTTTATCATGGGTACCTCCCCTGCTTTCATTCTCCATAGTGAATTAATCAGTAGTACCCAGGAAAATTAAGAAACACGCACAAAGAATCTCACAACTCCTATATTCTTACATCATCAATCATAATAGAAAGCAACTACACAACTACGCAAATAGTTTCCATCAAAAGATTTTACATCTAATTATAGAGTAATGTTATGCCAATATAGGACACATTTTACATAAAAAACAGGATTTTTCGAATGTATTCGCCGGACATTACAAAACAAGTGACAATTTTCCGCGACAAACAGACAACAACTAACTGTCACAAATCAAAATTGATTTTTGGCCGCCATCATTTTATTCTTGTTGCCATTACAATATTTTGTTAATAGTAATATGTATATTATTATATAGCCATTTTAATTTTTGTCATTATAAATTGAGATATTAAAATAATTGATTCACGTTATTTTAGAGATTTATCTGAGTAAATAAAAATAAGTTATTAAAAAAGTTACTGGATCTAAGAGTATGTTTCCTTTGAACTCAATTTCTTATTCTTAAGAGAAATATGGCTAGCTCATAAAATTCAGAAGTCCGGTGTTTTCTGACTGATCTCTTCTTTCATATGAAATTTATAATGTCGCTATCTCTCACTAATGAAAACTTAGGAGGGTTTTTGATCGGGCTGGTAAAGGTAAAGTAATTTCGACCAGCGTTGCCAGAATGTAACTTTTGTTACATTTTACGTTATTTTTGACCCTCTCGCGTTAGTTCCATGTAGGGCTGCCATCTCTAAAACCTGTCCCCCAGGACCGGAGGCGTAAGTTCCCCGGATTTTGGAGCTTTCGGCCCGGACATTTCAATACTTTTTTCAACCACTTACAACTTCATTAAAATATATTTTACTCCATACTCGATAAAAAAACAACTTTAATTTTAAGCCTCTTTTGCATGAAATAGTATGTTTAATCGTTCTTGTGACGTCAATTGAGTAATTTTGCTTTATTTTTTTCCCTTAGGTATTAAATAAAAGATAAACAAACCCAATATTAGTTATTCAGTTAATAAAATTAAATTAAAATATGTTAACTTTTTATTTTTTCGTACAATTAAGAATATTTTCTTTAGTTTTAAAAGAACTAGTGATTTTTTATGTTTAGTTCCTACTTCAGTGAGTCTATAGGTATGTACCTATTATTTAGATGCTAAGAAGATTGTTTTATAATAATAAATAATGTTGAATTTATAAATTATAAACCTTGTTTATTTAATAAAACACAAACCTGATAATTTTAAAAGACTTGTCTTTATTTACATTACAAGAATAGTCCTACCCCGAATAACTAAAACCACGTATAAAGTGATATGTCGTCATTGAAGTACTTTTTATATCCATGGGTGACGATTTCAGGATGTTTAACGTATTGATTTAAAAATAGTAACATAATCCTACATTTTCATAAAACATTTTATTTAAATTCTATATCAGACACTGTTTTTTTGTTTCCTGCGTATAAAAAGGTAACATAGACATGACTGACATACTTCTATTTTATTATCGGCGTAGAAACGGTCATCTATCAGTTTTTACAAGAAAACGTAAAAAAATAAAATATGTGTAAAAAGCATTATAAAGATCTAAAAACTGTTAAAATATTGTAGAAAGAAAATATTTATTATTTGTCATAGAATTATTTCTAGGGCGTGTTGAACACAAATTACGCTCTCCTGAAAACCTCGGTTTTTGACTTGACCTTATGTACGTAGGGACCGTAGATTTATGTATTTGCGAACACATACCATGCTTAAACCTAACCCATAGTTTTTATTTAGGTACCTACATAAATTATCTGGGATCTGATCGAAAACCCGGACATTTATTTTAGTCCGGGTTTCACCCGGACTAAAATTAAAACCCCGCCCGGACGCTCCCCGGACGCCCTCCAAACTATGACAAATCCGGGGAAACCCGGACGGATGGCAGCCCTAGTTCCATGTAACACGACTCAAAATGTAACTTATGAACCGTGATAGTTAGACATTTGAAAGGAGATGTTCAAAAGTGGTACTATATTCTGTACAGCCGTAATTTATGTTTCATTTGAAAGCATATTTTGTAATCTACTTGAAATTTTAAGATTTATATTTTTTTGTCCCTCCATATTTTGGAAAATCGATGAAGTATGTTCGGGATAATTAGAACGTCGATGGAAAGCAATGTTTGTTTTCTAACAGGTACATACGTCCTTTTCACGAATTATGAACTTAACTGAGGTCCATCTTTATTATTATTATGTTTTTAATACGTAATTATTATATAATTATAATGTTCTAAATAATAATATGAATTGTAAACCAAAATCATGAAGAAACGAAACGACATAGATCCTAGTTTGATAATAGTAACTGTCAATGACAACTGTCAATCAATCAAAGTCGATTGTCAATATTGATGGGTTTATTTATTGGTTTGGTTTCTGCGAAGTGCATTTATTGCTAAACATTAAGATAGTAATTCAATTTTTTTATTACAACACACTAATAAGTAATTGAACATGCGAATCAGTGCAAAATATTGGTGGACTACATTATTAAAACCAGTAATTACGACCAGGATGACCAGGATCTGCTTCACAGTTTCCTCGAGAATCGCAGGCCCGAACCGCCGATTGCTCGTAACTCGCTCTAGCCTGGATATCACACAACCTGGATTCTCTTTCTGCATAATTCGGAATGAAGACTATAATGATGACTAATATGTAATAATGTCTTAGGATTTTAAGCTCATCATAACCTAGGCACAATAGTATTTTATTATCAAACCCATTGTATATTATGAAAGCCATTTAAACAAACAGCCAAGAAAATAGATTTTGTAGGCATCACGTTTTAATAATAGAAAGCTGATATCATACATAAATAAAATGTGTGCAATTACATGGAGAATAGGCAATAATAAAAGACTTTATGAAAAGTTACATTTTATTCAACTTCGTTTTCCACATCTTCTCTCACACAAATGCCATCTAAAAATCTTGCTGGTGGTAGAATATTATTGTGATGCCGAGCCCATCCTAAATACCATATAATGGTCATTATATGTGCACAGCTCCCTACTGTACGCATACCTACTATACAATTACAGTAATATTGAGTAATTCGTTGACTCCAATCATTGATGTCAGCATCTAAATCCAACAATATATATGTATAATACACTTTGCTACCTTGATGACGTGACTTTATTCTTCCCCTTAACAACAATGTATTTTCTGAATGTCTATGTAGATTGGAGTCAACTTCTATTTTGAATGTTCCATTTTCTCGGATGTGTTCCCCATAATAAGATCGGGCTTGTTTTATTTGATATATGCCTAGTGCAAATAAAATAATATCGCTCATTTCCATCATAGGGAACACATCCAGTTGAGGGAGCTGGCCATCTATCGATACAAAACTGGCCCGTTGTCTATTAACATTTTGTTCTATAACATAAGTGGCCAATGTGTTACGAACATTAAATCTTTCCAGTGCTCTGTTTAAAATGGCCTGGGCATCAAGGCGGTCGGTTATAACGGGATGGAAACAGTTAAGTATAGCTGCAGCAACTCTAAAATCAGCCATTAAATGTTTTGATGCTAAATTAAAATAGTCTCCCCTGAATAACTTAAAATCCCGTTTAAACCTACCATTTACAACTTCTACCACCCAGCGACATAATGTTACCCATCTCGATTTGTTGGCCTTTATAGTAGACAACTGTTTTTCACCTGCTTCCATGCTCTCAGGTTTATGTACATGGAATCTTAAAGAATTTAAAAAACTGATTGAGTCACGGAAGCCACGATCCAAAATGAAAATATCATTTTGCCGGAAATAAGACCTTTCATTTGAATTTTCATCTTGAAATATATCTTTTATAATATCAGAATCGGACTTAGTCGCAGCATAAGGTCCATATGCATCAATTATGTGGCCATCACATGCTACTATCAAGAAAGGTTTTATTAAGTTTCTGAATTTATGCAAACTATAACTTTTTTTTTGAAACAAATAATTAGATGACTTCTGTAAGTAAATATAGGTACCATCGCAGATCACTATGGGATTATTAGCTTCAGTCCCAAATAGTCCTTGAGGTATTAAAAGATTACGAGCACTGTGTTGCTCCCTGGTTATATGGCCAATACCCATTTTTATGTACCCATACATTTGTATGGGTACATAAAAATCAGTTAAACATGCCCTTGCCTTTTTTATATAATTAGAAACAGTGACCTTAGAAGTTAAAAACAGAGTGGCCATTCGTGCTAATGATTCTCCTGTTCTAAGTTTCACCAAATACATACCCAGAGCAGTTTTAGCTTTTTTACAAACAGTCCCCATAGGAATGCTATTAAACAGTATTAAAAACTTTGCAACAGTCAGACCTGTCCAATAATGACATAAGCCATCTGAAAGATTCTCTATATTTTCGAAATTGAGAACACAACCAGCTGGCATTGTATGTAATAAATTCAACATATTTTCTAAATGAATAGTGTTGAAAGTGGAAGAGAACTCATGTTCATTTAGAATGTCCCAGTTAAATAACATGGAATGCTCTTGACAAACTCTAGCACTTTGAGTAACATATATTTTTTGCTGAGATAGGATTGATCTTTTAATATAGTTTGGCACTCGTAGGCGCTCTGTATTCATACAGCCTGGCACAAAACAATGATTTGGTGTATCCAGAGTGCGAGTGAAATTGTGTAAGGTTATAGTTTCCCTTGCTCTCGCTGAACCTTGACTGTTAGGCAACTGATCAGTCCAAGAATTTGTTTCAGAGCTCGGGATAGTCACCGAGCTTGAAGGACGTGTTGAATCCAAAGTGGATTCATTGAGTTCGTGGGTATCAACTAGGACCTCTAATACAGCAGGTTCTGCAGTTGTACCATGTTCCAATGGCAGAGGCTGGGGTGCATTTCGATGAGCTCTCATCCAACAAGCATAACATACCCAAGCTTCATTTGGAATCTGAAAATTGCAATATTATAATTATAAATATAAACAGATGTAATTAGAAAAATATAAAATTATCATGATTAAAGCTATTTTAGTAATTTTTGTTTCCTACTCTATACAGTTTATGGCAATTCAATCATTTATTACCTGCCGTGGAAATATTTGATTTTCTAAATAGTTTCTTTCCACACAATTTTCGGGCAGTCTGTGCCGACGTCTCCCTGTACGGCTTGATAGAGAAATGCCACAAGATATGCATACACAGGCATGTCCTAGTTGTTTGTTTGATGTACAATGAGGATCTGCAATGCGGTTGTTGGCTTCTTGAATTACCAGATTCACACACTCTGGGCACAACTGATCATTATCAGAAATCTGAAACAATAAAACATGTGATCTATATTACATACTTAAAAGGCTTAATAATAATCTTAATACTTATAGATTGTTGTAACTTATAATGAGGAAACATAAAAACAAAAAAAAACTATACCTCACGGCCACACCATTCTTCAATTATTGCGACAAAGTCTTCACTGAAGTCCACAGCATGGTATTCATTCCTCTGGTGGTTAGGTCGTAGAATAATATGGCAATTAATACATACAGCCATTGTAATTGTAAGGTTGGTATCTAGAAATTGAAATATAACAAATCAGGACAAGAAGCAAGTGCAATGTATTTATTGTAACTAACTTATCACGATTAATTTATTATGAGCAAATCCTTACATGTACTACATTCATACATGAATTTACTTGATATGTATACCCAGAATACACCTATTTGTTTGTTAGTGAAGGAAGACTTGTTTGGCTGCATGAGAGCTTAAAGTAAATCAAAGCAATTATACTAATATGATGAAATATGCAAACAAATATTAATCTTCTAAAATAGATAGCTACATTATAGGTACATGTCGTTGTTACATACCTTTTCTTTCCAAAAGATTTTGATAGAACAAATCGGGAGGTCCAGTAAGCAAGCGCCAGGTCGTCGTATAGAGAGATAAGGTCGGAGTCCGGTAGGCAAGCGCCAGGTTGTCGTATAGAGAGATAAGGTCGGAGTCCGGTAGGCAAGCAGAGGTTGTTATAAAAGGATTGATCACGGCGGTAGCGCGGCGACGGCGGCGTAAAAACACAGAGCACAACGAAATTACGAACAGCGCGGAACGGAGTCGGAAAGTCGTCTGAATTATTTTTAAATGAAATCAAAACCAAAACAAAATGTCAACGATAATTCATCACTCAATGTCACTATTAATTACAGTCAGTAGTGTCAGTGTCAGGTTAGAGTTGCCAGAAGTTTAAGGTGCCCAGTGTGGCAAGCTTTTTATCTATCTACTGAAATTCAAACACAAATAAAAAAACAAGGGTGGAACTTTTTTTTATTTTCATAACTTTGTCACAATCGGAATAATTTTCGCTTTCTCCACATCCAAGTTTTGTTTATGTACAAATTTAGTACCAGCCCCCATACATTTCGTGAACATCTCCTTTTCACAAATGATGCATTTCTGTTGTACGCCATATTAATAAATACTACAAAATAGAAAAAAATAAAAATTTAAGGGTCTGTCAACAAATATCTGGCAAAAAATCATGTCTTTTGTAGTTAGATGGTACGGAACCCTTAGTGCCCGAGTCCGACTCGCACTTGGCCGGTTTTTTCTAGGATTACCGATCAAAAATTGATAAATTTCTTTCGAAGCTTAACTGCTACCTAATTGGATAGAAAACTTGTTAATTTTTGTGTAATAAAGTGTCTTAATATAGTATAGTGTCGTTTTCCTCATAAAATAAGGAAATGTTACTTTTCTCGTGAAAATGGTGAAAATGTTACTTTTTGAGCTGTCATAAGTTACATTTTACTATCTGCCACTCACTGGCAACACTGAATTTCGTTCTATTCCAAATCAAAACCAATTTTTCTCATCTCAACTGAAAAATCATTTTTTCGACAAAACGACAATTTGTGCGACTGATTAATAGTGATTAGGCATGGATGATAGCGGAGGTTTGAAATTTCGTAGTCTGCATCAGTATTTCAAGTATTATGGGGTGCTCATTTACGACGAAGAAAATATTTCTTGCTCCGAAGGCTCCCAGGTAAGCAATTGCGAAAGAATGACCTTTCTTTCTTTGTTTGTGCTGAATAATAAACAAGGAATTTTAATTTGAAGATTTTAATCAAGAATTTATTAGAATTGTATCTATGGTAGTCCATCGTTAAACTCAGAATAATTACGTAAAGTGATTTTGTTACGACGCATTAAAATCGCACATTTTTTAATGTCGGTCAACTTTCGCAAAACAGCTGTTAAGCGTCATAAACAAGATACGCCTTGAGCGGAACAGCTGAGTTCTTGTTATCGTTCATGTTTTTTTGTATTGCGCATTATGCGGCAATGAAAAATACAAGTCCAGGATAAAACAGTTTCTTGAAGGTCCGATTGCAGGGTATCTTCGTTTTCGATATAATAAATTTAAGGTACCTACTAAGTTTTAAAATTGTAAGATTTGTATGTTCGTTTTACTTGAGTTGTTTTATTTATTGAGAGGAGACCCGTTCCTGGGAGACAAAGAAAATGTTTTGTAGGATGGTGAATAATTGAATTTTTTGGGCAGATGCGGCCAGATTGGAGCAGCTTGCCACTGCTTGCGCTCAAGCAAGTGCTCAGCTACTTGAGTCGACAGGATGCACTCTCCGCTATGTCGACTTGCCGTCACTGGCGCAGCGCACTGCTCATGTATGAAGATTACAAGTGAGTTTCATTTATTTACAATCTTGTTTGTCACCTTTAGTTATAGGTCAAAATATTATGATATTTCAAGCTTTGAAGTTCCTAATTACAGCCCAGAGTGCTCTCACTTCACTTCATGGGACCTAAACATATAACTTATGAAAGTGGTTTGATTTCAGACCTATGCATAAGCCTTCAGATTATGTTATTAAATTTTCTTTATGAATGGTGTTTTAAAAACTCGCTGCGACCCATAGACGTCCCACTGCTGGGCACGGGTCTCCCCCACAAACACTTCTGCGGGAGGTCTAGAGCATACTCCACCACGCTGCTCCAATGCGGATTGGTGGAGGGGTTAGTGGCCAACCCAGTGTCGAATGTTTTCAAGCCACCCGAGGGTCTTCGACAAGGCTTAACGACTGTTTCCACCATTGAAAACAACCGGGACCGACGGCTTTACATGCCCTCCGAAGCACGGTAGCGTCCATTAAATTTTGCCACTAGCGGTCACCCATCCACAAACCGACCGCGCCCGTCGTTGCTTAACACTTTTGATCACATTGAATCGAAGTGAGCCATTGGGCTATGAACGCTACGGTTTTAAAAACTAATCTAAAACAAATAAGTGACCCTGACTGTTTAACCGCTGGGTTCAAATAGGTTGGCCAATGGGGCAGGTATTTATTTCGCAGATAAATATTTGTACTCAGGCCGTGGACATTAAATAGTATTTTTAATACAGTTGCTCAAAAAGTGGCGTATTACAGGGACGTATAGCGTTCGGGAAGTGAGCTATTACACACTCGTGCTTTTTCTTTACCTTTTCCGAACTCGTGCGTTTTCTTTCCCAACTGTCAAAATAATGTCTATTAAAAAGAAAAAACCAACCACGAAGTTTTTAATAAAAAAAAAATCATAGAAGTTTTTATGATTCATGTAAATATTTCTAAAAAGAAGCTACTAATTTGTTTCAATATCAGATTTAATGATTTGATTCAATGAGTTAGGTTAGGTTTCACTTCATTTCATCTCATTAAATTTCATGTCAATAAAAAAATTCTACTGAAGTCTTGGCTGTATGGGCATAGTTCCCTTTGAATGGGTGAAGAAAACAAAAAAAAAATCTCTGCAATACTCTGTATTCTTTTTCGGTTGGCGCCATTTTCCAAAAATGTTCTTTGCGAGTTTAGTTTGTGTTTTTATTATTTTATTAAATTGCTTCATTTTTTCGCAACTGTATTAAAAATAGTTGTTCAGTACACGTGCGGAACCGTCATTGCAACTTGTTCCGACTGTCAACCCTCGCCTTCGGCTCGGGTAGACATTTGTCGGAACTCTTTGCAATGACAGGCTTTCCGCACTTGTAGCGAAATATACTATTTTTTCTTCCTACCCTGGGGTATGAGTGTGTAGCGTTTATTTTATTTCAGGACCACACTTAAACTGAGGGTTAACGACATCGAGCGAAGTCTGTTCGTGACAAGCATATTCAGAAAGCAGACCAGGAGGTTGATTGTCATCGTCAACATCTGTGACGAGGAGCAAATCACCAAGTTCATGAATGTCGTCATGTCACTGTGAGTAGTGTTATCTTGCTGCTACAACCCTACAGACGTGCCACTGGGCATGGTTCTCAGACACAGCTTCAGCAGGTCTAGAGCATACTCCACCATGCTGTTCCAATGCAGATTGGTAGAGGGGTAACTGGCCAACCAAGTATTGAATGTTCACAAACCACCCGAAGGTCTTTGACTATGCTTAACAGTTGTTTTTTTACCATTGAAAACAACCAACCTATGGCTTAATAGTTACCACCATAGAATCCAGTAGATTCCCACTGTCTTCTATTAGTAATCAGTCTAAGCTGTCTAAGGGTGGCCAATGCACCATTTCCCATGTAGTGGTCTCCAACCGAGGACTGTTTTTATGCATAAGTAGCATAGCTTTTTGCCACCTTTGCTTTAACTTTTCACTGGTTACATAGAAGCATAACCAGCAAGATTTTTTCAACTGGTTTCGAAAAGAACATATTCATAAATTAGCCATTTTACAGTTACATTTTGTAGTACAAGTACCTACTGTACCGTACCTTCAATGTATATCTCATTCTAAAGAAACTAACGTCGCTTCAGTTCAGTTTGTCACAGATGTTTTTGGAGGCATTTGATTGGCGCTGAATAGTGCTAAAGTATATTGAAGATATATATTGAAAAATTTCAAGTTCAGTCATAGTTGTCATGGGCGGCAGCGGTTGCTGCAAGCTAGTTTGCTATCTGTAATTCATAAAAAAATAAAAAACGGGGGTTTTAAAAAGAAGAAAGGAAGAAAGAGAATTTATGATTCTGCAAGTCCCATAGGGACTTCCCTTCCAATCTCAAGAACTTGCAAGAACCGCAAGAAAAAGTGTATAGCAAGATGTTATACTTTGATGAGCCATAGGTTTTCATTTCGTTCTCTGGTCGTATCCAATAGTTTTTTGGCAGATAAATATTTGTTTTCTCGTCTGGAACGTTACACAGGAATGTCTGTTGCGTATGTTTACTAGTACGAGTACCTATATTGCGTCATAAAGTCGTAAGTATTTTGTGGTAAATGTTTTGTGGTTGTTACCGCTATTTATTGTAGATAATATTGAAAGTCGAGAACACTGCGGTTTTGTTGCATTCGTGAACCGAAGGGCAGGCGGCATACAAGGCGTACTAGGTACTATGTTTCTTACTGCCACGCAGATCCGGATCTTTGGCAGTCGTTGAGGTCACCTTCGGTATTAATCTTCAGTTGAATTTGTGATATAATCAGGCCAAAAGATTGATACCGACCACATCGTGCCAAATTTATAACTGCCCTGTTGAACTCCTAAATTAACTTAAGTATTACACATATTTGAATATTTTGAATATAGCTTTGGCCACTACAATCCTTGTAACCAGTAATTATTATAATTTAAATAATAATAAAAACTGAATCATATTTAATAATGCTTTATTTAAAGCCGATAAATAAAACCGAGGCGTAAATTATTACTGTAAAAGTTCTGGGCTATCAAAATTTGATACATACATATCTATTAATATTATTACCATTGACTCGAAGAAGAAGACTATGAGACATATTAATCATAGCAATCAGATACACCGTCTATATTTTAAAATAACTATCATAAATTTATAATCTAAGTGTAAACAAATTATCGTTACAATGTATACTGTGTTAGTTTTATAACATGTTACGTAATCCGATTAGTAACGTGTTTGATAAAATGTTACAATGTTTTCCATGAATACGAGCAATGTCACGTTTGATCATACAATCATGACATGAAATTATAATGTAACATTATAATATAAGTAGATTTTGCCCGCGACTTCGTCTGTTTGAATTTCGAAATTGAAGAAAGTACCATATATATTACTCGTAAAAATAATATACATATTTTGAAATTGGAATAGAGCCTGACCTACTATCAATTTGGGTAGATAAGGTTCAAGTTGTACTTGATTTTGTGAAAACTTTGAAAAATAAAACTATCCCATCCCTAGTGAACATATTTTCGGGATAAAAAGAATGTTATGTAGATAACGTCTGCTTGTGTATTTTCATCTTAATCCTGAAAGAAATGAATGTTTACAATATTATCGAGTAAAGGCACTGATACAATAACCATGCAAAAAATCTACTTGTGTATCAAGATTCATTTAAATCCGTTCAATGTTATGTCTCAGGTCTCTTAGTTGGAGGTCTACGATATAAAAATTTCAGTCAAAATGTCAAGTCAGACAGTAAGGACAAAGAGTTTTATATTGTATGTAGATGAGATATTTTAAGAATATTTCCGTATTAGTTTTTAAATTTAATTGATTCTTAAATTTATAGGCTGCAAAAAATTCATATCAATTCATTCTTTTTATAAACTCTGTTCCAGATATTTATCTGGAACAGAGTTTATAAACTGTTTTATCCATTCAATCATTTGATTGAATGGATAAAACAGTTTAAGAACACTGGCTACTGATAAAACAGTTTAACTACACTGGATACTTATTTCATATCAATATGACTAATTCATTAGGTATACACAAAACATCTTCAGTGAATGTTGTTTTTGTATCTCTATTAGTAAACAAAATAAATGTACATACATTTACATAATTACCTAAATGAATGCTACTCATCGCAGGGGAAAGTCCATTCGCTTATTTCGTAATGTTACATTTATGTGCGAGTGTACGAGTAGCGCAGATCCTTACTCTGATTGCATTTAAATACATGTACATAGTAGTAGATATAACTGTTGTATAACACTCCACAAAGTTTTCGTCTCTGTAAATAAAATCATTTTGATAATAGTTCTAGTTTTTAATCATTTGAAAAACCACTATGGATTTCGATCCAAGACACTCAAAACTTTCGAGATTTAGGTATAAGGTATGCTACCAAAAATATGCTTCAACTTGTGGAATCAATAAACTAAAATGCGTGCACTTCAGCACAATCAATAAACAAAACTTCCTGCGGCAACGCACCTGTGATACCTGGTGTCGCACGTGTCCATAGACGACGGTGACCACTTACCATCATACCGTCTGTTGGTCCGTCTATCTATAATGTCTATATTATTTAAAAAAAGTAACAAGTTACATCCACATAATTCTTATGAATTTGAAAGATAGTTTGCGTTTTTGGCGTGGCAGCAAATTAACATGATTTTTTGCATAAGGAAGGCATAGATAGTAAAGTAAATGGACTAAAAAGCTACTTTCTAATTTTGTATTATATTGTGAGTTGTTAATTTACTTTGTTTCAGATTCTACGACGTCAAGCTTCAAGAGCTGGTGTTTGTGGGAAACAGCTACCTGAATCAAAACCCGCATGCCGCAATACCTCAGTTGCCAAGGTAATCTATCACCGAGTAGCTTCCCACTGTTGGGCATAGGTTACAGCTAAAAGGTCAGGGAAGATATTGCTCTATTGTAGTGTGGTGGACGAGTAATTGGCACACATTATAGGAAGTTTTAACCGTTTATGAAATGTTATGCATTCAATTTTTATGTAACAAAAAATGTATTTAGGATGGTTTTTGACTCTTTGAATTTTTACCCCCATCATATAGGAGCCTATTAAATATGATGTCCATCGAGAGGGTCTGGATTCAAATCCCAGCAGTACACAGTTTTTCAACAGCAAACTACACCAAAGATTACAACTTCAAAATAAAAATTTAGCTTCACCCGCAATTCTGCCCCGGGCGAACTCTAAATGGAACCAATTAGGTTTCATATAAAACCTATTTGTTTCCCTATAGGCTCTACCACCTACTGTTCGCTGCGACCCATAGACGTCCCACTGCTGGGCACGGGTCTCCCCCACAGACACTTCTGCGGGAGGTCTAGAGCATACTCCACCACGCTGCTCCAATGCGGTTTGGTGGAGGGGTTAGTGGCCAACCCAGTGTCGAATGTTCTCAAGCCACCCGAAGGTCTTCGACAAGGCTTAACGACTGTTTCCACAATTGAAAACAACCGGGACCGACGGCTTTACGTGCCCTCCGAAGCACGGTAGCGTCTATGAAATTTTTGCCACTAGCGGTCACCCATCCACAAACCGACCGCGCCCGTCGTTGCTTAACTCTTTCGATTACATTGAATCGATGCAAGCCATTGGGCTATGGACGCTACACTGATGTACTTGTAGGGTACTTGTATTATATTTTATTCCATTGTATGGTACGCAGGGAAACAGTGGAGAGCATGGTGCTCAACGTGCGCAGCCTGAAGCGCCTGGCCCTGATGGGCTGCAGCCTCAGCCCCGCCAGGGACCAGAGCAAGGCCAAGAACAAGGCAAGTATCCATCATCATCCATCCATTCGAAATAGTCATAAGCTAGACTATCTAGACTAGATGGTAGACGATTTATCTGTCAGTCATGAACAAAAATCTATCGACCAAGAGTCTCCGTAACCACGGGCTGTGCAACTGATTCGAAATATCCTCAAAAATTACCACTCGTCGACCACGGATGCTTCAATTATTATTTAAAATTATACTGTTAATTTTTTTTTAAAACGCCTTAAATAGTTTTATTTTTTATTTTTGTGCATTGTCATCGGAACCAAATATGTGTGCCGAATTTCAGCTCGATAGCTTCAGTGGAAGTGGGTGAAATATTGATTGCAAGATTCCAGGACATACATACCTAAGAGTGAAGTTAAATAAAAGCTTTTAAAATAAATAGACTTCTATAAAATTAGCTTGTACAACTGCTTAATGTCGCTACAAGCTATGGCTGTGAGATAAGTTGATTCCACCCATCCATCCATCAGCCTTTTAGTTTTAAAGTCCTCTGCAGGACATTGGCCTTGACATTAATAAATTTTTTTTGGTTGTATTGCAGAAATGTTCAGTAAAGAGGGTCAGAGTCCAAGAATGCATCGTAAGGGACCCGTCGCCCGCCGACACCGTCCTCTCCAGGTGTAACCAGGGCCTGATGATGTATTCTGGCTTGCAGGTTAGTTGACTATCACAAACTGACTCTTGGTCCCAGTACCGCTAATTGTTTTATGAGAAAACAAAAACCTAACGATAATAGTATGTGGTATGATCATGAAGGAAGAAAGGAGAGAGGAGATGGTCTAAGTAACCGTGTTCTGATTCATTGGGGTGAACATTAAGACGTCTGCGATCCGGCATTTTCTACAGTTTTATTTCCTTATTTCTTCTGTGAAGATGAAGTGTTGTGTTCTGGGATGTAAAAGTTATTCCTGGCGATCATCTAAAGCTATCGACGGGATTACATTTCACTTGTAAGTATTTAAAAACACTAAAATTTTAAATATCCCCATTGTTTTTCCATAATTTTCTACTCTACAATAGATGTCGCTTATTTGTTATAAGATGTTTCGTAATTATTAACAGTAAATTACTTGATGTTAATGTGTTTTTCGGGGTCTAATATAATCTTTATACATTAAATTCACTACTAAAACTACTACATTTAATACTTTCATGCTAATTGTACTCCAAATTGATTTTTAAAAATGCCAATTTTTACAAGTACTCGTACGCCACCTAGTATTGATTAGTTAGTAATAATTTTATAGCAGAGCATTTTTTTGGCTGGGCTGGTCTAGTTTAGAAATATTTAACATAAAAGTCTAATATTTATCAGTTTTCATATTGATTCTGCAAGTGTAGAAAACGGCATGAAAAGTTTTATTATTACAACAATGTAACTACTCGCTGCTCGCGTAATAAAATGAATCGTACATAGGAATTGAAGGATCATGATTCGGAAACCTTGGATATTAATATCAGTGTTTTAATTTATTACGGACAAAATCAATCGGATATTCAAATGGATGCATAGTGATTGTGTTGACACCAGAAACTACTTGTTGTTCCCGGATTTACTAATATCGGATGCCCCCATATCTGACCATCTTAGCTTAGTTTGTATCACTTGAAAATCTAATTTATAAATGAAATAAAATAACTGCAACTAAGTTATTACGTATTAGACTTTCTATTGAATTATGGAACTATCTAACCCTGATGTGTAACTAATTCGTAAAGATTATAACCTATCTAATTATTTGTTGTTTCTCGTGATATGAATATAACAAGCCTACAGGCGCCAGTGCTGGCACTTCCTATTGTATGTATGTGTTTATTCATCCTACAGTGTCCAGTGAGGAGTCTTATTAAAATCCACAGTTCGGAGCGGTTAAAGCTCAACACTTTCTTAGGATAATTTAGAAACCAGACATAAGTGCTTTAGACTGTAATGTACTTAGGGACATGTGAAGTCTGTTAGTCACTTATCCAGTGTGTAGAATTTGGTTTAATCATGGATTTTAAATAACATTGTGATTGCCTGTGGTAGATAAGTAATTTCTCAATTATTCTCTTGTACACAATACATTGTACATACTTATTATTTATAATTGTCAAACATACCACTTAGAACATTTGTTGTAAACACTATTCTTTGAATTGTTCTAATGCTCCTCAAACAAACCAAGCAAAACAAAACCAATTTAGCAACATTTTTACTCATCATAAGAAGTGGAAATTGAACTTCTATTTCCACTTCAAATGGTTTTGGTACCAAATAAGATATTTATTGTATTCTAATGGGTAGATACTGTAGATAGAAACTGTGATATTTAAGGAAAAAGCCATTCAGAAGACAGGGTTCAAAAATCTATCAATCTGAAAACTTTAACGTAAGGCATATTATTTATACTAATTATATCAACAATTGTTCACAGATTGATACAGCAGATCACATCCCCATCATTGTTGGCTATTAATAAGCAATGCTTAGAACAGAACAGAGCAGATTTATAATCCCCACATTTTGTTCAAATATGTGTATGTGAATCGTGGTGGTCGATCACTTGTAAAAGCCTCCTGCCATGCTTGCCATTCACTGACACAAACTAGCGGGAAAGACATATTATTTATAATGTTACATATTGCAGTAGAGATTGTATTAAATCAAGTAAGTGTGATTATTTCAATAGCTTTTAATTCTGACTCATTTTAAAAATAGAAGTTTTCTTAAATCAATTGTAGTTTCTTCATGATTCTTGTAATCCATTTTAGAAAATACATCTAATATATAAAATTTCCGTGTCACAATGTTTGTTGCAGTACTCCTCCGAAACGGCTTTACCGATTTTTACCAAATTTTATATGCGTATTCAGTAGGTCTGAGAATCGACTAACATCTATTTTTCATCCCCTTAAATGTTAAGTTAATCCCAAATTTTTTTTTTTAATTTTTAGATAAATTTTTATTTTTGTATTTTTTTATGATACAACATTAGAAAATACATACAACCCTGAATTTTCAACCCTCTACGATCAACTAAAAATTATTTATATGGCAAAACAACGTTTGCCGGGTCAGCTGGTATTATTTAAATGTCAATGTATCCTATGTTAACAACCTTATTACTCTTTATAGGGGTACCTTAGTGTATTGCTATCTTCTACAAACATATTGTGTGTGTTGGAGGGTTCTATTTGATGTCTGGACTCAGGAGGAGAGGGGCTATTTAAAAAACACTCACTTCATAATAATATATATTAGAAACACTATACTATTACACATTTACAATATTTTAGGTTGATGTATATGACATTAGGATCTATTACTGTTCATGTCTAGAAGAGAAGTACGTCACAACCGAAGACATTCTGTTATGACGTTATTTTAAACATTCTAATATTCTAAAAACAACTCTTTACATGTGTACAAGTGTTGCCTGCCAATACTAACACCTTACACATTCAAACTCCAAGAGTGTGGATAGAGATATGCAACATAATATAATTATGTAACATTATTCCTCAGAGTAACAGCCACATATCAACCTTGTTGGATGTTAGCTGATCAACATCATATTCTGCACCATCAACCTCCACAAGCACCGGCTTCAACTATTAAGGAGATTATAAGAAGTTGGTGATGGTGTGTTATCATCCCGACTGTTTTGTCAGTACAAACCTCAAGAAGTGATGACTATTCAACTTGACAGAATTATATTGCCTTACTACATGCGAGCAGTCAGCACAGAAAACTGATATATTTTAACTGTAAGATAACTGTTAGGACCAGCAATAGTAAATAAAATATATCTGTTAAAGAAAGTATTTTTATTTAACACTCCTAACACATGAAATGCATTGATGAGTTTGTTGAGTTAAAGGGATGACAGCCTTAAATAACTACACGTACTCCCCCACGCTAGGCCTAGGCCTAGGCCTGTGATGCGGATGGCAGATACACTGAAAACCACACAACATAATATGAGTGACCCAGATATTTATGTGAGATAAATATCTGCCCCGGCCGGGATGCTCGGTTCCGCGGTTCAGGGTCATTCCACGTCACGGAGTCGACGGTGGTGGTGGATGATGAGTTAACTTTAATCATACGAACATCACATCAATCTAATTACTTCAATTCAATAAAACCAATAACATTCTTCTTTTTTTTCTTGCCTTAAAGGGATGTTCGATTCAGGTGCTTTGTATCGATATTCTGGATCGTAATACACTGTATCGATCCCATTGATTCGATACGATTTTTTGGATCGATCCAGTATCGTATGAAGCTATCAAGTATATTTAAAAATAAAACATGTTGTCTTTTACAACATCAAATAATACACTCAAAATAATAAAAACACGTTTACTATTACGTAGGTAATGACCTAACAGTGAATTAATTAATGGTAACTAACTACATTCATTCCAATAAGGAACAAAACACTCCACCTCATTAATCCTTCCTCAAAAGTTCTCCATAAATAAATATCCTATGTAGTCCAATGTTATTTTTCACTTTTAAGTGAACCTAAATTAATCTTAATAATATAAAAAGTAAAAGTTCATGCAGGTGAAGCTGCGGGCAAAAGTTATTTAAATTTAAACGGGACCGACTTCTCACGGTGTACTCGCGTAATTTGCACTTTCCGCCGTTTTTGTGAAAAACGATCAAACAGTTGATGTTTTTGGAGGAGCCATAGATTTAGATATTTCAATTACTTTATCTTGTTGGCGATTCAAGAGAGCGAAATTAAATGATCTATCGTTACAAGTAATCATGCCGAAATTGAAGGTATATTGAAATTTAAGATGCAATAACAATTGAAGTAACAAAATCTACCGCCAGAGAAATATTTTTATTAGAGTAATAATATGAACCTGTTTTTTGTACATAAGGAACTCTGTTTCAATGTTACGAATAAATATTATGGTTAAAGTTTTTTTTATCTTAAATAGAATTTAATACAAATTGGTCCGGTTTTTCGATCCAATCCTCATTGTACTTGTATCGATCCACTCATAGATCGAAAATCATTGAATCGATACAAAAATCGGGTGGATCGTATTACTTTGTATCGATCCACACAAGTATCGGATAGAATCGAACATCCCTATTGCCATACCTACCTCATATTAATCAAAAACATAACCTAAAATAAGTGTCAAACTCAACTGTCAAAATGTAAACTTGAAATATTTCAACAACAAAGACAAGGTGAATTAGGTATCCATCCATCCATAAAATATTGTCATCATTGTCATATTATGTTATAAAATATTTGGTGTGTAAGTGTATATATGTATATAATTATATGAAAAATTATTATCCGTTTCAAACCTCTTTCTACTTATCTGATCCTTTCCCGTGTTCCGTATCCTTTTTAACTTAGTTTCCCAATCTTTTAATTTATGTCATTGGCAAAATGTAAACGCCAAAGAAAAAAAAAAAAAGACACGGTGACTGAGCACCTTGTGAGGGATAGCGAAACTACGACAATTGCTACCAATATTGATTACTAGCTAGTTTTTTTCTTGACCGCTAGATGGATTTAGAAAGTAGGCGGAGATTACTAGTTAATTCTTTGCTTGACCGCTAGATGGATTTAGAAAGTAGGCGGATTTAATTAGTGCACCCTGCTCTCTTCAACCCCGCAAATCGGAACACCAGTTTTGTATGAAAAATGTGTATAGACCTACTCCTCTCCCCTCTATCTCTATGGGTATGATAGAGGATAGTCACAATCACAATTATATTAATACTTGAAGGAAAAGTTTTGGACCCCCTTTTACACATTGCGTGAACGGAGGTGTACGATAATTTGGCACAGTTAAAGTTTATATGTTGAAGAAGTGCAGAAAGCTAACATTTTTATATAATACTAGCTTTTACCCGCGGCTCCGCCCGCGTGGTCAAAGGGAATTAACAAAGAGTTGTTTATCATACATGACACATTTGTGGTGGATGAATAGTGACATTTCCACGATTAAAAGAAAGAACGAAGAAGCGAACCAAAACCAAAAGCAAAACGTAGGTATGTCTTATTCCTTTACCATTATTAATTTTAAACCAAAACAACAATTTATCCAGCGCGAATTCGAAATTCAATTTAATTTATTAGTTGCCTATGACTTAATTTATTTACATGTATCATTTGTCAGCGTGATTCGGAACTTGCAAATGAATTTCACTAACGCCATCTATTAATAACATCCGGAACTAAATATCTAGCAAATAACAAAACATCGATATCTTCCCATGGGGATGTTTTACCGCAGTAAAAAGTAGCCTACGTCACTCTCCACCCTCCTCACTATCTCCACACACAAAAACCATACCATATAATAGCTTCGTTGCGACGTGAAAGCCGGACAAACAAACAAACACACTTTCACATTTATAATATTAGTATGGATGCATGAGAAATACATTAAAATAATAAAAGAATTCAAATTCAAATGTTTTATTTGTCATTAGGTATAGATTTGTCATAGTGGTAGGAAATAAGAGAATCCATTATACCTAGCCGTTTAAAGGCGTACAAATATATTATAATGAATGGGTAACCTATAATTATGGCTTTAACAAAACATTATATTTGGTAACATTTAAGAAAACATTATACATTTGGTTTGATACAGCATACAGATATTTGAATAGTTAATTACCTGGATAGCTTTTGTACACACTGGATTTGTTCTTTAAATCCCCTCTCCACTCTTGGGTCTGCTGGAAGAGATTTCTATTAGAAATAAGTGGAACCCTTGTACTAAATTTTATTTCTTTTTGTTGTTTTTTTTTACATAGTGTGTGTACATAAATTAATAAATAAAAAAAAAATTGAATATTTCTACGACCTATACCATCCAAGACCCGGTTTAACCGACAACCAATATAAAACTATGATGGCAGTAATAATCTCTTACTTTGTTTTCATGTGTAATAATTTACTATGTTCCAGGCGATGATGTTAGATTACGATCTGATAAACACGGACAGCCTGGAAACACTGTCCGAGCTGAAGGTGTTCCGCCACCTGACGATGGTGATCCGCGACAAGCCGCGCTTCGCCCTCGAGCCCATCGACTGGCTGCGCCTGCAGACCGCCTACGCTACCCCGCTCAAGGTCACCGTGTGCCTGGTGAGTATACGGACCGGCATGAAAGTCTAGCTGTCCGGCATGAAAGTCTTGCTGTCCGGCATGAAAGTCTAGCTGTGAACTTCATTGCGCCGAAGTCGAAATTAAGGTTTCGTCTTGCGACGGGCGAGCGGTTTGTCAGTCGTAAGCGCTGTTTTGGTTCGGCACACTGATACCCCATGCGCATGTATCCCATCGTAATTTTTTGCAGAGCTACACTTTCGTGCCGATAGCTGTACACGAGCAGACACGTATACACGGACGGCCCATTCACATCGGAACTACCACCAAAATGGAAAAGGATCATCGCCTTTGAAGTTTTGCGAAATGCTTTCATTGCATTCTAGGATATCACATTTTATTTATTAGTTAGTCTGTTCCATATTTTGTTTGTACAATGTGTTACTGAAATGTGACACTCGACTGGTTTCACCCTAGTGAGTGTAGCGGTAGCTGGTCCGACCGTGCCCGTAGTTGCTTAACTGTTTCGATCACATTGAATCGACACGAGTTATTGGGTTATGGACGCTACAATATGTGCATATAATCAGAGTAAACATTACCCATACCTACATTACCCTTCTACCCAAACAAAAATTTTCAACTAATCTTTTTTTTTTCTGTTTCAGCTCCAACTGCCATATGAGAAGATTGATGAGGTCATGGACAACGTATTCGTCCAAGGGCTGAATCTGGTGTCACTGAAGGCTCTCTTTTGCAAAACTGTGAGTATTTCAAAGTAGATACATAGGTTCTGGTGGACTTTAGTATATATCTCCTAGAAACACAGTATGCCATTTTGCTAAATTTCGTTGGAACTAAATTCTTTCACAGGGAATATTTTTTAAGAATCATTTCATGCCACCAAAAGCACCATATTTGGGCATCACTTCCTTTCTGTCTACAGTGTTTGTAGTCAGAACACATAACTGTTCAAAGCCACTAAAAGATCTTAAGCCTAACCTAGGCAATATATTAATTGTTCCAGATGCATTTGGGTGCCTTAGTCCAAGTGGCGGGCCTATACAACAAGAGCCTGCAGGAGTTGGTGTGGACGGACGCGCCGTGCGACTCACAAAATGGCCGGAGGACGCTCAAGCCCGTCCGGCTGCCCGAGGTAAAAAGACTGTTAAAATGTGCCAAATATATTGAGATTTGTCGTTCTTATATCCTTAGTGCTAGTAGCAGGTAAAATTACAAATTGTTTGATTCAGACTGTGACAATAATATATTATTAATATATTTTTATATTTCGCTGCGACCCATAGACGTCCCACTGCTGGGCACGGGTCTCCCACACAGACGCAGCTGCGGGAGGTCTAGAGCATACTCCACCACGCTGCTCTAATGCGGATTGGTGGAGGGGTTAGTGGCCAACCCAGTGTCGAATGTTCTCAAGCCACCCGAAGGTCTTCGACAAGGCTTAACGACTGTTTCCAACATTGAAAACAACCGGAACCGACGGCTTTACGTGCCCTCCGAAGCACGGTAGCGTCCATGAAATTTTGCCACTAGCGGTCACCCATCCACAAACCGACCGCGCCCGTCGTTGCTTAACTCATTCGATCACATTGAATCGACCTGAGCCATTGGGCTATGGACGCTACATTTTTATATATTTTTTTTATAATTGACATTGTGTATCGTTCCAGCTGAATATGTGCAACGTGAACCCGCTGATCCTTATGTGTTGGCAGTGCGAGCGACTCAAGCGTGTGGTCTTGCACGGTAAGCAATTAATCATATTTTTTATTAGGGTGAGTGGGGGAAGATGAAAAACGGGGTAACACAAAAAGGCCTCAATAAAGACAGAATTTGTGTAATTTATCCAATGCAGGCAACATTCATAAGACCGCCATTTTGTTACGTCCCACACCTCAGTCGGCACTTGTCGTTTTGAGGGATCGGTTGTGTGATAAAACGAATTATCCTACCCTGTGTATTTTATGCGAGCAAGTCAAGTGTTTTTATCTTACCCCATGTCGTGTATCTTCATTTACAAGGTAGGTACGAGTTTTTTATTTGTATACATACTTATTATTTTTAATTGGTAGTTAAGTTGCTATGTCTAAATATCGCTACTTTTTGTATTTTAGGATTTATTGCAACATTCCGTCTTTACCCGCCAATATTTGACGGGGTAAGATAAACATATAAAAGTTTTCATCTTACCCCGTTTTCAAAAGTCATACTAATGGTCTCATGTTCTCAAAGTGTACCTGAAAAAATGTTTTTGTTTTTTTACAGCCATTATATAAATTGTCAGCGGCACAACTAATATTATTTAAAAGGTATTTATTTTTATTTTTGTATATTATGTATAAGCAAAAAGAGCAAGCGAGTCACCTGATGGCTAAGTGATTTCACCGCTACCCATAGAAACAACAGAAGTGCTACTTGTGCGTTGCCTTCTCATAAGATATAGGAATCGTATGAATGGGAGTAGGAACTTAAAGAAAGGGGAAAGACCACCAGACACTCGCTAGTAAATGCAACATCACATAGGTTTATCTAGCAAACGTCAACATTCGGGTTGCCTTAAGGAAAGGGGAAAAGGAACGGGAATCCGGAACTCTCACTCACCAGACGAAACATGGCAGCCACTAAGAAGCTAATTTGTTGTAAAATGTAAAAGGTTCATGTACGTAATTTTGGCAATAACAATAAAAGATTTTAAATGATTGATATCTTTCATTTTCTATATAATCTTATTCAAGTAAAGTGAAAAGTTTGAGAACCTCTAGTTCAATCTTTCCCCGGCGGGGCAAGATTGAAATATAAAAAACAAATAATTTGTGTTATCTGTGTTATTTGAAGGTATTTTGATATTATAGACACTCCTGAAGTAGTAGGGGAGCCCAAGAGGGGATTTTGCGGGATACTCAAGCGCGTAAGTTTAATATACAGTGGGATACCTTGTACCCGGTTAAGTACCTCCACCAAATATGAGCCCCATATATAAATGGGGCCGTCAAGGATAAAGGATCAGATTAGTAAAAAAAAAAAATTTGTCATCAGAAATTCTTGAGCGCGTTAGATTAAGGTAGGGTGAGTTAATTACATGCTAAAAAGTGTATATTCCACTAATCTTACAATTTGAGAGTAACGTAAAGAAAGGGGAGGGCTACAAAGTTACTCTCAAATTGTAAGATTAGTGGAATATGGGCTACAAAGTTGTAGCCCTCCCCTTTCTTTACGTTACTCTCAAATTGTAAGATTAGTGGAATATACACTTTTTAGCATGTAATTAACTCACCCTACCTTAATCTAACGCGCTCAAGAATTTCTGATGACAAATTTTTTTTTTTACTAATCTGATCCTTTATCCTTGGCGGCCCCATTTATATATGGGGCTCATATTTGGTGGAGGTACTTAACCGGGTACAAGGTATCCCACTGTATATTAAACTTACGCGCTTGAGTATCCCGCAAAATCCCCTCTTGGGCTCCCCTACTAAAGTGTCAGGACAATTAAAACTGTAGCCTACTGACCGTCAATATCGTCTAACTCATCAATTGAACGATTTTAGAAACTACTTCGATCTTACCCCACCACCCTTTCATCTTTCCCCCTGTTTTTTTTTTCTCGATAAATACATTGTAATTAATTTTTTTTTACTTCCGATTCAATAAAACAGGGATTTATCGATATAACATAAAAATATGCTCTTTGTACTTGATTCACAACAGAAATAATTTTAGCTTAAGTTAATATTTACTGTTCTACAAGACGTCAAACACAACACTGCTCATCTCATCAAAAAAGCGTTCGATCTTCCCCCCACTCACCCTATTTTATAAACTTAATTTTTTTTTTCAGCCATTATAAATTAAAATTATTTGTAGTTTGTAATAGATTTGAGGATTTGAAAATGAATAATAATTCTATGCACTAATCCCAGAGCTTATCAGTCCAAATAAAATTAATTGTATTCTGCGTATTGAATTGAAAGTCTCTAAAAACAGTCAACTTTAAGTCTACAATAATCTTTGCATTCAGATAATCTAAATTAAAGACCGCAAGACTAGGTTATGTCGGAGTCAGTATTTTTACTTACTTAACCAACCTTGCTTACTTGGATTTCTTAATAGGAATGATGACAGTATTAAAAAAAAAAAAAGAATAAATGGTTTTAGAGGAACAAGTATGCTGAATAGTTCCTAAAAACAGTCAAGTTTTAATAAAATCAGATTTTTATTAAAATAAAAGTATAAAATACAGGAATCGGCCATGTTGACTGAAACGCCAATCAGAGCGGATGACATCACGGTTAAGTGAAAATTCACCTGTCACTTTTGGTATTTTTAAGTAAATACAGCGGCATCTTCTGTTATAATATCTAGGCGTGACGTCAAAGCGAACGCCATGACACCTACGAGCGTTTTCGCGCTAATTTTAAAGTAGATAGGAAAAACTGCAATAATTTGCGTTAAAACTCAATTTATTGCTGAAATACATAATGTTTTTTTTTTTCGAAATACTGGATGTGTACCTACATTACAGAAGGCAATTTCAAAATCTGTCATCATGTCTATTATAAAAATAATAATAATAATAAATATCTTGGACATTCTCACACACGGCCATCTGACCCCAAAGTAGGCGCGAGCCTGTGTTATGGGTGTCAGAGACTGATATACATACATAGATATTTTTAAATACATACTTAAATAGATAATATTGACATCCAGACACAGAACAAATACAAGTGTTCGTCACACGAATATTTGTCCTGAGTGGGATTCGAACCCACGACCTTTGGCGCAACAGACAGGGTCACTACCGATTGCGCCAACGGGCCTGTCAATTATATTTGGACATATCCGTTATTCAGGCTACTGGATCTGGCAGTACGACGTGCTGGGCATGATGCGTCTGCGGCGTGGCCTTCGGCACCTGGAGCTGTCGTCGGTGCTGTCGCAGCACGGGCACGCCGCGCACGTGGGGGAGGGCATCTCGCGCGTGATGCGCGCCGACCCCGGCCCGCGCTGCGACCCGGAGTTCCTCGAGGTGAGTGCGGCTTGCGATAGCAGCCCCTGCGGCTTTCGACAGTGGCCCCTACGGCTTGAGACAGCAGCCCCTGCGGCTTGCGACAGCAGCCCCTGCGGCTTGCGACTGCAGCTCCTGCGGCTTTCGATTGCAGCCCCTCTGCGGCTTGCGATAGCAGCCCTTGCGGCTTGCGACTGCAGCCGATGCGGCTTGCGACTGCAGCCCCTGCGGCTTGCGACTGGCAGCCCCTGCGGCTTGTTGACTCCGCTCTCCATTCCTAGCCTTTGTATACAGTAGTTTATTTGTTTTTAAACCTTTTATTCAACTTTGAAACGTATGTCTACGATATCTTACATTGTTCTAAACGGGTAAATCATTCACGCCCAAGTGTGATTGCATATTTTAAGGTATATTGCATACATTACATGACCATAAACAATATGTTACTTCATAGTTACCGGCTTACTCACGTGTGATCATAGAGATAGAGGAGAGAGGAGATGGTCTATACACATTTTTCATACAAAACTGGTGTTCCGATTTGCGGGGTTGAAGAGAGCGGGGTGCACTAATTAAATCCGCCTACTTTCTAAATCCATCTAGCGGTCAAGCAAAGAATTAACTAGTAATCTCCGCCTACTTTCTAAATCCATCTAGCGGTCAAGAAAAAAACTAGCTAGTAATCAATATTGGTAGCAATTGTCGTAGTTTCGCTATCCCTCACAAGGTGCTCAGTCACCGTGTCTTTTTTTTTTTCTTTGGCAATAGCGTTTACATTTTGCCAATGACATAAATTAAAAGATTGGGAAACTAAGTTAAAAAGGATACGGAACACGGGAATGGATCAGATAAGTAGAAAGAGGTTTGAAACGGATAATAATTTTTCATATATATACATATATACACTTACACACCAAATATTTTATAACATATTATGACAATGATGACAATATTTTATGGATGGATGGATACCTAATTCACCTTGTCTTTGTTGTTGAAATATTTCAAGTTTACATTTTGACAGTTGAGTTTGACACATAATTTAGGTTATGTTTTTGATTAATATGAGGTAGGTATGGCAATAGGGATGTTCGATTCTATCCGATACTTGTGTGAATCGATACAAAGTAATACGATCCACCCGATTTTTGTATCGATTCAATGATTTTCGATCTATGAGTGGATCGATACAAGTACAATGAGGATTGGATCGAAAAATCGGACCAATTTGTATTAAATTCTATTTAAGATAAAAAAAACTTTAACCATAATATTTATTCGTAACATTGAAACAGAGTTCCTTATGTAAAAAAAACAGGTTCATATTATTACTCTAATAAAAATATTTCTCTGGCGGTAGATTTTGTTACTTCAATTGTTATTGCATCTTAAATTTCAATATACCTTCAATTTCGGCATGATTACTTGTAACGATAGATCATTTAATTTCGCTCTCTTGAATCGCCAACAAGATAAAGTAATTGAAATATCTAAATCTATGGCGCCTCCAAAAACATCAACTGTTTGATCGTTTTTCACAAAAACGGCGGAAAGTGCAAATTACGCGAGTACACCGTGAGAAGTCGGTCCCGTTTAAATTTAAATAACTTTTGCCCGCAGCTTCACCTGCATGAACTTTTACTTTTTATATTATTAAGATTAATTTAGGTTCACTTAAAAGTGAAAAATAACATTGGACTACATAGGATATTTATTTATGGAGAACTTTTGAGGAAGGATTAATGAGGTGGAGTGTTTTGTTCCTTATTGGAATGAATGTAGTTAGTTACCATTAATTAATTCACTGTTAGGTCATTACCTACGTAATAGTAAACGTGTTTTTATTATTTTGAGTGTATTATTTGATGTTGTAAAAGACAACATGTTTTATTTTTAAATATACTTGATAGCTTCATACGATACTGGATCGATCCAAAAAATCGTATCGAATCAATGGGATCGATACAGTGTAGTGTCGATACAAAGCACCTGAATCGAACATGTCTTTAAGGCAAGAAAAAAAAGAAGAATGTTATTGGTTTTATTGAATTGAAGTAATTAGATTGATGTGATGTTCGTATGATTAAAGTTAACTCATCATCCACCACCACCGTCGACTCCGTGACGTGGAATGACCCTGAACCGCGGAACCGAGCATCCCGGCCGGGGCAGATATTTATCTCACATAAATATCTGGGTCACTCATATTATGTTGTGTGGTTTTCAGTGTAGGTATCTGCCATCCGCATCACAGGCCTAGGCCTAGCGTGGGGGAGTACGTGTAGTTATTTAAGGCTGTCATCCCTTTAACTCAACAAACTCATCAATGCATTTCATGTGTTAGGAGTGTTAAATAAAAATACTTTCTTTAACAGATATATTTTATTTACTATTGCTGGTCCTAACAGTTATCTTACAGTTAAAATATATCAGTTTTCTGTGCTGACTGCTCGCATGTAGTAAGGCTATATAATTCTGTCAAGTTGAATAGTCATCACTTCTTGAGGTTTCTACTGACAAAACAGTCGGGATGATAACACACCATCACCAACTTCTTATAATCTCCTTAATAGTTGAAGCCGGTGCTTGTGGAGGTTGATGGTGCAGAATATGATGTTGATCAGCTAACATCCAACAAGGTTGATATGTGGCTGTTACTCTGAGGAATAATGTTACATAATTATATTATGTTGCATATCTCTATCCACACTCTTGGAGTTTGAATGTGTAAGGTGTTAGTATTGGCAGGCAACACTTGTACACATGTAAAGAGTTGTTTTTAGAATTTTAGAATGTTTAAAATAACGTCATAACAGAATGTCTTCGGTTGTGACGTACTTCTCTTCTAGACATGAACAGTAATAGATCCTAATGTCATATACATCAACCTAAAATATTGTAAATGTGTAATAGTATAGTGTTTCTAATATATATTATTATGAAGTGAGTGTTTTTTAAATAGCCCCTCTCCTTCTGAGTCCAGACATCAAATAGAACCCTCCAACACACACAATATGTTTGTAGAAGATAGCAATACACTAAGGTACCCCTATAAAGAGTAATAAGGTTGTTAACATAGGATACATTGACATTTACATTTTATGTATTTTCTAAAATGGATTACAAGAATCATGAAGAAACTACAGTTGATTTAAGAAAACTTCTATTTTTAAAATGAGTCAGAATTAAAAGCTATTGAAATAATCACACTTACTTGATTTAATACAATCTCTACTGCAATATGTAACATTATAAATAATATGTCTTTCCCGCTAGTTTGTGTCAGTGAATGGCAAGCATGGCAGGAGGCTTTTACAAGTGATCGACCACCACGATTCACATACACATTTTTGAACACAAATAGGGGATTATAAATCTGCTCTGTTCTAAGCATTGCTTATTAATAGCCAACAATGATGGGGATGTGATCTGCTGTATCAATCTGTGAACAATTGTTGATATAATTACTATAAATAATATGCCTTACATTAAAGTTTTCAGATTGATAGATTTTTGAACCCTGTCTTCTGAATGGCTTTTTCCTTCAATATCACAGTATCTATCAACCAATTAGCATACAATAAATATCTTATTTGGTACCAAAACCATTTGAAGTGGAAATAGAAGTTCTATTTCCACTTCATGAAGAAACTACAATTGATTTAAGAAAACTTCTATTTTTAAAATGAGTAAGAATTAAAAGCTGTTGAAATAATCACACTTACTTGAATTATTACAATCTCTACTGCAATATGTAACATTTTAAATATGTCTTTCCCGCTAGTTTGTGTCAGTGAATGGCAAGCATGGCAGGAGGCTTTGACAAGTGATCGACCACCACGATTCACATACACATATTTGAACAAAATGTGGGGATTATAAATCTGCTCTGTTCTGTTCTAAGCATTGCTTATTAATAGCCAACAATGATGGGGATGTGATCTGCTGTATCAATCTGTGAACAATTGTTGATATAATTAGTATAAATAATATGCCTTACGTTAAAGTTTTCAGATTGATAGATTTTTGAACCCTGTCTTCTGAATGGCTTTTTCCTTAAATATCACAGTTTCTATCTACAGTATCTACCCATTAGAATACAATAAATATCTTATTTGGTACCAAAACCATTTGAAGTGGAAATAGAAGTTCAATTTCCACTTCAAATGGTTTTGGTTCATGTACATAAGCTGGATCTTATGATGAGTAAAAATGTTGCTAAATTGGTTTTGTTTTGCTTGGTTTGTTTGAGGAGCATTAGAACAATTCAAAGAATAGTGTTTACAACAAATGTTCTAAGTGGTATGTTTGACAATTATAAATAATAAGTATGTACGTACAATGTATTGTGTACAAGAGAATAATTGAGACATTACTTTGATTATTTAAGAGACATTACTTATCTACCACAGGCAATCACAATGTTATTTAAAATCCATGATTAAACCAAATTCTACACACTGGATAAGTGACTAACAGACTTCACATGTCCCTAAGTACATTACAGTCTAAAGCACTTATGTCTGGTTTCTAAATTATCCTAAGAAAGTGTTGAGCTTTAACCGCTCCGAACTGTGGATTTTAATAAGACTCCTCACTGGACACTGTAGGATGAATAAACACATACATACAATAGGAAGTGCCAGCACTGGCGCCTGTAGGTTCTGTAATGAGGCAGGGAAATCATTCATATCCACTGCGACTGCCCTGCAGTCACTCATAACACAGAAGTCGCAAACTGTGCGGAAGCTTGGCTTACCTTGTACAATCAAGTAACTTGACCCCAAAGGCAAGTGATTGGCAAGTGTTTTGGGGGGCTAGCTACAATAGGTCTTTTTAGGTCGCAGTGGTTTGTGGGCTTTAGGGCCTTTACTTCAAATAAATAATGGGAGCTAAACACAACAGGTGAAAAGTGGGTGTACCTCACACCTTCGCCTAACTTTTCGGAGAAACACAGGCGTGTTGTTTGATAAGCTTGTTATATTCATATCACGAGAAACAACAAATAATTAGATAGGTTATAATCTTTACGAATTAGTTACACATCAGGGTTAGATAGTTCCTTAATTCAATAGAAAGGCTATTAATTTATTTCATTTCTAAATTAGATTTTCAAGTGATACAAACTAAGTTAAGATGGTCAGATATGGGGGCATCCGATATTAGTAAATCCGGGAACAACAAGTAGTTTCTGGTGTCAACACAATCACTATGCATCCATTTGAATATCCGATTGATTTTGTCCGTAATAAATTAAAACACTGATAGTAATATCCAAGGTTTCCGAATCATGATCCTTCAATTCCTATGTACGATTCATTTTTTTACGCGAGCAGCGAGTAGTTACATTGTTGTAATAATAAAACTTTTCATGCCGTTTTCTACACTTGCAGAATCAATATGAAAACTGATAAATATTAGACTTTTATGTTAAATATTTCTAAAGTAGACCAGCCCAGCCAAAAAAATGCTCTGCTATAAAATTATTACTAACTAATCAATACTAGGTGGCGTACGAGTACTTGTAAAAATTGGCATTTTTAAAAATCAATTTGGAGTACAATTATCATGAAAGTATTAAATGTAGTAGTTTAAGTAGTAAATTTACTGTATAAAGATTATATTAGACCCCGAAAAACACATTAACATCAAGTAATTTACTGTTAATAATTACGAAACATCTTACAACAAATAAGCGACATCTATTGTAGAGTAGAAAATTATGGAAAAACAATGGGATATTTAAAATTTTAGTGTTTTTAAATACTTACAAGTGAAATGTAATCCCGTCGATTGCTTTAGATGATCGCCAGGAATAACTTTTACATCCCAGAACACAACACTTCATCTTCACCGAAGAAGTAAGGTATTAAAACTGTAGAAAATGCCGGATCGCAGACGTCCTAATGACACAAGTGTAACATTAAGACTAACCTAAGCCCCGCCCATTGGGCGGGGCTTAGGTTTGTCTTAATATGAATCAGAACACGGTTACTTAGACCATCTCCTCTCTCCTTTCTTCCTTCATGCGTGTGATTCAAGTCGGAAATATGCCGACTAGTTTCGATCGATTACGATGATCATCTTCAAGAGTGAACGCGCTCGCAGTGGGCACGGCGTACACTGCGTTAATATGTTACTTATAACCAGACAACTGAGCCCGGTCTAATAAAATCTACCTAAAAATTTGTTTTAATCTACTTTGCAATAACCGGCGACCAAGTATGTTGGTGTATTTTATGCATGTAGCACTTCCCACATAAGAAAGTATGCTCATACAACAATGAAAATATACACCAACACGTGTTTCGCCCCCAAACGGAGCATCTTCAGGGTGAGTTTACTCTACGACGTTTAGTGGCAAAGTGAAACACGTCTGAGCGGAGCTCCTAAATCAAGTTTTGCTCTGTCGTCGCTTAATGAATGCAAATACTCGTAGTTATCGCTGCGACCCATAGACGTCCCACTGCTGGGCACGGGTCTCCCCCACAGACGCATCTGCGGGAGGTCTAGAGCATACTCCACCACGCTGCTCCAATGCGGATTGGTGGAGGGGTTAGTGGTCAACCCAGTGTCGAATGTTCTCAAGCCACCCGAAGGTCTTCGACAAGGCTTGACGACTGTTTCCAACATTGAAAACAACCGGGACCGACGGCTTTACGTGCCCTCCGAAGCACGGTAGCGTCCATGAAATTTTGCCACTAGCGGTCACCCATCCACAAACCGACCGCGCCCGTCGTTGCTTAACTCATTCGATCACATTGAATCGACCAGGGGGCCTAGACAAGCGGCAAAAACGCTAGTAGAATAGATTAACAAATGTATGGGATTGACATTCGCTAACGACTAATTAGTCGTAAGCGAATGTCAAACCCATACATTTGCTAATCTATTATATTTCTATTCTACTAGCGTTTTGCCACTTGTCTAGCCCCCCTGAGCCATTAGGCTATGGACGCTACTACTCGTAGTTATTATTGTGTTTAATTGCAGCAAGTGAACAAGCACAACGAGATGTCCGGGTGGACGCCGGTGCCGTGGGCGCGGCTGCACCCCGGGCTGCGCCATTCGCTAACGACTAATTAGTCGTAAGCGAATGTCAAACCCATACATTTGCTAATCTATTATATTTCTATTCTACTAGCGTTTTGCCACTTGTCTAGCCCCCCTGAGCCATTGGGCTATGGACGCTACTACTCGTAGTTATTATTGTGTTTAATTGCAGCAAGTGAACAAGCACAACGAGATGTCCGGGTGGACGCCGGTGCCGTGGGCGCGGCTGCACCCCGGGCTGCGCGCGCACGCGTCGCGCCAGCAGCGCGCCGACTACGTCCTGATGGAGCTGCGCACGCCCTTCGGCGTCACGTAAGCATCCGAAGCGTACACCCACGCGTACCATTAATACATAGCATAAATATAATATTACTAGTGGATGCCCGCAGCTTCGCTCGCGTAGAATTAGACCCATTAACGACGTCCGCCCGCGTTCGGGTTGCTCACATGACTTCAAAAACGGCAAAGTTTCATACTAACTTTGCACCCCCATTTTACCCCCTCAGGGGGTGAATTTTCAAAAATCCTTTCTTAGTGCTCCCCTACGTTATAAAAGGAACCCCTGTGCAAAATTTCAAGTTTCTAGCCCTTATAGTTTAGGCCCTGCGTTGATATGTCAGTCAGTCAGTCAGTCAGTCATCTTCTCCTTTTATATATTACTAGTGGACGCCCGCAGCTTCGCTCGCGTAGAATTAGACCCCATAACGACGTCTACCCGTCTAACGACTTCAAAAACGGCAAAGTTTCATACTAACTTTGCACCCCCGTTTTACCACCTTAGGGGGTGAATTTTCAAAAATCCTTTCTTAGTGCTCCCCTACGTTATAAAAGGAACCCCTGTGCAAAATTTCAAGTTTCTAGCCCTTATAGTTTAGGCCCTGCGTTGATATGTCAGTCAGTCAGTCAGTCAGTCAGTCAGTCAGTCAGTCACCTTCTCCTTTTATATATATAGACTAGTGGACGCCCGCAGCTTCGCTCGCGTGGAATTGGACATTCACTAACTTCAAAAACGGCAGTTTCATATTAACTTTGCACCCCCGTTTTACCCCCTTAGGGGGTGAATTTTCAAAAATCCTTTCTTAGTGCTCCCCTACGTTATAAAAGGAAACCCTGTGCAAAATTTCAAGTTTCTAACCCTTATAGTTTATGCCCTGCGTTGATATGTCAGTCAGTCAGTCAGTCAGTCAGTCACCTTTTCCTTTTATATATATAGATATATTGTAGGGTTCGGGAGACTAATTAACGATTAAAGATACGATGAAGAACGATACAAGACACATTACACCAGCCGCAAGTGAAAAAAAGAAAGAAGTTCAGTACAATATTTTACATTTGACAACTGTCAAGTAATTAATTTATGGTCCGGGCGCGTGGACGACAGTCTATTTAACTGGCCGACATGGGACGCGCTACGCGCGGCAAATTCAGACAGACCACAGATTAGAGAATGGGTGCGCTACAATATCTTAATATTATCTATTTCTTGTGTACGTGTGTATGTCACTGAACTCCCCCTAAACGCCCGGATAGTTGTTGATGAAATTTTTTGTGTGTGTTCAAGGGGATTCGAGAATGGCTTAGATCCACATTTTGGTCCACTGTAAAATGTTTTTTAACGACTTTACACGATTTTAGTATTTTTGCATGAACAATATTTTACATTATGTGTCGCGTCACTTTGACATTTCATATGGCAGAACAATGTTTGCGGGGTCAACTAGTATATACACAGGGCTATTGACGTATTCGACGTATTCCCGTTAGGAGGTGATAGGGGTGACTATTTGTGATAATTTTAATCCCCATATGCAATATGCAAAAGTGAACCATTTTTGAGTTATCAAGCTTTTTAGCTTTTTTTTTCAAAATAACTCAAAAATGTATTTAAAAAAAGTATCAATTTAAATCTTTTTTGTTTCTTTTCATTTATAAACACGATTAAACAATGGTTATTTATCAATATTAAAACTACAATTATCGAGTTTAGTCACCCCTAACGGGAATACGTCGAATTACCAATAACCCTGTATATATCGCTGCGACCCATAGACGTCCCACTGCTGGGCACGGGTCTCACCCACAGACACTGCTGCGGGAGTTCTAGAGCATACTCCACCACCTATAAATATGTATTAATGTATACTAAAATTGACAAGGAATACATTTTTACAGGTATCCTTACACGTTTTGGCGCCATCGCTACTACGAGCATCTCGTTCTGTCGTCGTCCAACACATGATTCCAATAGATTGCGTCGCGTCTCGCCGTCTTAACATTCAGAATGCGGCGATTTTAACGATTCTATATTAGTCGATTCAGTTAGATTTAAAAGAAGTTATTCCAATGGACGCGGCAGAAGAATAATTACGTTAGCAATCCTATGTCTGCTCAATAATTTTTTAGCTAACGTCATCTAACGCTGGATTTCAATAACCTATCTACGGATAAATTTGGCTATCGGAGATAGAAATTTGACATATGTTCCATATAAAATGTGTCAAATTTCAATCTCCGATAGCCAAATCTATCTGTAGATAGGTTATTGAAATCCAGCGTTAATCGCCGGTGTATAAGTTGAAAAATTACCTTATGATCTCAATCGAAGTGCAGTATGGGAGGTGGCGCGTAACCATAGCAACGAGGCGCGTAACCATAGCAACGAATGATACCATCAATATGCCTGCCTCGGCTGTAGTAATTTTGTCAACAATTGTACCTACCCAGACAACAACAATTTTCTTTCAACTTATATGCCACGGATTATAAACATCGAGAATTCACATAACTATTCGTATCAAGCATCGATATCATTCTGTATTGTCAACTACTTGCACTGGCTGCTTATAGTAAAAATAATTCTTTTCTCTATCTTTTTTATCTAATTATTATATCGATCAACTCACAGATTCAAAATTGTCTAATACGCCTGTTTTCATTTATTAATTAATTCATTGTTTTGTACTAATATCGATTTTTTTTCTCGATGGCTTAATCAATAACTGTTTCTTATCGGATAATCTCGATGTGTTAGCGTAGAAGAAATATATCTCATTGCTTTATTGATTTAAGTGTTGCAGATTATGAAAATTTGATACAAATTCTATGACGTATAGTTGGTAGGTATAAAATGTTTATGTTATATCTATTGTAACGGTGATTGTATTTGTTTTTTAGTTGCGATTCAGTGTAGAAAGATGTTAGTATTAGGTTATTATATTTATAGTATTCTTGGTGATATCTTTAGTTCAGTTTTAAGCTGTGGCTATTGATTTTTCAAGTTAGTTTTTTGGGGTAATTTTTTTATTGGAAATAATGGCGGAAATCACTAATTTAAAATTGATTATTATAATTTTTAATTAAAATAAACTCATTGCAGGATTCAAATATAAATTCAGAACTGTGACCTTAAGACCTTTGGAGAATACAAAACTAAAAGCACGTCATTGTAGCTTTGTCTGATCCCTCTGTAATAATAAAAAGAAATTACTGAGGAAGCCACAGCTTAAAACTTATTTTTATTTTAAAGAGTTCTTTATACAGGATGTATTTAATTGCAAGTGATTCGCCTCAATGCTATGTCGTCTTCATTCTTCCAAATCGGATTCTAACAAGTGTAAATGTCTTCCAGTGTGATTAATCAACAATAAAAAATTATTCAATGTTGATCAGTATAAGAACGAGATCCTAGTACAACCTGTATAAAGAATAGACGTTCGATTAGTTAAGTTAGTCTTCTTTAATGTAACTCTCTTTGTTTTTTTTTATAGTTTAGGACAACTCACTTTATCACAATATTATTTCATTCAACTTTAAAGTGAGTAACTATGGTTTAATTATAGATAATGTAGGTTAAGATGTAGTGATAGGATGTTATAATAATTTGCCTTTACTCTTTGATCTGAAATTAATCGCCTTAAATTACAAATTATATACTTATTTTAATCTCAAATAACTCAATAAATATGATGTTGACAATTTTAATTCCAAGGCCTAAATAAACTCTTTGGCATATCGAGATAAAACATAATTATATATATAACTCGTTTTATCGAATGCTAAGTCGGAGATATTTTTATTGTTATATTAAAGTTACTTCCCTTTCATATTCGAATGCCACTTATAAGCATTCTTTCACCAAGTTCCTGAATATATTATGCAAACTTAGATAATAATAAAAAACATAATATCTATAATAAAATCTCACGAATAGTCATATCGATTACCTTCGATCGATTGACTCGATTTTTCACATGTACATTATCCATAACATTTAAAGGTTTTTGCTTTAACAAATAAATAATCGCATCCAGATTTATTTATAATAACTTTGTCGATCTAAATTGTATATAAGTTTTAAGTCAATTTTCACCAAATTACTAACTGAAAACTTGATAATCGGATTCTGTCTGCGCTCCCATACTTTTCTATAAACTAATGGCACAGCATAAACCCCACCAGAATAGAACAATGTGTAGCGCAGATAGGCTCTCGAGCTCAAATATAATAGCAATCTAGCGTTTGTACTATAATGTGTATAGAAACCATTGAGAAAGGCCGAATGATATGTTTACTGGCAACATCTCTCAAAAGACGAATTTATCGCGTAGTTAATGTTGATCGAATTAACGAAAAGAAATTAACATCTTTATATAATGTATTATAGCGCGTACGCCAAAGGAACGAACTACGTTCAGAAATCGCACAAGATGTCAACTTGTCAAGAATATTTTCAAAAAAAGACAGTTATCGCGATTTTGAGACGATAAGATGTTATTGATTTTTTTTTATTGAATTGTGTATATAAATAAATATATGATTAGTCATTCCAGTCTTACGAAGGAATTAAATGTCGTTCCTGTATTGTCTATGGTCGTAAGGCCGGTAGGGAGTGAATCGTATGGTGGACATTTTTGATAGGACTCCTAATGTTTTTATTCAGAGCCGCTTGACTTAGGCCCCTATATCACTATTTTAAGATCCAACCAATATCGATTTGAACACAGAATGTTACTGATTACATTTTATTTGTATGTACAGCATCATTAATATTATCAAGTGTAAAAAATTGTTTAGCACGTGACGTATTCGTATAGTGTCAACAAAATTTTCCATTTTCTAACACTTCAATCTAGTGACATGTCTAACACCTTTGACTTGATAAATCAATGACCTAACCAATAAGTACTTTTGAGTCATATATATTGGACACCGAATGTTGAGGCTTCAAGTGGTTGCGCAACGTTGTAATTAGCTATAACATGATGCTTGAGTAACTCATCCTTATTGAAAACCCGAACTAAAGTTTGATAAACGACTTGAGCGAAGATTAGCAAATTCTGATCTAAATTTCATCAATTGATACGGTCCTAAGATGCCGCTTGCTTTGACCTACGTACTGAGATACAACTTGACTTAACTGAGATTTGGTTGTTAAAGGTAAATTAATTACCTATCCGTCGATAGGTTTGGTAACATAAAATTTGCAAAATATCCACCAGTATCTATCGATATATAAGTTATTATTTAAATCTTAACTCTACGTGACGCCCATTTTGTAACACGTGGCGTCTATTTCGGTGCCTACTTTGGTGTTTACGATAGTTCAAAGACACGCAGTTGCGCAACCGGTGGCCCAACCGTGGGTGCCTAGTATTATAGGTCTAAGTCTTTCATACTTATCCGTTTGCCCGAGAGATTCTAAGACAGGCTGAATAAAAAGACAGATACACTATAAAATCTGTTCACACATCGAAAGTGTCTACCATGCGAGTTACAACTAGATTTTACCATTGTCAACATGTTAATTTAATGTGTGTACTGAATTTGATTCCTCAAACTAATCTGAAACCAACTGAAGCTTTAAAAACATCTTATTAGTAGTAATTGGTGTGAAACGCGTGGAGACGTAACATCTAGTCAACCGAGGGACATTGTATATATGACGCGATCCCATCGGCCGCCAACTATCATTGCACAAACGAATCGAAGTATTAAAAATACATATTATAATTTATATCAACTGTATAGCTTTAAGATAGCAATTTCGGTACTGTATGTGATACAGTGCTTATATACGTGCCACTACTGTAATAGTATATTTCGCTACAAGTGCGGAAAGCCTGTCATTGCAAAGAGTTCCGACAAATGTCTACCCGAGCCGAAGGCGAGGGTTGACAGTCGGAACAAGTTGCAATGACGGTTCCGCACGTGTACTGAACAACTATTTTTAATACAGTTGCGAAAAAATGAAGCAATTTAATAAAATAATAAAAACACAAACTAAACTCGCAAAGAACATTTTTGGAAAATGGCGCCAACCGTAAAAGAATACAGAGTATTGCAGAGATTTTTTTTTGTTTTCTTCACCCATTCTGGGTAGGCAAAGGGAACTATGCCCATACAGCCAAGTCTTCAGTAGAATTTTTTTATTGACATGAAATTTAATGAGATGAAATGAAGTGAAACCTAACCTAACTCATTGAATCAAATCATTAAATCTGATATTGAAACAAATTAGTAGCTTCTTTTTAGAAATATTTGCATGAATCATAAAAACTTCTATGAATTTTTTTTAGTAAAAACTTCGTGGTTGGTTTTTTCTTTTTAATAGACATTATTTTGACAGTTGGGAAAGAGAACGCACGAGTTCGGAAATGTTAAAGAAAAAGCACGAGTGTGTAATAGCTCACTTCCCGAACGCTATAGGTCCCTGTAATACGCCACTTTTTGAGCAACTGTATTAAAATAGTATATTTCGCTACAAGTGCGGAAAGCCTGTCATTGTAAAGAGTTCCGACAAATGTCTACCCGAGCCGAAGGCGAGGGTTGACAGTCGGAACAAGTTGCAATGACGGTTCCGCACGTGTACTGAACAACTATTTTTAATACAGTTGCGAAAAAATGAAACAATTTAATAAAATAATAAAAACACGAACTAAACTCGCATTGAACATTTTTGGAAAATGGCGCCAACCGTAAAAGAATACAGAGTATTGCAGAGATTTTTTTTTGTTTTCTTCACCCATTCTGGGTAGGCAAAGGGAACTATGCCCATACAGCCAAGTCTTCAGTAGAATTTTTTTATTGACATGAAATTTAATGAGATGAAATGAAGTGAAACCTAACCTAACTCATTGAATCAAATCATTAAATCTGATATTGAAACAAATTAGTAGCTTCTTTTTAGAAATATTTGCATGAATCATAAAAACTTCTATGAATTTTTTTTAGTAAAAACTTCGTGGTTGGTTTTTTCTTTTTATTAGACATTATTTTGACAGTTGGGAAAGAGAACGCACGAGTTCGGAAAAGGTAAAGAAAAAGCACGAGTGTGTAATAGCTCACTTCCCGAACGCTATACGTCCCTGTAATACGCCACTTTTTGAGCAACTGTATTAAAAACTCATTTTCGTTTTAATATCGTCGTGAGAAGTGTAAGGGTCTATCCATACGGTGTTGTGTTAAGAATGTGTGATATTCCAGATGATATTGTGTAATAACTGGACATGTGGGAACGATCGGCGCCCGATTTATAAATAACGGGAGATTGTAAAGAACGCATTTATTATCAAAAAATGTGCTGAGAAAATTAATATACATATATTCATTACAATTAATGTTCTGTACCAATCGACATGTTATATGTTTAAATTTTGAGTCGATATGGCACCGTTTAGGCGAAAAACTGTACAGTATTCAGTAGTATCAGCAATAATTTCACTTAGCGAATGGTAAATAGTCCGTCCCCAGCGAAAATCTATGCATTTGAAAATATATATAGACTGAGATCACGCACTGATATCGCTTTTCTATCCTCTAAGGGACTTCGTAGTCAGGGACCTTAACGCACGTGACATATTTTGTGTGTAAAAATAAGATTTTGTCCCAAAATCCAATAAGAGAAAATGAAGTCAATGTGTTCTAAATGTGGCTGAGTGCGAGAACAGGAGCCCTATTTTTGAACCATTCGCGTGACTTAATCGCTCGACTGCGACTCATATCTCGATCGACTGGGGATATTCCCTATTTATAAATCACTACAATGTAACAAGTGGTATTAAACACTCGATCGGTGGGCCAAGAGATAGACTAAATAGTACGGTATTGTTTCTATTTAACGAATATATGAGTCGCAGTCAGCGATTCAAAACTAGAGCCCCAAGACAATCTACATGCGTTCAGTCCCTTACTACAAACGATCCAAAGCATATATATGTATAGTTCTATGTAAAATGTAGCGATAATCCGGTTGTGTCTAAACGTTTCCCATAATATCGTAGACACGCACAAACGATGTGATCTTTGTAAAAACTAAAGCCATTATGACTCGAGCATGCCTTGGACTACAATGTACAAACGTAAGTTAATCGAAATTTTGATTAGAACAATTGATAATAAATCATTTATCGTCGATTTCGAATATATCGATATGTGCTATAAATTATAATCAAATAGGTATTTTACTGTAGGGCAAATATAAGCGGAGAAAAAAGTGAAAATGTAAAAAAAAATGCTTCAAATAGATTCATAGTACTAAGTACTCCTTTAATGTATAAAAAAATAATCACTCACTATAATTATTCGAGAGCAAATTGAATAATTTCCTTCAAATATTTTTTATGACATTTATGAAATGTTCGACGTGATGAACATATTTTGTAAGGCAACGAAGAGACTTACCAACAACATTCCCTGAGACTGAGAATAATAGAAGAGGCTAATATCAAAAGCAGCATATTGTTACGAAATAATTATAAGATCGTTCGGAGGCTTGCCGTGCCGACAGCGCAACACAGCACCGCACTGACCACAATGACAGACAGTTGCTCATTACAATTTCATTGGTTTCTTGCTTTTTTTGTCAACTATGTTCTGTAATTTTACACTCGCAAAACCATCGATTAATTCATTAGCGTTGAGAGGTCCATTGCTGGGCATAGGCCTCTCCTAAAAGACGAAACTTACCGATCCAATGCCCTCTGAATCTTTTTCAGGCAGTAGTCGACATTACAAAAAAGATTGCGAAATAACTTTGGCCAGATTTTATCTATTATGCTACTTAAACTAACTAAGCTATAATTTTGCACTTGCTAAAGTATTAGCACGTGCAAAAATAATGCCTAAAAGCATTTCTTTGGAGGTCCACTATTGGCTTTAAGCGTCCACCTAAAAGGGCTAGTATGCCTTTCACCATGTTAAAAATCAAATTCTAAATTTTCTTACTGTATTATAATATACATATAGGTATATAAATATAAAAAACTTGCAATATTACCTAGAGTAGGTACTCTAGGTAATATTGCAAGTTTTTTTTAGTAGGAATGCGTGTTGACTTTCACTTGTAAATAATGTTAAAAGTAAATATTAAACTGATCATTATAAATCACTGCTCAATTAATTAATGAAAAATAAATCACAAAAGTATCAACGAAAAGACTTTTCTATTGTTTGTTCGCGCTCTCGACACAGCAAGACCTAGTTACAAACTATGTATTAAATGTGATAGTAAATACAAATAACATCTCGTTATAAGAATATTAACAACTTAACATCTGTTTCCATCTCTTGTTAAACTATCATTGTATCTCTGTCCTATGATATGTCCTACATTATGATAGTTAAAATGTTTAATATCGTATACAATGTTTACACAGAATGAAGGAGCCTAGAAACTTAACATAGTAGTGAATGTATATTGTATGATCTGACCAGCCATTACTAAGCAACATCTAGTATCATTTTGTAATTATATTATAACAAAGAAATTCTGAAATAGCACAATAAATTATATAAAACTTCATATCGACTTAAATTCACTAGTGACAATAAAAAATCACACTGGTTAGATATGTGTTTACTAGATTTGCACAGCCAAAGGTAATTAGTGGCAGCTGACATAATTTTACATAATACTAAAAATAGGACAGAGATTGTATTATAAACCACCAAGACTTTCAAAAGGCTGTGAAACAACTTGAATTCGGTTTGGCGGCTCCATCGGACGATTTGTAAACGCTTTTGTGTAAGGATATTAATAGAAGCGTATGTACGCTTATATTTCGTTGAATTCAGGTCTCTTGTTCTTCCATTTACTATTTCTTTTTTTTTTGTATGTATTTCTCTTGTCAAACCTATTTTGTTTAGTTGATGTGTGCCTTTCCTTTATTTATTTATCAACCGTTCCTTGTCCATATAATAAGCAGTTTTATTCGTCCAACACTATTTATGTTTTAAATGTAATGTATATTATGTGTCCATTGCCTTTTCAGTTTGCATTTAAAATTTACCAAACGACCAAACATGCAGGGAGTGACTAGCGTTGGAAATTGTTAAATTTATTACTATACAACCTATTTAAATATCTTTACACTTTTTATGTATGTAAAAAAGGTTAAAGCACTCGTCAGCAAAAAGAAATCAACTCACTACGAACGCTCGATAAAATGTATGGCACAAAAATGCTTAATGATTCAATTTTTATTGAAATCCCATAACATATAAAGCTTCGAATTCTTGTATTTATGACAGCAAACATTTAATTTTAGTTATAGTTTTTGTGCCAGAGACATTTGACTGCAAGCTATTCAAATCAAAAAATCGATTTTTTTGCTCACGAGTATAGAAGTGTCAACTAGAAAATTTTCAACGGTAGTTTATAGTACTCGAATTACGCTAAACCGAATTCTCTAGGGAACTAGTATTAGACCAAAATGATGTACTTATCCATCTATAGTGATATAAAGGGAATGTATAGGCGCGATGGACTTGTCGGAGCTTGTTGCGACCACCTTGTTGTATGTATATGTTTAAATCTGTTGTTATATCAAACTTACTATGCTAGTGGCTAAGAGATAACTGGTTTGTGGAGTATTTAGAGAGTTTATTTTGTGTTCGCAGATATTTGTGTTCATATACGCCGTGTACAATCGAATATTCGCTACCTGTTCACAATAATATCGAAAAGTATATGTATGTAATTAAAATATTTTTAATTCTCATAAATTTACGCAATGTTTGTTGTAATATTCAATGTTTTGTGATCGGATTCTGTAATTGTAGTTTATAAATATATCAATTAATTATATTATTATAAAATTTTTAATCGATACTTGCGACTTGATCAAATTTTATTATATTAAATGTTCAATCCTTTCGACTTAAATCGCTTGTATTGTGAGAATTAATAGCTATCTTCTTTAATAAATATGTGGTTCCAAATGTATTCAATAGTAAGACGATGTGTGTCTTAACTGTTCTACACTTATTTGCGAGTTACAAACCAGAACTAAATTTAACTTAAATATGAATGTTTAATTTTATGTTTATTGTGGTTGATGTCTGATAAATCGACGGACGAAATAAATAAGTACCTATGGGTTGCAGCATTCTGACAGTGATGTTTATAGTGAAATTATAAAAAAAAAGTGTTTATCGTCGATTCAAATTTCCAATAAAAAGTCAGACACATTATGCTCTCCTGAATTGTTTTTTTTAAATATGTTTTATGTGTCCAAGTAGGTAGTATCCAAGTTATATTAACCTATGTTTTATAATTCGTTGACCACAAAGTTACTGAATTTCTTCATCAGATGTTTTTAACCTCATTCATTGATGAGTGAAGAGAGAGGGAGAGACCTCTATACCATACCATACCACTGCGGCAAAGAAGAAATTTTATATTAATGTAAATTGTACAATTTCATTGAGATTAAATTGCTGCGACCCATTCAATATACATTGTTATATTTCCATTCTTGCTGCTGCCTGTATTTGGCTGGGAATTTCCACTGCCGTTCTAGTAAATAAAAAAAAGACAGACATCACAGTAGTTTCTCGACATTGCTAAATTCAAAGTATGTATCTAATTATTCTTGTCATTTTGATTTCCAAAATGTTAGTTACGGATTGGTTATTAATAATTTTCTGATAATATTATAAATGAATGTCAAGATTAATAAATATGTTCTTATGTGTAGCAAAATATGCTTTTATTTTTATCCCGTCCTATCTAATCGCAAGATCGCACGACATGCGTATCATAGCGACCAGCACACTGACAATTTTGAAAAACGAATTTAGACAACACCGTGGCGTGGCATAATCACAAAGTAGACTTAAGGTACTCTGTGGCATTGTCGTAACTCAATTTTTTTGAGGAATTTAAGTAGCCTATATTTTAACCCGGAGTATGAGTAACACAACTTTACTAAGTTACAACCAAATCCATCAACAGTTTCGTAGAGTTCATAGCCCAATGGCTCGCGTCGATTCAATGTGATCGAAAGAGTTAAGCAATGACGGGCGCGGTCGGTTTGTGGATCGGTGACCGCTAGTGGCAAAGTTTCATGGACGCTACCGTGTTTCGGAGGGCACGTAAAGCCGTCGGTCCCAGTTGTTTTCAATGCTGGAAACAGTCGTTAAGCCTTGTCGAAGACCTTCGGGTGGCTTGAGAACATTCGACACTGGGTTGGCCACTAACCCCTCTACCAATCCGCATTGGAGCAGCGTGGTGGAATATGCTCTAAGCCTCCGGTAGCAGTGTCTGTGGGGGAGACCCGTGCCCAGCAGTGGGACGTTTATGGGTCGCAGCGAACCATAAACAGTGAACCTTTCATGCTTTGAGCTTGTTTCCACGAGCGAATTTGTATGTGACTCGCGGGAGATTGATCTGAATGGTTATCAACGCTGTATCAGTGTAGTTACCGGCAGAGTACTGGAATATACCTTTAGTAGGTAATGTAGCCCGTGCTTTTAGGTACTAAAACCTACCCCGGTGAAAAAGACTGTGCATCCTGCTCAACGTCCTAAGCATATTGTCTGTTGTTCTACCAGAGATCTCGAAATCCTCCACAGGGGCTCAAGAAGGTCACCCAGGGGGTTTTAGTGGATGGATGTTTCACATAACCTGGTGTCGCTACCATGATGTCCGGGTATCTGTTAAAAGTTTTAGCCTTCGTTTACAAATGGAACCTACATAATAAGGTTTAGTTGTCTACCTACGTACGATGTAGTGACTTCCGATCCGTACAAACTGAATAATTATCCATTAGATTACGTATTAATAACTGCCTACAACCTACAACTGATTAAGTAAAACTAAATATAACCTACTAATAAACCTACTCAGTCATTAAACAATTATAATGTACAACTTCAACCTTCAAACACTAAATTTAGTAGTAGATTTTACATACTTTACCTACCTTATAATTAAATGTTTTCTGGTTGGAAAGTTGTGGTTTCCGGTACACTCTAGAGGCGACAATCCTTGGGACTTAGAACTAACAATAATTAATGAGTGGATTAATAAATAATCACACATTACATTTTAATGGACAGTAACTGTCCATAAAAAAATATCAATTAAAAAAGTAATAAAAAAAAATTTCACTCGGTCTAAATGTTTTGAGAATGATAATAATATCAGAATAATGGCACATTTATCATTATCTATGCAGATATGATAATTCTATTAATAGGTACCCCCGGCCTCCCCCAGCGGTCTGGCATTCTTCGAAGATTTCCCCTCGTTAAAAAAGGTACCTTACCTACATGAGCAATGCTGCTATATTTTTTTTACCACTACCACAACCCTTCCTTTACCCTCCTGTTGGGCGTCTTCTCAGAATGGAAAGGAGATAACAAGCTAGGTAGTTACTTATGTAAGTAAAATGCTGAATTTTTGTTTTCAGCGTTATGCACCACGATTAGCAGTGATGATATTTTGGCTCAATCACCATAGCATAATTTAGAATGAAAAGGCCACGTAGCCCCCGCGTACTTACAGTTACTCCTACATGAGATCTGATAATCTGCGAGTTAAAGATAAACTAGTAAAGAACTGCTGTTTCGTCTGTCCAGACTAATTGTAGGTATCGGCGTTAAATTGCAGAAATCAGCACCATAATACCTACCTAGGTATGCCTTGTTCGTGCGTTTTTTGTTGCTTTTATTCCGGTCGCCGGTTGATGCAGTGCAAATTAACTACAGATTGCACAAATTACTAATGACCTATAGGTAACTAAAATAACAAATATCTCTGAATCCGATGGTTCAATCTGAGACCTCAGACTGACCAACTTGCAACGTAATATTTTGACGGGCCCGTTGGCGCAATCGGTAGTGACCCTGTCTGTTGCGGGTTCGAATCCCACTCAGGACAAATATTCGTGTGAAGAACACTTGTATTTGTTCTGTGTCTGGATGTTAATATTATCTATTTATGTATGTATTTAAAAATATCTATGTATGTATATCAGTCTCTGACACCCATAACACAGGCTCGCGTCTACTTTGGGGTCAGATGGCCGTGTGTGAGAATGTCCTTAAGAAAAAAAAAAGTTAGATACCCTGATAGCTAACACACATTCAGTATAATATTATTATATGTCATTACTCTTACAATAAAATAATTCATTAACTTTTAGGTACCTGCCCATATACGGTCTTTTTAAACGTTTAAACAGACAGAAGAACATACAAAATAACATAAGGGGTACCTACCCACCTACCTAACCTACACCCAAATGACGGATTACCAGTAAAACAATTACTCTTGGCTAACCTTAACCCACTGGCAGACGTGGGTGAATATTTTCACGTTCTCAAACCGTAAAGATGCACACCTGTCTACGAGAGTTGACTCATGATGAATGAGTCAAGCTTGGCCCGCTTAGTCCTGGGTTGGCAGTCAGTTCTAAACGCATTTGCAACTTGTAGCACAGAATAATAATACAAGTACTTGTAGTAAAACCACAGAATAGGTACTTAATAGTAGGTACGTAAGACTTTTACAGTAAGTAGACTTTAAGTTAATTAGCAGTACCTCTGCTTTTAAATTAAAATGCATACTTATCGATATGAGAAGTGTAAAAAATGTACCTAGATACTTTTAAGTAATACTTATGCGTTCTGAAAAGGGCACACAAACTGATAAAAGCGCTATTCTAATATGAACTAATATGTGCTTATACGAACACTAAATATGTATAAGTTTAATTGAAAGCAATCTAAATAATAATAATACATAATGATAAATACTCTTTAAGTTGAAATTTCAGATGACACATTCCACGGTTTAACTTGATAAAATATACCGTCGATAGGATTAAGTCCAATCAAATTCCCTTAACGTAGTAACTAATAGGTAGGTAATCTGTGCCCCAACCTCACTAACACTATTTATTATCTTGAATTCGAAATTCACGCGGACGAAGTGTCGGGCAAATGATACAATGATACCTTCACATATACATACATATCTTAATACAACATACATTGATGACTTCGTGGCGCGATGGTAAGACACCCTGACTTAAGAAACCACGGATCCTGGGTTCGAATCCCAGCCGGGGCAGATACTTATTTCGCAAATAAATATAAGGGTCATTGATGATAAATTGTGTTGTTTTCTGTGTCCGTACCGCCGGGGTAAATTATGTTCGTTGTACTTAAATTAAAGTAAATCAAGTAAATGTATGTATTTATAACAGAGTCTAACACCTATAGTACAGGCTCTGTTTGGGGTTAGATAACCGTGTGTGAGGATATCCATGATATTTATTTATTTATTAACTAGTGGACGCTCGCAGCTTCGCTCGCGTAGAATTAGACCCATTAACGACGTCTACCCGTCTAACGACTTCAAAAACGGCAAAGTTTCATACTAACTTTGCACCCCCGTTTTACCCCCTTAGGGGGTGAATTTTCAAAAATCCTTTCTTAGTGCTCCCCTACGTTGTAAAAGGAACCCCTGTGCAAAATTTCAAGTTTCTAGCCCTTATGGTTTAGGCCCTGCGTTGATATGTCAGTCAGTCAGTCAGTCAGTCAGTCAGTCAGTCAGTCAGTCAGTCACCTTCTCCTTTTATATATATAGATATGGTTGGTATCATAAGATGGTAATTATTTTCAAATAGGTAAGTAATTGAGAAGAAAATCATGTGTGTTTATCAACTGCAAGGATGTACCTTGGAAGGTCACACTGATAGTCGAACCTATCATTACCGGTGAGTACCACATGAGGCTTTACAAGAACCTTGAAGCCGAGGCTTTATTCTCAGCACTCGACAGCAAATAGATTAAGGTACATATATTCATAAGTGAGTGCAGTTACTCCTACATACGAGTCAGATCTGTGTGATTGACCAACCTATAGAAACCTACTAGTACGTACCCTTGCTGGATCCGTGTATACAATAAATTGTCTGTATTTGTGCGGTGCTAAGTGGTCCTGACTGTAAGTAGAATGGGTCTCTAATCCTGGAATGAGCAGATGGATTTATGATCTGATGATGGATATCATGGTCACCATCCACCCCACAAGAAATTCAACTGTCGGTAATTCAATTTATCGGGTCTAGTCAGGAAAAGTATTATAAAGGTTTTCTAACTTGAAATTCCCAGAAGTAGCATGTAGTCCGGATTTGTGCCGGATGTACGTACGGGGATAGTCACCACATTTAAATGGGACCGAAACATTACTGGTTAAGTGGAAAAGAATAGGGCATGTACTCACCTAGTCTGCATATATCTTCGTGGACATACCGCCACGATGCTATGCTATGCTTTGCCACTCTTAGTTAGGCCACAGAATAAAGGTTAGGCTTACAACAACATACGAGTCGCCTTACTTCTCATTCATAAAAGATGACCCTGTGCATTTTGTTATGCCATTGCTGAAGGGACAAAAACCTTGTAGCGATGAATTAATTAACAGCTGTCGACAGGAAATGAGCTGATACTACAATACTTACGTAGTAGGTACATGTAGGTAAGTGGGTCGTACATAAATCATCTTACACAAAGGCAGTAATGTTTTCTTTAAAACACTACCATTTTAGGACCCCAAGGCTGGCTGGGGCGAACATCAATGCAATTGTTACGTCTATTGCTCTTATCTCTTCCACCATCTTACTGCGGAAAGAGACGGAGAACTCTTTGTTTCATTCGTGGGAAAACTACTGAGTCACGACAGAGTTGTAGGTTACATTGCAGGAAAACATTAGATACCTACGTACCAAATACGGGTGAAGCAACAGTTTAATGAATACATAATAGGTTTGATAATTTATTCCCGTACTTATGATAAAACGGTATTATGCATATTTAACTCTCCCCCACAGACACTGCTGCGGGAGGTCTAGAGCATACTCCACCACGCTGCTCCAATGCGGATGGGTGGGGTTGCATTTTGTAGGGGCCAAAATGCAAGCCTACTTTAGTTCAAACAAATATACCTACTTATATCTCTAGTAACGGTTGTAGCAGTATCCAGCATATTCAACTATAATATACGAGTACAGCTGCATGGTTCAAAATACTTATTCATCATCATCATCATCACAGCCCTTTCGTTGTCCCACTGTTGGGCACGGGTCTCCTCTCAGAATGGGAGGGGTAAGAACTTAGTCCACCACGCTGACCAAGTGCGGATTGGCAGACTTCACATGCCTTCGAGCACATTATGAAGGACTCTCAGGCATGCAAGTGTCTTCACGATGTGTCCTTCACCGTTATAGCAACTGGCATTTAGTTTCTTAAATCGCACATAACTTAGAAAAGTAATTGGTGCGTGCCACTGGTTTTTGAACCCGGACCGCTCGAGTTAGAGGCGAGTTCGATAGCCACTGCTGTAACCGCTTACTTACTCACACTTACACGCTACACAAAAATACTTTTTAATTTTCACTAAAGAATTTCATGTCATTACAATATCTAATAATTATCAACTTTCTTTTTTTTAATGATATGATACTATAATAAAGCCTTCATAAACGCACGAAATTCATAGAATCGTGGCCGACAGTGGCCACCGGACTGGTGCTTAGTATCACGAGCGAACGTGCCTGGCAATGGCTGAAGAATATTACGGCTGTGATATTGCTTCTAGGGTCGTTAACTTTTTTTATGGTTGTGATATAGCAAACGAGCATGCACCTAATGCTTGCTTGTAACGGTTTTATTAAATAGCAAAAAAAATGCCTTTTTCACGATAAAAAGCACCATGATAAAAGAAGATTATTAGAAATTCTTATGATGATATTAAATTAAAAGCTTTTATTTAACTTCACTCGTATGTACGTATGTATGTATGTATGTATGTATGTATGTATGTATCATACATATGTATCATACATATGTATCATACATATACCTGGAATCTTGCAATCAATATTTCACCCAATTCAACTGAAGCTATAGAGCTGAAATTTGGCACACATATTAGGTTCCGATGACAATGCACGAAAATAAAATAAAAAGTTATAAAAAGCTTTTTCTTTTTAAAATTCAGAAGACACTTATATTGTGTCTAACACGCAATATAAAGATACCGTATATACTATATACTACTGGAAGTGAAACTTTTATGCGATACGAGTTCGATTATTAACTGCGGGGAATTTGTTCAAGTTAAATATATTTATAAGTTTCAACAAATATGTTTTATGTATGTTTTAAACAATTTATGGTACGAATTCGCATAAGGCATTAACACCGTAAGCGTTTCCCGTTATAAATAATAGTTGTTGTTTTCGAACCAAAATGGGCCCCTATCTATGCGTGCCCCTATAACTATGTGGAAGTGTGTCACCAACTGTTTATTATTCAAATCAGTGAATCACCAGTCTGCTTCGACTACCGATAGCAGCACAGTTGTAGAGTTACGAGTATCAGTACAAGCCAATGAAATACACGAGTATAAGAAATACGCTTTCACACTCACACCCCACGGTAGGCCTAGGCCTGTGTTGCGGATAGCAGATACACATAGAAAACAATAAATATCCGTGACCCGACTACAAATCTCATTTATCTGCAAAATAAATATCGGGATTCGAACCCGAGACAGTTTTTTTTTTGTATTTAGTTTCAGAATTAATTCTTAAAAGTAACTTACGTTGCTTTAAGGATCAAATTGTTTCAGTTGAAAAAAACCTCGGTCCGTAGATGTGTGAAAAATGAACAATACAACAGCATACATGCCCATTTCTAATATTAGTAAGAATCCTTGAGTGTGATAATTGATTAATTGCGTTACTAAAACTGCTCCAAAAAACATTAGTTGTCTGTACGAAATTTAATTCGCTAGTAAAAGTAAAAAGCAGTCCTGGTTCTTGCAAAATCTGTGACCACTCCAGTTGCACTGGACGCTCCAATTAAATCATAGGAAATTCAGTTTAAATCGCAACACTTAATAAATTATAATTTTGAAGTTGCACCATACTGTTTACATACTGGCTGCTGAGAACCTGTTCTAAACGTCATTGACATGTGCATTCCCGCGTTTGAGTTCAAGCACCAATCACGGGCCAGTATCGCGCCAAGAGCCCGCGCATACGCGCGCGTTCTTTTTTTAAAAGTTTATTTTGCGTTCGGGAACAGCTGTTTGTTTAGGTGTTTGTTTTTTACACAGTGATAAAATTTAAATGATGTTAACGTCGAGTGTGGAATAAGTGGAACGACTTATATTGTGGTACCTTTTTTAGGGATTTCTTGTAAACAAAGGTTTGTGATTATTTTTCTTGTAGATTTGTGGGTGAAGTAAGTCTGTGCAAATATAAATCATTTCAACGTACTTGCGAAATGTTTTCGTTCAGATACCGGTGTGAAGCAACAAGCTATTGAAACCTTTGCGTTGACCTCTACATTTTACAATTGGAATTAGTTTTTGCTATCATATTGAACTTTTCCTGTTATTTTATATCTCGAAAACGAAAATATTCTAGATATGCAAAAATTATTATATCTAAGCATTTTAACTGTCTGAGTAATTATAATTATCGAAGAACTCGGTACAAGGTACAGGGGACAGTAAATGTGTTAATATTTCCCAAAAAAATTATTTTATTTTTATTATTAATTTAATTTTTGTTCACGAAGTAATTTTATACAAAAGACATCAACGCGCTCCGTCATTAAAATTAAAAATAGTATCGACTTTTTCACTCAACAACTTTGTACATATACAAATATTGTTTAGGCTACTGCTAACAAATTTTTACAGTGTTTCATTAAATTATAATAAAGATACTCCGGGTGTTGGAAGCGTAATCATAAATAAAGTTAAATAACTGCGTTACATACTGAGCGTTTATAACGCAGCCTTCCGAACTATATTAAGAGTTCGAATTTTCGTACGATATGCTCAAACATTTATAATGCTTTCAAATACTACCAGAAAAACGACATTAACGAAATTTTTTCATAATTTGTCTATACGGGGTTCAAAAATCGAATCCCAGACGCACCTGTATTGTTTATCCTATTTAACAGGAAAGCTCCATACATACATTGACGGCCCCGTTGGCGAAATCGGTAGTGACCCTGCCTGTTACGCCAGAGTTCGTGGGTTCGAATGCCACTCAGGACAAACATTTGTGTGACGAACAATTGTGTCTAGATGTTATCTATTTAAGTAGTATGTATTTAGAAATATTTATGTATTCATATGAGTCTCTGAAACCCATAGTACTACAGGCTCGCGCCTAGTTTGGGGTCAGATGGCCATAAATATATTTTAATTACTTAAGAGAGTTTTACCCAAATAGGCGTTCATTCAGTGACAGTCAAGAGGTTTGTATCTAGTTTTTATACAAAAATACTTATATGTACACACATTCTAATACAATACCCAGCTTGTGACTCCAATAGCGCGAAATTCAGTCACAGAATCAGTTTTATTTCAGTCTTTTCAAATACGAATACTTACACTTTTTATTTTACACCACAAAAAGAAACATAAATAATACAATAATGATACACATCAAAAGTAATTGACATCAACAAATTGCATGCAAGAAATCCCATCAAGCCATTGACTTAATGGCCACGTGAAATGATAACAAACAAATAATTCGCGTTTGTTCTATCATTATATTAGTATTCTTGTCTGTCTACGAGAGTATCGTTGTTCAATAGATACGGCAGTCTGGCGTGATGGCAAGCGGATGGTAGAGGGTCACTTACCTTCCATTGTTTTTAACTTCGAATGACTTCGATGTACAAACAGTTCCATGCCTTCGCTTCCTTCCCGTTCATTCGTATCTCGTTCCGACTTGGGAACTATACTCTTCCGATAATAACTTACTGGACTGTTCCTGATTCCAACTAACAGAACTGTTTCTAGCAGAACATTATAATGTATACTGTAACAGTAGAATAACTATGTTTGTGTGTCACTTGCCAGTCATTCTGTTCGTATTGATCGATGACGCTGTTACACTGATGGATGGATAACACTACCTGTATTGGTTTACGGTTTACGCAGTTTAAAAATTATGAATCCGCTAGATACGTTTTTTCCACGCTACCGTTCGCGTTAACAGGTCGTACGTGTTACTTTATTAATTTAATCTACTTATGTATTATAGAGTAACTGATTTTCATTTGAATCCGTTTTTTATTAGATTAGTATTGTAATACATTTGTAGCAAAATTCTAGTACTTACTTATATTCAATTAAGTCAGAAAATAAAATTAACTTACATTATATCTACGTCTGTATCTGTGATAGGTAGCATCGCGAAGAAAATTTTTTCATTTAAAAGAAAAAATAATGGTAAATGAGCCCAATAAATTTGGAAATAAGGAAATTCAACAAATTTTAAAATTACTAGTGATAGCTTAGTTGGTAAGCTAATAAAGTATCTGTTGATAGATTTGACAACTTGTATAGCCGGAAAACACATCTTTTAGCGTGAAACAACAATTACATTATAGAAATAGGTGTGCCGTTTCCACCCTTCAGACGGACCGGCCGAATCGCATACAAGTTACTTGTATATACGTATATCGCTGCGACCCATAGACGTCCCACTGTTGGGCACGGGTCTCCTCTCAGAATGGGTGGGATTAGGCCTTAGTCCACCACGCTGGCCAAGTGCGGATTGGCAGACTTCACATGCCTTCGAGAACATTATGAAGAACTCTCAGGCAGCAGGTTTCCTCACTGTGTGTCCTTCACCGTTATAGCAAGTGACATTTATTTTCTTAAACGTTATACGTATATCGCTTCGCTGCGACCCATAGACGTCCCACTGCTGGGCATGGGTCTCCCCCACAGACACTTCTGCGGGAGGTCTAGAGCATACTCCACCACGCTGCTCCAATGCGGATTGGTGGAGGGGTTAGTGGCCAACCCAGTGTCGAATGTTCTCAAGCCACCCGAAGGTCTTCGACAAGGCTTAACGACTGTTTCCAGCATTGAAAAAAACCGGGACCGACGGTTTTACGTGCCCTCCGAAGCACGGTAGCGTCCATGAATTTTTTGCCACTAGCGGTCACCCATCCACAAACCGACCGCGCCCGTCGTTGCTTAACTCTTTCGATCACATTGAATCGAAGCGAGCCATTGGGCTATGGACGCTACAACGTATATACTATACGTATATACTTAAATGTAAAGGCATTTTCATTGAGTGTATTGTAGTGTCACGGAATCTGGAGCGCGTCGCGATTGAGTAAACCTTCGGAACGGGTAATGGCGACGTGTTGCTAATCCAGGTCGCCTAGTGCGTTCTCTTGTTCACTCACACGTTAGATGACGCTGTTTTTGGAATACCTTAAATATAACAAGGTTATGAGTGAGTGACATAGTCCCGTTAAGAATTCAACCTATAAGAACAGAATACTTTAAAAAATTGCAACATGAAAACTTAAAGCCCAGTCACAATATCTGTGTACCTCACTGAAATGCATTTTCTCTCACCTAATCTATATATATAAAAGGAGAAGCTGACTGACTGACTGACTGACAGACTGAGGCAGTAAGTAGCACTAAAAAAGGATTTTTGAAAATTCACCCCCTAAGGGGGTAAAACGGGGGTGCAAAGTTAATATGAAATTCTACGCGAGCGAAGCTGTGGGCGTCTACATGTATATATTTATTAAGGAAACTCTAATTTGCAATTACTATTTTTTGTGTAGTGATTGAATTAGAGTTTTATTTAAGAATTATTAATATCTAGTGATACATGTTTTGCACACCTCACTGGAGCGCCGACATGCCTTCTATCGACGTCAGGTACACAGATATTGTGACTGGGCTATACGTGAGGTGGCTGTTCTTTATTCAAGCTTTTCCTCAAGCTTTGTTAATCGGGTTTTAGAGTTATTTTTAACGTTATCGCAGGAAAGAAAACTGCGCCATGCCAACCAGCACTTAGACCGCAGACTGGGAAGAGATCCACTGTGTGCCAATGATGAGATGAATGCAAGATTGTTTATAGAATTATTAAATACTATACGTTTGCTAATGAAGTAAAATCTTTTGCCGTAAGTATTGAGTTTCTGGCCATAAACAAATCACTTCACCAATCTTTTTTTTTTACTTAAAAATCAGGAGTTTGTAACATGTTAATTAGGTTTCCTTGCTATGTGTTTGTTCACACAACATAAGTCACGTAGGCACCTACCTAAGAATATAATGACATTAATTAATTAGAATAATATGTAATATAGTTTCGAATTACGACACAAGTAGGAAACTTCATACCAGAGAACAAAAACTACGGACTAAAGTATCATTATAATCTGTGCTAAAATTATAACTTACCATTATCTACAAATCATTCATCACATTGCCGCTTGATTAATTGTCTGTGCCGTTCCTATTCTTGATAGAATATTAATTTTTATAATCTTGATGACTGCGATGACTCAACTAATGCTAGTCATTATTAATGACGTCGAAACAATAGGTACACTACCTTACCTTATGTACCTACCTAACGTACCTAAATGTTTATTTTGAATGCGTTTATAGAATAAGACGTAAAAATCTATTCCATTCTACGCAGTTGGTCTGTATTGTAAGTCTACGCAATAACAGGATAATTAAATTTATCTAAAAATAATGATCAAATTCATGCAAATTTTTACCCATTACATAACAATGGATATGGCTGTATGCAGCATTACAGAAATACAGACATACATATCACTTCAATTTTTCACCATTTATGTTAAGGTTACATTTATTGGTGCCAACTGCCATACACTGCACAACTCCGACATAGTATAAAGAGTCTTCGCTTCCTTTATACTATGACTCCGATCTACTATTGGAGAACGCAAGTTAGACAAACTCGATAATACTTTTCTCAACCTAGGATCCAACCCAGGACTAGGCTTAACAGTGTTGCTTGCGACCAGTAGATCATCATTTAATCAATGTATCGATGTAGTCACCGGCTTAACGTAAGATGCTTTTAGGTCATAGTATCGTGCTAAGTTTTTTATTATTTATTACTCGTTTCGTGCGTGCGTTTCGGTAACAAAACTGATTGTTATCCAATTATGAAATAACGGTAGTTGTATTATATAAAGTTATCTCATATTTGCGACTGTTCTGTGACCCTGTTCTGTTTATGAAAGTTTAAACCGTAGGTACTGTAGACGTATTTTGTGATCAGAATGCTTTTTAAAATCTTTGGGCCAGAATAACGTGTAGTACATAAATAACTTTACGTTGAAATGTAGATAGGAAAAGAAAAAATGCTAATTATATATTAATTTAGCTAATGCTTCAGTGGAGACAAGGTCATATAGGTTTTTTTCTGCGTAAATATACATATATTACTACCAAAAATGACGATATATTATCCAGTTAGCACAGAACCAGTCTACAACCCATTGGCACTATGCTAAACTGAACGGCCATCCGTGCCAGTGGGCACGGGTTTGTTCTCAACTGGAACGGCCTTGGGCATACTCCACCACGCTGCTTCGATGCGGATTGGAGGGGTTAGTTGCCAACCCGATTGTCATGAAGAACTAGCTACTAGCGATTTATGGTCTCCTGGAGGAATTTGACATGACTTAACGTTTGTTAGATATTAACTGGATCCGACTGCATAACGTGCCCTACGAGGAATGGATGCGTTCGATAAATTTTGACCTAAGTTAACCTTAGCACTAGTATTTTTTCCACTATGTTAGTATACTATCAGTCGGTTGATTGTACCTCTACTATAAAAATGCCTTCGTATTTAGTCATTCTCGAGTAAAATACATTCATTAAAATTCATTCACAGACTCGCAAATTTACGATGTCGTTCTTAAATGCAAACAGCATGACTCATTCGATATGAATGCCGTGGGTTGAGTATCGCATTATTTTTAAATAATATTTACATATGTAGTTGATTTTTAAACGGTTTTACTTATTTTCTTATTTCATCAAGGGATTTTATAACCACTACTATTAGTACTATTTATAGAACTGTGGCGTAGAAGTTGTTGCGATGGATGTATTCCATCTATCCATTAGCCTTTTCATACATCCTGCTGGACTTAGGCCTACTTCAATCGAAGCCTCCTCCCGCTCCTGTTCATCCTCCTATCCTGTACATTTTATATTATAACGGATCAAGTATGGTACATTTTTTCCAAGATCCTCTAACATATTATTATTACGATGTATGCACTTGCCTCAAAGGCTACCGTTGTGCCACAACTGTACCCCCTTTGAGTATAAATGTCTTACCAGATGTCATACCTATTATTAAACATAACTGGGGAAAAAGTGGTTCTCAGACACCTGCCTGGCCCTTCAGGAAAATACAGGCGTAATGCTATTTATGCAGCTTCTTAATTAGGTCTACTTACCTGTATTTCAAGTTTTTATGTCCTCCGATAAATTATACTAGAAGGTCACAAGACACTCCAAAGTCATACGTTATATGTATATGTTATATGTATGTATGTACTCATGTCTACTACTGATTTTATCAGCACCGGTCCTCCTCTGCAAAGCGGGCGTAAGAAACGAAAAGTACACACAACCTGTAGTAGATTTTATGAGGTTGTTCACTTAACGTGTGAAACTTGGGATAAAAAAGCTTTTGACGCAACCATTCATTGTATACTTACGAGGATTGCGATGGATCGACGCGTCTCTTCGTTTTCTCATATGAATATTTAAAATACTCGATTATAATTAGAAGCATAAAAAGTGAAAAATTAACACAAGTCAATGTAATAAACATTTATTCAAATCATTGTAAACAGAGCCTAGCTAAGCGTGTTGAGTTGATACAGCTGTTTTAACCGTACCGGGGTGATAGTAGGAAAGTAAAACGTGACACCAAATTCAATGAACGCCTACTAAAATTTATTTTTATAAATGGGCGGTTTCGAAACATTTCTCAACACCGCAGCTAATATTTTATCCCCAAAGTATTTCATTACTGAAATCTTTAGCGTACCTACCTTTTACTTTTAGGGGAAATTTTCTAAAAAATTTCGCTGGAAATTAAATTAGGTTGCTCTACTACCTAGCTACCTACTCTGTTGCATGGTAGATAATTTAGTGTTATATAATATTATATTATATTAATTCTTTATTAATACATAATGTTAGAATTTTATGTAAGTATACTTGTGTTAAAAAAATCCACACTAGGATTCCCTATCTAACGAGTTGCTAGTATTTTTTGCTAGGTCACGAAAGTTCTAGTAACCGCGCTTCGAACCCAGGACCCCTAATATAGGGCTGCCATCCGTCCGGGTTTCCCCGGATTTGTCATAGTTTGGAGGGCGTCCGGGGAGCGTCCGGGCGGGGTTTTAATTTTAGTCCGGGTGGAACCCGGACTAAAATAAATGTCCGGGTTTTCGATCAGATCCCAGATAATTTATGTAGGTACCTAAATAAAAACTATGGGTTAGGTTTAAGCATGGCATGTGTTCGCAAATACATAAATCGACGATCCCTACGTACCTACTTAAGGTCAAGTCAAAAACCGAGGTTTTCAGGAGAGCGTAATTTGTGTTCAACACGCCCTAGAAATAATTCTATGACAAATAATAAATATTTTCTTTCTACAATATTTTAACAGTTTTAAGAGCTTTATAATGCTATTTACACATATTTTATTTTTTTACGTTTTCTTGTAAAAACTGATAGATGACCGTTTCTACGCCGATAATAAAATAGAAGTATGTCAGTCATGTCTATGTTACCTTTTTATACGCAGGAAACAAAAAAACAGTGTCTGATATAGAATTTAAATAAAATGTTTTATGAAAATGTAGGATTATGTTACTATTTTTAAATCAATACGTTAAACATCCTGAAATCGTCACCCATGGATATAAAAAGTACTTCAATGACGACATATCACTTTATACGTGGTTTTAGTCATTCGGGGTAGGACTATTCTTGTAATGTAAATAAAGACAAGTCTTTTAAAATTATCAGGTTTGTGTTTTATTAAATAAACAAGGTTTATAATTTATAAATTCAACATTATTTATTATTAAAAAACAATCTTCTTAGCATCTAAATAATAGGTACATACCTATAGACTCACTGAAGTAGGAACTAAACATAAAAAATCACTAGTTCTTTTAAAACTAAAGAAAATATTCTTAATTGTACGAAAAAATAAAAAGTTAAACATATTTTCATTTAATTTTATTAACTGAATAACTAATATTGGGTTTGTTTATCTTTTATTTAATACCTAAGGGAAAAAAATAAAGCAAAATTACTCAATTGACGTCACAAGAACGATTAAACATACTATTTCATGCAAAAGAGGCTTAAAATTAAAGTTGTTTTTTTATCGAGTATGGAGTAAAATATATTTTAATGAAGTTGTAAGTGGTTGAAAAAAGTATTGAAATGTCCGGGCCGAAAGCTCCAAAATCCGGGGAACTTACGCCTCCGGTCCTGGGGGGCAGGTTTTAGAGATGGCAGCCCTACCCTAATATAACAGCTTTACCCCGCAGGAACTCTTTTATCTACATAATTTGTAGTTTCACAGCACGTAGGCACGACGCTCGAGCGCGAATCAGTCGATGTCTCTTTGAAAACAGGGAAAGTCCTTATCTGCGGTTATTGACTCCGTCGCGTTCACGAACCCACTTGCATATCCTACGATACTACTTTTTTGTTTTTCCTTTTTATTCATTATTTTTTAAATAATGTATGACAAGGAGTTTTTTATGCGGGTCCGCTTGCACACATTGTCACACCGATCACATAGATATCCATATCTTTCTTAGACGATCATATGACGTATTTCTATGCAAATAAACGTGAATATGTTAATTGCCGATAGTGGCAATCAATCATCATTGAATGTTATTGTCGTAGGTAGTTAAAGATTTGAAAGTATTATTTATTTATTATTTACTATACCAAAAAGCTTATGGTATTTAATAAAAGGCGGACTTTATGCTAAAAGCATTATCTTTGGGCCAAGCAGATAAGCGCAAAGGCGGCAGAAAAGTAAACTAAACCAAACAAAAAAGAAATGTTAAAATTAAATTGAAGAAACTAATAAATAAATGAAATTACGAGTATGTATTAAGATAGTAGGCGGAAACAACTGCTAGACTGCTACACAGTTTTGAGTTATAGCAACATATTCAGTTTTTGTACATTGACGCCACTCCGACCAATCTTGTGTCTTCTGAATCGACGGTTTGTTAGTTATATAATAGACTAGCTAACCCCGCGAACTTTGTTCCGCGCAGGAAATAAATGAGTGTATTTTTGATTTTATTTTTATTAGCATAGTACATAATATAAATAAAACAAATTAATTATTTTAATGATTCTTTATTGACCATTTATTTATAATTATATTACCTTGTGATAGACGACATTTCTCGTTTTATTTTCATGCGCAAGATCAAATAATGCAGATGATCTTAAATTAATGTTAATAAATTATTAATTTGACTTAATCTGGAGCTTTAAATGTGCGTTCGTGTTTTCCAGATGGTTGTTTATCCGCTCTGATCACCACTTTGTAGTCCTCATTTGTCATGCGCTCCAAAGCACTCTTGAACAACCTGACCAACGCATGAAGTTCATGAAGTATTTGCTGCAGATCTTGTTTAATTGCTCTTTTCATTGCTGAATCTCTTGACGTCGATCATGTTGCGCATGCAATATAATTGTAAAAAAATATTTTGTGCATCTTCGAGAGGTTGTAATGATCCGATTCCATGGTAAATCTGTCTGTCCTTGTATCTACAAAATCAAAAGCAAAGTCAGTATTACAGATTTATAAATATTTTTATTATAATTTGCATACATAACATAGTAGTATAGTAATAATTATAGTATGTTAATGTTCTACTTAGTTCTTTGTAAGTACAAAAATTAAATAAATTAATACATACCTTTAATGTCGGATTAAATCCCCGTTCTTCCATAATGACTACCCCAAATCAGGTCATTTGGAAACAACTATTATATTTTCGAATGTTTGCTAGAAAATGTCGTGATTCTGGTGTTTCGCCAAGGAACAATGAATGTAATGGTTCAGGTGGCGGACAGTAATCAGTTCTGAAATAGTATTGAAACGCTGCTCGATTCAAATCAGTACTTGATAAATTTCTTCTTGTTCTTCTAAAATTATCTAGTTCTTGATCTCTGAGCTTTGATCCACGATTTCGCATTGCCAACTTAGCCGTTTCAGTGGCTGCCTCGTTTTGCTCTTGTGATTGAGAAGCACGAAGTCGCCATACTAACGCGGCGGTCTTCACGTGCCCTTTGATTCGCAATGTTTCGAATCCTAGGTGGATTACGGCTTTGTCGGAAAAGTATTGATTGTCTTGGTCGCGGCATGGTATTGTTAATGATAATATCGACACAATAAGCTAATAGAAACTCGAAACAAACATTTAAAATGTACTCTATAATACAAACACATCAACTGGTCGACTTCAAAAATTCCTAATTGTCAAAGTATCAACTGTCACTAAAAAATAAAATAAAACGGAACGGTGTAAAAAGTATCCTATAGCAGTCCCCTGGTTCTAAGGTACCTCCCGACAAATTTTCAGCCAAATCGGTTCGGCCATTCTTGAGTTATAAATGGTGTAACTAACACGACTTTCTTTTATATATATAGATTATTGTTCAAGGTTGTGTAAAGTTAATTATCATTGAATTATAAAGTATTATCAAACAGAAAAAAAACATCAGATTGAACCGATTAATTGACCGTGGATTGAATACTTACTGCATCGGTTACAGACGCAGGCACATTGATTGCTGCGTTAGATACAAACGATTCCACAGAACACGCAAGTAGAATAATGTAGAAATGGCAATGTTATTTAAGGTAGCTACTGTAAAAAAATAAGTTTTTAGTTTTTGTGTATGAAGAGATTTTATGCGTTCATTATATTACAATGCACGAATTAGCTATATGTTTTTACTACATATATATATACATAAGGTCAGGTGGGGTAAGGGAAACATACTTCATTTTATATATTTTATGTTGAGCTCTAACCACTGTATTAAATGTCGTGTAATCATCTTGACAAACACAAGTTACACTTCTTTTAGTCGGCTTTCTAGTATCGAATGATATTTTTAACTAGCTATAATGCATGAAGCTGAAAAATTATAAATATAAATATAAATATAAATAAATATCTTGGACATTCTCACACACGGCCATCTGACCCCAAAGTAGGCGCGAGCCTGTGTTATGGGTGTCAGAGACTGATATACATACATAGATATTTTTAAATACATACTTAAATAGATAATATTGACATCCAGACACAGAACAAATACAAGTGTTCGTCACACGAATATTTGTCCTGAGTGGGATTCGAACCCACGACCTTTGGCGCAACAGACAGGGTCACTACCGATTGCGCCAACGGGCCTGTCAAAAAATAAAGGCTGGTTCTGTTGTTCCACTTTCCCGGTTTTTGGGGTAAGGGAAACACTTAAATTAAATCTAAAAGTATTAATGCTAGAACAGACTACTCCTGCACAATAAATTAAAGAAAAGAACATCAATCAAATGAAAACTATAGTGCATTGAAATACGGTTTAAAATAGAAAATATTTACATTTATCGAAATTCGGGGTAAGGGGAACATATGGGTTTGAGACAGGGGTTCACAACTTTAAATGAAAGCCGGGTTTTTATTATATTTTATTTTATTAACTGTAAAATTACAAGTCTCTTATATTTCAGTATAGGGTAAGTTGTCAAAATGAAAGGTGAATGAAACCAAAAATCAGCCTGAGGAAGGGAGCATATTACCTGAAAGTAATCAGAAGTGTAATCAAGCAAATTTGTTATATAACCTTAATAAATACCTAATTATTTATACCTAATTTTGCGATTGTAATATACATACCTACCTACCTATAAATACCTATAAATGTTCCTTGGGAAAAGTTGTTCAGTTTCATGCCCTAGGAACCCTCTGTTGTATGCCCCGTCTGTCTGTATGCCCCGCTTCAATAACTCTCTCATTTTTTCACGTATGCTCATGAAATTTGGTATGAAGACTGATAATAAAAACACAAAACTAGAAATGCTATAAAAAATATTTAAATAAATTTGGGCCCTCTCCTATACAACTAAAAGAGGGTTTTTTTTTTGTTTTTTTTTGTGTATTTATGGTTGTTCACTCTAAATACAATATTTAAATTTGATTTGCAAGCAAATTTCATTAAAAAGAATAAAAAAGGAGGGTCTTTTTTTAAATATACATACTTTTCCGTAGACACCTGATAAATGGTCCAGTGCTCCTCGGGTTAAAATGTTGATGACTCCTGACATCGGGAAAGGGAAACATATGTTCCACTTGACCCGGCTATGGTAGTTCCCCTTTCCCCGGTAATGAATTTTTACGTTATGTTTTGAATCACATTGAATTTACTTATTTATAGCGGAGAGGGTAGTTTGGTCGAACGTTGACAGCACTTACTTACAGTATCTCTTGTTATTATTTTCGTTTAATTTAATTTTTAAAGCTATAATTGCGATTATTTTAATAAAAGTACAGTGGTATTTCCTACAATTGGATTTGATGTATTTTGTACAGTTTTTATCGAGAATCTCGTGAACTTTGTTACGTAAAACAAGTGATCTTTTTGTTTTGGTTAAAGTGACTATTTGCGTTTAACATTGTAACTAGTACTGTAATATGTTTGTTTAAACAATGGTTAACACACGTAACTGTATTTCGTGCGGAAAATTTGCGTCTGTGAACAATGCCAAGTGCATTAAGTGCTATGGGCTTTATCATCGCCAGTGCGCCAATATTCCTACAGGCAGTAAAATACCTTCGAAATGGATTTGCAAAAACTGCATTAAGAAAAATACCGAAAACCCAAGCCCACAATCCTTTTCCACGGATGTATCAGTTGATAGTGATGGAAGTATGACACGAGAGCTTGGCTTGCTGCGTGGCGAATTAATAAATGTATGCAAAGAAATGAGTACATTCAAAGAAGAGGTTATTAAATTTAATAGTACAATTATTGAGTTCTACAACAAACTGAATAAGGTCGAGGAGAGGGTTACTGTGCTTGAAGAGAGAGTCAGTCAATGTGAAGCCAACCATGTAGGGTGCATTCAAGGAGAGGAGGATATAACTAGTCATATCACCAACATTTTTAACGAGCGGGAGCAGGACAGCTATAGCAATGACATTATTATAGCCTGTGTCGAAGAGCAAAGTGATGAGAACACCCTGGAGGTCGTGTCCCGTATCGCTCAAAAGGTCGGCGTGACCTTGGACCCGCGTGACGTGGTCAGTGCAGAACGTGTCGGAAAGCGTCGGCCGGCTGCCCCTGCCCGCGCCGAAGGCCCACGCCCCCAGCAGCCCCAGATGCACCGTCGCCCCATAGCAGTGCGCCTGGCCCGCCGCGTCGTACGGAACGAGCTGATACGCGCAGCGCGAGCACACGCACGAGTACATAATTCATCAGACACTCTAATGCATACCGAGAACATTGAACGCAGATTCTACATAAACGAGCGCCTAACATTTAAGAACAATGAACTATTTAAAAAAGCTAAAGCAGAGTGTCTTCGTCTTGGCTGGAAGTTTTATTGGGTCAAATTTGGCCAGATATTTGTCCGGTATAAACCTGGTTCGCCTCGGTACCGTATTCGATCCGAAACCGATATTATGAACATTCTGAGGCAATACGAGGACTAGTATTATTGTATAAATTAAGCAAATTAAAAAGTATATTATTATTTTTTTATGTTTGTCAGTAATATTAATTATTAGATCTTATATCATTTTTGTTTAACAATTAAATAGGTAAATAGTTTTTGTTTTACTCATACTGTATAAGATGTACCCACCTGATCATAATCATAGAATTTTTTGGTACTTCGTATACTCATTAGTTCATATAAATTTCTTGTATGTATTGCAGGCAAAAAAATAAATCTATGGGCAAAAATACACTAAAATGATGTAGTTGTCAAGTTGTCAACTTCAATTATTAGTCGCATAAATACCAACTATTTGATTTTGAAAATATTTATTACTTCCTATACTATATTGTTGTACCTAATAATTATTGATTAACATTATTGATTTAATCAATTTTCATTTAACTGTCTATTTATATACAGAAACATATAAACTTCACATTAGGTACTTGATCTAAAACTTGATGTTTGTTTTTTTTTTTTTTTACAGTATATTTGTATCTAATGTCTTGAATGTCTGTACTGCTTACATGCCTTAATATTTTAGATAAGTTTAAAACAAAAATAGCCATATTTAAAATGTTAGTAATTATTATTACTTTTCTTTTTTTTTTCAATACAAGTTTATAGATATTACATACCTATTATGTAGGTACTTATTAAATGTATTTATAAGTATCACTTTACAACTAATTTTATGTATAGGCTTTTCGTTTGGCCAAACTATTCTCTCCCAACGTAGGCTGCACTGAAAATCAGCGCTGTTGGTTTCTTTTTCAGAGCCAACAGCATAATGCTGAGTGTAGACCATTTTGTTGCACTAAATGCAACAGCGATAACATTTAGATATAAGCTGTAATTTTATTTTATTTTTATATAGGCGAACAGAATTGTATGGAGTCTGTGTGTTATCTTTGTTGTATACTGCACAAATAAAGTTTTTCTTCTTCTTCTTCTTCTTCTTCTTGTTTACTCAAATTCAAATACATAACATGAAAATAAAACGTATAAAGGAATACTTATCGATATTGGAAGTCTTCAGACATAACATTTCGTCACACAAAACATCACACAATTATTACGCGTCCAACTCGTAGTTTTATAGCACGCCAACTGACTTTTTGTTTTTGTCAAAGTCGCGCACTGATTAGACCTAGCGCCATCCTTGTTTTTGTTTTGGAACTAAATACTAATGACTGCTTTTTCGACCGACAAATCACAGAGCTACAGTCTATTGTTCTAGATTTACAAACCATTGTCCCCCTTCCCCCGTAGTCCCCCTTACCCCACCTGACCCTACCTATATGTTTTTTTTAAATTATTACACGAATTTTACGTAACCCCTTAATATATTCAAGGGCCGTGAAACTTCTAAACAAAAACTGCCGGGAAGTGGCTGGGTGACCGTTAGTGGACATCTATCGGAAGCCTCCGTGCTTAAAGAGGGTACGCTAGATCGTCAGTCTCGTTGGATATCGTAAGACTATAGCCATAATATTACAGTCGTCAGACTGCTTGTGGCAAAATTTATCACACGCCTCCGTGCTTTGGAGGATACGATTCGGTCTTGGTTGGCATCTTAGGATAGTCGTCGTCAATCCATGTCAAAGGCCTTCGGACTGCCTTCAAATCTCTGACATTAGGGTTGTCCAATAACTCGTCCGCAAATCGAGCATCGTGGTTGAGTAGTTACATAGGTATGTGGAGGACCGGTAGGTTGTAGTTTAGATAAACACTTCTTTTGTTAGTTTGTTTACTTGGTTTCGAAATAATGTGAATAATTTATTTATTTATTAATAGGTTTGTGTAAACACACAATGTAAAGATAAGAAAAAAAGAAAAAAGAAATAACAAAATTTAGTACTTACAAGGGTTCTGCTTATTCCTAAAAGAAATCTCTTCCAGCAGTCCCAAGAGTGGAGAGGGGATGGAAAGAACAAATCCAGTGTGTACAAAATGCAAAATATATTGTTTCAAAGTTAAATTTACTAAAACTAAAAGCAAATAATCATAATAATAATTCATCGAATTCAACAGAGTAAGTTCATATACAATCTACCTATCTTAAATGTAGGAATTCTAATTTTATGCTACTCTATAGATGAGATTTATTCAACTGCAATTTAAACGCAATACGGAAGGATGTTTGAATGCGTGTTCGCTTCTCTTACGTGATACTTATCCGCGTAAGATCGATTTCCACTTATATTTAAACGGTGCTATTTATAGATGATAGTAGGCTAAATTTGAATCATATACCTATCTATATATCCTATGTATTTACTTATGATACGTAGGTATAGGAATGAACTAGCTTTTGCCCTGAAGTTTCGGCTGCGGAAAAAATGTAATCAAGTTAAGAATTTGTGTCAACAATCTGTTGACGGTGTATCAGACAATTTTCTAATAAACGTGCAAAGCATCCCATGGGAACATATTTGCGGGATGAAAAATATCCTGTGTGCTAATCTAGGTTATCGTCTACCTATCTTCCAAATCAGTTTTGTTGTTTTTGCGTGATTGAGTAACAACCATCCAAACATTCTAACTTACTAACATTCACATTAATAATATTAGTAGGATATACGGAGCTATTCTTTAACAGTTATTGATAAAATAAATTAACTAAATAGATACACACTTAGCAAACTAATTATTGCTTGATTTTTCTAACTTTAAATTCCAAGTAGCATGGAGGTTTTGGGTATTGTAATCTACTTACGTGTGACATTTAAAAGCTCACAAGTAAAAGTACTACACTCCTCTGCCTAACCCTTGGTGGAAATCTTTATCAAGCAGTTACTTGGGGGCTCTTATTGGTCTCCAACTTTTATTGAAATTGAATTAATGAAATTATATACGACGGTGGTCTACTGCGTCTGTTCACCAACATAGTACGTGACAGTGAAATTTCAGTCCACATGTTTAGGTCGTGTTCACTACTCGCCCAGGCTTACTTTCTGGCCTGGATACTCGACCTAAATATGATGACAATTGAGTCCAATTTACTAAGCGTCAATTTACAGTTAGCACGACTTCCGCAGCTCAATATTATGGTAAAGGACGTGAATGGAATGCTTCAAAGGTTCATTGGAACCGTGTAAAGGAACCTCACACGTGATCTGAATCGAGGGGAATAGTGACTGCTTCGGCCAGTCTACCTTCCTCGTCTTAACATCTGAAGTTTTATTTAACTTGTGTTTTTTTATTTTGTATTGTAAATTTAACATATAATTATTTGTTTGTGGTCGGTAGTATAATTCTGTTGTAAACTTTTGGCTGTCCACGACAACTGGACAAATCGGCGGTAAACTATTATATTTAGTGTAGTGCGATAAGTAGGTATAACTATAAACTAACTCTATTAAAAGTTACTAAAATCCAACTTTCATGGCGATCGAAAGATGTACATATTTTTAAGATGAAGATACCGATTTTAAACCAATTTTGTAGTTAACTTTCCTTAGTCTTATGTAGGTAGGTACGTATCAAAAATATATATCTAATTTTTGTTAACGCATAACCAAGCCTTATTATACCTAACGATAAACGATTATCTCTTATTGCCTCACGAGTAGGTTATTAAACATAACATACCTAATTAACTGCGCGTTACGTTAAATTAAAATCCGGTTTGAAATTAATATGAGTTATGCTGCTGGGCTATCTTTATCTATATCTACTGTAGCATGCATTTACTTAAATGTTTATTTTTGTACTTGGTTCATCATCATGGGAAACTATATAAATAGGTTTTTAATTTTCCTTTGCGGTTAACCTCTTTGAAGGCCTCGGACTAGAGATCCCGGGTTCAAAGCCGTGGCGTGTACCGACGATAATCCAAATATTCCATGAAGGAAAGTGAATTTTGTATTATACACTTCTCATACAGTGTGTGAGGACGTCCATGATATTTATTATTTATTTAAATATTAAACGCACTCTTACGCTGTATTATATAAACACTCCTAATAAGATAAGTTCCTTATCATTATCACTGGAGTTGTATTTTACCGGTTTGGTTGCAGGAAGTTGACGACAAAACCACTTTCACGATTAACTTCACAGTTCCATAGATTTTCTCCTAGATGTGTATTAACTGGAAATATTTTTCGCGTCGGTAGAATTTAATACAGATTTTCCAATTCCAAGTGAGATTATGTACCTATAATCAAATTAATTATTGCATATTAAGTTATCAGATAATCATACCACGGACTACATTACTAATCATAAATAGTAACAATTAAGTTATCTTTTTCGTATATTATAATCTGTTATTTCCACAGCAGCGCCTTTACGTTAATTTATTTCCTGGAAAAAATGTAAATGATTAGTTTAAAGTGTTTCTAAAATTTCGGCTACGTAATTGTAGACGTGAAAGCTGAGTGGCTTAGCGTGTCGAGTAAAAAAAAACTATACTGACCTTACTTGGTAAATATTTTAAGATTTTCTTTTTACTTGAGAAGTGTGGGTTTCTAATAGGAGGACAGAGTGAAGATATATAAGATCTATCAGCTGCGGGTAGCGGCTGCGTGGTAGCGTAACCACCACTGCGGGTAACGGAAACACACAGAAAACAGCTTAAATTATAAAATGAACGAGTGACCCATAAATATCAAAACGCTAACGCTATATAAACACGTAACTCAGATTAGGATTAGCTTTATAGATTAATTATTTATTCAATGCCTTTTTCAAATTGGTTGGACTCCAGTATTATTATTAACAATTTATTTCACAAATAAGGGCCACCGCACAGGACCAAGGCATTGTAAAGAAGGTATTTTGCAACAATTGAGTGGTGCATTGTTTTGTCTATTCCATAGCAAATGAGTTTAATAAACAAGTATAATTTTGTAACTAACATGTAATTGCGTATATTGGAACGCGTTCCCAGGATTGAGCGGCTTCAATGATGAATGATGAATAGTTCCCAGCCAGTCAATGTTAGTGCAACACGGAAGGAGCGCTCAATGCACGGGCACACGAAAACACTGACATTGTTGAGAAAATGGATGATGATGGATGACAGAACAATATAAAACAAACCATACATATACAACTTAAAATAAATGCAAAAAAGTTATAACAAGTAGAACTGTAGACAAAATTTTCATTATTTGATATACATATTATCTATGTACATATAAGTAATTATATCTAATAATATTTTATTAAAGTTATTGTGTTTTAAATTTTAATATGTCGGTACCTAATTTTAACTTTTTGTGAATTATATTGCAATGAAATCATATTTATTTTATTAAAATTTAAAGCTTTTTAAAAGCTTTTATTTAACTTCACTCGTATGTATGTATGTCCTGGAATCTTGCAATCAATATTTCACCCACTTCCACTGAAGCTATCGAGCTGAAATTCGGCACACATATTAGGTTCCGATGACAATGCATGAAAAAAAAAAGTAATAAAGCTTTTTATTAAAAAATATTAAAAAATATATATATTTAACTTCACTCGTATGTATCTATGTCCTGGAATCTTGCAATCAATATTTCACCCACTTCCACTGAAGCTATCGAGCTGAAATTTGGCACACATATTTGGTTCCGATGACAATGCACGAAAATAAAAAAAAGTTATAAAAAGATTTTTATTTTTAATTTTTTTTAATAATTCTTTTAAATTTGTTAGTTACTATTTTTGTCCCAGCCGGTAAATCTCTGTTGAACAACGGTACGTGAATCAACCTACGTGATCATTAATCATCAGCGTATCCTATTTTTATTTTCTACTGAGCCAGCTCTTATACTTAATCATTTTTGTTCCAGGTCTCTAACACGAATCTTTCACGTTCATCTGTCTTCGGATGAATGATACTGCCTTCTCAAACTTCATTGAGAAGATTTTGTATCCCTCATGGCAAAATCTGTAACGTTTTTGATTTAAATATGGATACCGTTTTTGGAACTACAGAAAATGAATTTTGAAATCACAAGCCTGGTCGAGAACACAGAACGGTTGCGGGAGAAGACGATGAGATGAACAATTTCAAAACTTGTAAATAATCTGTCAGAAAATATTGGAAGATAAAGAAGAAAAAACAAAGGGTTGTGATGAGAAATGCTGTGATGTGTTTGGTTTAAAAAAATAAGTAGAAGTGAGGAAGATGTCGACGAGCAACGAACTGAGTGATGTGGACTCGGGGTCTGGGCCGCGCCTGCGCATGAAGCCCGCAGTCAGCAGGATATTCTGCTGCAGCGTCACTGCTGCGTCAGGATTCATCGCTGCGTATGCTTTGGTAAGTTATCCTTATGTGAATATGTCGACGAGCAAAATACTGAGAGACGTGGTATACTAGTAGCGATACTATTTCAATTTAAAGTGATTTTATAGAGAAATTTTTAGAGTAGGGAATCTAAATTTTGTCATATACATTTATATTTTATATGTATATATTAAGAAAAATTGAATCTAAACCCTATTAAACATTAAGGCGTATTAATATACAGTATTAATTATCTAATTGTGTGCCTAGCCTAGAGTAGTTTGCACTCATTTCAATGTCGTGACTGAATAATCCTTTACATAAACTAGGACTTAAGTATAACCAATCCTGCAAGAGCCTCATTTAACAGAATTTGTATTGTCATGTGAAAAGTAAAGTAAGTAAGTCTATGTTGGGTGGACAAGTCTAAGGCTAAGTTACGAGTATCTCACAAGATGTTGAAACTTAGTGAGAGCGCCGAATAGTTATGGCGATTATGCGGTTAGGAATGCGTAATTCTCTGAACGATTTCTGTACTAACAATACTGGGTGACAACTTTAGTGTGGTTTGTTGGAGATACTAAATTGTTATTGTGGGTTTTACCACTGAGCCATGACGCTGATACCGAATATCAAGATAATTTTATATTTCCCTCAAAGGAAAAAGTGTAAATTAATTAATAGACACAATCTAAGTCTGATATGCGATGATAGACGGAATCACAGTTTCTGTACGATATGTTTGATGGTTATGATTGTTTTATTTAATTTTTTTTATGGATGCAAACGAGTATACAGCAGCACTTAAATTGTTATATAATTGTAACTTAGTCTAGACTCCAGAACAGAGAGTATTAGTTGGTAATTAAGTTTGTTAATGAGCACGAGGAGTGGGACAGGGACTCATAGTTATTCCTGTTAGTTGGTGTAGTAATAATCCAGTTAGTAATATTTATTATGAGTAGCGTTCCAAGTCAGCCACATACGTTGCTACTCTTGAGAACTAAGATAGTCGCCTCTAACTGGAAACCACACCATTCTAAACAGACCACAATTGCTTTAAAAATAATGATTACACAGTAGTAATAATTACAAAGGAAGGACATAGAAAAAAAAATCACTTTTTATCTTAACTTTTTTATTTTATTTTCGTACATTGTCATCGGAGCCAAATATGTGTGCAAAATTCGAGCTCGATAGCTTCAGTGGAAGTGGGTGAAATATTGATTGCAAGATTCCAGGACATACACGATACGAGTGAAGTTAAATAAAAGCTTTTAAAACCTGTTCGGTTTCATATGCGCTCTACCGCCTAAACAAAATAAAAACAGGGACATAACTTGACATCGCACCTCTTTTTTTTTAAATTCCAGGTTGCGTACGCAATAGCGCTGATCTATGAGATCGTGTGGGTGGTGGAGTCCCAGAGCGGGCTGCCCGTTGCATCCGCTTTGCTCATGGTCTGCTACTGCATCATCATAGCCGCCACCGTCACTCTCGTGCACGGCCTCATCTCGGTAAGCTTCCCTTTACAGTCTTTACACATTAGGAAGTCTCATGGCAGTGGAGTCGAAATGCGGTCTGTCCGTTGGCACAGTCGTTAGTGGCCTGCTCTTAGCTCATCTTAGTACGCGCGAGGCCGCACTACGGTTAAACCCGTAGGGGAAAAAAATCTGTCTTCCGTCATAAATCAATACATGCGCTCGCTTTGGAACCTTTTATCGCGATACATATATTGGTTTAAGCGGCTAAATGTTATGTCAAGCTAATAAGAGTCTACGGTAGCAATGTGCAAGCGATCCCGTGGAGCTTTATCTCAAGCGCTGATGGTGCCTTTTTAGTGGTTATTCTGTTATTATTATTGAAGTGAAAACTTCTTTAGCGGCGTTGAGCACTTTTTCTGTAATGGGTATAAAATCTTAAACTCGCGTCAGGACACGTGACCTGATCGAAAAAGCGTAAGACGGATGGAGAGTAGACAGCTATCCCCTCCCTACGGCGCGGCGAAAATGTATGCCTGGGCCTACTGTTTCGTTTAGGCAGGAAAAAGTCGTTGAAATTATGGATGAAAGTTGATTTTTCGGAGAGATAAACTTTTTAATGTAAAATAATTGCAATAGTTTTAAAGTGTTAAATTTTTAATGTAATATAAATTGTCATGTTTGTGTACGATAGCGCAATAAATGAATATTGTATTCTACCACATAAATGATAGTACTTTTATACTGATAAAGCAATTGGTGCAAAATTATTCCCTAACCATTCCAAAATATCAAACATGCTCAACGTTAATAATCAAGTTTTCACTTCTGCCGGCACTCCCGGAGTGCAACCCGTCTTTTTTTTAGTTTCTAAGGCTCCTTTCAAGGCAGACAAAGCACCTTTGATAACCCTGGTATCGCATGTGTCCATAGGCGACGGTGACCACTTATCATAAGATGGCCCGTATATCTGTTTGTCCGTGAAAATTATTTAAAAAAAATTAGGTTTTGGCCCTAAGTTAAAAAGCTGAAATTATTCTTAATAAAACTATAAATCAATTTAAGTAATAGTTAGTACACAGTTCGTAGGACAAACAGTCTGTAAAACGGGTATCGTTTCTAATCCGTTTCAACCAATTATCTTGCAAGAAATTACGATATGAATATGAACGTTACAAATATGTCAATCAAACAATATGGGAGATTATGCTTTGATAGTTCTTATAACCTCGTTGGTCTAGTGTTCGCAAGTGAGACTGTCAAGCTACAGTACACGTCCTGGGTTCGATCCCCGGTTCGGGCAACAACTATTGGCTTTTTTTAACTTGAAATGCTCGAGGTCTGGATTTATGCCCGGTGTAGGCTCACCAATTAGTTAATATTAAAAATTAAATTTCATTATTATTAAGTAATAGTCCATTGAGTTTTCATTGCTTTTCAAACTAAGCTCCTGCCGTCCTGCGAAGTTCGGCCATGGGTGGACAAAATTTATAGTAGGTACCTAGTGAAAATAATTATAGTAGGTATGCGGCGTACCTACTTACAAATAAACATATGTATTTATAACTTATTCACTATTTTAAGTACACACTTTTTCAGCATAAAATACATAAATAGAGTAACAAAGGAAGAAAATGGTACAAGGGTAGTTTTATAGACAGTTTGACAGTTAGACAGGAAATTTGCTACGGACGGTAGGCCAAAGTGGGCCAATAACACTTATTATATAGAAAGGATAATGTAATAAATAAAAAAATTTAAATATATATATTTACTTATATCTTATTTCAGAAAAACAACACCTTCTTGTTGGCGTGGTTGATGGCAGTAATTCTAGTTCTAATACCGGAATGTGCTCTAGTCTTCTACATGTCTATAAGTCACTGGGTAAGTGCAATGATTATTTACCTTATTATCTTCCATGAATTTCTAAAAAATTTAAACAATACTTGATTTGTGATCACACGATTGTCAGGCTTTACCTACAACAATAATTTGTAGAAAATCAGAAATCGATTTACTAGTTCTTCTTTCCTTGTACACTTCCTCAACGGTATTTTGTATCGAAGTGTTTTTTTGCATATGTACCTATAGGTAATGTAGGATCGGAAGAAATGGACTTAAATCTGTAATAATTATTCGATTTTTAATCAATTATGATCGGCCGAAATAAAGGTACCATCTATTCTATGTTAAGGCTATTTCCAAACGTTGACAAACAATAACAATTTCAACAAATAACAAACATTTTCCGTTTTTTAAAAGCTTTTATTTAACTTCACTCGTATGTATGTATTCATGTATGTCGTGGAATCTTGCAATCAATATTTCACCCACTTCCACTGAAGCTATCGAGCTGAAATTTTATAGTGATGATGATGAGAATTATGTGATGTGGTCCACTCCACAGGGTCTCCAAGGAGTGTACGGAGGCGCGGAGCTCGCGTGCTATGTAGCGCGGCTTCCCGCCATCGTGTGCGGAGTGGTGCTGGTGCAGTCCGCGTATGCGCTGCGTGAGGGGAGGTAAGTAAACGATAAAGACTCGAAAGCCACTTTTCCCTTCCATTGCTAATACAATTCTATTAAAGAGTCAGAGATTGAGCAGCCCGTCGAATCGACGATAAATCCATCCTACGCATTATATTATTAGTGAATGAGCTGGCAAAACCGAAATTCAGTCTCAAAATATTTATCATTTTTTTTTGTTTATTAATTTACTCGTATCTAAGACTGTAGGAAAAGCCTGCTCCTTACTGTTTGAGATTCTCCAGAATTATAAAAGTCTCTACATCTAAAATTAATGTTTTAATGGTCTCATTGCTCTGAGCTCTGCATCTATCGAAGTGTCCGCCCTATTGTTGATTTGGCAAAGGTCCTAATTGTCCTAAGGACCTAATTGTCAAAGAAATAGGATTATTAGGCAGCTCCAATTTTTATGGTAATCGTACGCTTGGCTGTCAAGTAACGTAATCGTATTGCTGAATATTCTTCAGTGCAATAATTATTTTGGACACTGGTTTGCTTCCAGGAAACCTGGGTATGGCAACAACGCGGCGGTGAGTGGCAGCGAATTTGACGCCAGCCACTACGTGCCGGATGCGCCCAGTGCCTTCACCAACGACGGATTCATCACTGACAACGGTAAGCTTTCAGCATTCATTAAGTACCGCATCACATTGAGCGGCAGTGAGTTAGACTTTAGCAATGACGGCTTCATCACCTAAAACCAATAATCATCACTACCTAAGTAGCTGTTCATCATTGTAACGACAACTCAGTGTAGGTACGAGAAGTAATTTATTGCTCTACATTGCTGTTCACCATTTAGAATATAGGCACACACGCTTATCTACACCTACCATCTACTATGCAGTTTTCATGAAAACTTTTCCTCTCAACGTTTTATTTTGACGCGAACGAATTTGAACGAACGAATTCGAACTTCAAACGCATCAAACTGATTTAGGTCCTATACAATACTTTTTAGTGCAACAAATCATTCTTGGAAAAGGAGTAGTCAAGATTCAGATTCATATATTTGCCTCTATTTCCAGGTAAATCTGGCTCCATGCCAGACCTCCGTCGCCACCTCGCCTCCCGTCAGTCCATGACGCTTGGGTACCCACCGATGATGATGCAGCCCCCACCAGCCTACTGGCAACACCTCGCTGACCGCCAGTATGCTGCCAGTTTACGAGGCTATCCCAAGTCTTACGCCGCCCCACAAACCTTCGGGACCTGGGTGGGCCCACGCTGCGGGCCTTACGACAACCCCTACAAGCGGAGACACTCCGTAGTCGGCGCTTTCGGTACCGACGAGTACCCTAAAGGATATGACTACGAAGAACGAATGGACTGCAAGAGCGAAATGGCCTATCCTTACTACAGACAGTACGCCTATGATCCGAGAATGTACCCGCCAGACTACGACCCCAGATTTTACCCGGAATATAAAAGAGAAGACAGTGCTTATGGAGTCAATTTGCTCAGACACGATCCTTATCACTTTAGCGGGTCGAGAGACAGAGTGTTTTACGGACTGAGGAACAGTCACACCTCGGTCGGCAATGAGTCCGATGATTTAACTAAATATAAGGACGTTGCTTTATAAATACAGCGTAAGATATTTTTATAAATAAGAAAAGAAAAACGTGTATTTTGTAAATAATTAGAATTAAATACTAAATCACAATACACGAAGAACTCATTCGTTAAACCTTTTATTCCTCCTGAGATGAAGAATTAAGTGTTTATGATTATTTTCCTAGCGTTAAGTTTTCTGATATTATTATTTTATGCATTACTTAAAAACATTTTGAAGATGATGAATGTTATGCGGTGCTATTAAATTTATGTAACGTTACAATGTGTGCGTCTCGTTCACCCGATTTTTTTATTGTACGTTTTAGGTAATTTTTAAACCGTATCTAACGAAAAAATGTGCTTGTAGGTACCTATAGTAGGTATCTATAGTATCTACCTACACTTACATTATATAGTGTTGTGATTAAAACAAAAATAAAGAGTTTACAATTAAGTTTTAATTTAATGTATGATTTAATGTGTTTTCTAAAATAATGCATGATGTACTATTTCCTGTAGACGGTAATTTTATAGCATCCACGTTGAATAAAATTATTCGTAGATTAATTTTTATTTTTAAATAGTTAGTTACCTAATAACCAAAGGTTAATAATTGTTCTTGAATGAAGTATAAACTGATTTTCCAGTCACTATTTTTTGTAAGAAATGGAATATATAATAATTTTCTGAGTTTGCATTTTTTTTTCTTCACACCCTAGACTAGGCCTATGACGGGCAGACTATCACAGGCTGATGATGATAGATAATAGGTACACGAAAATCTAAAGTAGGGAACCTATGAACCTATCTAAGACCTCTAAAATTTGATTATAGGTACTTAGTAATACACCCGTTAATAATGTAAGTCTGCCATAGATATGGTACAGTTGCTACCAATGGTTGTAGCTACAATAATAATAACCACCTGAGATGTCCATTCAGGCCCTTCAAAGCAGAGTAGTTTTAATATATGTACCTACTCTGCCCAAAACGTCCGCTCCTCTTCATCAAAGTATCAGCGATAGGGGGATCATTATAAATATTATGGAGAACTAACAGACTGTTACGAACAAGCGGCGCCCATCCATCCACTGTTGCATATGACAACAGACTTTAAACAAATATCTTTGTGACAAACTCTAAGCAAGATTCCTTTCCTATTTTTCCTAACATGTTCATCATATTATAGGGTACCCGAAATCTTCAGTCTCTCTCATTCGTCCCGCCATAAATTAGTGAAAGTCCGAAATCTTCAGTCTCTCTCATTCGTCCCGCCATAAATTAGTGAAAGTGTATCTTTCGCTGCGACCCATAGACGTCCCACTGCTGGGCACGGGTCTCCCCCACAGACACTGCTGTGGGAGGTCTAGAGCATACTCCACCACGCTGCTCCAATGCGGATTGGTGGAGGGGTTAGTGGCCAACCCAGAGTCGAATGTTCTCAAGCCACCCGACACTTCGACAAGGCTTGCCGACTGTTTCCACCATTGAAAACAACCGGGACCGACGGCTTTACGTGCCCTCCGAAGCACGGTAGCGTCCATGAAATTTTGCCACTAGCGGTCACCCATCCACAAACCGACCGCGCCCGTCGTTGCTTAACTCTTTCGATCACATTGAATCGATGCGAGCCATTGGGCTATGGACGCTACTTATGATCTTACAAATAAATACACTTATGTTTAACAATTCCATGTCATTCTGTATCAATTTAGTTATCTGTAGATAGGTACTCTCGCTCTCTCTCTCTCTCTTCTGCCCACATTAGTTCACTGTTGGACACAGGCCTCTCCCAAGGCAGGCCACTGAGCCCTATCTTCGGCTTTCCTCATCCACTTGCTCTCCGCCGCCTTGCGCAGATCGTCGCGCCTCAGATAGGTACGTTAATCATGAAGTATATAAAATCCATACATGGCGTGGGCAAGGACAAAAAAATGCGGTGGTAGCAGGGCTCAATGCATCGTTGCGATTAACACAATTTTGGCTGACCCCTGGGAAATGATTTCAAAATTATTTTGATACTTTCCAGACTCTTCTTTAGGATCGTTCCACATGAGTTCATGAGAGGGTCTGCAGGCAACTTCTGAAATTCCTATAAGGCTGGCATGGACATTCCAGAATGTACCAGTACCTTGTTAAAAATTTAGAATAAAAAGTTTAATTATGGATATGAGAAAAACTAACTATTGGGCTCATTTTAACATATTGAGACTTTCTTGGGGGAATCTGTATGTGACATTATTTGCCAGGCAGCTTCAATTTCTTTCAAATTGTTCTGACTAAAATTTGACTAATAAATCTAAGGATGCTACCCACACAAATCTCCGTTACCAATAAAAAGCAATCAATAAATTTTATTTATTATATGCAATTTTATTTTATCATTTATATATATTTTATTTAAGAATATCCAATATAATATAAATAGGCTGGTAACACACTATCACCAACAATGTACAATATGTAGCTATTATCTGTGGTCAAATCATACTAATATATTAATCTGTGGGTCAAATGTAGTATCTATCTCTACCTAGTCTGTCTGTGGGTCAAATACTAATATACTAATCTGTGGGTCAAATCAAGTTGATATTTCGGGTGAAGTCGTCGTCATTTTTGTTCAAAAGTTTTTAAAGTTTTCTGAATTACAAACTTTTTATAAAACTGATAACTATCGTTGTAATAGTTAGACATAGTGAATTGTGGGTGTTATTAAGAGTATCTAAAAAGTTCCGAAAGTTTTTCGTGATGTCTGATCAAGTTGTATAACTGTTTATTGTTTTGTGTAGGTGGCTATGTGGAAAGGATTGTCTCGATGTGAAAGTGTATTTTCGCATAAAATTTAGATCCCATTGTTTAATACTTTCCGGTAACTGCTGGGATACGTAGATCCCTATATTGTCTGTGCTGCTGGGAAAAGACCGTGCAACCTGCATGATAATATTGATACGTGTTTCGCGATGTGTTGAAGAGTATTTTTGAAGTATTATTTCACCAAATTTTGATATCGGTAAGTTAAAACTAAGTCATGTTTGATAAGTAAAATAAGTTTTCGTGGGCTCCAATACATTGACCATTAAAAACAGATAGAAAATGTTTGATGAACTTGGATTGCATTGGATTATCACACTGTATGTTTGATAAAGTTTATCTTTATCATTTTGAATGAACATTACAGTACTTTTCCCTTGAATGGACCTGTTTTACACACTGAAGTGGTATGGTTTTGGAATGTGCACCCAATTACAATTTTGCTAGTCATCATGAATCCATTGTATTGTTGTGTTTATACATGAGCAGGTTGTAGACACCAGGGTATAAATATTTATACCTTACTCAAACACCTTGAATTTGAACAAATTATGTAAAAATATCATATTTAAATGAGCTTATAACTAATAACGGATGTGCAGGAGTGCCTGGATTCAATATTACTGCTGTGCCATTTTAAATTCATGAAATGATCAGAAATCTGCAAACAGATCAGTGTGGAGTGTGTGTGTGAGTAACAGTTTCTTACCATGCAGTATTAATGAAAAATAAAAGTATTTTATATTTTTCATGACCTCTTAAGTCATCCCCAGGTAAAAAAAAGTATTTTTGGGCTTATTTAACTCATAATTTGTAGTTCCTAGCATTAATTCTGAATTTGTATCTGTATGGTAATGGGATCATCTATATCCACAGTGTCATTTATTTAGTCATGGGACCTAAACATACTGGTGACAGGTGGGTTTACACATCTCTGCCTATCCCTTCTGAGAAATACAGGTGTGATATTATATTTATATATTACATTTTATTCACCTCACAATGTGTAGGCATAGAAAATTTAACACGGTGAACCATCAAGCCTGAAAGTGAACAGCAGATTTATTTCTGTTGTAATAATTAGCAACAGTAAAAATGCCAATGCTCAAAGTAGAATCTGAAATGTTACATTACAGGCAAATGCAGGCGAAAGATCACCTTAGAAGTACTTTTTGAGCTTCATGAACTCTGATTTAAGTCATTTATTAATCATTCATAATTTTTTAATTTCTTCATAATTTGACTTTTTTGTCTTTTATATTTTTTTTTATGTATGGTATATCTGTATTCCTTTAATTTATGTAAGAAATGTTTGTTGCAAATTTGGAATGAATTGAATGAGATTTAACAAAAAGTACAATCTTTCATACTGTATCCATATGGAACCTCAGTATTTATTTGCAAATAATAAAGCCAGAAACCTAACGTGTTTTATCATGATGCCCAGACAGACAGACCATATTTTCAAAAAACACATCATTGAGTTCTAATTCATTACTATAATGCCCCTGAATTGAAATTTTGAAAAAAAAAATAACTACTACTACCAATATACTCTATAATGTACAGAAAAAGTTCCTCTTCAGTTTTATTATAGTAATGATCAGCTAATCATAGAGCTGAGAGAGAGAGGGTCCCTGATGACCCAAGTTTGATTCCTGACCACTCACTGGTCACCCAACCTATTGCTGGCTGAACTCAACTCTCAACTAGTTTTGTTAATTGATTCTCTGTACTATTCATAGCAGTGTAAAATATAGGTATGTAAAGAACAAAAAATGTTTTTGTTATTGACAAGATGAGAACAAACCTGATATCCACCACCATTTATTAATTATAACTTCTAACATGGTTGAGCTTAAATTAGTTATTATGTAATAAATTATTTATGATAGCTGATTTTTTTTTCTTCTCCATTTCAGTTGGAGTTGATAAACAATGAATGTGCCATCACAAGAGAATGCAGCATTACTGTCTTCAGGTATGGATGTTTTCAATATAACTATTTTTGTTAATTTATTATAATAGCTGGTGTAGTGGTAGCTAGTGTTTCTGCTAAGCTAGTGGTCCTTCATTTGATCCCCAGGTTGGCCAACAACTATTTACTAACTTGAAATGCCTGTTAGTAGCTCGGAGTCTGGATTTGTGTCCAGTGTATGGCAATAGGGACAGCACCTATTATATGAGACCTAAACCCATCTGGGGAAATACAGGCTTAATGTTATGAAATATTAGCATTGTTAGGTTAGCATTGTTTTTATTTGTTTAGCAATCATATTACATACTGGGCAATTCTTGAAGACATCATTTAACACCTACTTTTATTACAATCAGTCAGCCTATTCAAACAACTCTTCAGTTTTAGTCCATTATAGTCATATGTAACTATATATGTTTTGTATGTGTACATAAACCAGATGGGATCCCATCTGGCATTTATAAAGTTGCGAAAATGTATATTGGGTAAAGTATTGTCTGCAATACAGTCCTCACTAGACAATGCCTTACCCATACCCACACGCAAAAAGTAATGTACACATATACATTGTTGTACAATAACGCGGGAAAACTGACATAATGTAATCTCATCTCATACCAACATGAGCCTAAGGCCCTTTACCGAAACAGAACACATAAGGTTAAAATTACCTTGTTTAGGTAGTCTTCACTAATAATGATTGACGGCGATTGTACTGCCAACGTATCCAACAGATATTTGAAGAATGTGGCCTCATTGTTTTCTATGAAATACATAACCTGCTTACATGTCCTTCCGAATTTGTTTTCAGTTGACAGTTACTTAGATATAACTGGCTATTATTTGCCTCTTGTAATGTATATATAATAACATTGAGTGTAATGCTTTCAAATCAGAACATAACAGACTAACAGACAGAGAGTTCCAAACTGCCCTCTTTGATATGTTTTAAGGCTCTTGACAGTTGGCACAGAAGCTTATTACATTTAAAAAAAAAATGAGAACATATTTTTATCTACAGTTTATACACATTGACCTAAGTATTATTATGTACTATAAGTCAATATTTATACTTACACTATATTTCCCACTATTCCATTTAATTCATCCCAGTTTATGACTGGTTCAAGATGCGTGGGCGTAGAAAATCGAACATATTAAACCGCAAAAACTGATTTTCGATTTGTTTTCAATTATCTCGAGAGTTATTTATAGAAAAAGAGGAAGTGGTTAAAATTCAGCTAAGAAGCTCAGATGTTAACTAACATAATACTACTGACTAAACCAACAAAATATTTCAAGCAATAAAAAGCAAATTAAAGTCGCGCGGTGCTGACATGAAAGGCGAAAAACCCATAACTAATTCATGGCTGTTCGCTGCTCCTCGTCTGTCTGGATGAATTTTTCATTATCAAAGCCATTGTGCTTTTCATTTGGTAGCAGAGCAAAGTGAGATTGTTGGTAGTTTATTCTTGGGTTGTTTATTAAATTGTGTGATGCAGCCCAGTCTCTTTCGAACTAGCCTCGAACACATCTAGTTAGGTCCGATTTCAAATCCAAGCGGCACGCATCTATGACTCATCCATGTTATGTGCATTATAAGAAACTAGTGGACGCCCGCAGCTTCGCTCGCGTGGAATTAGACATAATAATTGATTCTTCTTAACGCGTTATATTTAGCTCCAGAAATTTGTAATGAATCCGTAAATGTGTTATCCCTATGTTTATTTAACACCCATAAGGGTAACAATTTTACAAACTTTGAATGCCATATAATTTATTTATATCTAATCAACATCCTAAAATATAAACTTTCTCAGGCTCTAGACTATCTGGGTACCAAATTTCATTTAAATTGGTTCAGTAGTTTTGGCGTGAAAGCGAGACAGACAGACAGAGTTACTTTCGCTTTTATAATATTAAGTAAATATCCTTTGCTGTAACATTGAAGGAAAACATCTGGAGGAAATCTACATGCCTGAGAAATTTCTCAAATGCATCCGAAGTTTACCGATCTGAATGCCAGCGTGGTGGACTATGGCCCCATTCCGAGAGGAGAACCCAACAGTGGGTTGTCCTAGAAAGGGTTGTTTGTGGTCGTGGTGATTGCTAAATTGTTCCGCTTAAAGAAAGAAAGGCAATATGCAAATGTGGGCAATAGTAGCTCCAACATAATATAAGACTGTCGAGAGTGGTAACTTTGGCCTCTTTCTCCCTAGTTCAATCTTACTAATTTTGCTCAAATTGTCTGCTAATTAGGGTTTTCAGTTTCCTAATTAATTAGGACATCAGGAAACATCGTGCTTGAATTTCACTTGAATAGAAACCAAAAATCAGCTGCCATGTAACAAGCCTCAACAAGGCGTTAACGGAATTTGAAAGGTTAGTCTAGTTAGTAACAATTAGTAAGTTGTTTATACATAAAATACAACCATGATTCTAGGCTACTTTAGTAAGTCGAGTCGATGTCTATGTGTGGGTTACGTGAGACTGGATCGATGTCGCGCCTGCGCCCAAGCCGCGGCCCGTACAAAGGCTCAGCGGCCGCCCAGTGGATCTCCCCTGTCAAAATAACACTCTTTTCGCGAATATTGCACGCGAATCCGCCGCACCGTTCCGCAATTTGAGTTTCTCAAAGAAATTACGCAAACGCTCCAACAATTCGTTCTCACGTTATTGCGGAAAAATAAGTCGCGGTTTTTCTATGATGCCGTCGCTATAGTCGATTCGGAGTGGGTGTTGGTTAATATAAGTGGTTGATCGGTGACACAGTACCTGAAGATGTAGTCCGGCGGTGCGGGTAAGTCTGGAGTAACAAGTAGCGTTTACTTGTTGCGCCGTGCGAGTTACGTAAGGCGACATTTTAAAATGGTTTAATGACCGAAAGAGGGTGACAATAAGAAGTACGAGTAGTAATGGGTTGTTGGCATGGGTCTTACTTATTAGACGTAGTTTGATTGGGTTGCATTTGTAAAAAAAAATACAGAAGAGTTGGAGAAAGATATCAACTATCAGCTACGTCGTTTTATTGAATTGGTCATTCACAAAGCCATTGGTCATTTTCGTTTCTGCCTATCCAAGACATTTATGTCTGATCTAAATCGGATATGAATGGAATTAACACAGAATTTCTATTTACAGTTCCATCATCAAATTCTCATCACTAATAATGTGATGTATTCTAGTCAAAATTGACCCATATATATATTAAAGGGGTTTAGTTACCGAAGTGATTCATGTCACGATTCTTTTGTGAACCTACGTTGTTACTCTCAGGGACCTATGATGATAGGTAGATACATTATAATTGGGAACGATGTAATCAATACTGGAATCGTTTAACCAATTGAATCCTAATTAAAGAAAGAGTTTTTGTTTGAAAGCACTAATCTCTGGAACTAAGTACCAGTGCTATTTAAAATAAAAAAAATTGTACTAGACAGCCATATATGCTGAATAAATCGTTATTGCCAAGAATGGACAGGTAGATCACAAGCTACATAATACCCAAGTGACAATCTATTTTTAATGTGGCCGAAGTCGCGGGCAGCAGTTATGAATCTATAAAAAAATATTACTTACGGCTATATAATATGATGGACTAAGAGCAAACAGATGTGATTTCACCCTAAGCGTTTATAGGCACTGTATTGGTTGTGCTTCGATTAGCGATCCATCCGGTAAGCTCTCGTTAATCCAACGAGAGCTTACGGATGCTTGATGGATTTTCAGACAAGCGTCGGTAAAAGATACGGGCGTGTGTGTATATGATAGAGTAGGCAGACTTACTACCACAGGTATTAGTTATAATAGTAGGTGTGGTCTACACTATACAGAAGCAAGATTCTTACTCTTGCCGCATATTGGGCCGACCCTCAAGGTTTATTAGAAATCCGCCTTATATTCCATCAGCCTTTATTCTTTCTTTGGTATTGCATAATTTTTCTTGCCACTATAAAATAGTTACCAGTCTTTTTGGCACATACAATTTATTCCCAAATATGTTTTATTTCAACTTTCCGAAGTCCCTGGATTTCTTTTCAATATCAGTACTTACTTACAAATCTTACTGCTTTGACTGCTCTTCGCATGCGGTGGAATGACAGACCCGTTTTTTTAGCTAACATCACATTAAAATTCTATTAAATACCACTTCCATCCACATAATTTTCTGGCGGTAAGTGAACTACCGTTTCAAGTAACAATAGAACTAAGTACTAATGTGATGGTATTGAACTTGAACGAACATTCCAGAATTCCTAATCGTCTGTATTAGATATGTTGTTAGTTGTTAGCTAAGATTTAAGAGAGGATAGCTTTCGTAGGGTGGCGGTAGAATAATTTCAGGATATGATGTGTGGAGTCTTTTTGCGTACTTTTGACGGCTAAACTCCTTTAGGTGTATGTAGCATTGCGGTGGCTATCGAACTCGCCTCTTACTCGAGCGGTCCGGGTTCAAACCCCAGCGGCACGCACCAATGACTTTTCTAAGTTATGTTTTATTTTATTAAGAGTCACCTACCGCAACGATGATGGAAACATCGTGAGGAAAACTTCCATAACGTTTACGAAAGGATGTGAAGTCTGCCAATCCGCACTTGAACAGCGTGGTGGGCTAAGGCTTAATCCCTCCCATTCTGAGAGGAGACCCGTGCCCAACAGTGGGACAAAGAAAGAGTTGTGATGAAGCGTGATTTATCCGTCAATCTTGAACGGTAGGTAAGTTACGCTATACCCCACGTTGAGCTAGTGTCCATCCAAGACGGATCTATTACTTCAATGATTAATGGATAGATTTGAATGATTTTGAAGGTGGTATACATACTTACATCGTAACATCATACACAATGACACGCTCAACAAAGGGTGGTAGTGTTAGTGTGTCATGTGGCACGCCAAATTAAGCATATCGAATTGCGGCCCGGCGGAGAATACCGTGGCCTGAGTTGAATAATTACAACGCAGAGTCTAATTAGGAATCTCTGCCGTAACACTGAAGTGCGTCGTTTTTATTGGTCATAGAAATTGGTAGAAAGTGATCCTCTCTCTCTCTCTCTCTTCAGCCCACATTAGTCCATTGTTGGACATAGGCCTCTCCTAAGGCACGCCACTGTGCCCTATCTTCGGCTCTCCTCATCCACTTGCTCCCGAAAGTGAACCTCTCCTCGGAAATGTTTAATATTCGAACTCCGGATAGATGTAAAACAGCAGCTATCTCCTGCGACGTGTGTAGTAAATAGTAGTAAATGGAATAGGGAGTAGCTTGGTTGATGATGATAATTCCGAAATGTTCCTTGATTTCCTGCTTTGACTTTCTTTATCTGTTTCTGAAATTCGAAACAGAAGCATTCCGCAAGCCATTTAAACATGGTATCATGACAGTTCTAATAAACAATCCTTCTCAAAATTATTGTTGAAAGTTGAGTCTCAACTCACTAGATGACAGATCTGTTTTTAAACATCTGTACACGTTAAAATGTATAATTAGTATAATAAGTTTGTTTTAATGACAGCCATTATCTGATTGTGGGAAGGATAAGTGCACTCATTATTGAAGAATGCAGCGTAATGAAAGGATGATACGCGGGCAAAGGCTTGCTTTACAGTTAGCCGATAAGACGCTCGGACAGTAGGTTTTGACTTGTTAGTTGTAGTTGTTATTTTAACACATGAAATACTTACATTCTATTCCACATACATCATCAATGTAACTACTTGCAGTAATTTAATTGTTCTTGTTTTGTCAGTTTATCGGCTCAGCTACGAGTAAGTCACCGTTACGTCAAGTGAAGTTTGAATTTCAAGAATAGACGGCCTGATGGTTATTTCCGAATGCAACTTTTTCACTCTAGCTGTGTTGTAGTAGACTGCCAAGTATAATTGATGATAGTCTGATTGGTTATGTCGCTTTTGCACATGATATCAAAGAGACAAGTGTTATGTCTTAGCTCTTTCAGCCATTCCCTGTCCACTTACATATGTCAGGAAGTGACCTTCAAATGATTACAATTTCATTAAACCCATTACGATGTATTAGTAAGTCTTATGGGATCAAGTTTCGTAATCTACATTTTTTCGTTCACATACTAACCTGCGTACATTCTCAGTAGATATTTACCGTAAGCCGTAATCCACATTATGTCCGCCAGTTTCTTAATTGGATCGCAAATAGCTAATCAATAGGAAACAGTTGATAAGAGAATCAGTGTCAAGTTAGTGTGTATACTAATTGATGTTATTCAATTAATGATTACATAACAACATAATTAATGACTTGCATACTGATTGGATTGGCGTTGTCGCGTTAGAATTTCTGCAGAGAAGTGCCCTTCTAAGGTCAATGGCGAGTGATGAGATGGTTGAGTGACCATTTCATACAACTTTACACCTTGTACTATTACGTATTCTGTGATTACACAAAGTCCAACTTGCGAATTTCATGTGTAAAAGTAATTGACCTTATGTCGTCAACCTAATCGTAACAATAATAGGGTCACACATGTAGTTTGCTTTAGCCCCGTCTACTTATTGCCGTAAAGAATTAAATGTGTTTGACCGAAGTGTGTTTGACCTCTCCGTAGAATACGGCCGATGCATGTTGCCCCATTGCGGATAGGCATAGTCTGCATAGTCTGCCTTATGTCCTCAAAGACAAGTCGTCTCGCCTTTGAGAACATTAAGTGAACTTTCATGAGGCATGCAGGTTTCCTTGGCCAGATTAGCTGGTGACACTTACGACCGGGCGGGATGCGTACCTAAATAGCATTTTCCAACGTTAAAAAACGGTGGCATTTATTTCGTTATAATATGCTAATAACAGTTACAGCGTTACAGCACAGCGCACAGTGGCGTCTGGCAGCTCACGCGTTGCCGATCGATGTAATTGTATCGGGGGGATCGTGTTGCCGTCGCTTCTCTTGTTCCCATAAAACTAGATAGACTAACCTTAGACTTCCAGTAGCGTTGTTGGGTTCGAATCCAAGGATATTTAAAAGGCTGATTTAACATAAGATAAGAAGAAACATGGGCTTTAATTGTGATGTTTTCTTGGCTCGATCAATCACAATTAGGTAATCCAGTCATGCTGGAGACTATAAGAATCTTAGATTTTATAGAATCGTCTACTTTTTGAATAGCAGAATAGCTATTAAAATATCAGAAAATAAATGGAAAAAAGTTTTGAACAAAATTTACTATTCATACATTTAGTATGGGACGACTTTTCAGATGACATCTCCATAATGGATTGACTATATGATTATTGATTTATTTATCTACGTCCCGAATAAACCCAACAAGCATTAAAACATCCGACAAGAATTACTATTAAGAACGATGCCGGGAATATGTTATTTAGGGATGCTTTTATGTTGTAGAATTAGTTAAATGCGACATAAAAACGTACATATAAGTAGAAATTCACGATGACGAAGTATTAATGCGTAAAGAAGATCGCGGGAATAGCTAGTATATTATAAACTGATGTATTTATAAGCCTCAGTATAAACTAGGGGAGAAGGGGGGAATAAGAGTCAGTGGGTAATGCGGGTCAGTTTAAAATAAACAGAACGCAGCACAGAATATGGCTATGTCGCACGGGGCCCCCCTCCGCACCTCCACCACACATGCGAACACGGCGGACCGCTAGTGGCGCTCGTGTTATTGGCAGAGAGACAAGTGTCACAAGAGAGAATTTGGTATAAAACTATCGAAATTTTGATTGAAAAAGTAAGTATTTACTACAGTTTGTTTTAAGATTAAAGTTATTTTAAGTTGTTGTATCGTAATTGAACTTAGAGATAGTGATTCGTGTGATATTAATTTGTAATGTTTTTTGAGTTGAATTTTGAATCCTAATCGAAAACTGTCATTGGGGTAAATAGAGTCAGGTGACTCGTGACCCATAACCCGCACTATCTTGTAGTATGAACTATATTTGTAAAATGTTTTTATTCATTTCAGATGCCAAGTAACTGGAAAAGAAAGACGTCTATAGCATGTTTGAGTGGTAGGGACTTGCTGGCGGTATATGATATGCCTTGAAGAAGGAAAGTCAAGAGAGGTGTGGTACCGCTGCCGTCTCTCTCGGTATTATTGTGATTTTTGTCATAAATAAGTAGTTATAATATAATATAAACTTTATTGATTGATAGACGTTTATATTTTGTTGATTTTTTGTTTAGAAGTTTGGTCTCGGATTACTCCTAGGATTGACTCCCATTACCCGCATATGTGGGTAACTAGAGTCAAAATTTGTTTTTTGTTTTTTAATTTTTGTAGCGTGTTTGATGATGATAGCCAAAAATTACCAAAGCTACTTGATACCTCATTAGTTTAAGATTTATAATTAAAATAGGCAAAATAAAAGACCGATTATTTATGACTTAAACAATGTGTTTTTCTTAAGTGACTCCCATTTCCCCCATCTCCCCTATTATCCGCCCATTGAATATGTTGAAAACCTCCCATATATTTTGCGAGCCTTACGAGAACGCTTTTATATCATGAAACTACGACTCGTTATTTTTGTCTTTCGAAGACATCACCGTACCCTTATTTGAGATATTATTAGGAACATCTTTAGTTACACCCTCAACCCTCCACCCTTATTACAGACTTAGTAAGGGAATGCCGCTAAAGCTTTGACTTTTGCAGGCAAAGAAATACAGTTATACATAATACAGAACATGTATCTCGCATATTAAGATAATTCGCTGCGAAATTTTGTTACTTAAAGGGGTGTAGGTTATGCTTTCAACTTAACGGTCTCGAACTATGAAAGGCAATACGTTCAGTTCAGATATAATCTTACCTACACATGTATTACCTACACTCTCCACATTATTAGAGCAAGGCCCATTCGACGATAGATAAGTTTGAATATATGTATTTCTTTTATTAAAAATCAGCTTGCAATAGATACATATTCTACAGTAATATTTGCTTAGAACTCAACCTATTCAATAGAAAAGTACACTCGTAGTAGATAGATCCGTAGTTAGTTCTCAAATCCAACGGAACTTGCTTTCAACTTAACGGTCTCGAACTATGAAAGGCAATACGTTCAGTTCAGATATAATCTTACCTACACATGTATTACCTACACTCTCCACATTATTAGAGCAAGGCCCATTCGACGATAGATAAGTTTGAATATATGTATTTCTTTTATTAAAAATCAGCTTGCAATAGATACATATTCTACAGTAATATTTGCTTAGAACTCAACCTATTCAATAGAAAAGTACACTCGTAGTAGATAGATCCGTAGTTAGTTCTCAAATCCAACGGAACTTTTATTGGTCGGTTCTTTTTTTTCGACATAGCCGGATGGTCTCTACATTGTTCTAATTTGAATTGTTCCAATCCATCAAATTAAATTTAGCAATCCTAGTAAACTATAGCTTAGATAGATCCTTTCATGAATCGTGAATGTGTAATACACACACTGAATAACTCTTAAAAACAGAGACAAACAGCAAATACAGTTGAAAATATATTCCTGTTGTAATAAAATTGTGGCCCTACTTGTTCGTTAGGCTATATGAAATAAAAATAAAATCGAATGTTAGTCACACAAACCAAAAGTAAGGGTCAACACGCTTGAGAGTCCGTCTTGCTCGGACTACGAAAGGTTTGCTTTTGTTCGGATGATGGTAAGAAATGACAAGACAGTAGAGTTACATATTTAGAGCGAACTCGGAAACAGATTCAAATTAGGCTCCATAGCCTGGCTCGTAATGGAACGCGAAAGTCCGCTAAACATAAATACACGAGGGCGTGAGTTGAGTTCTCAGTGCTTTGAACCGTCTCGCTTCGGCTACGAAAGGCTATGCGTTGAGATACCATCTGGTGTACATATACTACATGCATTGTCCTCGGCAATGCTCCCACTTCACGTGACAAGTTCGTATCCCCATTTGAGTCATTCGATATTCGAGCTTTGCTCTTTGTTGTGTATCCCAATTTTCCATTGAGATTTTAGATTTGGTTTGTTTTGTATTGTAAGCTTTTATTCACGCTACTAGACAGGTTCGAACTAGGCACACCTTATTGACATATTAATATGCGTAGAAATGTAAACAACGGTATCTATTAGAATCATATTATGTGGGTGTATATGTCAAATCAATTTCCCTCATAAAGGTTTGCACAACATTGTTATATGAAGACACGGTTATCAGACAAGCTATAATTTTTAATACTACAGTACAGTAAAAAAGTTAAACACATCAATCAACGGCTTATTAATTATTTTTTAAATTAACCTAATGAATCTGCGAAGATGTCAATTCATTATGAAAAATTACATTAAAAATTCTTTGTATGAGGTTAGCTGGAGATATAAACATAATCTGCAGTTATACGTAATTACTTCCTCCAGCATCATTTTGTGAACGAAATGCGGAAAATCGCAAGTTTCCACTCAAATGACATTGGTCTACATAAATTTTGACGAGGGTTTGCATCCGTCGCTTTATGTCTTTCGGGGTCTCTGTCGAAACCTTGACCCGCGACGAAAGTGGGGCGCCGAGCCCGCTCCGTCCGTGATTACATGCTTTGTTTGCCGCTGGAGGAAGTCGAATAGGGCTGTCTCGTTTGCGATGCTAAATGGCAGACATTAGCGGAATGAATGCTGAATGCGCCGAGTTCGTCGGTACGTTGAATTGAATCTCGCTCGCGCTTTGTCGCCCCGAGATAATGGGTAGGGTTGCACGATTCTAAATAAGGGTGTTATGAAGAACTCTCAGGCATGCAGGTTTCCTCACGATGTGTCCTTCGCAGTTATAGCAAGTCACATTTAATTTCTTAAATCGCACATAACTTAGAAAAGTCACTGGTGCGTGCCGCGTGGGTTTGAAACCGGACCGCTCGAGTTAGAGGCGAGTTCGATAGCCACTGCGATGACACGCTGTTCTTCATAATAGGAATGCGAAGTCTGCCAATCCGCACTTGGCCGGCGTGGTGGACTAAGGCCTGATCCCTCCAATTCTGAGAGGAGACCCATTCCCAACAGTGGGAAAAAGAAAGGGTTGTGGTGAGATAAGGATGACCTTGAAAGCTGTAGAAGTGCTCTAGGTGTAATTAAGATCGATCGATGTAAACAAATCTAAGTGCGGCTTGCGCTTTTTACTTTTCTTTATGTTTCTTCTATGCTCATCGAAACTCTATAATGATTATGACGAATGCTGGCATGGCATTGGATATGAACTTCGGCTGCAGTAGATGATATGAACTGAAACAAACTTTTTGTAAGTTCCATTAGTCGCCAGTAAATTTCGTCATTGATAGGACGTATGTAAAAAAATGTAAAAATGAAGACCTATCTAGTGTGAAAACCCACTACCCGTCCAATATGAATTCCCTCTCGTTTTTGTTTTCCTGCCTTTTTCTTGTTTCACTTCCTGTCGGAGAACGTGTCGGTAGAGCAGAAGTTATCTTAGTATGCGCTGAGCAATGGTTCTAAAGCGGCTTGAGTTTGGATATTTTGGACTTAGCTGATGATATTCTTTGACCAGTTGTCTTACAAGCTAAAAAAAGAGTTTTACGGTCTCGCTTTTGTATTCATTTGACTGAGACATGATAACAAATCCCATAGCCATTTTGTTTGTTGTTTATGCGTCAAGTACAAGACATCCTAAGTGACTTAAATATAACAAACGATGAATATGTATGTAAAAAGAAAACAATAAGAAGCTTGTAGGTAATTTTTGGGAGCGTCCACAGTATTTGTACTGTGGACGCTTGTGGCTTGCGTCGATTCAATGTAATCGACAGAGTTAAGCAACGACGGGCGCGGTCGGTTTGTGGATGGGTAGTGGAAAAAATTCATGGGCGTTACCGTGCTTCGGAGGGCACGTTAAGCCGTCGGTCCCGGTTGTAATCCATGGTGAAAACAATCTTTAAGCCTTGTCGAAGACCGAGTGGCTTGAGAACGACACAGGGCTGGCCACTAACCCCTCCACCAATCCGCATTGGAGCAGCGTGGTGGAGTATGCTCTAGCTAGACCTTCCGCAGAATTGTCTGGGGGAGACCCGAGCCCAGCAGCACGTCTATGGGTTGTAACAGGTAATTTTTAACTGACTTCAAAAAAGGAGGAGGTTCTATGTTCGGCTGTACTTATGTATATTATTATTAAAGTATTGTTCCCTTATTGGGCTTGCGCCATTGCCGACGCTACCGAGTTACTGCAAAAGCGTTATTGGCTTCCGTAGCAAGATTGCCTCTACTGGATGACTTCCGATCGGAGATGGTGATATTGCGGATTTACGAGCTTAGATCCCGCCGCGGTAAAATATGTTACGTCTGCTATAAATTGCAAGATTTTATGTCGTTTAAATTGCCCCGGTCGCACTGCAGGATTAAAAGTCACAGTTTCCGGTAACATGACTAGTGCTGTGCGTGTGTTGTGCAGTGTGCTGTAATTTTTTTTAAAATGTGTTCAAATTCAAATTCAACTTTATATCCCAGTCAACCCTGGGTGGATAATGAAAAAGTGAGGCAGATGATAACTGATAAATATTGTACTGTATATTGTGCGTTCCATAATGAAGTCGTATGTATGACTATTATGTAAGGGATAAGAAAATTAGCTATATTGCTTGATTGGTTCACACTAGCTGGACCGTCGATATCGGGATAGGGCATTTATATTCTGGTTTCCTATTTTATTTTCACATTAAAGAGATATTATCTTCTACTTAAAGGTACTAAAATATATACACGGGCCAAATAAATACCGGTCATAAACGGGATACAGCAAATCACAGTTGTGCTCGCATATTTGTTACTTCGAGGTTATAAGTGTGATGTTCCATCCATCATTCCAACGAAGTTATATGTTTCATTTGACATTAGTGGCTGTAAGCTAAAATTGGAATCTTAAGTTTATGTATGATAAAGCCGCTAGATGTGACAACTTAAAATATCTTTGCTATGCACTATATAAAGCCGAACCACAGAATACAGATTTCAAAGGCAATATACGGCAGTCAGTAGGTAGGTAGAGGTACGTATCACCGTTTCATGAGACGCCACTCCGAATGGAACTCATTTCCTATCCCGCTCGTCAGCCCTGTCTGGGTATTTGACGCCCATTCACGAATGAACGTGACTGGCCTGACGGAATATTAATTAAGAATGGACGTTGGGAGGCTCTGTTTATTGTTCTATGTGTAGGTCTAGAATACTTTTTAACTAGGCTTTGGAAACTATACCGGCGCTGTTTAATTCAGTAACACAATTAAAATTTTGTTCATAAGTGCAACGTATTTACATCCATCCATCAATCAGCCTTTTAAGGTCCACTACTGGACATAGGCCTGTCCTAAACGACACCACTCCGACCGGTCCTGTGCATTATGAATCCCGGTTTTTATTCACATACGCGAAAGAAAATGTTTTTGTTTTTCGGTTGCTGAACACGAAGGCATAACTAATGTAAAGAGATGAAAATACAGTAACCGCTTGTCAGCTGAATGATCTCCGTGTATCAGAAGGCCTACAAAGCACATAATCACACAATGTATATTACATGCGCAATTTATACTTTGTGTAGACAAAATTAATACAGTTATTTTTGACCACTCTTTCAGGGCGAATTATAATCTACATAAAATAGGATTTTCATCAATTTGAAATGGTTGTTAGTCTCGGTCGAATCGGATCTAATCATTTTCTTTTATTTTAGTCTGTACTGTTCTTTAAATTTAGAATGGTAAAGAAATTATTGGTAACAGGTCAAGCAATGTAGTCATGGATGGCCCTAATTATAACAATGAGCTTAAAAAATTTACGGACCGGCTTCATCAAGCTCTGACGAATGCGCAGAAGTCGAAATTAAGGTATCGTCTCGCTTTGGGCGAGCTGGTTGTCAGTCGTAAGCGCTGATCGGTTCGCCAGCCGTATTATGTCCCCCACACTGATACCATACACTCAGTTATCCCCTCCGAATGTCGTTCGGAGCCACACTTTCGTGCCGACAATTTTACCCTGATACACGTGACCTGACACGGGTAACAATTGTATTACAAACGTGTCTAACAAATAACAGATTGTCGTAGTCCTAGTCTACCGATTATCTTAGTCCTATGCTGTACTTGTTCCAGACGAGGGCGGCGGCAGTTCGGAGTCGCGGTCAGACAGCAGCGAGGACGAGGTGACCGAGCACGTGGCGCGCGCCGCCCCGCCCCCCGCCATGGCCGCTGCCAGGGCTCAGGTATGCCAATCTCTCATTCTTTCTCTTTCTCTCTCTCTCTCTCTCTCTCTCTTTTTCTCTCTCTCTCTTTCTCTCTCTCTCTTTCTCTCTTCGGCCCACACTGGTCTACTGTCACTGAGGTCCTACTAGGCTAGGCACCCCCACTGAGCTCAATTTTCGGCTCTTTACATCCATTTTCTCCACGCCGCCTCGCCAACTAGCAGGAGGTCGTCCCACACTACGTTTGCCTAAACGCGGTCTCCAGCAGCCGTTTACTCCAACAAATATTTCAATAAAAAGTATTGATATAAGATTGTTTACCAAATGAGACAACTCAAGAGAAACGGAGTATAGACAGGGTAATTTTAAATTAAAACAGTATAGAACCGTTTAAAAAACGTCACGGACGTCTAGCGTTAGCTATGGTCAAGATGACTATAATTGCTCATTTTATAATAATGGTCATAATAACTATTGCTGGGATACGTGAAATATAAGCAAGAATCCAAAGAGGTTAACTTTCACAGAAGTGAATGAAATACAAACAAAATAATCAATTTCTTTAATTGATTATTTTGTCTGCTTAATCTGATAAATTTATTTTATTGGCTTATACCTACAGGGCTTATAAGATTTATTAAAATTGATACAAATCAAGCAAATGAGCGGTCATTTAGACCATTTGGATTCATTACAATTGTATCGGAGGTAAGTATTTGGGTCATTGTATTCTCGATGACGTAATGTGCCGGTAGTTAATTATTTTCAATGGCTTTTGATTATTTGAAATTAGTTCTCAAGCTCGTTCGATTGGTTTATTTGATGTGGCTAACTCATTATTTATTGGACATCGACGATTTGCATTAAGATTATGTATTTACTAGTGGACGCCCGCAGCTTCGCTCGCGTAGAATTAGACCCATTACCTGCGTTCGGGTTGCCCAGTTGACTTCAAAAACGGCAGTTTCATACTAACTTTGCACCCCCGTTTTACCCCCTTAGGGGGTGAATTTTCAAAAATCCTTTCTTAGTGCTCCCCTACGTTATAAAAGGAACCCCTGTGCAAAATTTCAAGTTTCTCACCCTTATAGTTTAGGCCCTGCGTTGATATGTCAGTCAGTCAGTCAGTCAGTCAGTCACCTTCTCCTTTTATATATATAGATTTCCGTTGCTACGTTTACAGCTTGTAAATTGACAGCATTGTTGCACTCTCTTAATTCCACACAGAAACATAAAGCATAGGTAAATCACATCGTCGTGAACATTACGAAAACTTCCTGGCGTCAACGTGTAATGGGTCAAGGTAAACTATTACCATCGCGCCTGAACGCTAATCCTCAAGATTGTCGTGACAGGGGCATCCGACCCTTCCTGATAATTTCCTGTTGACAAGAGCCATGTTGCTGATACTAAGGCGTTGAGATGCTTAGGTGGAATTCATCATACCTTTTTATAGTTTATGGAATTAGCATACGAGCATAAAGCATAAGACCGCCTTTTTGCCACCACTGGTCATCGTTTGTGTTTTTTATAGAATTTTATGTATTGTATTATTGTGGTGTATTGTGGTGTGTATTTTATTATTGGGCATCCGACCCTTCCTGATAATTTCCTGTTGACAAGAGCCATGTTGCTGATACTAAGGCGTTGAGATGCTTAGGTGGAATTCATCATACCTTTTTATAGTTTATGGAATCAGCATACGAGCATAAAGCATAAGATCGCCTTTTTGCCACCACTGGTCATCGTTTGTGTTTTTTATACAATTTTATGTATTGTATTATTGTGGTGTACAATAAAGAGTATATTTATTTGTACGAGCATGCATTACCACCGGTCCGTTGCCGCCCTGTCAACCTCGACAGACCTCGAACAATAGGTACTGATAGGAGTCCCGTTCAAAGTGTATTCATTTCTTCTATTTTTTATTGTGCATTAAATAAATAAATGAATATTGTGCCACCTAATGGTGGCAGCTAGTAGTTAACGTCTATAGTTGTTGTTGTGATCGACTGAGTTAAGCAACGGTAGGCGCGGTCGGTTTTTGAATGTGTGGGTGACCGCTACATTGGCGCTACCTGTCTCGGAGGTAGGGCTGCCATCCGTCCGGGTTTCCCCGGATTTGTCATAGTTTGGAGGGCGTCCGGGGAGCGTCCGGGCGGGGTTTTAATTTTAGTCCGGGTGAAACCCGGACTAAAATAAATGTCCGGGTTATCGATCAGATCCCAGATAATTTATGTAGGTACCTAAATAAAAACTATGGGTTAGGTTTAAGCATGGCATGTGTTCGCAAATACATAAATCGACGGTCCCTACGTACATAAGGTCAAGTCAAAAACCGAGGTTTTCAGGAGAGCGTAATTTGTGTTCAACACGCCCTAGAAATAATTCTATGACAAATAATAAATATTTTCTTTCTACAATATTTTAACAGTTTTAAGAGCTTTATAATGCTATTTACACATATTTTATTTTTTTACGTTTTCTTGTAAAAACTGATGGATGACCGTTTCTACGCCGATAATAAAATAGAAGTATGTCAGTCATGTCTATGTTACCTTTTTATACGCAGGAAACAAAAAAACAGTATCTGATATAGAATTTAAATAAAATGTTTTATGAAAATGTAGGATTATGTTACTATTTTTAAATCAATACGTTAAACATCCTGAAATCGTCACCCATGGATATAAAAAGTACCTACTTCAATGACGACATATCACTTTATACGTGGTTTTAGTCATTCGGGGTAGGACTATTCTTGTAATGTAATAAAGACAAGTCTTTTAAAATTATCAGGTTTGTGTTTTATTAAATAAACAAGGTTTATAATTTATAAATTCAACATTATTTATTATTAAAAAACAATCTTCTTAGCATCTAAATAATAGGTAGGTACATACCTATAGACTCACTGAAGTAGGAAAGGAACTAAACATAAAAAATCACTAGTTCTTTTAAAACTAAAGAAAATATTCTTAATTGTACGAAAAAATAAAAAGTTAAACATATTTTCATTTAATTTTACTAACTGAATAACTAATATTGGGTTTGTTTATCTTTTATTTAATACCTAAGGGAAAAAAATAAAGCAAAATTACTCAATTGACGTCACAAGAACGATTAAACATACTATTTCATGCAAAAGAGGCTTAAAATTAAAGTTGTTTTTTTATCGAGTATGGAGTAAAATATATTTTAATGAAGTTGTAAGTGGTTGAAAAAAGTATTGAAATGTCCGGGCCGAAAGCTCCAAAATCCGGGGAACTTACGCCTCCGGTCCTGGGGGGCAGGTTTTAGAGATGGCAGCCCTACTCGGAGGGCACGTTAAGCCATCGGTTTTGGTTGTTTATAATGGTACAAACAACTGCTAAGCCTTGTCGAAGACTTTCGGGTGGCTTGAGAACATTCGACACCTGGTTTGGTATCTTACCCCTCAACCAATCCGCATTGGTGCAGCGTGGTGGAGTATGGTCTAGACCTGTCTTTGGGGGAGACCCGTGCTAGGTAGTGGGACGTCTATGGGTTGTAGCTCCCAAGCACATAGTAGCAAGCACATTAACCTGTAGTGACAACCCTACCAAAATAGGTAACAATTTTGCACGTTCAAGAAGCTTTGCCTCTGTTTATCTACTTTGTGTCGCAAGCAAGTAGTTAGCTGGCTGGTTGTAAGGCTGGCCGAATCGATATGTACTCGTACCTACTAGGTCTGTGTTTTTAATGACAATGAATTGATTCTTATTCATTTGATTATAATATTCCCGGCCCTTCTGTCCACAGGTGCCCACGATAAGCGTGACTCCGCACAGCCCGGGCGTTTTGGACGACAGCTTGCAGCAACTGAGGCGGCTTCATGCAGCCGTCCAGCGAATGCGAGCGGCACCGCTGCCCTTACTGGTAACACTTGATTGTCCTACAGCGTCCTATCACGTGATTGGTTGTTCTACGGCGTGGTAGCACGCGATTGGTTGATCAATCGGATCATCCAAGCGTCGTTACATTATTTCTTGAATGAAATAATGCCTAACTAGCATTATGTAACTCTAAAAAAATTTTTTTAAAAAGCTTTTATAACTTTTATTTTTATTTTCATTCATTGTCATCGGAACCTAATATGTGTGCCAAATTTCAACTCGATAGCTTCAGTGGAAGTGGGTGAAATATTGATTGCAAGATTCCAGGACATACATACATACGAGTGAAGTTGAATAAAAGCTTTTAAAAAACGAATGACTTTTCTTCTGTAGGTTTTCATGGTAGGCTTTGACATGGGGTTGTTCAAAAAAAGCGTAAAAGGAGATTTACTTCAGGGCCGGCGATGCATTGGTGTTGCAAGTGTGACTTACCATCAGGTGCCACTTACCATTAGGTGGTCCGTCAGCTTCGTTAGGCAGCAGTCAGCAGCAAAAATCTTGCTTCCCACGAGACCTCTGCAACAAGTCCTTTTTAATATAACTGAGGAGCGACGTATTTTTGTCTATACTAATATTATAAAGAGGAAAGATGTGTTTGTAATGTTTTTACACAAAAACTGCTGGACCGATTTAAAAAATACTTTCACCATTAGAAAGCTGCATCTTCACTGAGTGACCATAGGCTATATAATATTACTAGGTGTAAACGAAACTATTGTTATGTCTAATTCGACGCGAGCGTAGCTGCGGGCGTCCACTAGAATCAAATAAATATTGAGCTGGTGAAGTAAAGTGGTCACAGCCATGTCACAAATATTTTATTTACTCACATAATGGTTAAGATACAGTAACTAATAAATCCTTTAAATTCCGTCAATACAATAACATGTAGCGTCATTAACGTCATTTCACATCAGCATTTAACATCAAGAACATGTGGCTTAACTTAAGACTATTTTTTCTCGCTCGCAGTCAACGGGCACAGCCAGCCGGCTGAGCACATCGTGTCCATCGCTATGCAAAGATGGCGTGGTGGAGCAGGAATGCGCCTCGCCGACGCATCTAGACTTCTACCCTCAGAGTAGGAAGGGAAGCGGTGAGTAATATGCATTAAAATATTAATTAACACAGTTTTTTCCTTGCATTTAAATTGCAAGGAAAAAACTGTGTTCATACATGTGCCTGATACAGGAGTATAGGAACTTCCTTACTAAGCTCAGATATACCAAAAAATCTTCAAAACTTAATGTGTATGAAGAGACTGAATGACTGATTTCTACTTATTTCGTTTTGCCTCGCCTTCTCAGCAGCGACTACGTAAGCCGAAGTCCGAAACACATAGGAGGTGCAATCTCAGTATTTTAGGGAGAAGTAAATCTCTCGGTCTTGTAGCGTCCATAGCCCAGTGGCTCGCTTCGATTCAATGTGATCGAAAGTGTTAAGCAACGACGGGCGCGGTCGGTTTGTGGATGGGTGACCGCTAGTGGCAAAATTTCATGGGCACTACCGTGCTTCGGAGGGCACGTAAAGCCGTCGGTCCCGGTTGTTTTCAATGCTGGAAACAGTCGTTAAGCCTTGTCGAAGACCTTCGGGTGGCTTGAGAACATTCGACACTGGGTTGGCCACTAACCCCTCCACCAATCCGCATTGGAGCAGCGTGGTGGAGTATGCTCTAGACCTCCCGCAGAAGTGTCTGTGGGAGAGACCCGTGCCCAGCAGTGGGACGTCTATGGGTCGCAGCGAAATTTCTCGGAGTCTCTGAGCCCAGTTCGGTGACGCTGTAGAGGCCAATAGAGTTATCAGCAACTCATGAATCCATGTGAAAAAAAAACTTACTGGTTATGACTGACCACCATGAATATGTCGTGAATGTATCCATACCTGGAACATTGAACCGATGCATGCGTTTTCGATTTTAGAATTGTAACCTTTCATTGTGCCGAGATAAATCACTTTTGCCTGATTTTGGCAGTCAAATCTGGTTTTGTCCGGATTATGAGATTTAATTGTAACATATAGAACATGCTACATAGCAGAAGCCTATGTGTTCCGTCAGTGGACCACAAAATGCTGATGGATGATGGGATAGAAATCCATTTTTAGTACATAATTAAACATGTAAAATTATTTGACACGGGTGGAGCAGCGGGGAAATCTAGTATTTAATATTACTGAGAATAATGTATACTAATATTATAAAGAGGAAACATTTGTTTGTAATGTTTTCAAACAAAAACTAATGGACCGATTTCAAATATTCTTTCACCATTAGAAAGCTGCATCTTCACTGTGTGACATAGGCTATATAATATTATTAGAAGAAGAAGAAGATATTTATTTTTCACACAAAACAATATAGGTACAATCGACAAATTAAAAATGAACTTAAAGCTACTTAAACTACTTATGCACAGTGTTATGCGTGAAAAAAAATATTATTAGGTGTAAACGAAACTATTGTTATGTCTAATTCCACGCGAGCGAAGATGGGGGCGTCCACTAGTTATTAGTATAAAACATGAAGGTGTAACTGCAGGTGAATCTCGGACATGGAGCATGTGGGAGCGCCGCGACGAAGGCCGGCGCAGCTCGTGGGCGGCGCTCGAGCCCACGCCCCGCCCCGACGCGCAGCGGCCCCGCAGCTCGGGGTATGGTGGATTAATGGCGGCTTGAGAAGTATCATCAGTGTGTCGCCGGCCTAGAATGCGACCTGCTTTTACACCTTTGATGGGCCTACTTCAAAAAGGGCCGATAAACTGAGAATTACGATAGGAAATCGTTAGATGAAAGAACAGACCATGTGGTGGTCAGCAAATAGGAGGGACCTATGTACCTACTGCATTGTAGCGTGTGTTTGATGGATGGATAAATTAATGGGTACTAGATACTGGTTATTTAGCGGTACTTACATAGTTACCGCACCAATAAATTCGAGAACAGGTCCTTTTATAGATATAGATCACATCATAGTAAGCATTCGGTTGAACTGATGGTAAGTGGTCACCACAATCGACGTAATAACCGCTATAAGCTATTTTTAAAGCGGGAGAAGTCGCGGGCAACAGTTAGTGGTGTATAAGCTCTGAACACTACTCTACTCTACTCTTCTTCCAGGGGACTAAACGGGCACAGCGCTTCCTTGTCCTCGATGGAGTCAGAGGGCGAAGTCCCACGGCCCGTGCGCCATTCTACGCATTCACTCAATGATAATGATCTCGCTGTGAGTATTGCACGTGTCATTTATATAAAAACTTGTCATCGGAAACATTGTATAAATGATTTTTGTATTCATTCGCCTAGGTAGTCTTATTTTAATTTTTTAAATGGTACGTTATGTATTAGTATGCTCTAGACCTCCCGCAGCTGCGTCTGTGGGGGAGACCCGTGCCCAGCAGTGGGACGTCTATGGGTCGCAGCGAACGTTACCAAGGACTCATAAATCACAGACATCTGAACCTCTCGATAGGTGTTGTAGAAGAATGTGATGGCGTGGAAATTTTATTTTAAACACTTTCATACCCGCGGATTGTTGATACAACGATTCATACACTTTAGTTGCAAGTGACGGACTTGTTGTTGTGTTGTTCTTGTGTGTCTGTCACCCGCAACACAGGCCTGTCGCGTAGGCGTGAGTGTGTATAAAAAAGATAGATAGATAGATTAACTCTTTATTGTACACCAAGACATACAGGAACAGTTACATGGAATAAGGATTAAATACTACATACAATATCCTGGCCTTATCGCTAACTAGCGATTTCTTCCAGGCAACTTTACTGGCAGAAAAGAATAAATAAACAGAACTCAGAGAATAAATTTAAATCTTACATTAAAGAAAAACTCCTTAATAAAGCTTTCTATAAAATTAATGAAAACTTGAACAATAGAAATGCTTGGTACGATGTATCTCCAGCTCCACTTGCTCAAATAAAATGTAATGTGATCAAATTATAAAAATTGTAAATTTTGAAAAGAGTAACTATCGAGTTTCTTGTCGTGTTCTTCTCGGTGGCATTAACTATGTGAACCGGCGGTAGATAAAAAATGTTATGACGTTCATTAAGCATATACAAAATACCATATAATGAAAAATAAATGAATCTGAGTCTGAATCTGAAAAGCGATGTGTACCAGGCGAGCATAACTCACAAGTGTCACACCATTAGTAGGACTAATCTTCTGCAGTATTCTTCGCTTTCTAGAATTTGTACAGACTACAACATGTTAGCTGTAAAATTGAAACTGTGGATATATTCAACGACTCTGTTCTCGGCCTCAAAAAAAAATTGTGTACACATTTCCTTATCTAGAAATTGATGTTTACATTTTTTAATTTTTTATTTTCCCTAGCTTTTTGGTTGTTTAACTAAATTAAAATATATATAAATTAAATTAACATGTATATTGCGTTAGGTAAGAAGTTATATTTATTGCTTGGTACTGTAATTTTGCATTATTTTGTGTGAATGTTGTACATGCCTATAATTGATGTTCATACCTACCCTATACCTCTGATATGTTATCTGTAAATGTTTGTATGTAACGTTGTTGGCGTGTCTTATAAAATAAAATAAAATAAAAGTGTCTGTTATCAGAAGGAGTTCGAGAAGGTGACGGCGGCGTTGCGCGCCGGCGCGGTGTCCAGCCCCGCTGCGGCCGCGGCGGCCGGCTCCCGGCTGGTGGCGCGCCTGCCGCTACAGAAGTCGGTCTCCACGCCGAGTATTGTGGCTGCTATACAGCCACCTCAACCCCAGCCGGCGCCTAATGCGTGAGTAACTAGAAAATTGAATAATCTGGTTTATGAACTTTAATTCGTGATTATATGGTGCGTTCGCCCAACGGGTTGGCTTCAGCATAATACATGTTCGTACATGTCCGGTTGGCGACCCAACTCCGACTCGCGGTGTGTGAACGTATCATAGATAATATATTCGTAACATAAAAAAGATTAGAATTTTTTTTACTTATTTAAAAAAACACAATAATAATTATGAAATATTAGGATTTAGGAATTTTTATTTTTCGGTACATTTCTTTTTAAAATCAACAAGCCTTATCCGTATCAATTTTAAGTCATTTTCTAAAGAAAATGTCTTAAAATTAGACTACGTACTTAGACTACGGAATAAAATAAATTTAATTTTTTGCATGATAAATTAATGTTTAATATTAACTTACAATTTTATTTAATATGCATGTGAGAGTTCATTTTGATTTTGCAAGCACTGTTCGCTTCGCTCAAATCGGCACAGTAGGTATACCAGTTTGAATACATCGACTGGCAATGAATTTATGTTTGTTATAAGCACTAATTTGTGGAACTGTCATCTTCAGCCATTTTGTGAAAATCGTTATACAAATAGCACTTGGAAACAGATTTTACGTTCAGACACATTGTGAAGTGTCCCTTTAATCATCATCAAAAATTATCTTCAAATCATTTTCTATTATTATGATTTTTAAGACATGTCAAAAGGGTGTTAAAAATGGGGTTTTTACATATACTTAAGCTCAAAACGAAAACATGTATGGCTGGGGCGACAGCAACATGCACGCATTGTACGTCTCGCTCGGTGTTAGCTTGTCCGCGGGCGGTGCGAGCGAGACGGAGAGCGACGACGACGCGTCCGCGGCGACGGTGGGCGCCGTCGCGCAGCTGCCGGGCAGGCGCAACAACACGCACCAGGAGCACTTGGGGCTGCATCGGCTGGCGTTTCTGGAACAGTGAGTGGACTGTACGCTGCAGCATCGTGCGTCCCGCTCGGTGCTGCTGGTCCGGGGGTAGTGCGAGCGAGACGGAGAGCGACCTGGGCGAGGTGGAGAAGCTTCCGTGCAGGCGCAACAACACGCACCAGGAACACTTGGGGCTGCATCGGCTGGCGTTTCTGGAACAGTGAGTGGACTGTACGCCGCAGCATCGTGCGTCCCGCTCGGTGCTGCTGGTCCGCGGGCAGTGCGAGCGAGACGGAGAGCGACGAGGGCGAGGTTGCGAAGCTGCCGGGAAGGCGTAACAACACGCACAAGGAGCACTTGGGGCTGCATCGGCTGGCGTTTCTGGAACAGTGAGTGGACTGTACGCCGCAGCATCGTGCGTCCCGCTCGGTGCTGCTGGTCCGGTGGTAGTGTGAGCGAGACGGAGAGCGACGAGGGTGCCGTCGTGCAACTGCAGGGCAGGTGCAACAACACGCACCAGGAACACCTTTCATAGGAGAGCTCTTATAGCTTTTTCAGCACATGATTCCTGACGCTGCATCGGTTGAGGTGAAACAAGTGTTTACTTTAAGAACTTCATCGCTGCGACCCATAGACGTCCCACTGCTGGGCACGGGTCTCCCCCATAGACGCAGCTGCGGGAGTTCTAGAGCATACTCCACCACGCTGCTCCAATGAGGATTTGGTCACAATAGTTGCAAACAGGTCAAGGGGCATTTATGTGTCTTCTGTCACTTATATATTAATATGATCTGAAGATAGACTTTTTTTGCATCGTTTCTCACACGGCCAGACTTGCTGATGTATGCTGACTGCTGTGCTGATGCTGACTGTACGTGAGTAATATTTCCAAAGTACTTCTTTATTTTTAAAAATTAATTATTCACAGTCAACAAACATTACTTTACTTACATTATTACAATAAAATGTAAGCATGTATTTCACAGAGCTTTGCTTACTGTTTGTTCGTCACCATTGTTTTGTTTTTTAGTTTGCATGTTAGGGTACAAAACTTTAGTGATAGCGTTTATTTTTTTAATTGTGATTATTTTATGCACAGAGCGGCGTATGATCAACATGCTGAGAAGAGACGCAAACGTGGCAGTTTGTTCTTCAGAAAGAAGAAGGTATGTATGTTTAATCCGCTTAGGAAATTAGATAGATAGATAGATTAACTCTTTATTGTACACCAAGACATACAGGAACAGTTACATCGAATAAGGATTAAATACTAATTATTAGCAGGAAAGACTAGCCTGTTGAGAAACACGTACTATGTGCTACTATCATGCTAGTAAATTAAATTAAATAATCATTTATTTCAAACTGGTGTATCCATACAATAAATTACATTATTGTGTTTTAGTTAATAAAATAACGATATTATATTATCAAAAAACCTACTTCAAAACAAAAGTAATTGTTACTAATATTATGTAGACACTTACACTATAACACTCTTATTTACATTTATATTTTATTTACATAAAATGTATGTAAATTATTTATTTTTTCACATTTATTCTAACACACATTACATACTATACATTTTGTCGCCTAAAAGTACTAAGCCGATCTAAAATATTTTAAGAACTACATATTATCCGATTTGCAGGACAAATCGCGCAAAGCGGCGCACGTGTGGCAGGCCGCGGGCATCAGTGGCCACTGCGACTGGTGTGCACGGCCCGTGTCCGACGCGCCCGCTCTCTACTGTGACAGTACGTACATTTATGTATTTATGACAAAGCAAAGATTAATCTACTTTACAATAATCCGCGAACAAAATTGTATGATGGTGTATGTATATTGTATACCTTCAAGCACGCAGGACCGGGAGGTGCGGATGGGAGGGATCCCTCCCACACGCAATCAATGAATACATACACCAAGAGGGATTAGTGGCCAGTGTTGACATTCAGCTGAAGCCTCCCGAATGTCTTCAACACGGCTTAATAATTGTTGTACAATTGAAAACAATCCCGGCTTACCGTTCCTTCGAAGCTCCGAAACACCCATGAAATAATATAATAATAAATAAAAATAAAATAAAATATTGTAAAATTAAAAGTTAATTATAACCATCATTTATTAAAAAAAAAAAATTTGGCGCTAACGGTAAACCATCCACATACGGCGCCCGAATTCAATCACATACGACAAACGCAAGCCCATAGCCCTAAGAGCGCTTCAAGTGAAAGGGTTCACATATTTAATAAACCTATTAAAGGTATATAGTGTATTGTCACTTTTTTCGAATTCTCAATTGAGTTTGAATAAAGAAGATATGACATTGTATAGCTAAAATAGGTTTATTAGTTATGAATAAGGGGGATAATATAAAAGTTTACTTCATCGTATCATACATAATTTTTTTTATTACAGATTGTACCATGACGGTGCATCAAAACGTGTGCAAAGATTACATAGTCGAATGCAACAAACCGAAGTCTTCTAAGGTATGTTAACAATGCGTGAGCACTTAACGATCCTAATGTACAATACAATATAATTTATTGCACCAGAAAAAGAACAGAATAGAAAACAATAAAGAAAAAAATGTTTTGCAAAAGACTGTCGTCGTCGTGTTACTTTGAGCAATTTCTTCCAGACAGCCTGGCAAAAAAGAGAGGATACAAGTATAATTTAATACGGTAGGGTGCACCACCAATCTATCTATATATATAAAAGGAGAAGGTGACTGACTGACTGACTGACTGACATATCAACGCAGGGCCTAAACTATAAGGGTTAGAAACTTGAAATTTTGAACAGGGGTTCCTTTTATAACGTAGGGGAGCACTAAGAAAAGATTTTTGAAAATTCAACCCCTAAGGGGGTAAAACGGGGGTGCAAAGTTAGTATGAAACTGCCGTTTTTGAAGTCAAGTGGGCAACCCGAACGCGGGCAGACGTCGTTAATGGGTCTAATTCTACGCGAGCGAAGCTGCGGGCGTCCACTATCTATATATATAAAAGGAGAAGGTGACTGACTGACTGACTGACTGACTGACTGACTGACTGACTGACTGACATATCAACGCAGGGCCTAAACTATAAGGGCTAGAAACTTGAAATTTTGCACAGGGGTTCCTTTTATAACGTAGGGGAGCACTAAGAAAGGATTTTTGAAAATTCACCCCCTAAGGGGGTAAAATCATCACATTTTGGGGGTAAAACGGGGGTGCAAAGTTAGTATGAAACTTTGCCGTTTTTGAAGTCGTTAGACGTGGGTCTAATTCTACGCGAGCGAAGCTGCGGGCGTCCACTAGTGACAGATAAAGGGAAAACGTAATAATAATTTGTATACCGAGAGACGTATCAGTTAAAATCAGTATCAGAAGGATCAACTTGTAATCTCTAAACTTACTCAACAGAGTTCAGTGGGAAAATCTCTCAGCGCTAGCAGCGGGAAAGGCAGCAAAAGAAGTTCAGTTTCCGGACAGTCACAGAACTCAAATAGGTATGTTGATTACCATACATTTTATGTACTATATTATATTTAACACTGTCAAAATATACCACAAACTACATATTATGAAATAACAGTGTTAAAAATATAAATACTTAAAAAGAGTTACACTTTTCAATCCAATCAGACAAATAATATATTATTAAGTGTGGTAACTTGTGTGTTGATTTACTACACCCAATTAGACTGAACCAACTGCACTAACGAACAGAAGAAACTACATATATAGCCGAAAATTTTACTTTTGAAAATACATACATAATTTGTATAGAATATGTTTTGCTGCTTTATTTTTTAAGTGTCGCAAGGATTGGCAAAGGTAAACTTATCTGCCAACCGGAATTCCAACGCTAATGCATTTCGAATTTATTTGCGTTCGTAAGGTAATGTGCAACGTGTGTGAATAAATTTTTGGGCCAATAATCTGGTTCGAACTTAAAATTGCAGGCTGAATGGACCGTGAATAATGTATTGTAATCGATGTTTTATGATTTAATTATAAGAAGATACACAAGTATGTGACACTGTGACTTTTTTTTTAATACAATTAGTATCTCTCTCGTATCCAAGTCTACACTTCGTCGATGTTCTCCTTGTACAGTTATGCCTTACGTCATTGCTAGTTCTCGACATTGGTTTGTTAAGTTTGCCTTCATTTTATTTCTGTTTCTACTTATTTCTTCTGGCTTATTATTTCTCGTATGCTGTCGTTTTGTTTAATCTTTTTCGAGGTACGGAATGTCTTCTTATAACGAAAATCATTAGACCGCGAGTTGGATGAATTGAGGTTAAGTTCATTATTTTGTAATAATATTTTCTAACACGCTTTTGTTAGCTTGGTGTATATGTATGTATGTATCTATGTATATGTGCAACGGAATCTTTGAACGTGATTTTCACCCACTTCAAAACGTCGGATTAATTTGAAACTTTGCATACTTATCAAGGACCGATGACAATGCAATAATATAAATAGTTTGTCCCATTATCTTGACCAGGATCTTAAGGATTAGCGATTTTCTACGATTTTAGCGATCTACAAAAGCGTGTTATTAATTTATTATAAATGTTTGTTATTAGAATTTTATTTATGTTTTGTGTTAACATAATATTCTGACGAACGATCGATACCTCAATGCGTCCAATGGTGGTCACGATCGTCGCTTACGCTCGTACAGTCGCAGATATTGGTACGCACACGTACCTACGTACTATTGCGTACAAAATTACAATACTCGCCAAACTTAAATGCCGCTGTGATGTTTCACTAATTATACTGCAAAAGGCAGTTTGAATAAAACAATTCGATATTCTTTGTTTAAAATTCTTTAGCGCGATTGTTGTTATTGCTGTCAAATTACAAAAACGTTTCATATTGTGACGCAATTTAACGTATACGAATTGTATTAAAATTTAGCACTTTGTCTGACAAGTACGCAATCAATCATACAATATAAGTAAGGACCCATACTAGACTATTTTGACTTTGCACACAAGCGTGATGAGATATTTCAAATAGATCACTCTAAAATGTATCTGCTATTAACAATTATTGCATCATCAATGCAATCATATTTTATGCATACTCGACTGGTAGAGAATGCCCACTGTCATTAAGTACGCGCTTTGTGAACTTAGGTTCTTTTAAGCTTTATAATTAAGTTTAAATAGATAAAAAAATATTATGTGCTCACACAACTGAGATACGACACAGTAAAATACACATAAAATGTGTTCCAAGCAACAAAATAGCAGGAAATAAAATATAAAAGCCCTTTGTAAAACGATCGTTATTGCGTCTCCACATAAAACAAATATTTGTACGTTTCACTGACAAAAATATTTAAACCAAAACTACATTAGGTTGTTGATCTGAGCTGACGAGTGCTAAAGTAAAGCTCACACTAGAATAATTAACGGCGCGTTTACGTTTGGCGTTTATATGCATCAGTGTAACATTGGCGTTGGTTGTTAGCAAGAAGCCGTCGTCCGGATGCTACTCGCCGTGGCGGCGGGTGGCGACCAAGCTGGGCGTTCAGTAAGTGCAGTGCGCGGTATGCCTCTGCTGTTTACGTCACCGTGTCATATCATGCTCGCTGGGTGGGCTGTTGGCTGGAGGGTTGAAGGAATTTAATATTATTACGTTACAAAAATTATATAGATAAAAAAGGCGGTAGATAAAAAATGTTATGACGTTCATTAAGCGTATAAAATACCATATAATGAAATAAATGAATCTGAATCTGAATATATATAAGTTATATATTGCGTTATAAAAAATACATAAACGAAAACGCGAAAGTATCATGCAAAATATAACATAAGTAAAATGTAAATGTTGGAATGAAAAGTTTATACAAAAGTTATAAAAATAATACATAAATATGCTGCGAAGTGATGGTATGTGCCCGTATCCCAGCGTCAGAAAAAAAAATTCGTACGCTGGTATTAAACATAATTAGATGTGCATTTGACGTACATAATTATAAGGCTCGATGTCGCTACAATTCCGAATAAATATGGATTATTTGATAAGCGTAAAATTTCAATTAAAACTTATTTCAGTTTTTGCTGTATACCTTCAAAACTTATTTCAGTTTTTACCGTATACCTTAAATTACTTCTCAAATGTTTCTCGATAGACAACTTTTCAAAAAAGTGTTATTATTGTCATAAAGCGTATTACTAATGAGGTAAAAAATACTGCAAGTATGTCAAAATCTCACTGTATTCATTTCAAAAAGATTGCCTGATAGTATCAAGTCCACCATTCGTAACCTCGATTATTGCTTTACAAAACATTAACAATACATAGAAGAAATTAAGACAAAAAAATGTTTTAAAAATTTTGAGAAACAACTAAATATTGAAAGTGAAATAAGTATTTCATTTCATTAGTATGATATAAATCAAATCTATTTATTCCATTAAGTCAGCCAACTGCCCACCTAACAGTGTTTAGTGGTTCAAGCAGCCACCAGAGTCACCAGTCTACCTTTTACTCAGCCATGCTGTTATCTGAATCGTTCCTCTTGTCACAGCCGTCAGTCATTCTTTTATATATATATTATTCAAAGCCTGTATCTTCTGAGCCCCGTCTTCGTTTTTTCTGAAGATTGTTATCTGTTGGAGCCGTCCAATTCTTGAATTCATACGTTTCACCATCACTTTCTTACGCCTCTATTATATTGTAATTTGTAATTTTTCGCTATGATTTCAAATAAAATTATCAGTGCAGTGTAAAATTTATGACATTAACTAAAAACTAAAAAAAATACAAGTCTTTAAATTAATTATTCGAGTGACTTCATAAAGTCTTTAGAAGCAGTTAGCTCTTGATCTTTGGCATGGTCCACAAATTGTTCACAAATAAACTTATGTGATTTAGTGGATCGTTCGACTTAGTTGCCAAAAAGTAATCCTACGTTGTAAATAAGAAGAAAGAAAACTTAAAATGAAACCATCATAGTTATTTTGTTATACTTTTATCAGGCATTTTGGTTTGAATATTGCATCGTTAAATTTTTTAGTGTTGTTTTGTCGTGTTTTTGTTATCTACTAATTTCATGAAATTATTTTTATTTATAAAAAAATATCTTTTGTCTGGATATTAAAGATTTTCTCTACATAAGCAAATATTTACGAGTATTTGACATTTGTAAAAAGTTTGTTCAAGCTTTTATGATGAGGATGTTTAATTTATAACTTCTATGTTGATTTTCAATGAATTACAAAACAAAAAAAAATTTATATGTGTTATTTACTTGGTTTAGTTATAGTTGTCTTCTGCTCTAAATTCGAATTAAAAAATAAAAATGAACAGTAGGCAACTGATCCTATTAACAACACACACATTAAGGCATTATATTTGTGTACGTGCTATCTTCATCACACATCAAACACAGAAACTCTTCTAGATACTTCTCAGATCATCCAAAACGCCTTACTTGTGTATCTTTCTATCTTTCATGGAGGTAGTTTGAAATTTCTCTTGAAAAATGTTGTCGTAGACTTGGTTAATATTACGGTGATATTTATTGGTATTTTGACGTTATGTTTAAGCTGAAGAGTTTTGTCTGTTGAAAGTAAATATTTTGTTAAATCTAAGTGAGGGAGAAACGGTAATGAAGAACACATTATGATACCTTATTATACAGCCTATAAACATGATTTAAGATCAGTGCACATCTGTAAATGATGAATAATTTTAATATGAAGATTTTTAATACTTTATTGAGACAAGTTCTAAAATCTCCAGTACCATTAACCGTTTCTCTCTGACAGATGTTTTTGTTCTGTGATTTCAGTTATTTACTTGAAAATGTAAAGTGAATTTTCTTTGGTTGTTTGAAATGTTTAAATAATTGTATTAGATGTTATTTTTTCAAAATTTGCATGAGTTTTTTACTGTCTACTGTGAGTGTCCGATCGAATGCTTCTTTTTATTATTTTAGGCTTTGCTGGAAATAGTTGAAGTTTAGAAACAAAGTCATTATTCCAAGTTAGGTGTTGTATGTGGAAACTATTAGGAATATTGGAAATGTATGAAAACCTTGAGTATTGTTGGTATCATTTGTAGCGTCGTCTGAGTCTGACCCTGTCTACTATCCAATTCTAAATGGCAACACAGAATAATATTATGTAAAGGCTTTTAAAATTTGATGTGTAATACAAATTATTCGCTACACGCAAGGAAACGTATTAAAAATTATCAAGTAATCAATTATCATTCTCGCCAACAGTACAAATCGGTAGTTGTCAATCGAATGTGTTTGAATGTAGAGTCAAATATGTTAAACACGAATTGTATCGATTGTACAGAGTTGTCAAATGCATACGATCAGCTTTTGCAATGACCTATTTGTTTCGTTGCTAGGATTAGATTAAACTGGGAGTGGGTCTATAACAATCTTGCGGGTAGAAAGACTTTATATGCAAAATCAGTGATTGTCTAAATATTATTCTGTGGAGTCTATACTCTTATCATTACACTTTATTCTATTTTAATTTAATAGAGTACCTTTGCATTTCTAGCACGAGCCACGCCTACAACGATGACAAAGACGGTTCCGATCACAAGCATGATCAAAGCAAGTGAGTAGTTTTATCAAATGGACATCTCAACTCTATATAGATATAGCCATCAATCGATTTAAAATTGATTGCTATTTATTTATCGATTTAAAATCGAACTATTATTTTTGTGTGTTTGTCCATTTCACGGAAACCATGCAATTTTCCGGGAAAAGGAACAAAGGGGAAAGCCTATATCCAGGCCGTATACTACATCTATGCAAAAGAATCACATCGATCCATCATTCCGTTGAGGATTGAGGAGAAGAAGGAGAAACCAACATTTATTTGTTTAGAGTGGTACATTTTGATATTACAAATAAAGGTAGTCCCTCACTCTAACCACTATGGGTGGTATACAAATGTCAATAGATAGAATAATTATAATGTCACATTCAAGAAACTTAAATTATAAATTATAATGTCACATTATTGCTACTTACTTACTACTACTACAGAAATTCATTAAGATTATAATACACTGTTTCCAAAAGTATTTTTTTAAGTCTATTTCTAAATTTATTTATTGGCAAGATTTATATAGGTTCGGGTATCCTATTATAAATTCTTATACACATTCCGTAAGCGTTGCTTTGGAGTAAAGATGTGCGCGGTATGCTATCCCAGACCAGTCTTTGGGTGTTTCTGGTGCAGCGTGTATACACCTGATCTGCAGTTTTAAATCAAATTTTATGTTTCTTCACAAACATGCACGCTTCCAGAATATACATACTCGTCAGTGTTAATAAAACACTTTCCCATTTAATATTAGTAAGGATTAAAAATAATAAATAAATATCTTGGACATTCTCACACACGGCCATCTGACCCCAAAGTAGGCGCGAGCCTGTGATATGGGTGTCAGAGACTGATATACATACATACATATTTTTAAATACATACTTAAATAGATAATATTAACATCCAGACACAGAACAAATACAAGTGTTCGTCACACGAATATTTGTCCTGAGTGGGATTCGAACCCACGACCCCTGGCGCAACAGACAGGGTCACTACCGATTGCGCCAACGGGCCTGTCACAAAGAATCACATCGATCCATCATTCCGTTGAGGATTGCTGAGAAGAAGGAGAAACCAACAAAAACACTATCCCATTTAATATTAGTAAGGATTTTATTTACTTATTCCCCATTTCAGTGCATCAGACGACGCAGGCGCGGGCGAATGGCCCGAAGTATACTTGACGGCCGAGCAGCTGGGCGACGAGGCGATCGCGCTCGGGCTGGGCGCCGCGGAGCCGGACACCTGGGCCGCCGGCGCGCCCAAAGGGCTCGCCAAGTGAGTCTGTTTTCTTAATGCGATCGGCTTCCTGCTCAAACTGTAGCTTAAATAATCTAAAGATAATGCAATTAATGCAAGATAATGCAATTTTTTTGAAGTGAAAACTTCTTTAGCGGCGTTGAGCACTTTTTCTGTAATGGGTATAAAATCTTAAACTCGCGTCAGGACACGTGACCTGATCGAAAAAGCGTAAGACGGATGGAGAGTAGACAGCTATCCCCTCTCTACGGCGCGGCGAAAATGTATGCCTGGGCCTACTGTTAATAATCAAGTTTTCACTTCTGCCGGCACTCCCGGAGTGCATTATTTTTATGGATTCAAGATAGCAAACGAGCTTGAAGCACCTCCCATCCGCTGCCGGTACAAGGTACCGCGGCGGGCGGTGGTACTGCCCCGGGCGAACTCTATATAGAACTCTAACAAAATAGGTTTCATGTAAAATCTATTTTGTTCTCTATAGGCTCTACCACCTAAAACAGTCTAGGAGACAAGAGGTACAGGAAGTCTAGTGCATACTCCACCAGACTGCTCCAATGCGGATTGATAAAGGGGTTAGTGGACAACCCAATGTCTAAAGCTCTCAAATCACCCGCAGTTCTTCGACAAGGCTTAGCTATTGAGTTTACCATTGAAAACAACTGGGACCGACGGCTTAACATGCCCTCCGAAACATGGTGGCTTTAATAAAATTTTGCCTCGATGAGCTATTATATTATGGGCTATTCTAAAACAGTGCAAATAGAGATCTCGTGATTCTCTGACGAAGCAGTATTTTTAATTTAAAATTGACCGGCATAGCACGACTAAGATTCTCGAAAAATATTTTCAGATTTTAATTCAAAATCTCTTCATTACACAGAACTCTCGGCGAAAGGGAGACGAAGCGGCAAGAACACATATACGAGTTAATACTGACAGAGAAACATCACTGTCTCACGATACGACTCATGCAAAAGGTTAGTTTCATATTCGTATTCAACATTTTCCAGGCATAGTTTCTTGATAACAGTTAGTTCTAGTTTATAGTGGTAGCTTTGTAGATAAACCATTTTGCAATTGATTGCTAGCTGACACGAATGATAATATTTTATGCACCAAGTTCACCAGTATTATTGATTGTGAGAGGACGAGTATTAGAGTGTGTAAATATTTGTGTTCCATGCATTATCTCTATTGAATACTAGTGGACGCCCGCAGCTTCGCTCGCGTAGAATTAGACCCATTAACGACGTCTACCCGTCTAAAGACTTCAAAAACGGCAAAGTTTCATACTAACTTTGCAACCCCGTTTTACCCCCTTAGGGGGTGAATTTTCAGAAATCCTTTCTTAGTGCTCCCCTACATTATAAAAGGAACCCCTGTGCAAAATTTCAAGTTTCTAGCTCTTATAGTTTAGGCCCTGCGTTGATATGTCAGTCAGTCAGTCAGTCAGTCAGTCAGTCAGTCAGTCACCTTCTCCTTTTATATATCTCTATTGAATATGTACTTGTTTGTTATTCTAGTTTTGTAAAAAGCATACCATTTACTTGTTTCAGATGTTCGCGGAAGGCATGCTGCGTATAGCGGGCGTTACGTCCGCCCAGGTGGGGCGAATGTTCCCGCGCCTCGACGAGCTGTGGACGCTCCACGCGGCCCTGCTGACGCGGCTCCGCGACCGGCAGCGGGCGGCCCCGCACGTGCCCAGCGTGGCCGACATCCTGGCCGACACGTTCGCGCCGCCGCACCACTGCCGGCTCAAGGCCGCGTACGGTGAGACATTGCCGAGACGAGCCGTGGACGCTCCACGCCGCCCTGCTGACGCGGCTCCGCGACCGGCAGCGGGCGGCCCCGCACGTGCCCAGCGTGGCCGACATCCTGGCCGACACGTTCGCGCCGCCGCACCACTGCCGGCTCAAGGCCGCGTACGGTGAGACATTGCCGAGACGAGCCGTGGACGCTCCACGCCGCCCTGCTGACGCGGCTCCGCGACCGGCAGCGGGCGGCCCCGCACGTGCCCAGCGTGGCCGACATCCTGGCCGACACGTTCGCGCCGCCGCACCACTGCCGGCTCAAGGCCGCGTACGGTGAGACATTGCCGAGACGAGCCGTGGACGCTCCACGCCGCCCTGCTGACGCGGCTCCGCGACCGGCAGCGGGCGGCCCCGCACGTGCCCAGCGTGGCCGACATCCTGGCCGACACGTTCGCGCCGCCGCACCACTGCCGGCTCAAGGCCGCGTACGGTGAGACATTGCCGAGACGAGCCGTGGACGCTCCACGCCGCCCTGCTGACGCGGCTCCGCGACCGGCAGCGGGCGGCCCCGCACGTGCCCAGCGTGGCCGACATCCTGGCCGACACGTTCGCGCCGCCGCACCACTGCCGGCTCAAGGCCGCGTACGGTGAGACATTGCCGAGACGAGCCGTGGACGCTCCACGCCGCCCTGCTGACGCGGCTCCGCGACCGGCAGCGGGCGGCCCCGCACGTGCCCAGCGTGGCCGACATCCTGGCCGACACGTTCGCGCCGCCGCACCACTGCCGGCTCAAGGCCGCGTACGGTGAGACATTGCCGAGACGAGCCGTGGACGCTCCACGCCGCCCTGCTGACGCGGCTCCGCGACCGGCAGCGGGCGGCCCCGCACGTGCCCAGCGTGGCCGACATCCTGGCCGACACGTTCGCGCCGCCGCACCACTGCCGGCTCAAGGCCGCGTACGGTGAGACATTGCCGAGACGAGCCGTGGACGCTCCACGCCGCCCTGCTGACGCGGCTCCGCGACCGGCAGCGGGCGGCCCCGCACGTGCCCAGCGTGGCCGACATCCTGGCCGACACGTTCGCGCCGCCGCACCACTGCCGGCTCAAGGCCGCGTACGGTGAGACATTGCCGAGACGAGCCGTGGACGCTCCACGCCGCCCTGCTGACGCGGCTCCGCGACCGGCAGCGGGCGGCCCCGCACGTGCCCAGCGTGGCCGACATCCTGGCCGACACGTTCGCGCCGCCGCACCACTGCCGGCTCAAGGCCGCGTACGGTGAGACATTGCCGAGACGAGCCGTGGACGCTCCACGCCGCCCTGCTGACGCGGCTCCGCGACCGGCAGCGGGCGGCCCCGCACGTGCCCAGCGTGGCCGACATCCTGGCCGACACGTTCGCGCCGCCGCACCACTGCCGGCTCAAGGCCGCGTACGGTGAGACATCGCCGAGACGAGCCGTGGACGCTCCACGCCGCCCTGCTGACGCGGCTCCGCGACCGGCAGCGGGCGGCCCCGCACGTGCCCAGCGTGGCCGACATCCTGGCCGACACGTTCGCGCCGCCGCACCACTGCCGGCTCAAGGCCGCGTACGGTGAGACATTGCCGACACGAGCCGTGGACGCTCCACGCGGCCCTGCTGACGCGGCTCCGCGACCGGCAGCGGGCGGCCCCGCACGTGCCCAGCGTGGCCGACATCCTGGCCGACACGTTCGCGCCGCCGCACCACTGCCGGCTCAAGGCCGCGTACGGTGAGACATTGCCGACACGAGCCGTGGACGCTCCACGCCGCCCTGCTGACGCGGCTCCGCGACCGGCAGCGGGCGGCCCCGCACGTGCCCAGCGTGGCCGACATCCTGGCCGACACGTTCGCGCCGCCGCACCACTGCCGGCTCAAGGCCGCGTACGGTGAGACATTGCCGACACGAGCCGTGGACGCTCCACGCCGCCCTGCTGACGCGGCTCCGCGACCGGCAGCGGGCGGCCCCGCACGTGCCCAGCGTGGCCGACATCCTGGCCGACACGTTCGCGCCGCCGCACCACTGCCGGCTCAAGGCCGCGTACGGTGAGACATTGCCGAGACGAGCCGTGGACGCTCCACGCCGCCCTGCTGACGCGGCTCCGCGACCGGCAGCGGGCGGCCCCGCACGTGCCCAGCGTGGCCGACATCCTGGCCGACACGTTCGCGCCGCCGCACCACTGCCGGCTCAAGGCCGCGTACGGTGAGACATTGCCGACACGAGCCGTGGACGCTCCACGCCGCCCTGCTGACGCGGCTCCGCGACCGGCAGCGGGCGGCCCCGCACGTGCCCAGCGTGGCCGACATCCTGGCCGACACGTTCGCGCCGCCGCACCACTGCCGGCTCAAGGCCGCGTACGGTGAGACATTGCCGACACGAGCCGTGGACGCTCCACGCCGCCCTGCTGACGCGGCTCCGCGACCGGCAGCGGGCGGCCCCGCACGTGCCCAGCGTGGCCGACATCCTGGCCGACACGTTCGCGCCGCCGCACCACTGCCGGCTCAAGGCCGCGTACGGTGAGACATTGCCGAGACGAGCCGTGGACGCTCCACGCCGCCCTGCTGACGCGGCTCCGCGACCGGCAGCGGGCGGCCCCGCACGTGCCCAGCGTGGCCGACATCCTGGCCGACACGTTCGCGCCGCCGCACCACTGCCGGCTCAAGGCCGCGTACGGTGAGACATTGCCGACACGAGCCGTGGACGCTCCACGCCGCCCTGCTGACGCGGCTCCGCGACCGGCAGCGGGCGGCCCCGCACGTGCCCAGCGTGGCCGACATCCTGGCCGACACGTTCGCGCCGCCGCACCACTGCCGGCTCAAGGCCGCGTACGGTGAGACATTGCCGACACGAGCCGTGGACGCTCCACGCCGCCCTGCTGACGCGGCTCCGCGACCGGCAGCGGGCGGCCCCGCACGTGCCCAGCGTGGCCGACATCCTGGCCGACACGTTCGCGCCGCCGCACCACTGCCGGCTCAAGGCCGCGTACGGTGAGACATTGCCGACACGAGCCGTGGACGCTCCACGCCGCCCTGCTGACGCCACTCCGCGAATTACCGTACCGTACCCTACCGTAAATCTTGATGCCACAAAATGGCGGAATATGTACAGTACTCCCAAATTAATAATGCGCATAGAAATCTTCGTCACTGTTCGGCAACGGTCGTATTCCCCGATCTTCGGAAGACGATATGTATATAGAGTGGTTAAGTGCATTTTATTCATGCATAATGCATTCATCACCTTTGAAAACAAAACCAAGAAGGGTGGGTAATAGCAGCTCTATATAATTCCACACAGAGAGAACACGTGCAGTCACCACCAATATACAAAGACGACTGACGGACCTTTGACTGACCGGCGACAGCCGCCGACCGCCCGAATTGTTTTCAATTGTTTCACATAATTTGACATATGACATTGACTCCTGTTTCTTTCGAACAAGGTGCAAAATGCAAGTGCATTGTTTAGGGCTATCTCCGATTCAATGATTCGGGTGTTTCCGGGAATACGACAATTAGCGATGATTTGCATGCGCATTATTAATTTGGAAGTGCTGTATATATTTTTTAACAACTCCCTCAATATAGATATTAAATCAAAGGTCTTGAATAGTAGATTAATGTGGCGGGGTTTTTTTTTAATTTTCAATTTGTTTAATCATTATTTAGTTATAGTATTATTGATGATAATGGACCAAATGAATCTTTGTTATTGGTCGCAGGCGAATTCTGTTCGAGACATCGCGACGCCGTGGAAGTGTTCAAGGAGTGCTGCACGCGCGAACCGCGTTTGGCTCGTTTCATACGCAAGTGCCAACAGAACCCGCTGCTTAGGAAGAAGGTAGGTATATTGTTAGTAGGAGTCTCGTTCTAAGTCAGTCACAGATGTGTTGCTACCCTTGAGGACTAAGATGGTCGCCTCTAAAGAAATGTAACCGGAAACCACACCTTTCCAACCGGACCATAATTGCTCTAAAAATTATTACACGGCAGAAATAGTACTAGGTACCGTGGCGGGCGGTGGTACTGCCCCGGGCGAACTCTATATGGAACCAATTAGCTTTCATATAAAACCTATTTGGTTCCCTATAGGCTCTACCACCTACACTTGTTGGGATATTGTACACCTGTCTCCATATTACTTTTCCGCTAACATATTCTGGTAATGAAGGTTGATAAGTTGTTACTCAGTTGTATGACCGACATTGTCCAATACTATTACGTTATATATTTGTTATTTCACATTATAGCATTTTTTATGGTTTACTAAAGTGGACCATGGAGTCCATGAAAAACATTGCCACTTTCCGTCGTAGAGTCTTACCCTGATGATGATCTTACCCTGAGAAAGAGATGTGCGTTTGTCGGTGTATATTTTCATTGTTGTATATGCATATACAAGGGGGGCCAAAAGAAGTCATCCGATGTTGTTTGGCTCTCATTTTTTTTCTAAATGAAAAACTTCGATTCTGTTTTTTGATTATGTTTATTTGAACCTTTTGAATTTTATTGGTCAAGTCAAGAAGATGATATCGGCCAAATGGGCGCCGCCACAATTGATTGCTATACGGGCTCGTTTTAAGGCATTTTTCATCACTTTGGCGAGAACTTTGGGCGACAGATTCTCGCACTCGTGTCGAATGTTGTCCTTGAGGGCTTCCAGGGTATCGGGCTTGTTCACGTAAACACGGGACTTTAAAAAACCCCACAAAAAAAAGTCTGGAACGGTTAAATCGGGCGATCTTGCGGGCCAGTGCAAATCGCCAAAACGAGAGATAAGGCGACCCGGGAACGCCGCCTTCAGAATATCGGTTGTGACTCGCGCAGTATGTGCCGTTGCTTCGTCCTATTGGGACCACATGTCCTCCAGTCCTCATTCGTTCAATTGCGGCAGAAAAAACTCCGTCCACTGTTGTCGTTTGACCAGCGGCAACGTGAACAAGCAAAACTGTCGCTTCTGGGGCACCGAAAATCCACGAGTGATGCACGAGGAGCCATTAAACCCGCTCAAAGTGACTGCATGGTGCGCTGTTCACGCTGGAGGAGTCAACGGGCCATTTTTTTTTTTCGAGAAAGCCGTATAGTCCGTATAGCAATCAATAGGGTATTTTACACCATGAAAGAAAAAATATAAAAATGCATTTTTATGATAGATTTTGAAAAAAGTAAACGAGAAACGTCAGTATTTATTTATAAAAATGCAATGGGAATTTTAAAATTCAATTTTAAAAATCATCTTTTTTAATCTGTTTTTAGAATTACTAAAACGCCATCCGCCATATTTGATTCCGACGAGACGTCACTCCGATAGTAAACAATCTAGATTTTTGTCGTGCTCTCTGTTATTTTGAAATTTTACAAGGTATTAACACGTTTGTGGACTTTTATCCTGTATTTTATTAAAATCGCATCATGGAAGACGGTTTTGTGAAAGCAGAAAGTACAAATCTACCAATGATAAATACGTTGCTGGTGGCGAAATTTTTAGCAAAACATTCAATCATGATTTCTGTTCCGCCGAATTGAGAAATAATAAAACAGTAATGTAAGTACATAACTATCGTATCAAGTTTAGTCTAATAGTAAGTATAATACAATAACAATACACCTAACCTATTTTTTGTCATCAGGTCGGGAAGGGAATCTTACGGGGACGACGCAATAGGCTATGTGCAGCTCAAGCGGGCTCAAAACACATGCATGTTATGTTAAGTGTACGGCACAAAGTGCGTTCCAAGCCCTATGCAGTGACACTTATTGTGAATGAACAGGAAGAGACTGTGACTAGTGCCGAGTGCCACGATTGCCCCTCGTCAGAAGGTGGCTGCAAGTACAGTGTTGCATTTTTAATGTGGTTACACCGCCGAACCGAAGCCCCGTCGTGTACTTCGGTAAATTGGAGGAAATCTAATCTGGCTAAGGTCGATTCATCAATAAAAATTTTGTGTGCAAAAGAAATCTCTAATAGAAAACTTAAGGAGATGGTTCCAGACAACAGTTTGTTAAATAAATTTGTTTTAGAATGCAAAAAAAGAAAAAACGTGGTCTATATATTTCTGAGACATTCCCAATGCTTGCTGGCTCCCCAGGTGTGATTAATAACAAGACTACTTTTGAAATTAAGTGTCTGTCTAGTGACAAATTGCACAACACTACATAGATAAGGACGATACAATATCAAAGAAATATTTTGCACAAGTTCAAATGCAAATGTAGGTGTGCAAGCCGCAATGTAATTTAATTCACGCGACGCAATGTACATCGACCACTGTGGGTCACGTGGGCCCACTATACGCACCGGCCAATACGCAACGCAGGCGTGAGCGTTTGCGATTCGCTCGCAACGCCGAGGTGCCGGCAACTCATCCAATCGGCTGCCGCTGGACCCCGCCAAGACATCGGATGACTCGACGTTGAGTCCATTCCCACCACCCACGAAAATAATCACTTCTCTTTTACATTTTTCGCATTGCTCTTGTAACTCTCGCTATATCAATTTTGTACGCGCTAACTTCCTTAACTTTATAAATTCACCATTTGTAATATTTGATAATATTTCAAGATTATACGCAATTTATTTAATTACGCGAGTCTAAATCATTCCGGACGATTTCCGGTGGTCCTTCGACTTATACGCCATCTTCAACCACCTCCACGTGGCGACTGAAATAAGGCCGCCACAGTAGGTATTGTGCTTATGGAAACAATAGTTATTTTTGTGTTGCTGGTAGTGATTTTAAAGAAAATAATCAGCTCACTATATGCCGGTTGAATAAGAACATGAGTATGTAATGAAGTTATTAAATAGTGTAGTTGCTTTTTGGAAGAATAACATTTTTCCCAATTTTATACACAAGGTTAGTTTGAAAATCACAGAAAATATACTTTTCTTGTTTTATATGAATAACTGTTAATTATTTATAATATAATACATCAGTTATTGTTTATTACGTTGTGACCTATGTAGTTGATTTTTACAATACATTCATTTTATAAAAGAAAAATGCTTGTTGTTTTATTGAATTAACTAATTTTATTTTTACTTTTTATGTATGTAATATTGAAAGCTCAATTGATACCAATATAGCAGTGCAGTAGACCCTGTAGTGCCTATGTATTCACATATTTTGCACATACACTTCAAAAATATACATCTATTCCTATATCACTAACATCTATTAATGTGGCCATGTTGACCCATTCTTCAAATCAACTCAGTCATGTGTTGACCAACATCATCTTTATACAGTGCACCATGGAAAAAATAAAAGTATACTTATTATTGGTTATATTTATTTACTATAATATAACGTGGTGAGACCCGTGCCCAACAGTGGGACGTCTATGGGTCGCAGCGAATGATACATAGTATAAAACCAAAGTCGCCTGTGCAAGTATTCATTTAATCCTTCTAAACCACTTGATTAATTTTTGTACAATTTTCACTATGATGTGTATATAGCTGTACTAGGGCGAGGCATGTTAACTATAATATACCAGTGTACGAGCCAGCTCGCACATTTTTGCCTACTTGCATATTCTGTAAACTGTATTCAGTTCGAGTAAAGGCTTCCCCTCATTAACGCGTCTTTCATTTTGACATATTCATTGAATATATATATGACCCGCACATATATATATTTATTTTGGTCCTTCGAGCCGGATGCACTGTGCGCATTTTGTGCACATCTGGATTTGTTGTTAAAAACCTGAATTTACTATACACGCCCACTGTGACTACAAAAGTCAGATGGCTATAATACCAAATAACAATCAAAATTCCTACATAACTTCGCCTCTCAATACATTATTTAATATAGCTTTACCAGAAACTGTTCTACACAGTGTAATTGAAAGCCATGATGGCACTTATTAAAGCAGATCGAACAACAATTGAAGTGAAATAATTAAGTTTTTAATGTGTTCTTTTAAATAACACAATTTCATGATTTCGTAAATTTTCAATTTACATTTATCTTACAATTATCTTTTTTGACACTGGCACTATGTACGAGCCAGCTCGCACATTTTTGCCTACTTGCATATTCTGTAAACTGTATTCAGTTCGAGTAAAGGCTTCCCCTCATTAACGCGTCTTTCATTTTGACAATTTGACAATTTCATTATTTAATAAGGACATCTTGTAAATTAATCAAGGCGCAAGCTGTTGAAATACAATGTGTTCTTCTCAGAAATACAGTCTAGTCTTTGTGGACAATGATTTTGGGTCTCTTCTTGCCAGTTTAAAACAAGTGTTTCTCATTTTAATATCACTTGGCACTTGAATCCACAATTTTTGTAGCGTTTTTACACTTGTATTATTGCATTCATGCACAAGACACCAATGAATGCCAATGATAAACATTATAACTAACTATTTTCACAAATCTTGTTACTTGGGTCTTTTGCAGTCGTATTGTTTACTAACGAAGTGACGTCACGAGCCGAAACAGCATGGCGGCTAGCGTTTCCGCGCGAAAATTTAAAATCATAAATAAAAAATAGATTTTAAGGCATTTTTCGGTTTTATAAAATTAAAATTTACTTTAATTACTTTAATTAATTAATTTAATTTACAGTTTTCAAAAAAAGGTGTAATACCCTATTGTGGCGGCGCCCATTTGGCCGATATCATCTTCTCGACTTGACCAATAAAATTCTAAAGGTTCAAATAAACATTATCAAAAAACAGAATCAAAGTTTTTCATTTGGAAAAAAAATGAGAGCCAAACAACATCGGATGACTTCTTTTGGCCACCTTGTATGTATGTCTCCACCAATCCGCATTGGGGCAGCGTGGTGGAGTATGCTCTAGACCTCCCGCAGATGCGTCTGTGGGGGAGACCCGTGCCCAGCAGTGGGACGTCTATGGGTCGCAGCGAGCGTATGTATGTTGTGTACTTATGTGTTTTTTTTTCAAAGCAAATAAATAAATGACTAATGACTTGCTTTATTAAGTGGGAAGGCGGTGTAATATTCATGAAAGCATACACCATAATACTTCTTGCTCGCGGTTTGTTGTAAAGTAAATTAAAAGTCCATAAAACCAAGATTTTTTTTTAAATTGAATTTTGACCGATATCCAGGGCGTACCGGAGTGCGTGCTGTTCGTAGCGCAACGGCTCACGAAGTACCCGCTGCTGCTCGAGCCGCTGCTGAAGACGGCGGGCGACGACGCGGGCGAACGGGAGCTGCTGCAGAAGGCGCTGTGTGGCGTCAAGGTAACTGTTCGTAGCGCAGCGGCTCACGAAGTACCCGCTGCTGCTCGAGCCGCTGCTGAAGACGGCGGGCGACGACGCGGGCGAACGGGAGCTGCTGCAGAAGGCGCTGTGTGGCGTCAAGGTAACTGTTCGTAGCGCAGCGGCTCACGAAGTACCCGCTGCTGCTCGAGCCGCTGCTGAAGACGGCGGGCGACGACGCGGGCGAACGGGAGCTGCTGCAGAAGGCGCTGTGTGGCGTCAAGGTAACTGTTCGTAGCGCAACGGCTCACGAAGTACCCGCTGCTGCTCGAGCCGCTGCTGAAGACGGCGGGCGACGACGCGGGCGAACGGGAGCTGCTGCAGAAGGCGCTGTGTGGCGTCAAGGTAACTGTTCGTAGCGCAGCGGCTCACGAAGTACCCGCTGCTGCTCGAGCCGCTGCTGAAGACGGCGGGCGACGACGCGGGCGAACGGGAGCTGCTGCAGAAGGCGCTGTGTGGCGTCAAGGTAACTGTTCGTAGCGCAGCGGCTCACGAAGTACCCGCTGCTGCTCGAGCCGCTGCTGAAGACGGCGGGCGACGACGCGGGCGAACGGGAGCTGCTGCAGAAGGCGCTGTGTGGCGTCAAGGTAACTGTTCGTAGCGCAGCGGCTCACGAAGTACCCGCTGCTGCTCGAGCCGCTGCTGAAGACTGCGGGGGATGACGCGGGCGAACGGGAGCTGCTGCAGAAGGCGCTGTGTGGCGTCAAGGTCATTATTTTTGTATAATAATAATAAATAATAAAATAAAAGCCATTTAATCCTCTGTGAAAATAGTTACAAACAAATTATTACATTATAGAAAAGAAAAATACCTAGCAATGACCTCATAATCTATATATATAAAAGGAGAAGGTAACTGACTGACTGACTGACTGACTGACTGACTGACTGACTGACTGACTGACATATCAACGCAGGGCCTAAACTATAAGGGTTAGAAACTTGAAATTTTGCACAGGGGTTCCTTTTATAACGTAGGGGAGCACTAAGAGAGGATTTTTGAAAATTCACTCCCTAAGGGGGTAAAACGGGGGTGCAAAGTTAGTATGAAACTGCCGTTTTTGAAGTTAGTGAATGTCTAATTCCACGCGAGCGAAGCTGCGGGCGTCCACTTGTATTTTATAAGTAAGAGTTCCCACATATTTACACGGATTCGGATAAGGCCACGCTTGATTTAGACATCCTACTTTTTACACCACTTGGCTGATAAGAAGACAATTCGGTGACGCCGTAAAGGTCTGTATGATCGTACAGCAAAAGTCCATTCGAAAAAAAAAGGGATAAGTCCAAGTGCCGAGTGCACATTATAGTAGGAGGGCTGGCACCAAAAAAAAAATTCCAAAAATATATTTGAGGCAATATGTAATTTTTATAATTTGTAGTCCAATGTAAACAGAATAAAAAAAAATTTGGGAAATAATTTTTTTTTTTAAATTTATTTAGTGGTTGATTTAGCCCCGCTACTCACCTGCCAGGTCTGCAGTTCCGTGTTGGGGTATAATAGGTGTTAATAATAGGACACGTTTTCAGCTTTCCTCAAATACCTACCGAAAAATTGATGCCAGCTCTTGGACCATTATTCCCATTCGACTGGGGACTTTTAGTAGAAATAGGTTTAGGTACAGTGGCGGGCGGTGGTATTTGATCGATAATCTCATCGATACCTGTTTTTCAGGAGATCCTAGTTGATGTGGACAATCAGGTGGCGGCCAAGGAGCGCGAGGACCGCAAGCTCGAGATATACCATCGCATCGATGCGAAGTCGTTCGTGCACTACCGGGGACGCAAGTTCAAGAAGAGTGACATACTGCAGGGCAATAGGAGTCTCAAGTTAGTATTGTTCGCTGCGACCGATAGACGTCCCACAGCTGGGCACGGGTCGCCCCCACTGATACTGCTGCGGGAGGTCTAGAGCATAACTCCATCACGCTGCTCCAATGCGGATTGGTGGAGGGGTTAGTGGCCATCCCAGTGTCGAATGTTCTCAAGCCAGCCGTAGGTCTTCGACAAGGCTTAATGCCTGTGTCCCTTTCCAGCATTGAACAACAACCGGGATCGACGCCTTTAGTATTTTCTAGTATTGTTAGCGGCACGAAAGTGTAGCTTTGACCTTGAATACGCAGAGGTCGAAATTTAAGGTATCGTCTGGTGCGAGGCGAGCGGGTTGTCAGTCGTAAGCGCTGATTGGTTCTCCAGATGTTTTATAATGCCAGAAGAGAATATAATAATACAAAAATACTTTATTGTTCACCATAGCAAAAAAAAACACATACATACATACAGTAAATTACAGCACATTTCGGTGAACAATAATATGTATAACAATATAATGCATTGATACCCCATGCGCAACTTCCCATATGAATTTCGTCCAAAGCTACACTTTTGTGTCGTCTTTTATATTTTTAGAAAACAAAATATATAACGCTACATACACCCCCGCGGTAGACCTAGGCCTGTGTTGCGAGTGGCGGACACACAATTTAACATCCATGACTTAGATCAAACATTTATCTGCGAAATCAATATCTGCCCCAGCTAGGATTCAAACCCGCGCTTCGGCAGTCAAAGTCAAAAGTCAACGAAGCCATGTAGTCGGATAATTATAGATCGATATTGTTTTAATTTTAATATTAATGTGTAGATGTTATAGATAAAACACGAGTGTGCAGCATCATTCCTGCGGGAGACCTAGAGCATATTCCATCACGCTGCTCCAATGCGGATTGGTGGAGGGGTTAGTGGTGGTCGAATGTTCCTAAGACACCCGAAGGTCTTCAAGCAGGCTGAGCGATTGTTTTTACTATTGAAATCAATCGGGACCGACGGCTTAACGTGCCCTCCGAAGCACGGTAATGCCCATGAAATTTACCCACAAGCTGTCAGCCCGTCGTTTCTTTACCAGGTCGATCATATAGACTCGACGCGAGCCATTGGGCTATGGACTTTACAACGAGTGTATTAGCTGCGACCCATAGACGTCCCACTGCTGGGCACGGGTCTTCCCCACAGCCGCTGCTGCGGGAGGTCTAGAGCATACTCCACAACGCTGCTCCAATGCGGATTGTATAGCGTTTCTTAATTTACTATACAGGTTCGAAGGATATGCGACGCTCATGCAAGGCCGCAGCAAGATGCATTCGCTCATAGTGATAGTTCTGACCGATGTTCTGTTCTTTCTGCACGACAACAACAACAAATACACCTTCTTCACGCCCGACAACAAGGTAAAGCCACAACTACTTTACTTACCTAGTGTATTCGCTGCGACCCATAGACGTCCCACTGCTGGGCACGGGTCTCCCCCACAGACACTTCTGCGGGAGGTCTAGAGCATACTCCACCACGCTGCTCCAATGCGGATTGGTAGAGGGGTTAGTGGCCAACCCAGTGTCGAATGTTCTCAAGCCACCCGAAGGTCTTCGACAAGGCTTAACGACTGTTTCCAGCATTGAAAACAACCGGGACCGACGGCTTTACGTGCCCTCCGAAGCAAGGTAGCGTCCATGAATTTTTGCCACTAGCGGTCACCCATCAAGAAACCGACCGCGCCCGTCGTTGCTTAACACTTTCGATCACATTGAATCGAAGCGAGCCATTGGGCTATGGACGCTACACTCTATAGTGTATTACCAAAAAGTAATATTCAAACTCCGTGCCTCTCTTCACGTGTCACTATCTATTTTTTAACATTCCATTATCTCTTAAACTATAGAACCGATTGACATAAGTACTATAAAGAACATCGATAATCTTCTTGATGATGAAACTTTCCTTCGTAAGGATTAATATACCACGTAACCTCTAGTAAATAACAGTTTGAATTTGCATATTTTCGTTTTCGGACGTTTATTTAGATTGAGTAAATATCTCTATTTTTGTAGAACATTAGTAATAACCTAATTTTATTTATTTTTATTTTATTTATTAATTTTTGGGAAACATACAATTATTATAAAACATATAAAACAGCTTACAGTATAGTGCACAAATCAACAAAGATTCCACTGATAAAAACATACATTAATAAATAAATAGTTACAGCGATTTGGAGCAGGGTTAAAAGATATAAAAATAGTAACAAAGTCCAATAGAGCAACATTAAAATTTAGCAAGATGAGCCAAAAATGAAGGATCCTCAAAACTAGATCAGTTCGGATATTTTATCTCGTATATTCTTTTTATATACACCAATGGAACTGCTAAAAATATCTAAATTTTGCAAATGTTGGTTATAAAAGTTACTAGAGCGATATATGAAGGTGTTTTTTACATAATCTCTTCGAGCATTAGAAGTAAAGAAAAGGGTTCTGCGACGTGAGTTTGCACGTTTATTTACGTATGGGCATTTAAAATTAATGCAACTAAGCAGAAAGGGACTGTCTACATGTCCATTTATAATTTTATACAGAAATAGTTGGTCTCTCTCTGCACGTCTATGGGCAAGGGTTGTATTTGATAATGAAGATTTATATCTATATTTCATGTGTCTGATAAATAAATTCAATATCCTTTCCAGATTATTTTGCTTTGTGACATGTTGCTGATTCCAAACAGTAGAGGTAGAGAGTTCCTAAGGCGAAACAGTGAGACGGCGCACGCGCTTTGAGGATTTTTGGGAGCACTTGCCCTTCCGACTTGCTTAACAAGTATCAAACTTTAGGGCAAGCTGAGATGTGAAGCCTAATTCTAGATAGCCTATGCATCGTAAATGTGGCTTATCTAGTACAAAAATAATTTTAAAAATCGGACAAGTGCTTATTTATGCAATTAGTGTAGTTAAACAGACAAACAAAAAAAGTGCGTGCGTACAAAGTACACATGTCAGAAGTGAAACTTCTATAGTGGTAGATGTGATATAAGTAGGGTGCAAGCGTGTGAACGGGTGATAAAAGATAAGAGTCCGAAAGAATAGAAAGTTTATTATACACGCACAGAATGACACACAGAAAAGGAAATAGATGATAGGCACAATGAGAAGTATGATAAGGCACTAATGTATGAGCTACAAGCGTTCTACCAACTATTAACAAACTACTAACTAAAACAAAATACGGTACAAAACAAGGTACGGTAAATAACGGTTGCGCGGGCGCAGACCCCGCCCACTAAGTCCATATATAAAATCCGCACTGTAGTTTTCTGTGCGGCCGTGATTAAAAATGTGTGTATAAAATTATGTTTGTATTTTTGTGTATATGATGTGTGGTGTATGTATTGTGTAACTGTAGTATGAAATGTGTGTTAGACTAAGTGTGAAAGAATAAATAATTTATATATATTTTATGTAATTATAAGTGTAAATATTATTTGTAAATATAAATGTTAATAAGTGTGTGCGTGTGTTTGTATGTATAATATAAGTGTGCCTACACTTCTTTGGCGAAATATTCAGATATACACAAAAAAAGAATAAATATAAATATTCATTTGAAAGTCTTGTTGTTTTATTACAAACGTTCGCTCTAATCTCACTTTCTCTCTAGCGCCCATCCTCTTCTTCGTCACGAACGTTGCATGCTGCGTGACGCATTTCCGTTTCATCGAACGTCGCATGCTGCGTGACGCATTTCCGTTTCATCCGTAAAAAAAATTACCCTCATGCGCCTAAAGAAGTTTCACTTCAACAAAAAACCCTCCCGCTTTATATTATTAGTATACTTACATTGAAAACAACCGGGATTGTAATTGGAAATCAACTGTCTCTGCCTGCACCGGTAGGAAACAGGCGTGACTTCATGTATGTATATAATATTTAATATTATAAAAATGAATCGCAAAATGTGTTGGTAAGCGCATAACTCAACAACGCCTGGACCAATTTGGCCAATTCTTTTTTTTAAATGTTCGTTGAAGTTCAAGGATGGTTTTTCGGCGAGAAAAATTTGAAAATTCATCCCCTAAGGGGGTAAAACGGGGGTGCAAAGTTAGTACGGCACTAACTAGCCGTACTAACTTTGCACGTTCACTACCGTTCGTTCGTTCGTTAACTTTGCACGTTCACTACCGTTCGTTCGTTCGTTAACTTTGCACGTTCACTACCGTTCGGTTCGTTCAAGTTAGTGAATGTGTAACGCGAGCGTAGCTGCGGGCGTCCACTAGTTTAATAATAATAATGTGTTCAGACGGGCGTGGTGCCGCTGGGCAAGCTGCTGGTGCGAGAGAAGGCGGGCGCGGAGGGGCGCGGGCTGTACCTGCTGTGCTCCGGGCCCGCCGAGCCGGAGATGTTCGAGCTGCGCGCGCACCGGCCGCGGGACGTGTCGGCGTGGATCCGCGGCATTCGGTATACAGTATAAAACAATACGCATGATGACAGTATTAAAACAAGTATGTTGAATAATTCCTAAAAAATGGTCAAGTTTTAATAAAAACGTAGATTAAATATATTAACGTAAATAAGATTTTCATTAAAATAAAAGTATAAAATACAGCAATCGGCCATGTTAACTGAAACGCCAATCAGAGCGGATGACATCACTGCTAGTAAAAATTCACCTGTCGCTTGGGCTTCTGTTAAAAATACCACGGCATCTTCTGTTATAATATCTAGGCGTGACGTCAAAGCGGACGCTATGACACCTACAAGTGTTTTCGCGCTAAATTTAAAGTAGATAGGCAATAATTTGCGTTAAAAAAATTTTTTTTTTTTAAATATCTGATGTGTACCTACCCTACACAAGGCAATTTCAAAATCTGTCATCATGCCTATTTTCTCTCGAAAGTTCTCTTCTTCAGGGCCGGCGACACATTGGGCGACTCCTATGATGTTGCTCATGTCCATAGGCGTTCGTGATTACCGTGGTGGCATGTCTGCTTGTTCGTTGGCCTTTTATCTTCTATATAATCAACTAGTTGGACGCCCGCAGCTTTGCTCGCGTGAAATTAGACATAACAATAGTTTCGTTTACACCTAGCGTATGTCGCTCAGTGAAGATGCAGTGTTCTAATGGTGAAAGAATTTTGAAAATCGGTCCTGTAGATTTTGTGTGAAAACATTACAAACAAATGTTTCCTCTTTATAATATTAGTATCGCTGCGACCCATAGACGTCCCACTGCTGGATTATTATTATTATTAATTTTCCCCACTCAGCCAGTGTTTGACTGGTAGAAAATGCCATAAAGCATTGAGTCCGCCCATTGTATGTATCTTTATAAGTGTCAATAAAGTTGTATAAATAAATAAATAAAAATCGATTTTAATAAATATAACGCGGGCGCCAGTCGGAGCCTCGCTGGCTTCACCCGTTGGAAAACGTAACAACAGGTTCGATGTTCGCTGCGACCCATAGACGTCCCACTGTTGGGCACGGGTCTCCTCTCAGAATGGGAGGGATTAGGCCTTAGTCCACCACGCTGGCCAAGTGCGGATTGGCAGACTTCACATGCCTTCGAGAACATTAGAACTCTCAGGCATGCAGGTCTCCTCACGATGTGTCCTTCACCGTTACAGCAAGTGACATTTAATTAATAAATCGCACATAACTCTGAAAAGTCATTGGTGCGTGCCGCTGGGGTTTGAAACCGGACCGCTCGAGTGAGAGGCGAGTTCGATGGCCACTGGGCTGTCACCGCTGGTTCGATGTTATGTTATCTATAACAATATATGTTTGTTCTCTGCAGGGCAGCGGTGCAAAGCTGCCCAGAGGAGATTGAGGAGTCGGAGGCTGGCGCGCAGGCCGTCTCGGCGGAGGAACGGCAGCGCTTGCTCGAGGCGCGCCACGAGAATATAAGACTGATTACAGGTGGGCCTTTTATATTAATTTTGATCTTGTTCAAAATAAATATAAAAGGAGACGATCAATTTTGGGCCAAACGATGTACCGAGGTACAAAGTATTGGTAAAAAATCCTTACATTATACTAAAACTAATGGTCGATCAATTATTTTTAGAATCCTTATAGTTAGCTTGTAATAAAATAATAAAAAATGCAACAGTTCGTACCACAAAATTCCACATAGTAGTAACCAGAAACTAGCTAGAGATACTACGGTAGTAACTAGTCTGCACTGTTTATGTCATCTGCCAACTTCTGCTCGATTGACAGACGTTACGTATTACGTATAGGTCTATTAACCTGTATTCAATTTACAAATTATTACTAGTTTAAAAACGATTTCAAGAAAAAATTAGCCTATAATGGTAATTAATAGAATATTTAAATCAATATAAGATACTATGATTCTGTTTCTTAAGGTAGTTTATTAATACAATGCGCTTATTGTTATTTTATATAAGGGTATAGAGTAATTACAGATTTAGTAACAACCGAAACGCAATATTATGCTATATTGCCATAACTTGCAGTGTTGCAATACATAAATTATCTTTTAAAATTAATTTTAGGTGGTACAAATGCAGTAAAAAATCTAATGTATTTTTTAAATAAAATAACGCATTTTTCTCTCCAAAAATCAATTTTTGTACCCGAGGTACATCTCATGGCCCAAGTTGTATGGAAAGATAAACGTGTCCTTTAAAAACATGTTTTATTTTGCTCTATGAAGATTGGATAATGATTATAATATATATTTCTAATAATCTAAATCAAAGATAATCTAACTAAGGTAAGATAATTACCCATGATTAGGTTTAGTTAAGAGTATCAATTATTGCACCCAACTATCATTATGTATTGCCATTATACATGCATAGAGCCATCTTAGGTCAGTTGTTCCATATTACAAACTTTTATTATCTCTATCTCATTTTCCAGAGGCGCTGCGAGCCAAAGACAAGGAGCACGCGGTACTTCTAGAGGAGAAAATGGCGTTGCACATGAAGATGGTTGGCCACACCGGCGCCGCCGCGCTTGACGTGACCGCTACTGGTGAGAATCATTATAAACCCTAACCCCCGTATCAATCCGAAAAGTAGAGGTGTGTTGTTATAATATGTAATAATGTTATGTTATAATGTTAATTTAACAACAGGTTCTGTTAGCCAGTTCGAGCTACTCCCACTCAACAGGCTGCACTGAAAATCAGTGTTGCGGTGTTATGTCGCAACTGGGCTGAGTGCAGACCCATTTGCTATAATTTTTTAATATTTTTAGCAAATAAATTTTTTCATTTTCATTTTCATTCATTTCATTTGTAGTACACCCACTTCACCTGCTACGATTAGGTCCCATGTAATACACCTATTGCCATATACCGGGCACAAGTCAGACAAACCTAATAGTTGTTGCCGGTCCCGGGGATTGAACATTCTTGCAATAAATTATTATTGGAACGAAGTTCCTTATCGCGCGTTGTGAAAGGGGACTAGACGGAAAAAATTCTTACGAAAAGTTGTCACGACACTTTTTGCTATTACGGCGTGCGCGTATTTCTCTGTTTGTCTCTCTCTCTCTCTCTCTCTCTCTCTCTATCTCATAGAAAGCAAGCCAGTTATTTTCGTTTCATCTTTCTATTTCGCATTGAACAGTGTGGTGTCGCGACAATTATTTTTGTTGAGTGTATACAGGTTTCTTGTACATAATCTTATATATATAAAAGAAAGTCGTGTTAGTTACACCACTTATAACTCAAGAACGGCAGAACAGATTTGGCTGAAAATTGGTAGGGAGGTAGCTTAGAGCCAGGAGACGGACATAGGATACTTTTTATCCCATTCGACAGCGTTCCCGTGTGACTTGACATGAAACGTCAGTCACTATAAAACGTGGTATAACAAAAAAGAATCAGACTCGGAATAACAAAACGCAAATGACAGCTATGTAATTGACGTATAATGACAGCTATGTAATCTACTATATAAAAATAAGTCGGGTTTTCCTTCCTGACGCTATAACTCCAGAACGCACGAACCGATTTCCACGGTTTTGCATTCGTTGGAAAGGTCTCGGGCTCGGTGAGGTTTATAGCAAAGAAAATTCAGGAAAAATTTCAACAGAAAAGCGGGAAAAATCTTTTTTCACATACAGCGCCATCTCTGATACATAGCATGTACTACAAACCAATATTTTAAGTAGATGGCGCCGGTGCGTGATAGGTAGTGGTAGGGGTAGATGTAGGGGTAGTAGTAGTGGTAGGGGTAGTGTTAGTGGTAGGTGTAGTGGTAGGGGTAGTGGTAGGGGTAGTGGTAGTGGTATTGGTAATGGTAGGGGTAGTGGTAGAGGTAGGGGTAGTGGTAGGGGTAGGGGTAGTGGTAGGTGTAGTGGTAGGGATAGGGGTAGTGGTGTTGGTAATGGTAGGGGTAGGGGTAGTGGTAGAGGTAGGGGTAGTGGTAGGAGTAGTGGTAGGGGTAGGGGTAGTGGTAGGGGTAGTGGTAGGGGTAGTGTTAGTGGTAGGGGTAGTGGTATTGGTAGTGGTAGTTGTAGTCCACACACTTACATGAAGTTCTCCCAAAATATTCAGTAAAAATTATTTATATGGCAAAACAACGTTTGCCGGGTCAGCTAGTAAATAATAAAAATAACAGTAACAATAACTTGTAATAACTTATATATCCAATAACTTCGTTCCATCCGGGTGTCCCTTGACACCTCTCAAGTTTTTATTATTATGCCCTAGACCTCCCTGAACTATGTCTGTGGGGGAGACCCTTTGCCCAACAGTGGGACGTCTATGGGTTGTAGCTACTTTTTGAGTGGGAATAGAAATATTTGTTACCTTTTTTATTTTTTCAACTGATGCGTGCCTATCCCCAGGTATAACTGGCGTGAGTGGGGGCATGTTCCCGGGCGGGCTCGTGTTCCCGGACTACGTGCGGCTGGCGTCGCCGTCGCAGGACACGCACGCGCTGTGGCAAGAGGTCTGCCGGGTGGTCAAAGTTAGTAATGTCCTAAATTCTCGTAATCTAATACTAAGACAGAAAGAATAGTATATTTCGCTACAAGTGCGGAAAGCCTGTCATTGCAAAGAGTTCCGACAAATGTCTACCCGAGCCGAAGGCGAGGGTTGACAGTCGGAACAAGTTGCAATGACGGTTCCGCACGTGTACTGAACAACTATTTTTAATACAGTTGCGAAAAAATGAAGCAATTTAATAAAATAATACAAACACAAACTAAACTCGCAAAGAACATTTTTGGAAAATGGCGCCAACCTTAAAAGAATACAGAGTATTGCAGAGATTTTTTTTTGTTTTCTTCACCCATTCTGGGTAGGCAAAGGGAACTATGCCCATACAGCCAAGTCTTCAGTAGAATTTTTTTATTGACATGAAATTTAATGCGATGAAATGAAGTGAAATCATTGAATCAAATCATTAAATCTGATATTGAAACAAATTAGTAGCTTCTTTTTAGAAATATTTGCATGAATCATTAAAACTTCTATGAATTTTTTTTTAGTAAAAACTTCGTGGTTGGTTTTTTCTTTTTAATAGACATTATTTTGACAGTTGGGAAAGAGAACGCACGAGTTCGGAAAAGGTAAAGAAAAAGCACGAGTGTGTAATAGCTCACTTCCCGAACGCTAAACGTCCCTGTAATACGCCACTTTTTGAGCAACTGTATTAAAAAGATTTTTTTTTAATTTTCCAAATTAAGTACGAGTACAATTACAACAAAAACAGAAAAATTAATGGACCTCAAAGAAAAAAACATCTATAAAAGTACAAATTTGACAAAAGGGGCCGAAAAAAAAATTAATTATTTATTATTTTACTAATACATATTATAAAGAGGAAATATTTGTTTGTAATGTTTTCACATGTAGCGTCCATAGTCCAATGGCTCGCATCGAATCAATGTGATCAAGATGTTAAGCAACGACAGGCGCGGTCGGTTTGTGGATGGGTGACCGCTAGTGGTAAAAAAAAATCATGGACGCTACCGTGCTTCGGAGGGCACGTAAAGCCGTCGGTCCCGGTTGTTTTCAATGCTGGAAACAGTCGTTAAGCCTTGTCGAAGACGTTCGGGTGGCTTGAAAACATTCGACACTGGGTTGGCCACTAACCCCTCCACCAATCCGCATTGGAGCAGCGTGGTGGAGTATGCTCTAGACCTCCCGCAGAAGTGTCTGTGGGGGAGACCCGTGCCCAGCAGTGGGACGTCTATGGGTCGCAGCGAATGTTTTCACACAAAAACTACTGGACCGATTTCAAAAATTCTTTCACCATTAGAAAGCTGCATCTTCACTGAGTGACATAGGCTATATAATATTACTAGGTGTAAACGAAACTATTGGTATGTCTAATTCGACGCGAGCGAAGCTGCGGGCGTCCACTAGTAATAAATAAAACGGGCTTAATACCCTGTATCAATATAATGTTGTATGGACTTTGGATGCGCTCGACTGAACTTTATCATTTGAAATATCCGTTACACGGAGCGGAACGAAAGTCTAGCTCTGACCTTGACTACGCAGAAGTTGAAACTTAAGGCATCGTCTTGCGCGGGGCGAGAAGGTGGTCAGTCAATCAGCAAGCACTGATTGGTTCGCCACCCGTATTATGTCCCCTTCGCTGATACCCCATGCCCTATCCCAGGGGTCGGCAACCTGCGGCTCGCGAGCCACATACGGCTCTTTGGATGTGAAACTGCGGCTCATTAGTTTCATACATGAGAGTAAATAGATATGTTTCTTATGAATAAATACCTAATTGTTTTTTTTTTTATCAAAAATCTTTATTTAAGCAAGTTACTATTTATTGTTGGCACGAAATTTTTTTATGGCTCTTTAAAAACTTTGAAATTATGTAAATTGTAATTTTTGACTGTTCCGACTCAAAAGGTTGCCGACCCCTGCCATATTGTCTTCGAATTATGTTCAGTGCTAAACTGTCGTGCTGACTTTCGTTAGGTACGAGTCGAGTAGGTAGGTCTAATAGACTAGGTCCTATAGGCTTTTCGTTTGGCCAAATTATTTTCTCCCAACGTAGGCTGCACTGAAAATCAGCGCTGTTGGTTTCTTTTTCAGAGCCAACAGCATAATGCTGAGTGTAGACCATTTTGTTGCACTAAATGCAACAGCGATAACATTTGGATATAAGCTGTAATTTTATTTTATTTTCATATAGGCGAACAGAATTGTATGGAGTCTGTGTGTTATCTTTGTTGTATACTGCACAAATAAAGTTTCTTCTTCTTCTTCTTCTTCTTCTAATTGTTCCTTCCCCGGGCGGCAGGAGGCGCTGGAGGCGTCGAGCGCGGCGGGCGCGATGATGGCGCACGGCAGCAACCTGGGCCGGTCCACCAGCTCGGCGGGCGAGCGGCACTCGGCCGCGTACACCAGCCCCGCGCTGCCGCGCCGCGCGGACACCTTCGCGGGCTTCGACGCCGCCAGGCACAGAGGTGAATATATTGTTCCTTCCCCGGGCGGCGGGAGGCGCTGGAGGCGTCGAGCGCGGCTGGGGCCATGATGGCGCACGGCAGCAACCTGGGCCGGTCCACCAGCTCGGCGGGCGAGCGGCACTCGGCCGCGTACACCAGCCCCGCGCTGCCGCGCCGCGCGGACACCTTCGCGGGCTTCGACGCCGCCAGGCACAGAGGTAAATATATTGTTCCTTCCCCGGGCGGCAGGAGGCGCTGGAGGCGTCGAGCGCGGCGGGCGCCATGATGGCCCACGGCAGCAACCTGGGCCGGTCCACCAGCTCGGCGGGCGAGCGGCACTCGGCCGCGTACACCAGCCCCGCGCTGCCGCGCCGCGCGGACACCTTCGCGGGCTTCGACGCCGCCAGGCACAGAGGTGAATATATTGTTCCTTCCCCGGGCGGCAGGAGGCGCTGGAGGCGTCGAGCGCGGCGGGCGCCATGATGGCGCACGGCAGCAACCTGGGCCGGTCCACCAGCTCGGCGGGCGAGCGGCACTCGGCCGCGTACACCAGCCCCGCGCTGCCGCGCCGCGCGGACACCTTCGCGGGCTTCGACGCCGCCAGGCACAGAGGTGAATATATTGTTCCTTCCCCGGGCGGCAGGAGGCGCTGGAGGCGTCGAGCGCGGCGGGCGCCATGATGGCCCACGGCAGCAACCTGGGCCGGTCCACCAGCTCGGCGGGCGAGCGGCACTCGGCCGCGTACACCAGCCCCGCGCTGCCGCGCCGCGCGGACACCTTCGCGGGCTTCGACGCCGCCAGGCACAGAGGTAAATCTATAATCTATATATATAAAAGGAGAAGGTGACTGACTGACTGACATATCAACGCAGGGCCGAAAGTATAAGGGTTAGAAACTTGAAATTTTGCACAGTGGTTCCTTTCATAACGTAGGGGAGCACTAAGAAAGGATTTTAAAAAATTCACCCCCTAAGGGGGTAAAACGGGGGTGCAAAGTTAGTATGAAACTTCGCCGTTTTTGATGTTATTCGAATGAAATTCAGTACCTATGAAGGTTTTTTATTGAGTTTCGAAATCATCTCTTAAGGGGGGGTAAAATGGGGGTGCAAAGTTAGTAGGTATAAAAGTTTTTCGTATATACCTACATTATTTCAATGTATTTAGGTTATGTTACGTCTAATTCCACGCGAGCGAAGCTGCGGGCGTCCACTATCTATAATATACCTACTTGCTGACCCCGCAAACGTTGTTCTGCCATATGAAATGTCAAAGTGACGCGACACTTCATGTAATTGACTTCACGCCAATGAATGGCGGTAATATTTAGATATTGTTCATACAAAATTACTTAAATCGTGTTTAAAAAACATTTTGCAGTGGACCAAATTGTGAATCTAAAGTATTTTCGTATCCCCTAGAACACACACAAAAAATTTCATCAACATCTATCCAGCCGTTTAGGAAGAGTTCAGTGACATACACACGTACACAAGAAATATATATATACTAGTGGACGCTAAAGATATACATGGATCTAATCAGAGTACAAGTACCACCGCCCTCAACGGTACCAAGTACAGTTTCCGGTTATCTTTGTCCTCAAGGGCAGCAACGAATGTCCCCCTTTTTATCCGTTTGTACATATTGCCCACTTTCCTTTTCTCCCCATTGACTCTGCCCAGCACTGCACAACTCTGTGACGCAGGCACTTGGTCCACTTGTCGACAGAAGTGAAGGCGGTAGCGGGACGGACTTTTCATATAACGTCCCCCTTTTTAGTCTTTTTACAATTTGTCCATTCTTACGTGTTAATATCCTTCTCTCCCCATTGATATTTGTTCGACCAATTTTGTCAAGTGCATATAGCCTTAAAATGCACCCGTCATTCACAGTCCCTTTCTGGCCCCTTTTCGACGTTATGTCACAGATGGCACGTGCAACGTATATACTTTACTAGTGGACACCCGCAGCTTCGCTCGCGGGGATTAGACGTAACATAACCTAAATACAAAATTTCATTGAAATAATGTAGGTATATACGAAAAACTTTTATACCTACTAACTTTGCACCCCCCTTTTACCCCCTTAAGAGATGATTTTCGAAACTCAATAAAAAACCTTCATTGGTACTAAATTTCATTCGAATAACATCAAAAACGGCAAAGTTTCATACTAACTTTGCACCCCCGTTTTACCCCCTTAGGGGGTGAATTTTCAAAAATCCTTTCTTAGTGCTCCCCTACGTTATAAAAGGAACCCCTGTGCAAAATTTCAAGTTTCTAGCCCTTATAGTTTTGGCCCTGCGTTGATATGTCAGTCAGTCAGTCAGTCAGTCAGTCACCCTCTCCTTTTATATATATAGAGAAAAGGACGACATTTTAGTCAAGTCTTCGGTAGTATAGTGGTCAGTATCCCCGCCTGTCACGCGGGAGACCGGGGTTCGACGAACCTTATTCGTATTTACTAGTGCATATTGCCTCAAAATACACCACCCGCATTCGCAGTCCCTTTCAGGCCTCTATTCGACGTTATGTCACAGATGTCACTTGCAACGAATATAATCGTATACTTTATTATTCATGTTAAAATATCTTCCTCCATTATGTTTCCCCAATTGACTCTGCCCCCGAACACGTGTGACGCAGGCGCTTGGTCCGCTTGTCGACAGAGGCGGAGGCGGCGGCGGAGGCGGGCGCGGGCGCGGGGGCGGGCGTGGGCGCGGAGAGCGAGTTGCTCGGCGCCGAGGCGGCGTTGAAGCTGCACCGGGCGATATACACGCTGTCTTGTATCGTGTGGCAGCAGCTGACTACTATACACAGGTGATTGGTAACGTTAGATGGCACATTACGTTACGCGTGAGTTAAGTTGTATATACTTGCGCGCCGTGCACGCAGCATTTTGCTATTTATTTTATTGTGTGTCCTAAACTTTAGCCATTCTTTTCAGTGTCATAAGTAGAAACCGGATTATATGCATTTGCATATGAATTTGCATATTTAGCATATTCTTGGTGATCATTGCATATTTTACTTAATATCTAGTTATGATGCATATTATCGGTACCATATAAATCTATGATCGGTACATTTAACAATATTTTTCTGAGTGCCATGCACTCACCCTGCGTTCCGAAATGCGATAAAAGTTATAATATCGCGAAAAATTCGATGACAATGACAATTAATACGAAAATGTCATAATCATAAATGATTGATTAAATGTAGGGTTCATTAACAAATGTGTTTTATTTAAAATTGTATGTACCCAAAACGGCTCAAATATAAATCTAAAAATTAGTAGATTTAAAAACGCAACCTAGTAGATTTCAGTAGATTTTAGCAGTGTCTTTGGTTCTTCCCTCTGGAGATTCCCTCATTAAAAAGTGATCACATCGCGCTCGCCTACTGCAATTTCGTCCCGTCCCACCTATTACGCATGATATATAAATTGTTACTTGTTAAAACATGATGCATACCATGACTGTGGAATTTTTTTTTTGCATGTTCTGCTAATTTTCCTGAATATTCAGCCAATTTTCATGCATATTTCAAGCATTTTTCATGCATATTTGCATGCATATAACAAGCTTTTTATGTTGCATATAATCCGGTCTCTAGTCATAAGTAAGAACCCATTTTCTACACCGTGCGAAAAGGTTTTAATTTCCTTGTTATTTTTTTTATCACGGAATAGTGCGGCTAAATTGCAGGATTAGGTGCTGTGTAAAATAGTGTACGGTACTCGTGATTTAAGTTGCTCTATTAAAACTTGACGCTTAACACCCTCCCTACGCACGGGCGCTAATTGCGGTCTTGCAATAATAGACGACTTAAGTCACAATGTACTTTTACAATTGTCACCTTAGGTAGTATGACTATTGGCTTGGTTTTGATTGACCAAGACACCTCGTGTTGCACGTGTCTGCGACGGTGACCACTTACCTGATAGAGATAGTTTCTAAACGCAAACCAAATGTTAACTGACATGCTGTCAGTATTGACGTCTAGAATATTAATATACTGTTAACCTCTCTGTCATTTGATCTGTGTGTCCGCTTGATGTTACATACTTTTGTTACTGATTCTGCTGTCTGAGAATAAATCCTTTTTAATCTAAGTCTAAAAGCATTTCATTTGCCATAATCCTTCATTACCATCAGGTCGTACGCTTCGTGTGTACGCCTACAGGCGTAGGCCTATCGCGGGGTTGTGCGTTGGCGTTTATTAAAAAAAATGTTTCGTCCTATTTGCATCGCTGAAAATCAGCGCCGCAATCGCTGCGGTATTATGCTGAGCGAGTTCCATTTTCTGCAACTCTGACACATGTGAACATAGTTCCATTAATTTTTTTAGTAATAATCAAATTTTATAATATGTGTATCTTTTTTGTTCTTTAATATTTGTTTTCACCTTTTTTGTTTTTTTTTTTATCTCACTGTTTAATGTTTTGTTTTTTTTTTGTTTAATCCCGTGCTTTTCTTTTAAATTGCTATGTATAAGGTTTATGTGTGTGTTAGAGTTAAGAAATAAATGATTTTTATCTTTTTTATCTTATCATGACTCAGCCTGGAAGCGCAAGTGTGCGCGTGGCGCGCGAGCGGCGGCAGCGCGGCGCGGACGCACGACGCGCAGCTGGAGGAGCTGCGGCACGCGCAGGCGCGCCTCACCGCCGACCGCCAGCACTTCGAGGCCACGCGCGCCGCCGACACCCAGCAGCTGGCCGACGGTCAGTCCCACCGCTGGGCACGGCTCTCTCCCACACACACTGTTGCGGGTGGTCTAGAGCATACTCCACCACGCTGCTACAATGCGGATTGGTGTTAGTGTCGAATGTTCTCAAGCCACCCGAAGGTCTTCGACAAGGCTTCACGACTGTTTCCAGCGTTGAAAACAACCGGCACCGACGGCTTTACGTACGTTAGCGTCCATGAAACTTTGCCACTAGCGGTCACCCATCCACAAACAGATCGCGCCCGTCGTTGCTTAACTCTTTCGATCGAGCACGACGCGCAGCTGGAGGAGCTGCGGCACGCGCAGGCGCGGCTCACCGCCGACCGGCAGCACTTCGAGGCCACGCGCGCCGCCGACACCCAGCACCTGGCCGACGGTCAGTCCCACCGCTGGGCACGAGTCTGTCCCACAGACACTGTTGCGGGAGGTCTAGAGCATACTCCACCACGCTGCTACAATGCGGATTCCTTTTAGGCTCCATAAAGTCACAAATTCTTTTAAAGGGCAATGTATACGTTTCTATAACAGAATGCCTCGTAACTGCCAACAATTGTCTTTATATAAATTTAAACGTATGATTAAAGCTAATTTAATAAGCAGAACTTATTACAAAGTTTCTGACTTTTTTGACGACCGCATACCCTGGAATTGTGATGATGACATACCTAGCTAATTTATTGTAATATGAACTTGCATACTGTGACATATCTCAAATATCTCTTTTTCTATTTAATGTACCTATACAACATATGTTTTGACGTTCGTTGAGTGTTCCTTTGCTGTACCAAATGACGAATAAATATATTTGAATTTGAATTTGAATGAATTGGTGAAGGGTTTAGTGGCCAACCCAGTGTCGAATGTTCTCAAGCCACCCGAAGGTCTTCGACAAGGCTTCACGACTGTTTCCAGCGTTGAAAACAACCGGGACCGACGGCTTTACGTGCCCTCACGGTAGCGTCTATGAAATTTTGCCACTAGCGGTCACCCATCCACAAACCGACCACGCCCGTCGTTGCTTAATACTTTAGATCACACTGAATCGACGCTACCAATATTCAGTAGTCAAACGCAAAGTGCTATGTATGTTGTTCTAAAACCTATTACACCCAATATTGTTTTTGTCTCTTGACCAAATAAAATCAAATCCGAAGACCCAAAACACAGACAGTCTAGCTCTCGAGTTGTTTTATCTTTAAAACGTTTTACGCCCTAATACAACAAATGTGATTTTTAAAAGCTTTTACTTAACTTCACTCGGATGTATGTATGTATGTATGTATGTATGTCCTGGAATCTTGCAATCAATATTTCGCCCACTTCCACTGAAGCTATCGAGCTGAAATTTGGCACACATATTTGGTTCCGATGACAATGCACGAAAATAAAAAAAGTTATAAATTTTTTTAATTTTTTTTAATTTAATAATTCATTATTTGTAGGTACGTATAACTTTTGTGTTTACTAATGTAACATAAAACATTTGTAGGTACGTATAACTTTTGTGTTTACTAATGTAACATAAAACATTTGTAGGTACGTATAACTTTTGTGTTTACTAATGTAACATAAAACATTTGTAGGTACGTATAACTTTTGTGTTTACTAATGTAACATAAAACATTTGTAGGTACGTATAACTTTTGTGTACCTACAAATAATGAATTACTAAAATTTAAAAAAAAAATTTTTTTTCTCTCTCTCTCTCTATAATTAGAGCGGAGGCAGCTGGCGGCGGCGAGGCAGGAGCTAGAAGAACAGCAAAAAGACGTGGAACAACAAAGGGAGCGACTTTATCGCCGGCTCGAGCGCTTGCAGCAACACGGTGAGTCGGGCGGCATACAATACAATACAATTGTATTATAATATACTAGCTTTTACCCGCGTAGTCAAAGTGAGTTGTTTATCATACATGACACATTTGTATAGTGTATAATTTATTAGCGAAATTCAGAAATTGCAAATGAATTTTACTAACGCCATCTATTAACAACATCCGGAACTAAATATCTAGCACAAAAACCATACCATATAATAGCTTCGTTGCGACGTGAAAGCCGGACAAACAAACAAACACACTTTCACATTTATAATATTAGTATGGATATGGATTAGTATGGATGATGGGACACCACAAGATGGGAAGACGAAATAGCAACCATAGCAAGGCCGACATGGAGTAGGAAAGCTCGAGAGAGGGAACGATGGAAAGGGTTGGAAGAGGCCTTTGTCAAGTTCAGACAAGCAGATCCAGTTGCCAACTAAATTAATTTTTAAAATTTTAAACGAACCTTGTAACTTATAGTTTCTGCAATAAAGGCTTGATTATTATTATTATAGATGGGACATACTTCTAAATGAGAGAGCAGTTTATATCCCGCTATGTGTTCAAACAATTTATATATCATCTTCTGTAACGATTAAGGAAAACATCATGAGAAAACCGTCATGCGTGAGAGTGCTTCATGGCGTTTTCAATGGGATGAAAACTGCTTTAGTGTTTGGCTCTCGAAATTCATCATCACAACCCTTTCATTGTCCCACTCTTGGGCACGGGTCTCCTCTCAGAATGGGAGGGATAAGGCCTCAGTCCACCACGCTGGCCAAGTGCGTATTGGCAGACTTCAAATGCCTTCGAGAACATTATGAAGAACTCTCAGGCATGCAGGTTTCCTCACGATGTGTCCTTCACCGTTATAGCAAAAAATTACGTATAGTTATTAATATTTTTATTTAATTTCAGGTGGATCCCAAGAAGAAATAGCGAGCGTAGGCACATTATCGCCAGACTCGAGCGTGAGCGATACTATGCGACGGAAGGAACCCAAATGGCGAAGTATGTATTGTAACTCTTTACTCTCTAACTAACTTATATATAAATGAGAAAGTGTGTTTGGTGGTTTGGCCTTTTTCTCTTCCTCAACAGAATGATGGGTCGATTTGATTTTTTGCATAAAGTCAAAGTCAAATAATTTATTTCGCTATGAGGTGATTGGACACGCTTAACGAAAGTCTAGGTAACTATAAAATACTTAAAGAATAGAGATATACTGCTATTCTAAACTGATCAATATAAGGCAAAGGCTATCTGGTCATCGCCTTTAGGAAGAATAATTTACAATATTCTTATCCTATGTAGTATATGGCCTGGAGAGTGATATAGGCCACATTATATCCTCGTATAGTTCCTATCAAATTGAGAAAACACCAAAAACTATTAGTTTTTACGAAAATTACATGTACCCCTTTTTACAAAAATGATGTGGAACAGTTGATACAATAATATGCATTAGCCTATACATCTATACTTCTATAATTCTATACTAATATTATAAAGAGGAAAGATTTGTTTGTAATGTGTTCACACAAAAACTACTGGACCTATTTCAAAAATTCTTTCACCATTAGAAAGCTGCATCTTCACTGATATTATATAGCCTGTATGATGGCTATATAATATAACCAGTGTAGCGTATGTTGGTCCGGGCAGCGGCCGGACAGTCACGCGCTAGCTGTGAGCAAGTTCGGACGTGCGCGGGACGCATTACCTACTCCACCTATTGAGTGATCAAAGGCGTGTTTTATTGACCCAACGGTCACAATAAACCATACAACTAGGTGTAAACGAAACTATTGTTATGTCAAATTCCACGCGAGCGATGCTGCGGGCGGGCGTCCACTAGTAATTTATATACAGCACTGACTGAAGCGTGAAAAAATTGTCGAGCTTACCTGCTACGGCCTTGGTAATGAAATGTTAGGATAGGGGTTATCCTGCTGTAATTCATAATGCAGAATTAACATTATGTGTGTCACTTTCAGATCTCATTATAACATAATATACCTTTATTACACTTTACATATAGATGTTGTGGGAGGTGAACGCAACATAAACGCAACTATTGTTATGTCTAATTCTTGTTAGATTATAATAATAATACGACTGACGAATCAATTATGACAGGCCCGTTGGTGCAATCGGTAGTGACCCTGTCTGTTGCGCCAAAGGTCGTGGGTTCGAATCCCACTCAGGACAAATATTCGTATGACGAACACTTGTATTTGTTCTGTGTCTGGATGTCAATATTATCTATTTAAGTATGTATTTAAAAATATCTATGTATGTATATCAGTCTCTGACACCCATTTTACAGGTTCGCGCCTACTTTGGGGTCAGATGGCCGTGTGTGAGAATGTCCAAGATATTTATTTATTTATTATTATTATAATATACCTTTATTACACTTTACATATAGATGTTGTGGGAGGTGAACGCAATATAAACGCAACTATTGTTATGTCTAATTCTAGTTAGATTATAATAATAATACGACAGGCGAATCAATTAGTGCTTACGTTTGACACCGCTCTGACCCGCTCGCCCAGGGCCTAGACAAGTGGCAAGAACGCTAGTAGAATAGATAAGCAAATGTATGGGATTGACATTCGCTATCGACTAATTAGTCGTGAGCGAATGTCAAACTAATTTGCTAATCTATTCTATTTCTATTCTATTAGCGTTTTGCCACTTGTCTAGCCCCCCTGACCCGCTCGCCCACGTCCCGCTAACGGTAGTACGCATAACGGCAGATAACCGCGGCTCGACGGGCTCGGAGTCGTCCGCGTCGGCGTGCAGCGTGCGCGGCGCCGCGCTCCCGCCGCCGCAGCTGCTGTCCGCGCAGAACGAGACGCGCGCCACCGTGCGCGCGCCCGCCATACAGGTAGTATGTATAACGGCAGATAACCGCGGCTCGACGGGCTCGGAGTCGTCCGCGTCGGCGTGCAGCGTGCGCGGCGCCGCGCTCCCGCCGCCGCAGCTGCTGTCCGCGCAGAACGAGACGCGCGCCACCGTGCGCGCGCCCGCCATACAGGTAGTATGTATAACGGCAGATAACCGCGGCTCGACGGGCTCGGAGTCGTCCGCGTCGGCGTGCAGCGTGCGCGGCGCCGCGCTCCCGCCGCCGCAGCTGCTGTCCGCGCAGAACGAGACGCGCGCCACCGTGCGCGCGCCCGCCATACAGGTAGTATGTATAACGGCAGATAACCGCGGCTCGACGGGCTCGGAGTCGTCCGCGTCGGCGTGCAGCGTGCGCGGCGCCGCGCTCCCGCCGCCGCAGCTGCTGTCCGCGCAGAACGAGACGCGCGCCACCGTGCGCGCGCCCGCCATACAGGTAGTATGTATAACGGCAGATAACCGCGGCTCGACGGGCTCGGAGTCGTCCGCGTCGGCGTGCAGCGTGCGCGGCGCCGCGCTCCCGCCGCCGCAGCTGCTGTCCGCGCAGAACGAGACGCGCGCCACCGTGCGCGCGCCCGCCATACAGGTAGTATGTATAACGGCAGATAACCGCGGCTCGACGGGCTCGGAGTCGTCCGCGTCGGCGTGCAGCGTGCGCGGCGCCGCGCTCCCGCCGCCGCAGCTGCTGTCCGCGCAGAACGAGACGCGCGCCACCGTGCGCGCGCCCGCCATACAGGTAGTATGTATAACGGCAGATAACCGCGGCTCGACGGGCTCGGAGTCGTCCGCGTCGGCGTGCAGCGTGCGCGGCGCCGCGCTCCCGCCGCCGCAGCTGCTGTCCGCGCAGAACGAGACGCGCGCCACCGTGCGCGCGCCCGCCATACAGGTAGTATGTATAACGGCAGATAACCGCGGCTCGACGGGCTCGGAGTCGTCCGCGTCGGCGTGCAGCGTGCGCGGCGCCGCGCTCCCGCCGCCGCAGCTGCTGTCCGCGCAGAACGAGACGCGCGCCACCGTGCGCGCGCCCGCCATACAGGTAGTATGTATAACGGCAGATAACCGCGGCTCGACGGGCTCGGAGTCGTCCGCGTCGGCGTGCAGCGTGCGCGGCGCCGCGCTCCCGCCGCCGCAGCTGCTGTCCGCGCAGAACGAGACGCGCGCCACCGTGCGCGCGCCCGCCATACAGGTAGTATGTATAACGGCAGATAACCGCGGCTCGACGGGCTCGGAGTCGTCCGCGTCGGCGTGCAGCGTGCGCGGCGCCGCGCTCCCGCCGCCGCAGCTGCTGTCCGCGCAGAACGAGACGCGCGCCACCGTGCGCGCGCCCGCCATACAGGTAGTATGTATAACGGCAGATAACCGCGGCTCGACGGGCTCGGAGTCGTCCGCGTCGGCGTGCAGCGTGCGCGGCGCCGCGCTCCCGCCGCCGCAGCTGCTGTCCGCGCAGAACGAGACGCGCGCCACCGTGCGCGCGCCCGCCATACAGGTAGTATGTATAACGGCAGATAACCGCGGCTCGACGGGCTCGGAGTCGTCCGCGTCGGCGTGCAGCGTGCGCGGCGCCGCGCTCCCGCCGCCGCAGCTGCTGTCCGCGCAGAACGAGACGCGCGCCACCGTGCGCGCGCCCGCCATACAGGTAGTATGTATAACGGCAGATAACCGCGGCTCGACGGGCTCGGAGTCGTCCGCGTCGGCGTGCAGCGTGCGCGGCGCCGCGCTCCCGCCGCCGCAGCTGCTGTCCGCGCAGAACGAGACGCGCGCCACCGTGCGCGCGCCCGCCATACAGGTAGTATGTATAACGGCAGATAACCGCGGCTCGACGGGCTCGGAGTCGTCCGCGTCGGCGTGCAGCGTGCGCGGCGCCGCGCTCCCGCCGCCGCAGCTGCTGTCCGCGCAGAACGAGACGCGCGCCACCGTGCGCGCGCCCGCCATACAGGTAGTATGTATAACGGCAGATAACCGCGGCTCGACGGGCTCGGAGTCGTCCGCGTCGGCGTGCAGCGTGCGCGGCGCCGCGCTCCCGCCGCCGCAGCTGCTGTCCGCGCAGAACGAGACGCGCGCCACCGTGCGCGCGCCCGCCATACAGGTAGTATGTATAACGGCAGATAACCGCGGCTCGACGGGCTCGGAGTCGTCCGCGTCGGCGTGCAGCGTGCGCGGCGCCGCGCTCCCGCCGCCGCAGCTGCTGTCCGCGCAGAACGAGACGCGCGCCACCGTGCGCGCGCCCGCCATACAGGTAGTATGTATAACGGCAGATAACCGCGGCTCGACGGGCTCGGAGTCGTCCGCGTCGGCGTGCAGCGTGCGCGGCGCCGCGCTCCCGCCGCCGCAGCTGCTGTCCGCGCAGAACGAGACGCGCGCCACCGTGCGCGCGCCCGCCATACAGGTAGTATGTATAACGGCAGATAACCGCGGCTCGACGGGCTCGGAGTCGTCCGCGTCGGCGTGCAGCGTGCGCGGCGCCGCGCTCCCGCCGCCGCAGCTGCTGTCCGCGCAGAACGAGACGCGCGCCACCGTGCGCGCGCCCGCCATACAGGTAGTATGTATAACGGCAGATAACCGCGGCTCGACGGGCTCGGAGTCGTCCGCGTCGGCGTGCAGCGTGCGCGGCGCCGCGCTCCCGCCGCCGCAGCTGCTGTCCGCGCAGAACGAGACGCGCGCCACCGTGCGCGCGCCCGCCATACAGGTAGCATTTTAATACACTCGCTCGCTGCGACCCATTAACGTCCCACTGCTGGGCACGGGTCTCCCCCACAGACACTTCTGCGGGAGGTCTAGAGCATACTCCACCACGCTGCTCCAATGCGGATTGGTGGAGGGGTTAGTGGCCAACCCAGTGTCGAATGTTCTCAAGCCACCCGAAGGTCTTCGACAAGGCTTAACGACTGTTTTCAGCATTGAAAACAACCGGGACCGTCGGCTTTACGTGCTCTCCGAAGCAGGGTAGCGCCCATGAAATTTGCCACTAGCCACAAACCGACCGCGACCGTCGTTTCTTAACTCCATCGATCAAATAGAATCGACGCGAGCCATTGGGCTATGGACGCTACTTGTCCTTGATGCCCTTTATGAAATTGCAGCAAATGGTGAAGCAGCAACTCCCGCTGAAGCTGGCGAGCGGCAAAAGTCAACAGCCGCCGCCCGGCTACCACCGCCTGCACGAGTCCCCCAGCGAGGTATGTCACTGTATCCATCCATCCATCCATCCATGCATCCATCAGCCTCGCAAAGCCCACTGGTGGACATAGGCTTCCCTTGATCGACATTCCTTCCGGTCCTGTGCCGGTGTGGTTTCCATTTACACTTCTCTAGAGGCGACCATGTTTGGGCCGTATTAAAAAACCAATCGCAAACCAGGTTCAGTTTGGTTTTATTTTGGCTGAACTGGCATTATGTATCTTTATCTTTATCCATTAAGAACAATGATTTGAGAAGGGGCGGAGCGGAATTCATGATTTGATATGAGGTTTATAACCTTTTTCCTAAACCTGGTTTGCGATTGGTTTATTAATACTTAGTCATCAAGAGTAGCAACGCATCTGTGACTGAGTTGGAACGAGACTTGTTAACAATCACTAACTGATCTTTTACACAAACTAACTTGGACCTACCATCACCCTATTTGAATTTTGTTCCAAGTTGGTCACAATTTTATATCCATTAGAAAACATTATTAAGAATCCCGAACAGTTTCACATGTACAGGAAGCGTTGCTGTATTCATAATTGAATCAATATTTTTATCTATAAATTATACGTCTCGGATAAATTTGTTTATCGTACTAATTATAATTATTTATAATATGGATTACTGTTTATTGAATTTATATGTATAATGTTGTGTTTGATAGTGTAATTGGTTGTGTACCGTTCAAATAAACAATAAATAAATTAAAATAAAAAGTTAAAAACGCCGAGGCGCATAATTAAATTACTTTTTATTAGAAATTTTTGAAATAAAAAAAATGTTAAAAGCTTTTCATTAGATTTTTTTAAATTAATAAATACTTTAAAAATACATACAAGAATAATTAATTTAATTAAACCTGAAACAGAATAAATGGTTGCGATTTCAGGATGTCGAGTATCCCAATGTATTTTAAGGCCCATTTTACGTTTAAACACCTCGTAAGTAAATTATTGGTGTTGAGTAGATATTATATAGTGACTGCCTTTTCAAGCGTGGTTTTAAAAATCTCTGTAATAATTTTAACTACTTACACCTGACATATTTGCCCCCGTTATTGATGTTAATGTTTTTGATCATTTAATTAATCTCTTTTTGTTGGCATTAAAGTTAATCGTAGATATTGAATTAAAATAAATAAAAGATATTAAATTCGTAAATTATCAGAAAGGAAAGGTTTACAACGCGCTAGAAAAGGTTTTTCAAAATTACTGTTGTCTGTACCCCTAATCGGCAATCGCTTCAGTAGAAAAACAACTAAATATGAAATATACACTAATATCTTTCTAAAAGTTGTCATTGTGATAGTTTGTTGTGCTTATAATTTTTGCTTTACTTTTAAAAGACGATTCCGATAAATTGTCACATCGGAAATGATATATTAGATAGAAATCTATGTTGTAAGATATATTTTCTTAAGAGTATTTCCAACCATTTTGTCTTTTCCAACTTTATGCATGCTGTCTCTTTGTATTACAATACTTATAGAGTATTTCTTATTTGCATTTACTAACTAATTATAAATTACCCACACGGTCACGATGTAATGAAGTTTTAAAGGATTCTAATGTTACATTTACGTTAAATTAATTTGTAAGTAATTTTGCAATGAAAAGGTAACTTAAATTTAAACCTAAAATAAACTTTAGACCTCTCTCGTGACCTTATTATAATGTGTATGTACGATGGCAACTGATATATGGTTTAAATGTAAATCAAGTTTCAAATGTTTTGTTAGTGTTAGATAGCAACCAAATTAAACATTTAGAAAAATACTTTTAATTCCAGTTAGTTTTAATTCATAAGTACACGTTTTTTTCATGATTTGTTGAAATTCTCCTTCGTATTAAATTCCACAACACTAGCACTTCAGTTTGATTATACATAAGTGTATATAAGTTGCCAGGCAATTTCTATCGCTCATGTATAAGTGTATATAAGTTGCCAGGCAATTTCTATCGCTCATGTATAAGTGTATATAAGTTGCCAGGCAATTTCTATCGCTCATGTATAAGTGTATATAAGTTGCCAGGCAATTTCTATCGCTCATGTATAAGTGTATATAAGTTGCCAGGCAATTTCTATCGCTCATGTATAATTGTATATAAGTTGCCAGGCAATTTCTATCACTCCGCTTGTTATATTACGTTTCGTATACAAAACGTCGTGACCGGGCTTGCAGCAAGGACAAAGCCCAGTGATCCAGCACACCCGCACCGGCAGCTCCCCCGCGCCGCTGCCCTCGCAGCAACAGTTCAACAACAAGGCCACCAGGTGAGGATTGAAGCCACCAAGTACATGTGTCGGCATTAAAGTTTAGCTCAAATCTTCTTATGGGCAGAAGCCGAAATTCAAGATATCGGATTGCTCGAGAACCAGGGATACCTACCTGTTAAAATTGCTTTGTACGAATTAAAATGTTCGTTGATGTATTTAATACTCATCTATCTATATATATAAAAGGAGAAGCTGACTGACTGACTGACTGACTGACTGAATGACATATCAACGCAGCGCCTTAACTATAAGGGTTACAAACTTTTTTTTTCGAAATTTTGCACAGGGGTTACTTTTATAACGTAGGGGAGCAGCACTAAGAAAGGATTTTTGAAAATTCACCCCCTAAGGGGGTAAAACGGGGGTGCAAAGTTAGTAACTTGCCGTTTTTTTTAGTTAGTGAATGTCTAATTCCACGCGAGCGAAGCTGCGGTAGTCTACTAGTATATTTATACAAGTGTCGGCACTACAGAGTGTAGCTCAAATCTTGTATGCGCAGAAGTCGAAATTTACGATATCGGATTGCTCGAGAACCAGGAATACCTATTAAAATTGCTTTGTACGAATTAAAATGTTCGTTGATGTATTTAATCCATAGTAATATTATAAATGCGAAAGTAACTCTGTCTGTCTGTCTGTGTCGTTTTCACGCCAAAACTACTGAACCGATTTAAATGAAATTTGGTACACAGATAGTCTAGAGCCTGAGGAAGGACATGGGCTACTTTTTAATCTATTATTATCTCTAATTCCACGCGAGCGAAGCTGCGGGCGTCCACTAGTACTAATATATTTATTGGTATGTTTTCAGAACAAATACCTACCCTAAACTACCGGACAAGTTCCGCGTCCGGTCCCCCGAGCCGGGGGCCGCGGCGGCGCCCCCCTCGCCCCCCGCCGCCCCCTCCGAGGAGGAGGTCATCTACTTCTGACGCGGGCGGGACTCCTGAGACTGCCGCCTCTCTTGAACGTATGGACGCCTGGTACCTTATTAGCTGTGCGGTGACATGTTTAAAGTCGAAAGGCTTAAAGACGTTTAGTACTGTGTGCTGCTGTGTTGAATTACCTATCCATGGACGCCTGGTACCTTCAAGATGTGTGCATCGAAAGTAAACAGTATTTCAAGTATGTTGACTTATCAGCCTGTTTATGAATGCCTGGTACAATCGTTACATTATCAGTTTTAAGTCGATGAGACTTACTGATGATATATATCTATGGACGCCTGGTACCTTCAAGATGTGTGCATCGAAAGTAAACAGTATTTCAAGGCTTTGACTTATCAGCCTGTTTATGAATGCCTGGTACAATCGTTACATTATCAGTTTTAAGTCGATGAGACTTACTGATGATATATATCTATGGACGCCTGGTACCTTCAAGATGTGTGCATCGAAAGTAAACAGTATTTCAAGTATGTTGACTTATCAGCCTGTTTATGAATGCCTGGTACAATCGTTACATTATCAGTTTTAAGTCGATGAGACTTACTGATGATATATATCTATGGACGACTGGTACCTTCAAGATGTGTGCATCGAAAGTAAACAGTATTTCAAGTATGTTGACTTACCAGCCTGTTTATGAATGCCTGGTACAATCGTTACATTATCAGTTTTAAGTCGATGAGACTTACTGATGATATATATCTATGGACGCCTGGTACCTTCAAGATGTGTGCATCGAAAGTAAACAGTATTTCAAGTATGTTGACTTATCAGCCTGTTTATGAATGCCTGGTACAATCGTTACATTATCAGTTTTAAGTCGATGAGACTTACTGATGCTATATATCTATGGACGCCTGGTACCTTCAAGATGTGTGCATCGAAAGTAAACAGTATTTCAAGTATGTTGACTTATCAGCCTGTTTATGAATGCCTGGTACAATCGTTACATTATCAGTTTTAAGTCGATGAGACTTACTGATGATAAATTTTCCTTGTACGTTATCTATGGACGCCTGGTACCTTCAAGATGTGTGCATCGAAAGTAAACAGTATTTCAAGTATGTTGACTTATCAGCCTGTTTATGAATGCCTGGTACAATCGTTACATTATCAGTTTTAAGTCGATGAGACTTACTGATGATAAATTTTCCTTGTACGTTATCTATGGACGCCTGGTACCTTCAAGATGTGTGCATCGAAAGTAAACAGTATTTCAAGTATGTTGACTTATCAGCCTGTTTATGAATGCCTGGTACAATCGTTACATTATCAGTTTTAAGTCGATGAGACTTACTGATGATATATTTTTCCTTGTAAGTTGCATTTAAGTGCGAAATACTTTGAATAACATTTTAAAGCACTACACTATGAAATTATAGTATTAGCTATGTGGTGACGTAACTTTGTCTTACCTACCATTGTGTTATGTTGTCTACCTGGTTCATTTAAATGAAATCAATTTGAATATAGGTTGTAAGATTCCTTGCGAATTATCGATTCTAAGCAATAAGGAGATCGTGTTTGTCTCATATCTTACTAAATGGCTTTTTCTTCGTGGTATATAAAAATTATCGATTTAAATACCTACTTAATTATTTCTTGGAAACTATTGATTTTAGTCAACTGATTATAAGTATTCATAGTGTTTTAAATATTAGTGAAAAGTGGACTGTACTGTCGAATACTGCAGCGTGAGGCAGCTAATATTTATATACATATATATAATTTATCATTCAATGTGAATATAACGGACCACATAGATCAATGAAATTATAATTACACATAGTAAAGCGAATTGCACGACTTTAATTGAACTTAATCACACAGTCAAAATATATAATGTTATATAACTCTGTTATATAACTTCAAAAGTGTATATATGTATTTTAATTCGCAATAATGAATATAAATGAAATTTAGCTTACTGGTATTATATAAGAACCTATGAGTTCCGTGAAGAAAAATGATCTCTACAATAATATTTAATAATAATAATAATAATAAGCCCGCAGGGCAGCTTGTGGCGAGCTGTTGGGGAGTAGCGACCCCACGGACCCGAGTTCCCCGGAGACTCGATCAGGCTCCCCATCTCCGGCTTGCCTTTACTGGCTTGTTGGAGTGGACCCCAGGAGGGGCCGCAGGAGTCTCGCCTCTGGCTTGCCTTGACCGGCCGTCCAGAGTGGGGCGTTAGAGCTATATGCTCGCAGGGTGGAAGTGAAACTTGCGTAAGTCGCGAGTTGGTAGAGTGGGTAAAACCACCTCATTTAAAGCGCAGTACACCTCTCGGCACCCTGAGCCACTCGCGAACATGTTGCCGCCTTTGCCGTCCAGCGTGTCGGCATGCTTGGGTAGCCCATACAGTGAGTGGCGAGTCACCACCTGCCGCTTTTTAGATTTGTCTGACGATCTGAATGGCAGGTGTCATAGTTTTCCATAGCCCATGTATCAGTCCCTCTAAATCCACCCAAATAGACCCAATATAGTTTCCATTCCTTTGCAATAGTTCCTGTACATCTGGCGGGGCCCACCTTCGGGTGTGCCAATTGATGGTGCAGTCGATCGAGGGTGGTATCCGCCACGTGTGCCACATCACAACTCATTAAAATGTCTCAAAGGGGCCTCTACGTGTTGGACCTGTGTCCCCACGCAAGCCTTCCAAATTACCGGGTCCACATCTGGACCCGTGAAATTTAAAGAGATACATAATAATAATAAATAATAAAAGCCATTTAATCCTCTGTGACATAGTTACTAACAAATTAATACATTAAAGAAAGAAAAATACCTAACAATGACCTCATAATATAAATGTAGAATTCAATGTCGAAATGGATCTGAATACAATGTCACTATTAAATAAATTTGTCAAAAATGTTTTCTAATTATGTCAAAATTTTCCATGTCATTTATTCTAGTTCTGTCATATGTTTGGTTTTTCCATGTCAAATGTGTGTCACTAACTGAGGACCCCTCTTTGGGTGAAGGCCTCCTCCAGAGCTTGCCATTTATCTCTGTCTTTAGCTTTATCCTGCCAACTGTTTCCGGCTACTGCTATTATCTCGTCTTTCCATCTTTCCTGGGGTCTACCTTTTTTGCGAGATCCGTCTGGTCCCTGCCACATGGTTGCCGTGAAAGACCATCTCAAGTCTGTCATGCGTGCAACATGGCCTGCCCATCGCCATTTTAATTTTTGTGCATGTTGGAGCGCGTCTATTACTTTGGTTTCCTGGCGAATGTCCATGTTTCTAACTTTGTCCTTTAAGCGTATTTTTAAAATACTCCTTTCCATAGCTCTCTGGCATTTTTCTATCCTTTCTCTATGTTTTCGATTAAAAACCCAGGTCTGGCAGCCATATGTTAAACAGGGTAGAATGCACGAGTCCATGACTTTTTTCTTTAAGTGAACTGGTAGAGTCGATTTCATGATCTCTTTATAGCTCCAGAATTTTCTCCAGCTAGCTAGTATTCTTCGGTCAATTTCTCTATCATGTCTTATATTTTTAAAGGATAGCATTTTTATTAGCAATAATATTTACTATTCATAAACTTGTCAGGACTATCTGACGGTCGTCTTCCTTACATATCTTTTATGAAATCATTATTTAAAATTTTATTCATTTTTTCATGAGCAATATATTAAAATCAGAAACTATTGTTTCCTATGCATAATAGTAATTGACATGTTTTTTCGAATTATATCAATAAAAGTTTTAATTTATTAAGTTATTGAAATTATCGAAATATATTTAATACAATAATTCGAATATAGGATATATTATAATAAACTGTCTTTTTATGGAGCCGTCACTATGTAGGGCATCCGAGTTCTAAGCAATCATCTAAAGTTAAGTGACGTAATTGGTATGGGGACCGGTAGTGCCAATTTAACGTTAATGATTTTATGCGAAGGGCATGGCTTAGAAAATTAAACTTCTTATCGTTAGAGAATGTTAAAAAAATAATAAAACACTTAAAAGGGAACTTCAGGTTGAAACGAATTATATTATTAGGTCGATGGGATTTGAGAGTTGTGAATATTAATTGGCGTGCAGATTTTAAGTGAGAATTTTTGAATATAAATAAATTGTAACGATAGAGAATATTACTACAGATAGCGGTCTATTATATAGAAGTTGTTACTATAGATGTTTGAAAGTTATCGTGTAAATAAATATATCTTGTTGTTGACAATTATGAGGTTTTTAAAGTAGGATAGAGGTGTCGAGTCAATCAAAACTATTGGCGCATTGTGTTAGTCGCATATGTATAACTTCTGCAATTTCGGTGAAAATTTATATTAACTGTAATAGATTATTTCATATCAGATATGTAAATTTGGTACTTACACACCTATTCTGTTTAACGGTGTTGTTTTCATTCTATAATTACCAAATTTAATAATATGCTATAAATGTGAGATAATATATTATGAAGTACTTACTACAGTGTTTTATAAATACTCGTACAGAACAAACTGTTGAGACTAAAAAATAAGTTATGTTGACTCGACTAAATAAACATTACTAAATGGTCACACTAAGAAATTTACACGAAAAATGCGTTTCGTATCTTCTATGGTAAAGTATATTTTTTAAATGATCTTTAGTACAATATGCACGATTACCTCTTCGAAACATGCTATAAGTACCTACCCAAAAAGTTATCGATATTTTTGCTATGTTAGAATCAGTACAATATTACTTATAATATTTCACTAGTTACTCATTTGTAACACCACACGTTAAAATTTCTATCCTTATGAATCTTATATAATATACAATATTTTTAATACCTGTTAATTGGTCTTAAATTATTCATTTCAAAAGTTAAACATCTATATAGGGAAGAAGATAAGAAAAATTGGAAATTTCATTTAATAAATCGGGAATAAAGACATCTTTTGTCGAGTATTAGTTAACAGTAATTAATGAATTGAAGTAATTTTTTTACAATTTGATTTTATGCATATGAAATGTGAGATCAAAGGATTCGTATGGCAGTTATTTTCTTATTTACTAGACAAATTATGTATACTATTATTTTATTTAATCCAGTACTAATAATAATATATATAAGTGGCTATATTGATGTTTAATTTTATATCATCTATATCCCATATTCTCTATACGTAAATATGTTGAGACATTATAATATTTAAGCCAAATACTTAATTATAATGGCATATTACTATAATGATGTTATACTATATTTCACCATCACTACATTGGGAGTGGCAATTGCATGTTTGTTGAGTATAAAATAGGGCGATTGACTGTGATCTGTGTTTACATCTAGTGAGGGAGAATGAAGGCATACAATTGCTAGTCTTACGCATTTATATTTGGTGGGTTTGCAGATAATTTGGCAATAACAGAAAAAATTAAATAGTGTGTAATACATTCTGTATTCATGAAAAGTTATTATAATAAATTATATGAAAAAAAAAATTACACACATGATAATTATCATTTAACACATTATTGCAAACATAAAAATAAAACATTATAATAGGATTCAATTATTTATAACATTTGTAACAATCCATTAAGAAATATCTTTCGCATTTGGTGAATGTTTGAAACAATATTGAAGTTAAGTATTACCTACTTACCATTGACGTCTTTTTTATATACACATGTCAGTACATACATAATATTATGCCCTTCAATCTTGTTTAAGTTGCTAAATAAGTATAATCAAAAATATAAATAATTTAGTTTCGATGTAATAAAATGGATTGAATAATTTGTGACAGTGAATTTAAAATCAAAATATCTGCAAACGCCAGTTCTTAAGCTCACTTATAATACTGTTAATGTTGTATGTTGTTACTATAACTCTTAAAACTAGCTAACTATTTTTCGTGCATTTACTGTAATCCTTTTTACTATTTAGTCGTTAGAAATGGTGATATTTTAACTACTGTCTTGTTTGGGACATCTTTTCATACTGTGTATATAATTATATTGATGTTGACGTTAATAATTGATAAAATATGTAAGGCAAAACGTTTCAATTTCCAACAAAGACCACTGTAAATAAGTTTTAGATTTGAAACTCTGCAAATGTTTTATCTCAATGTTTTAATCGACAACTTAGTATGTAAAATAACATAAAATATATACTTATTATAATTTGTATGGTCGAAGGCGCGTTATCGATTCGGCTTCAACATCATGACAATAAACTGAAATGCTCTTGTTTCGAATCGATTGTAACTTTTGGAAATATTACAACTATGTTCCCCATTACACAAATTACACAAACAATACGTTCACATACTATGGTGCAACGGCAAATACTATATAACAAAATTAAATTTTAAAAAAATCAGTTTTAGCATTTGTGATAATATGACGTTCAAATAATAGATCAGATACATGCATTTAAATTATATAAATTAATAACTGTTCCTTGTAAGATGTTCCCCACACTCGGATATTTTTGCTATTAGCTAATAAGCATAATGTTTTGCATTTAGCGGAATTGTTAGACCGAAATAGTTTAATTTATATTTTTAAATACCTAAATTGTTGATTTAAAGTAAGGGTTATTTATAATATGTGTGTAAATGATTGACTGACTAGTCTGTTAAATAAACACCTTTGTTAAACTTTTTTATCTCTATTATCTATATAATAAAAATGAATCGCAAAATGTGTTGGTAAGCGCATAACTCAACAACGCCTGGACCAATTTGGCCAATTCTTTTTTTTAAATGTTCGTTGAAGTTCAAGGATGGTTTTTACGGCGAGAAAAATTTGAAAATTCATCCCCTAAGGGGGTAAAACGGGGGTGCAAAGTTAGTATGAAGCTTTGCCGTTTTTGAAGTTAGTGAATGTGTAACGCGAGCGAAGCTGCGGGCGTCCACTAGTTTTGAGAATAAAATTCAAAGTTAGATAATGTTGAAAGGTTGTTTATTTAATAGACTTTTAAGGATGTAATGTGATATGATATGGAGGCCCTCCTTAGATTTGAGCTGGACAAATCTTTATTTTTAACTTAACTATATTCCGCTACAAATTTGAATAATTCTTACAGTTGTGTTTAGAACAATGTACCTATATTGCACTTTTCTATTTTTTAATGTCATTTTATACGTGAATATAATGGTATGAATTTATAATTAAGTTGTTTGCCAATCATTCCAATATGGTTGTTTAAATAGATGAAGTTATATTATAAGTTGCCAGTTATATGATTCGCGAATATCTGCAAGTTTACTATGCAATCGAGAGTACTATGAAATTGAGAGTTTTTGACATTTTAACGTGTAACAGAAGTAAATATAAAATGGATATGTATTCGCAGATAAAGTATTATATAGTTACTACGTTAATTTCACCAAATTTGCATACTGCATTTACCTAATCGTTTAAATCAGACTTCTACGTAAGCACCCGTTTACTGTAACGAGCATTTCCGTTTGGAGTAAATATATAATTCCCAAATCAACTGATACCAATAGATTAAGTTCCTGGTTTTCTTCCTTACACCCATTGGTCATAGTCAGAAAATATTGAAATGTATCACAGTATTTTTGTCACCGATAATAATTAATTTTAGGCTCATGTTGTGAGATATCATTCAGTACTTATTGTAGATACTAAGTATTAATTTTCGTGGCAATATTTAAATTATGTGTAAGCTTTAATCGATATTTATAACTGAATGTGTTACTTTTAACTCGTAATCCCTCCAAATTGTTTTTCTCTTGATTGGTGGCAACGACAATACTATCCTGTATTGCTCAAGGTTTGCTCATTTTATTCCTTGTATTGATTGATATTAATGTTTTGTCGTTTGTGTATAAATGCATAGGTATAAATGTTTTAGCAAAGTGCTTGAATTCCATTCCATTTTTTTCCACTTTATCTGTGAAATAAGCGGCTTCGACCGCACTGTGCTTAGAATAGATAAATGAAAAATAAACTTTTACTTAGAACCATACTCTGTTTTATTTAATTATTATGACTACAACGTTGACGACTTAACGTATCCTCCGAAGCACTGTAGAGCCCATGAAATTCACCCATCCACAAACCGACTGTGCCCGTCGTTGCTTAACTCCGTCGATCACATTGAATCGACGCGACACGAGTCATTGGGATATGGACGCTACTCCTTTACCGGCCCACTTTTCAAGCGTTAATGCGCTATCTACAGATCGTGGTAAGTCAATGCATATTAGGTACAGTCAAATATCGACCAATCGGCGACCGCTAACTATTGTATTTTATTGCACTTGAAACATAGGTTTGTATGTTTCAAGTGCAATAAAATAAGTTCTTCATAAACTTTCCGGAGGTGTGTGAAGTCTCTACTTTAAGGTCAAGATGGAATTAAAAAAACAAATCAGTAAAAAAGGTTTTATTGAATAGGTATTAGGTATGTAGTGTATAGGATAGGTGCTATCTAAGATAAATAACATATTGGAAGTGATAGTTAATATTACAACGCCTAGCAAATACAACAGTTTCAAAGACCTACAATATAAATTCAACGGCCAATGCAGCTTTTAATAAATTTTAATTTTTGTTTGCGATTGTTACGAACCAAGTTATATGTGAGATCAAAATCCAGAGCACATTGCATACCTACTCGAGTCCTCGGTTTTTTATCTAACTTGTTTGCGTGAGCAGCCTTACCCTACATGTTTTTGCCGCACAAGAAATAGGTACAAAGTGGAAGTTTAGCCGCAACATTAAATAAGTTCTTGTCTGTCTACAAACTTTTGACTAGCTAATTTGCTAAGGAATAACCATTGTTTACATTTGCTAGATATTTGAGAAGATGTAGATATTTATAAATACATATAAACAAGCAGCAATAAATTGATTAACAACAATTTGATTCCTAACCAGTTAATTGCTAAACCTTAAAGGTTATATTATTAATTATGTAGTATTTATATCGCCTTATTTGCCAGTACTTCAGGAATAATTTAACAATTGTAATAGAAGCGTTTTACCTACCAATAAAACGCATATTAATTTACTTACCTTATTCGAAGCTTATTAATTTGAGATAGGCACTACGTTTCCCGCCTTTGATATATCTGTTCTCTTCTTCCGTATATCTATCTCTTTCCATCATCACACCACCACAGGCAGAGTGGGGGGATCGCGTGTTGCGAGCTCCGACAATTTTATTCTTCATTGTGTCTCAAATCACCAGGCAGAGTTTAACATATAAGCTTCGAATAAGGTAAGTAAATTAATATGCGTTTTATTGGTAGGTAAAACGCTTGACCGTTATTCGAAGCTTATTAATTTGAGACCTGTTTGTTATCGCCTGGTGGGGGTGAATCGGACGCCAATGTGACAGAATGCATAAAAAGTATTTGTAAATTTTAAGACGTTATAGATAACGAAAAAATGTATAAGAATATGATTATGATTGAGAAATTTTATAAATAAGAATGTTGATTAAGATGTAAATTTGTAGATTAGTTCTAACAAAAACATTTCAATCAAGGCTGTTCGCCGATAAAATGTACAAAAGGTACCTTGGATTCGCCAATTTCCACGATATAGAATGTCCTCCGTAGGAAAAATTAGCAACCCAATTCTTAAATAGACGACACTGCTGACCGAATGCTACCCGGAGGGGCTTTAATGTCTACCTCTTTAAACAAGGTCTAAAACAGCCACCCTGAAATAACAGTTTTTGAGGCAGGTCTCTCTCCGGGCCTCTTAAAGATAAACAAATTATGTTAGTTACCAGACTTTCTACGAAAACCAAGCTAATCCATTCTATTTCCTTGATTAACTAAAAATGTCCTTCAGGCTGTCCGTGATCCGATCTGTTTTCGAACCGAAAAACCGGCCATAGGACAAATGTGTCACTTCTACGATAATGATCTTTATCGATCATTACCAAAGTTAAATCATGAATCTTCCTTCCCGAACAAAGCAACAATAGAGTCGCAGTATACCTTTGAACCTGGGAACTATTGTTATTGTCGAATTCATAACTTTTCAAAAATAATGCCAAGCTATCTTTATTCCAGATTAGCCTGAACTGGTTATTGTAAAACTATCGATTTCAAGATTTGCTTAACTAAAATGTGAGAACTAATTTGTTCCGCAATAACTAGTTGCGGATCTAGATAACAGATTTATGTAAGAGAAAAGTATTGTATGATAAGTTGTGAACTAGGTATAAATCAGATAGAAATCTGGCTACTTTACCTCCTTTTGGATTACGTGAATCAATTTGATATTGATGAGACCAATCCACACATCTTTTCCAGGCAATATCATACCTTTTCCGTGTAGAAAGGGTGATGATATTTGCAGGCAGTTTAACCTAATTATGGGAGGAGACCACGGTTGTGGGAGACCCGTCCCGACATCTACCAGTGCAGTGTGTACGGGGTGCTATTGCTTGGGTCTTATGTACTCGATCCCATCGTGGTGCTACTAGCAGGAATGTCCCTCGTGCATTGTTGAGATGGCTCAACACCCTGGGTTATTAGACAAGGTGGGGAAAACACCCACCCAAGAGGGAATGTCCAAGCCCGTGAGAATATATGTATACATACAAATACACCAAACCAGTGGGCTCCACTCCCGAGGGCGTTACGGCTTCTCATCGAAGTATCCAGGCAGGACACTGACTTGGATATTTTCCTGCGTAAAGCTGCAACCCTTCACATAGAAGCACTGACTGCTGGCAGCAGTATTGCGTTTGGACTTACAATGAACAATGATTAGTGGAATGTTACCATAATATTATATAATTGAAAATGTGTAATAATAATATGTGAAATACTTGTGTTTGGTTAGATTTAAACTGTAGGCAAGATGAAATAAATGACTGAAAATAAATAAATAAACCATTTCTGACATTTCTCATTCTCCGTCTGTACATTCCGTTAGAAGGTGCCATTCTGCATCGACAAATGGTCCCCTGGCCGTTGTATATTCCCGGTATATGAAAAATATTCATTTATGATGTATATGTATTTGTGTTACATCCATAAGCGGACCCGATTTGGTCCCGCCCTCGTGACGGAGGTAGGCGATCACAGTTTTGCTGTCGCATTGTGTCAAAACTGTATTCTCGCTCAGAAAGCGACAGTGATCTTGCAAGACTTAGGATTACCAGCAGTTCTTTTTGGTTGCAGTGAAGATGTCTTTCGTGGGGTAGCCCCTTGGCTAGGCCCCGAAAGAGATTGATTGTTCAGTTGCGCTCCCCATGCGGTGTCTGAGGCATCCGTTACTATTACGATAGATAATAGGTTGAGGGAAGCATGTGAATGGGTGAAGAACGCTCGCAGCTCTGTAGCCACCATTGTAAGTCGTTCAAGACTTCGGGAGGTATGATATGCCACCTGTGGTCCGATTTCAGCAATCGATTGAAAACATAAAAAAAAAAAAGTTTACCTGAAGTTGAATATGTAGTTGAGTTGACCTCTCGGAACGGCAAAGCTTTCAAAATTCAATAGTCCCGCAACGCTCTGTATTGTAGGTCAGCCGGCCGGCAGCTTCTCTTTGGGAAGTTGTTATTTATTTGTCCACGGGATTCATTGAATGTCTAAGTATATTAGACTCTTCGATATATACTGTGACCAATGGAGACTGGTACACATCTCCCCCCGCTGTTTGCGGTACATGAGTCGAAGGAACCACTGTGGCTGGGTGAGCTAAGGACATGACAGTATACCTGAGACAGGACTATTTTGCATAGCCAGTCGTCTGTCTGTAAAAAATCTGGTACACATTAAGATTGAATTTTCACGTCATCACAAAACGGTTGAGTACCCGTAAATTGAAAATTGTGCGGGCAGATCCGTTACTTTTGCGACCTACAAACACTGACGAAAGGTTTTGTCGATCACAGCTCCCTTTCAGTTATATGGGACATGTCCTTTTTTTTTTTTTTGTGAAGACCTTAATATAAGAATATAATTATGAAGGTATGCGATACCCGGTTATTATTTTTAGTAAGACTTCTGGTGCTTCCAACTGCTTCCATCGACAAATTGAGCCAGGCGGCCTGCTTTGAAATTCCACATGTCAAATTTCGTCGTTTGGGATGCGTGGCATTGCGAGATTTTTCCCGCACTTGTGTTGAATTCGGGACTTTGTGGCAGATTGCCCTCTAAAGGTATCACGATCATTTGGCCGCTGACCACGCAGCAGCTATGTGTATTTGCGTACAAACCCTGCGAGGGTTTATTGAGAGTATTGTGCTCCCGCGAGGAGACACTAGGCTTACTAATAGTATGCGTTAAAGCCACCATGCGAGGGTTGACTAGCTTGACAGCAGCTATGTGTAACTGCGTACAAACCCTGCGAAAGGTTTATTGAGAGTATTGTGCTCCTGCGAGGAGACACTAGGCTTGACTAGCTTGACAGCAGCTATGTGTGATTGCGTACAAACCCTGCGAGGGTTTATTGAGAGTATTGTGCTCCTGCGAGGAGACACTTACTAATGGTATGCATTAAAGCCACCCTACGAGGGTTGACTAGCTTGACAGCAGCTATGTGTAATTGCTTACAAACCCTGAGAGGGTTTATTGAGAGTATCGTGCTCCTGCGAGGAGACACTACGCTTACTAATAGCATAATAGTATGTGTTAAAGCCACCCTGCGAGGGTTGACTTGACAGCAGCTGTGCGTACTTGCGTACAAACCCTGCGAGGGTTTATTGAGAATAGCGTGCTCCAGCGAGGAGACACTAGGCTTACTAATAGTATGCATTAAAGCCACCCTGCGAGGGTTGACTAGCTTGACAGCAGTTATGTGCACCTGCGTACAAACCCTGCGAGGGTTTATTGAGAGTAGCGTGCTCCTGCGAGGAGACACTAGGCTTACTAATAGTATGTGTTAAAGCCACCCTGCGAGGGTTGACTAACTTGACAGCAGCTACGTGTACTTGCGTACAAACCCTGCGAGGGTTTATTGAGAGCAGCGTGTTCTTGCGAGGTGGAGGCCTGCGCCTTTTTTATAGGCCAGAAACACTTATGGAATACTCCAGCTTTCTTTTTTAAATAAATTTGTACATGTCGGCTGGTTGCAGAACTCTACTACTCTCTTTCGTCTCTAACCCACTGCATAAAATGCCTCAACAGGTTATTACGCCATCCCTTTGCTGTATACCTAGTGTTAGGGCTGTAAAAGCTATTTACCTAGTGTTAGGGCTGTAAAAGCTATAATGAATAAGATTGTATAAGTTTACGAGGGGGTTGAAACATCCCAACCTTTCTCATTAATTTCCAAATCAGTAAAAACTGGTAAGTGATTGTATGACTTCTGGGTATTGGAATATCTAATCATTCCAGGTGCTATTGTCCAAAAGTTGAAGATCACATAAGATTTTCAAATAACACTCGGAAGTCATGGGCATCGAAAGTTCTTTTAATTTAGTTTCATATTGAGGGAAATTTGGTTCTATTAAGTATAGTATAGATAACTATAATATTATTATAATTATTGGTACTGGCTTGACTATGACGGGTAGACAAATATTTTCGCAGTTATCGTACCTCTTTGGATACTCGAGCTACTACTACGACGTGCTTTAGGTGACGTTGATGCCCTCGCTATTGGCTCAGCATTTTTTTATAATGTCCCCTTTATCCATGCCAAATAATATTGCTTGATGGAAAAAATAAATTAATAAAAGAACGAACGGGTAACCCGTTAGAATCGAAGAAAAGAAAATAAATAATTATGAGGGTAGTTAGCTTTTAGTTATTTAGTATTGGTAATGTAATATTAAAGTTTGATCACAACCCAGGTATAAGTACACTCGTTTGATCACAAGACAACACAAATAATTTAACAATTCAAAACCTGGAACGGACATGCAGTTTATTACCAGCAAGAGTACTAAATATAGTACTAAGTATTATACTAAATGTGAGTAGATCACTCTTTATTCTTTAAAAACTATTGTTACATTATTTCTGTAATGCAGAAATGTAAAAAGAAAATCATGTTACGAATTATAACGTCAAAGATACTCACGTGAAATGTTTCAGCTGCTTCGACACACCACACTGTATAAGTAGTTAGGCCAATATATAATCCGACAAAGAAATTGAAAATTGTGTTAGCGTTTTTAGCTAACAACCGTGCCGGCGGGAAACTTAGACGCCAATGAAGAATAAAATTGTCGGAGCTCGCAACACGCGATCCCCCCACTCTGCCTGTGGTGGTGTGATGATGGAAAGAGATAGATATACGGAAGAAGAGAACAGATATATCAAAGGCGGGAAACGTAGTGCCTATCTCAAATTAATAAGCTTCGAATAACGGTCAAGTCAAATTAATGTATATTAACTATTAAGTTATCTAATTGTTGTAAGTTGATCTATCTAAGATCCATATTAACTAGGTAGTGGTAAAAAAGATTTTGAACTAAGTACATCTCAACAACATGTTGGGATGAGGTCATATAATGTATTTTTATGACTACAAACATTAACGATAAACCTATGAGTGCATAATAACTCGAATTGTGTCTTACTATCTAAGAATGAATATTACTATAAATATAAATAACATGTTAAATACAAGCAGTCTTATTAAGTCGTTAATAGCAAGGTAACATTATAACTGGAGAAACTAACTTATTACCCTTAATATTCAAGGCACAACTTCCAGGAGCACAATTCACAAAACACATCATATTTTCTGGTACATTAAAATATGACTGTTACTAGTTATAGGGTATCACAGAAATCCCCAGCGCAACGTTCGTTTTCAAATGAACTTTTCCTGATGGCCTGAATGCCTTTATAATGTTAGTTTAGGTTTTCCTTTTAGAATGAGAGGGTTCATGAATTTGAATCAACTTGCTGGAGCAAACACTTACATTAACAACAACCCCTTTTATACCTGGATTACAGACACAATAGAAAATCAATAGTGTCTTGCATCTAACATCTCCTTGTATGTTAATGTAAAAATTTATTCATAAAATGATTCAAATTAGAGAGCTAAATCTTACAATTGTCAAAGTAACAGCTTTTCTAAGGATATGATATTATTTTGACATTATTTACATGACATGGAATAGTCATTATTGCCTGATTGAGTAATGCAACTGACCACCTGGTCATTGTTGGAGCTGAGGATTACTGGAAGACTTGATGTTTCCCTAGAACTAGAAACTAGCAGGAGATAATGTCTCCAGATTGGACCCAGAACCAGTACAATGGTATCAAGTCATAATGAATTTCTCCAAAAGGCATTGGAATGGTTATACATGTGCTTTGTGAACTGCGCCACCGACTAACAGCCTTATTATAAAATGTGTTTACCATAGTTCTGCACTGAGCAACAGTTCAAACGGCCAGTAAACAAACATATTTGCAAAGCATTTCCATGTGGTTGCTCAGCAATTATTACAGTACTATGTTAAATCATGTTTTATTATAAGGTGTTAACTGACCAGAACAAAATTTCTTTCTATTCTTAGATAACAAAATCAGCTCAATGGGCTACATGATTTAACAACAATTTGTAAATTAATTTTTGAAAATTCTTTTAAATGGAACCTGCCATCATGTGTATAACTTAAACTCACAATATTTTACATACATATTTATATGCAAATTTGAATCCTTTGATAAAGTAACCCAGCGCTAGTTCACAACATAGTTTAAAAATTTGGTTATTGGAAAATTGTTCTTATTATTTAAAATAAGACCATAAATTAATGTAAACTCACAACATATCTCTAAGGTTTTCACTGGGAGCCTTTTCCCAAATTTGGCCAGACCTGTACAGTCTGTAAATTTTATTACTTACAAGCCTTTGGCCAAATTTCATCATAGCACCTTCAAATTTGTTCTGAAACACTTGCATTTGTGTTTCATTGTAACCCATGCCGCTTGGGTGGAGCTGCTTAGCATCCCTGCATTCAGAGTACTTATGAGCTCCTAATATATCTAAAGAAATATCTTTGCTGCTCAAAGTCAAATTGAAAAGATGAACAAAGGAAGACATCGAGTCCAAGTTTCTTATAAGAATTTTATTTTTTTCCTGTGGCATCAAATAGTAATGGGTCTTTCTCATAATATCCGGGTACCCCAATTCTGCATTATCATCATCATTCTGGTTAAGACAGAACATTAGAGGTTGCACTACCGTAGTTCGGACAGACCTTGTCGGATCAAAGTCACCCAACACAGCCTTGATATTGTTATGCACCCTCGGAACTACGAATTCATCCCATGAGAGAACTGCTACATGACTCACTTTATCCGCTTCCTCCTTATCAAATCTGAAGTGCCTAAATAGACAGTCAAGTTCAATAGCACTTCTTACAACCTCATATGACTTTGAAAAGATGAATGGATAATTTAAGGGGTAGAATTGTATATTCCACTCGGTGATGTCTGCTGGGAAAAGATTCAACCTTCTTATTATATCTTCTGAGATCATGCTGTCGTAAATTGTGAAATAATTGACCCCCATCATATGGTGGAACACGAGGAACTCTATGAATGCATCCCGTGTCACTATAGGGACACGATTAGGTATCACACACACAGCTGGTTCTATGTTATTGACAAACTTTATGCTGTGACTTTGCCTAGGTTTTCTTTTAGTGTTTACTTCTATCACTTTACTAATGGGTGCATGAATGGGGTTTATGTTATAATCGTTTACATAGAAGCTGATTCCATTAGGCTTACCCAGATTAACGTTCATGGAGCAATGAAAGACATAGAGGTGGTAGTTTGTATCTTCAGATATAACGTTGTACGTGAACCGACCAGCTTTGGGCTTTGAAGTGTTCTCAAGCCAGATGTTGCAGCGAAAGCTTGGTGTTACTTGAGCTTTTCCTATCACGATTGTGTCGATAACGTGGGCATGAGATGGACTCAGAGCGTCGTATTTGTGGTACGAGCGTAAAAATGATGAATAGGAATAGAAATTCTCATCTATCTCTTGGAAGAGGGGTGGCGTTTCACGTACCTCCATCGACGTGTTGCGGAGAATCTCTGAGAGCATGGTCGCGTTAAATCCCGGTCCACAAAACTCAATCTCAGACAAACCCGGCTTTCCAAAAAAGTTGAGCACTTCGAGCACATAACGTAAACGGTAGTATTCGTGCCTATATATTAACAGAGTAATAATACTCAAAAAGCATACAACTATTAGAATTAGCTGATAGTATTTCCTCATGATATTCTCTGAAGATTTACGGGGAGTCTTCATAGGATAGGAGATGGTTCATTTATAATTAAAAATGTATGATAAACCTCTAAGGTGCACGATCGCTATTATTATATAACAATACTATCAATAATACAAACATAGAGGTATCTTTTTGCGAACATTGCAATAAATAAATTAGTTTGCGCTAGATTCCCCAATTCTATAGCATAAAAAATGTACTTGTACTTGTACTCACTCTGTGCATGGCTGCATGCATAGACCTTATGTTTAGGTTACTCTATGTGCATAGACACAGAAAAATTCAGAAAATGACAATTTGACATCGACATCAGTGTTGCCAGTGGCAGATCAACGATCTATAACACTATGGATTTGCCCTTTATTGCAAAAAAGCGTGTATACCTAAACTGCCAGGGGAAGATAAAATGGCTGGGTTTACTAGTGCTGTGCGTACTATGTGGAGACGTTATCGATAGAAAATACGATATTTGTTGACGTGATAACGTCTTATAAATCGATGAACGCCTACACATATGAAAAAAAGTGTGACGTCATCCTCCCGTACAATATTGTGTGTACTTTAGAATAATTACCTTCATTTTAAAGTGCATGTTTCTCCCGAAATCGGGTAAAGACCCACGTTACCCGGTTAACTACCGTCCCATTACGTTGCTGTCCACACTGGCTAGGTTGTTCGAGAGACTGGCTCTGTCTCGTATTCGGCCATTCCTCCCATTGAGGGATAAGCAGTTTGGGTTTCGGGCCGGTCACTCGACAACACTACAGTTGACAAGGGTGCTCCACCACTTGGCCTTCGAGGCTAACTGCGGGCGACACACGGTTGGCGTCTTTCTCGATATAGAGAAGGCGTTCGACCGTGTGTGGCACGCGGGCCTGCTGTATAAGCTGTTGGAGTCGCCCTTGCCAGCGATGCTGGTGGCGTTGATAGCGTCGTACCTAGAGGGGCGGAAGTTCATGGTATCGGTTGAGGACAGCACCTCAGACCCCCGTCCCATTCGCGCGGGTGTGCCGCAGGGGAGCAGTCTTGCCCCACTTCTGTACGCGTACTACACCAACGACATCCCCACTCTCGACGGGCACCTCGCGGAGTGGGAACGTGATGTAGAGCTCGCCCTGTTCGCCGACGACAGCGCATACTTTGCGTCGTCGCGAGATCCGGAAATAGCGGTCAGAAGAATGCAGCGCTTGCTTGACCGCCTGTCAGACTGGCTGTATAAGTGGAGGATCGCCGTCAATGCCGGAAAGACGGTCCCGATACTTTTCAGCCGGAAGCGCAACATGCCGACGCCGCTGCGTCTGCATGGTGAGGATTTAGAGTGGCAGCAGACCGTCCGGTACCTGGGTTGTCACATGGATCGCAAGCTCACGATGAGTGCCATGGTGGAGCACGTGCACCGCCAGGCACGAGCCGCGAGAGCGATGCTCCGGCCCGTGTTGACATCCAGGTTACCACTGCGCACTAAAATCGGCATTTATAAATGCTATATCCGATCCAGGCTGACGTACGCGGCGCCGGCATGGTACGCTCTGGCGGCGGCCTCGAAGCGCAAGCGTCTTCAGGCCCAGCAAAACCTCGCCCTGCGAGCAATCACAGGTGCGGGGCGCTATGTCCGGAACGCGGTGATCGCGCGCGACTGCAAGCTGGAGTCGCTGGATGAGTTTGTGGTCCGCTTGGCGCGTGTTATGTACAACCGCGCCGACAATGGGCCGCATCCTCATCTAAGGGGGATAGCGCCGCTGCACGCGCGCCCCCCTGAAGGCCGACCGCTCCCCAGAGAGCTGTTGGACCTTCTTCCCCCCGACCATCAGGGGGGAAACAGTGACTAACGGCTGCAGCTCCGCGCGCGCATCACGCGTGCGCGACGACACACTGTCTCCCACGCCCAACAGCGGGGATGTCACCGACGGGGTTCACCCCTGGAGCAATTGCCCGGATAGAAGGACCATCCTTACATCCGAATTCCCTCACGCAGGAGCGCCCACAGCGCCGCGGAAGAGGAGGAAAGGTTTCGTTCAAAGTGCATGTTAGAGTATGTTGCAGGTTTGCATTCATTCATTGTACACCCCTAGGTGAATTAACAGAGTGCGAAATATTTCATCACCGTTTCATTGCCATAAAATTCTTCTTAGAAAATTCTTCATTTATAATAAAATACGATTAATTTTACCGGAGTTAAATCGATTTCTTTTAATAATATAGACGGACAAACAGACATGCGGGCCACCTTACCACTTAATGAACTAAACACCATGCCGAACTTAATTACTACCTCTGTCATTAAGGGATGGTTAAAAATATAAAAGTATAGTACTTACTTACTTAATCGACAGCAAGCTACACCAAACACTAATCAAAATCTAGCTTTACCCCACAACGCCGATCAGATTACGATAAATATAATAATATTTTATCGAGCAATCGATAAATCTTGTATGCGTTACATTACTTGCATGTACTTGATGGTATTAAAAATGGCCGATCCAGCCACGGCTGACCCACGGACAAAGTAGAAACGAAATTAAGATGGATCCGAATCACTTCACGTCTCTTTTTTCATAGACAGCTGTCAATGAGGATCCGTAACATTTTTAGTTGAGAATGCAGATTTATAGAGCTAAGAAATCCTTAACATACAGTGCAAAAAGTTTTGTTCTACGACAAAAATTGACGAAGTTATGATCAAATTACTAGCGAAGTTCATTTACGGCCGGCGCGGTAGGCTCTGACGTCACTCTGACGGTCCACGGCAGTTAGCCGTTGGCAGCGATAAGGCGTTCAGGTGTTTTCATTGGTTAATTGTGTCTTTGAAACAAATTAAGTGTCCGATTTGTATCTAATTCACCTTTCTAACTATGTATAAATATTGTATAGTGCCAAAATGTACAAATACTTCATTTAAAACGCCTGAAAAACTCTTTTTTAACGTGCCGAAAGACCCAAAACTACGTAAAAAATTGTATGCCGTTGTGAAAAGAGATGATAAAACTCCACCTTCTGCCCAGGCTACAAGACATTGTTGCGAAGATCATTTCGATGTAAGTACCTACATAACTATACCTACCTATTATTTAGTTGATATGGAAATAAGTCGGTACCGTACCTATGTAGGTACTCGTATGTGCTACCTACGGATTAATCGAAATATCTCCAAACGGCGATGTAGGTATTCTAGGTACCTATGTAGGTACTCGTATGTGCTACCTACGGATTAATCGAAATATCTCCAAACGGCGATGTAGGTATTCTAGGTACCTATGTAGGTACTCGTATGTGCTACCTACGGATTAATCGAAATATCTCCAAACGGCGATGTAGGTATTCTAGGTACCTATGTAGGTACTCGTATGTGCTACCTACGGATTAATCGAAATATCTCCAAACGGCGATATAGGTATTCTAGGTACCTATGTAGGTACTCGTATGTGCTACCTACGGATTAATCGAAATATCTCCAAACGGCGATGTAGGTATTCTAGGTACCTATGTAGGTACTCGTATGTGCTACCTACGGATTAATCGAAATATCTCCAAACGGCGATGTAGGTATTCTAGGTACCTATGTAGGTACTCGTATGTGCTACCTACGGATTAATCGAAATATCTCCAAACGGCGATGTAGGTATTCTAGGTACCTATGTAGGTACTCGTATGTGCTACCTACGGATTAATCGAAATATCTCCAAACGGCGATGTAGGTATTCTAGGTACCTATGTAGGTACTCGTATGTGCTACCTACGGATTAATCGAAATATCTCCAAACGGCGATGTAGGTATTCTAGGTACCTATGTAGGTACTCGTATGTGCTACCTACGGATTAATCTATATATCTCCAAACGGCGATGTAGGTATTCTAGGTACCTATGTAGGTACTCGTATGTGCTACCTACGGATTAATCGAAATATCTCCAAACGGCGATGTAGGTATTCTAGGTACCTATGTAGGTACTCGTATGTGCTACCTACGGATTAATCGAAATATCTCCAAACGGCGATGTAGGTATTCTAGGTACCTATGTAGGTACTCGTATGTGTTAGGTACCTACGGATTAATCGAAATATCTCCAAACGGCGATGTAAGTATTCTAGGTACCTATGTAGGTACTCGTATGTGCTACCTACGGATTAATCGAAATATCTCCAAACGGCGATGTAGGTATTCTAGGTACCTATGTAGGTACTCGTATGTGCTACCTACGGATTAATCGAAATATCTCCAAACGGCGATGTAGGTATTCTAGGTACCTATGTAGGTACTCGTATGTGTTAGGTACCTACGGATTAATCGAAATATCTCCAAACGGCGATGTAGGTATTCTAGGTACCTATGTAGGTACTCGTATGTGCTACCTACGGATTAATCGAAATATCTCCAAACGGCGATGTAGGTATTCTAGGTACCTATGTAGGTACTCGTATGTGTTAGGTACCTACGGATTAATCGAAATATCTCCAAACGGCGATGTAGGTATTCTAGGTACCTATGTAGGTACTCGTATGTGTACTATTACGTGTAATGTACTTAAGTATTCTCTTATTAAGCTGTATTAATAAAAATATACCTAGTTACTTTTAATTGAGTTTTGTGGATAAACCTATGTACTTACCTATTCACTTGTTCCGATTTCTATATAATAATCTAAGGTCAAAACATTGACACAGGGACGTACTCGGGTAAAAAGCAAGGAATAAAGAATAATATTTTTTAATCATTGACACAACAGCGGTGCATTTATAAATCTGCCTCAGCTATGCCATATTGTTAGAAGAATATAAATTGATAATAGTTTTTATATTTCAGTTGGAAGAAGACATGGAAAATTACATAAAGTTTAAGTTGGTTGGAGGAAAGCTTAAACTGAAGAAGGGAGTTTTGCCTCATAAGTTTGAATGTCAAAAGCCTCAAAAAAAGAAAATTGACAGACCCGGTTTTAAGAAAAGACAAGATAAAGAATATTTTGAAAGAGTTTTAAGTAAAGATATTGGACACGAAGACCTGTCGTTGCATCCCATTGAAGTAGTAGAGTGTGAGAATCAAGACTCAAATAACGTCCAAAACAATGATCCCCTTCACATACCTGAAGAAATAGATGTATTATCAAAAAACAATGAGACGGGTCTAAAAAACACAAGCAGTGCAGATTAATATGGAACCAAAAATGAAAACGAAATCTAATAATACGATTATCTGATTGAGCTTGCACAAAACCAGCTTCTACTTTATTAGTACTCATATTAAGTATGTTTTATATTTAAATATCACAATATTACACTCTATAACAACACTTTATTTAAATAAACTGCATATAAAAGACCAACCGCGTCGCCGCCGCCCCGTGAACTATGAGTACCAACTACTGACTGCGCTCGGACCGTCACAGTGACGTCACACGCATCCACGTACACTGACTTAGCAGCAGGAACGGCATAAAGTTTATAATTTAATATCTTCGTAAGTAATGGTCCGATTTGGATAATTCAAAAAGAAATATCATTCTTATGTCCTAGAGAATAACGTGGATACTAGTTCTATTGAATTTGCTATAACTGTACTGATCCTCATTAGTGAAAAAGAGACAACATGTATTTTACATAGTGTGCGTTAAAAAAAACCTATGCTATAATAATATAGTCAACTAGAGCGTCTCTATGGTGGCAGATCATAAATGTAACATGAGATGAGACAGCTCAAAAAGTAACATTTTCACGAGAAAAGTAACATTTCCTTATTTTATGAAGTAGACGACACTATGCTATATTAAGACACTTTATTACATAAAAATTAAAATAAGACGTATCTTTATGCAGTTTTAGGGCGGGAACAGACACATCGTAGGTTATACCAACGTTTTAAAAAAAATTAAATTGTGTGGTTTTATGAAACCACGGTAAAAGTGAAACTATTTTTCACATTATAAACATTTAACTAAAATTTTTTGAAATAATATTCCATTTTAAGGGTATAAAAATCGCTTTATCAATCTTAATTTTATACTTGGAAAATTGCAATGTTAATGGGAAATAAAATAACAAGCGTCACTACACTATTAGCCGTTCGAAATATATGTATCTAAATTTCAACAAATTCTGATAAGAACGTTTTGGTCGAATGGTCCAATGTTTGTTAAAAACAATCTTCTACGCCACGAGTCGCGGTTCGATACCTAGGTCTCAACAAAAATAAAATTTTAGTTTAGATTCAATTTTAATTAATGTAATGCGAAGTGCGTCACGCGACATGCGACAGACAAGCCAAAATTTTCAGAACGATGTAATAAAAGTTTCACTTTAAAAAGAATTTTGACTACAGAGATATTTGGTTCGCAATAAATGTTTGTAAAGACAAGGCAAGGCAAGGCAAGGCAAGGCGAGGCGAGGCGAGGCAAGGCGAGGCGAGGCGAGGCAAGACAAGACAAGACAAGACAAGACAAGATAAGACTAGACGGTCTGAGGTGCTGTCCTCGACCGATTTTAAGAATTTCCGCCTCTTTAGGTACGACGCTATCAACGCCACCAGCATCTCTCTCTGGCAAGGGCGACTCCAACAGCCTCTCCTTAAAGTTGTCTGTGGTTCTGTGAACAGCACAGATTAATCTAATATAGTGTGGATGAAACATAATATAATATTTAATCTGTGTCATACGTAGTATCTCTAGCTAGTTTGTGGTGTCATCTGTGATCGAAACCACAGACTACAGTCACAGAGTACCTTTATTTCACAGAGTACTTACTACTTTGTTATATCGTAGCATCTTTATAGCTAGTTTGTGGTTATATCGAAACGCAATGATGACTTGCTTGCTTGTTGAAAATATTAATTTTTAATCTAGAAAATTGATAGTACATTGTTTACAGAGTTTGAGGGGATATAGGTTTTTCATTTATATGAGTTAATTCCTAAATAGTTGGAGTATTACTTAAAAATGGACCCAGTCAAAGAAGAAACGCTGAGACAATTCTGTGACGTGACCGGCGCTGATGAAAATCGGTGTAAATTCTTCTTGGAATCATCGAATTGGCAGCTGGAGGTTAGTCTGTAATATAAATCTTTATCTTCCATGTCTTCTAGAGAATTATAACAAAACTAATAAAAAAAATGTCATAGTCATTGTAACACATTAGTGCAATAACGAAAGGTTAACACAGATTTTTATTAAAATAATTTAAGTATGTAGCGAGCTAGTATTGATTTGTAACTATGATGACAACTGGTAATAATTTTCAGGTAGCTCTGTCCAGTTTCTATGAACATGGTGGAAATATGGAGGATCCTGTTGCCCCAACCCAGGCAGCACCATCAATGCCTGTGATGTCAGACAGTGACATGGAATCTCCACCAACTTCGCCCCTTGTACAGAAGAAGAAAGAGAAGAAGAAACCAAGCAACACTAAGTTTGCTACCCTTGATTCCTTGCAGCACGAAAGTTCTAGTGATGAGGAAGAAGGTATAAAATAATATTGAAGTGTTCATATACAATTACTTCTCTAAGATTCATTTGACTTGTAGTTGCACAGCTGTAGACATTATCATTAAACTATTGGGAGTATTAACCACCCATGTCTGGGCTGGCAGCTGAATGGCTGACATGCATGCTTTGGAGGGTAACATGTTGAGCTTAATTAAATTTTTTTACAAATTCAAATTCTTTATTGCAGTTTGTTGGTAGTTGGTAGATGGTACAGTGTCAAGTATGCGCCCTAAGAAACCCTGCGGGTGTACAATACATGCTTAGAATAATGAATTTAGACTATATATATATTTAAATTAATTTTGATATACTGATATACTATACAACAATTTTCAAGGCATTTACAATTGAATTAGTTATCGCCATTAACTTACATTGGGTAATATACTTATTTGTCTCAATCTAGTAAAAAAATCTTTTACTGAATAATAGCCTTTTCTTACTAGCCAGGATTTTAGTTTATTTCTGATATGAGGTGTCGGTAAGTGCTTTATATTTCCTGGCATAGCATTGTAGAATTTGCCACACATTACATAGCAAGTGTGGCCATACAGTTTGGTACTGATTTTTTTATCTAGTACAATTCGATCTGGATTCCGAATTCCGAGTGTTCCTGATATATGTCTTTGGCTCTTACAAAATACTGATCATTATTTAAAAAAATATTGTTAGATAACAGTCATTAAGCCACACTAGCAGCTCAAAAACTTCTATCACTCTTATTATGGTATATGGAAGATATTCAAGGCCTTCACTGTTATGAACACACGTGTCTTACAGATACTAATAATAATAATGCCAATTGACAGATTTCCCACACCTTTAAGAACAATTGCTATAGGAGGAATTGTGGAAAAACCATAATTAATCACAATTTCAGCAGGTGAAATTTTCTTTATTATGGCATTCTAAAAAGTACCACTCCAGTAATAGCACAGTGGTTGAAATTGGGCCTTTCACTTGAAGAATTACTTGAATTAATGTTATTGTGATGGAAATCAATCTGAGAACCTACCTGCTTGAAAGTTCTAAATGTACTAAGTCTTGAAAAGTCTACCAATCCTCTTGTGTCCAGTATGATCAATTGAGGCCTTAGCCCCACTATACTAAGAGTAACCCGAACTCAACAGTGCAATATTGAAAGGGTTGTGATGATCAGTGGTGGGCCAATGAACAATAGCAATCCCTATTTTCTTATCAGTTTCTTTTCGCTGGCTAAAGGCTAGATTGCAAGAATACTTCTGTGATCAAGCAGCATGCTCCAAACGAACAAACAAACATGATTCAAAATCAAAGGATGAAATACAAAAGGAAATAGAGACATTGAAAAACCAAATAGAAAAATTAAATTCTGAGAACTTTGAGCTTAAGAAAGAGATTGCAAGATTGAAGTGTGCATTCGATGATTTGAATTCAGGTCTGTTTGACATTGGAGCTAATATGTTTATCAATAGTACTATACCTAGGTGGCACTGAAAGTTCTTAGAACTGGCTAGTTAGAAAGATTGCCTATGAAAACTTCTTTTGAATTTTGATTATATACCGCTTTGGTTACCACATGTGATAAATTACATTTGTTTTTGTAGATTGGTGGCAATTTCAAAAGTATTGATAGAGATTGAGGTGTCAAGACTCATTTATTCCCAAGAACCAAACATAATCTTCGAGGTATTTGCTTTACGAGCTCTGAAGATACAGGGTGCTCTAAAAATAGTACTTGTATGGAAGATTGGGCTCACTGCTTTTCTCAGTGATTCCATCAAATGTGAAGATGTATAGAGAGGAACGATGACTACTTTGAAAACAATAAAAGTATTGGCAACTTTCTACATTGAGCCATTTTTTTACCTAAGGACTTTCAGTGTGACCCACATAGCATTGAACTTGTATAGAAAATTAATTAGATTGCTAAGCAAAGCCATTTTTACTCAAGTACAAGACTATTAATAAACATTTTAACAACACAACCTTAACAATCTTTCAATACTTAGTATGTAACAGAGTCAAAACTTATAGGATAAAATAAACTATTTATGAATCAGAGTGAATTAAGAAGAATAATAATTTAGTTTTTTCACCATATGCTCCTAAGAGATTGTCTCCTATTGTTACATGCCAAGCATTTTATGCAGGAGGCTCTGACTATTAATAAACATTTTAACAACACAACCTTAACAATCTTTCAATACTTAGTATGTAACATACTCAAAACTTATAAGATAAAATAAACTATTTATGAATCAGAATGAATTATGAAGAATAATAATTTAGTTTTTTCACCATATGCTCCTAAGAGATTGTCTCCTATTGTTACAGGCCAAGCATTTTATGCAGGAGGCTCTGAGAGGTCTGGCCAACAGATCCTGGGGCCCGGCAAGTCCAGAAAGGATATAGTCACTGAGATGTTCAAGAGTGTTAAAGAGTAAGTAATATTTTTATAACAATAACGTACTGGTATTTCTTTTTATTATGAAAGCTACTGAACACACTTGAAAATTTAAAATACAGTCAATGTACAATATTGATTGATGATATCTAAATTTTAATTTCGAATGGACATTTGCTGTATGGTCATAAATACCTCCGATCGACACGGAATAGGGTTTCGAGGTGGCGAGTCACCACCTGCCGCTTTTTAGAAATGTTACGATCTGAATGGCAGGTGTCATAGATCTTCATAGTCCATGTACCAATCTCTCTGGTGGAGCACACCTTCTGGTGTACCAATTGATGTTGTAATCGAGGGTGGTATCCGCCACCCTATGTCTTATAGGTCTAAAAGGGTCATCTTTGTGTTGGATCTGGGTCCCCATTCAAGCCTTACAACACACATTACCTGGTCCACATCTGGGCCCTTGAAATTTAAAGAGATACAAATAATTTATAGTAATATTGTAAATGTATTGTAATAATAATATTGTAAAGAGGAAAGATTTGTTTCCAGTATTTTTTGTTTTCACACAAAAAAAAAAATACTGGACCGATTTCAAAAATTCTTTCACCATTAGAAAGCTGCATCTTCACTGAGTGACATAGGCTATATAATACTACTAGGTGTAAACGAAACTATTGTTGTCTAATTCTACGCGAGCGAAGCTGCGGACGTCCACTAGTAATTAATAATTTATTTCTGGACTTGTTGTTTCCATATTGTGTTAGTAGGTAGGTGATAGCTTACAATGTAATCGCTGCGACCCATAGACGTCCCACTGCTGGGCACGGGTCTCTCCCACAGACACTTCTGCGGGAGGTCTAGAGCATACTCCACCACGCTGCTCCAATGCGGATTGGTGGAGGGGTTAGTGGCCAACCCAGTGTCGAATGTTCTCAAGCCACCCGAAGGTCTTCGACAAGGCTTAACGACTGTTTCCAGCATTGAAAACAACCGGGACCGACGGCTTTACGTGCCCTCCGAAGCACGGTAGCGCCCATGAAATTTTTCCAATAGCGGTCACCCATCCACAAACCGACCGCGCCCGTCGTTGCTTAACACTTTCGATCACATTGAATCGAAGCGAGCCACTGGGCTATGGACGCTACTTACAATGTAATGTAAGTACTATAATCTTAAAACTGAGCTACCCGATTTTGTAATAGCCCTGTTAAAACTGAACTTCATTTATTTCTGACAGGCCCGTTGGCGCAATCGGTAGTGACCCTGTCTGTTGCGCCAAAGGTCGTGGGTTCGAATCCCACTCAGGACAAATATTCGTGTGACGAACACTTGTATTTGTTCTGTGTCTGGATGTCAATGTTATCTATATAAGTATGTATTTAAAAATATCTATGTATAATTAATTGTATTAGGCGTTACTTTGCGGAACTCCATTAGCTACGTGCATGAAAGTATACATACATCACCATACGTTTTTGTTCGCGGATTGTTGCAAAGTAGATTAATTCTTGTTTTGTAATATCTATGTATGTATATCAGTCTCTGACACCCATAACACAGGCTCGCGCCTACTTTGGGGTCAGATGGCCGTGTGTGAGAATGTCCAAGATATTTATTATTATTATTGTTGTCGTTGCAGACGTGGAGCGGTGGTGTTCGAAGACGAGCCGTCGTCGGGCAGTAGGGGGCGCGGCGGCGGCGCGTTCAGCGGCGTCGGCTACCGGCTGGGGCAGACGGACGACGACCACGAACAGATCGCGCCCGCCGGCGGCGCGCAGCAGCAGGTGAGCCGAGTGTGTAGGGTGTTGGTGTTGCTAGGTAATGTCAGGTACCTGGGTGTGTAGGGTGGTGTTCGAAGACGAGCCGTCGTCGGGCAGCAGGGGCCGCGGCGGCGGCGCGTTCAGCGGCGTGGGCTACCGGCTGGGGCAGACGGACGACGACCACGAACAGATCGCGCCCGCCGGCGGCGCGCGGCAACAGGTGACGCGAGTGTGTAGGGTGTTGGTGTCGGGTGTCGGTGTTGCTAGGTAATGTCAGGTACCTGGGTGTGTAGGGTGTTGGTGTCGGTGTTGCTAGGTAATGTCAGGTACCTGGGTGTGTAGGGTGTTGGTGTCGGGTGTTGGTGTTGCTAGGTAATGTCAGGTACCTGGGTGTGTAGGGTGTTGGTGTCGGGTGTTGGTGTTGCTAGGTAATGTCAGGTACCTGGGTGTGTAGGGTGGTGTTCGAAGACGAGCCGTCGTCGGGCAGTAGGGGGCGCGGCGGCGGCGCGTTCAGCGGCGTGGGCTACCGGCTGGGGCAGACGGACGACGACCACGAACAGATCGCGCCCGCCGGCGGCGCGCGGCAACAGGTGAGCCGAGTGTGTAGGGTGTTGGTGTTGCTAGGTAATGTCAGGTACCTGGGTGTGTAGGGTGGTGTTCGAAGACGAGCCGTCGTCGGGCAGCAGGGGCCGCGGCGGCGGCGCGTTCAGCGGCGTGGGCTACCGGCTGGGGCAGACGGACGACGACCACGAACAGATCGCGCCCGCCGGCGGCGCGCGGCAACAGGTGAGCCGAGTGTGTGGGGTGTTGGTGTCGGGTGTCGGTGTTGCTAGGTAATGTCAGGTACCTGGGTGTGTGTGTAGGTAATGTACTTAATCTTCTTCTTCTGCGCCTATTTCCCATTTCTTTTGGGGTCGGCCCTCCTAATCTTACTGCGCCATTCTGAACGTGACTGGGTCAGGTCCGGCTGTAACGCCATCGTCTTCAAGTCCTTCCATATTGTTCCCATCCAAGTTGTTGGTGGTCTACCTCGGCCTCTCTTAGGTTCTTCCATGTCCAGAATTTTCCTGGTCATGTGGTCGGATCCGCGGCGCATGACATGTCCATACCATCGTAAACGGCTTTCAGCAATCTTATCGGTAATGTAACCAATTTTGCTACTTTGAAAGTCCCTCTAATATATTCGTTTCTAATTTTATCTTTTATCGTAACACCCCCAGACCAAGGTAATGTAACCCAAGGTAATGTACTTAATGTTAGAATTTATTTAGTTATTTTATTCTTTACCAAAATGCTTGTGGTACAAAAGGCGGACTTAATGCTAAAAGCATTATCTATCAGTCGACCTTCGGGTGTGTAGGTGATTAATGTACTTAATGTTAGATTTTTTTATTTATTTTATTATTTTATTCTTTACTAAAAAGCTTGTTGTACAAAAGGCGGACTTAATGCTAAATCTACCAGTCGACCTTCAGCCCAAGCAGTAAACGCAAAAGCGACAAAAGTATGTTAAACCAAACAAAACAATATTATGCTAAAATTAAATGGAAGAAACTAATAAAAAATATTGAAATTATATAATTTATATTAAATATTAATTTAGCTAGTTAAATGTTTCCTTAATTTAAATAGAATACATTTTAATTTTTTGACATTCATTGAGCGTGTAAATAACAATTTTAGTTTCATTATGTGGGTAGCCAGTTTCACAGGTCTCACTAGACAACTTAGAGCATACTGAGTCAGAAATAACCAATATGTAACATGTTCTTCTTTGGTGTACAAATAAAGAGTATTTGTATTTGTATGTTTTATTGCGGGTAATGGTGGGGTATTGGCCAATTTCAAAGGCACATTAAAAGCTTGACAAGGAATTCACTACCTTAAAACAAATTCCAACGAATACACCCTCTGCTAATACATTGGACCTCAGGAACTGCATGTAGATGGCCTGTCCATTAGAACTATGACAACAAATTTTATATATGTATTTGCCTACAGGAGCAGGGACGGTCTGTTCGACTGAGGCTGTACCGCGAAGGCTTCACGGTGGACAATGGGCCCCTACGTCTCTACTCTGATCCACTCAACGCAGAGTTTCTCACCTGCATACGCAGAGGGTAAGTGTTTGATCAATTAATTGGTCATAAATCATAAATCATAAATCATTTATTTGTTTAGAGTGGTACATTTTGATATCTATATATATAAAAGGAGAAGGTGACTGACTGACTGACTGACTGACTGGCTGACTGACTGACTGACTGACTGACTGACTGACTGACTGACTGACTGACTGACTGACTGACATATCAACGCAGGGCCTAAACTATAAGGGTTAGAAACTTGAAATTTTGCACAGGAGTTCCTTTTATAGGGGAGCACTAAGAAAGGATTTTTGAAAATTCACCCCCTAGGGGGGTAAAACGGGGTTGCAAAGTTAGTAAGAAACTTTGCCGTTTTTGAAGTCAAGTGGGCAACCCGAACGCGGGCAGACGACGTTAATGGGTCTAATTGTACGCGAGCGAAGCTGCGGGCGTCCACTAGTTACAAATAAAGGTAGTCCCTCACTCTAACTACTGGGTGGTATACAAATGTCAATAAATAGAATAATTATAATGTCACATTCAAGAAACTTAAATTATAAATTATAATGTCACATTATTGCAACTTACTTACTACTTATTAACACTTAAATTATAATGTCAGATTCCAGAAATTCATTAAGATATACACTGTTTCCAAAAGTATTTTTTTAAGTCTATTTCTAAATTTATTTATTGGCACGATTTGTATAGGTTCGGGTATCTTATTATAAATTCTTATACACATTCCGTAAGCGTTGCTTTGGAGTAAAGACGTGCGCGGTATGCTATCCCAGACAAGTCTTTGGGTGTTTCTGGTGCAGCGTGTATACACCTGATCTGCAGTTTTAAATAAAATTTTATGCTTCTTCACAAACATGCACGCTTCGAGAATATACATACTCGTCAGTGTTAATATATTTAGTTTGCGAAAAAGGGGCTTACACGACTCATATGGGGGAATTCCAGATATTGCTCGAATGGTGATGGGTTATTCTATACACAAAAATTTAAAAATAATAATAAATGAATAAATACCTTGGACATTCTCACACACGGCCAGCTGACCCTAAAGCAGGCGCGAGCCCGTGATATGGGTGTCAGAGACTGATATACATACATGGATATTTTTAAATACATACTTAAATAGATAATATTGACATCCAGACACAGAACAAATACAAGTGTTCGTCACACGAATATTTGTGCTGAGTGGGATTCGAACCCCCGACCCCTGGCGCAACAGACAGGGTCGCTACCGATTGCATCAACGAGCCTGTCAAAATTACTACCACTACAATTATAACATCTGGCCTCTATTTCCCCTAAGGGATGTGTTGTACACCCACATTTCACCAGCTATTTGGGGTTAATAGGTGTAGGTGTACCTATTATGTAGGTGTACCTATTGCCATATAATACGATTATTTACCGGACACAGGGATCAAACCCAGGACTTAGTAATTTATCATCCACAACCTGAGTATTCCCCTCCAGCAATCGTATGGTATCGACGGGGTTTGCTCTATATTTCCAGCAGCGGTGTCTGTGGGAGAGATCGCTCAACTTGCCGCTAGGGCTGTATAGACTCATCATTGCCGCTAAAGGGCCGTATAGACTCGCTTACCGTTGGGATCATTGTATCCGCAACGTTGACTTGTATGAACTCAGGGCATTGGATAGCTGTACCACAATGAGTTACCTGTGTACTCAAGTACTCAAGTGACCCAGCAGTGGGACGTCTATGGGTTGTAGAAATAAGTACAGTACTCCCAAATTAATAATGCGCATAGAAATCTTCGTCACTGTTCGGCAACGGTCGTATTCCCCGAGCGTCTGAAGACGATATGTATATAGAGTGGTTAAGTGCATTTTCTTCATGCATTCACCTTTGAAAACAAAACTAAGAAGGGTGTGTAATAGTAGCTCTATATAATTCCACACAGAGAAAACACGTGCAGGCACCACCAATATATAGAGTGGCACCTAGGTGGTAGAGCCTATAGGGAACCAAATAGGTTTTATATGAAAGCTAATTGGTTCCATATAGTGTTCGCCCGGGGCAGTACCACCGCCCGCCACGGTACCTAGTACCATTTCTGCCGTGTAATAATTGTTTTTAAAGCAATTGTGGTCCGGTTGGAAAGGTGTGGATTCCGGTTACACTTCTTTAGAGGCGACCATCTTAGTCCTCAAGGGTAGCAACACATCTGTGACTGACTTAGAACAAGACTCCTACTAACAAGTACTAACTGGACTATTACTAACACCAAATAACAGGACTAACTATCACTAACAGTCCCCAGTCCTCATACCTACTAACGAACTGACCAACTAATGTTCTAATTAACTTTCTCAACTAATTGGACTAACCTTCCCAGTCCCTAATTGAGTCTTGTTCAAAGTCAGTCACAGTTGTCATGGGCGGCAGCGGATGGGTGGTGCTGCAAGCTCGTTTGCTATCCTGTATCCATAAAAAAAAAAAAAAATATAAAGACGACTGACGGACCTTTGACTGACCGGCGACAGCCGCCGACCGGCCGAATTGCTTTCAATTGTTTCACATGATTTGACATTATGACATTGACTCCTGTTTCTTTCGAACAAGGTGCAAAATGCAAGTGCTTTGTTTAGGGCTTTCTCCGATTCAATGATTCGGGTGTTTCCGGGAATACGACAATTAGCGAAGATTTGCATGTGCATTATTAATTTGGGAGTACTGTAGTGACGATGTATTTCCAGGGAGATCCCCCCGGAGCTGTCCAGCAGCGGCGAGGAGGTCCGGCTGAGCCTGGAGGACCGCCGGCTGGAGGAGTGCCCGCGCTCGCAGCCCGCGCGCGCGCACGCCTTCAGCGGCAAGGGCCAGATGCTCGGCAGGTGAGGCCTGTTTTATAATTAAAAGCTTTTATTTAACTTCACTCGTATGTATGTATGTATGTATGTCCTGGAATCTTGCAATCAATATTTCACCCACTTCCACTGAAGCTATCGAGCTGAAATTTGGCACACATATTAGGTTCCGATGACAATGCATGAAAATAAAAAACAAAGTTTGCTTTTTTAAAAAAAAAAATTTTTAGAGTATAATTATTTAACATGCTTTTATTAGGTCCACTTGTATGTAACTCACAATGTAAGGGAATCTAAGATAGCTAATTTAACCACCTTCCAAGGATCGTAGCGTAATGAAAATTGGCAGCTGTATGTACTTCTGAGACACATACAATAATATGGTACTGTCGAGCTGATCTGATGATGGAGCCGGAAGATATTAACTACTTTAAAGTGGAATCTAAGATAGCTAATTTAACCATCTTCCAAGGATCGTAGCGTAATGAAAATTGGCAGCTGTATGTAGTTCTGATGACAATACAAATTATTGTATTGTAATGTCAAATAATATATATAATATTATTAATATATAAAATAATAGATAGACTGTACAAAATTTATGGATATGGTTTTAATGGTTAGGATGTTAACAAATTAACCACCGTGTCATATATTTTTGGTGTAGGTAACAAGAATGACTCACTAACACACACATTAACTGTACCGTGTGGTCAAGGTCAAAGTCCGCAACAGTCCTACGTGCATGAAAGTATACATACATCACCATACGTTTTTGTTCGCGGATTGTTGCAAAGTAGATTAATTCTTGGTTTGTAATAATGGAGTTCCGCAAAGTAACGCCTGATACAATTAATTATTATTTTTATGTTCATGTATGTCTGGCAGCCCCACGCCAGCGACGGTGGGGGCGACAGTGCCGGTGGCGGCGGCGGCCGGCGACCGCGAGGCCAACCAGCGCGCCGCTCAGGAGGCCGTGGGACTGGACGAGGCCAGCCCCGTCACCACTGTGCAGGTATCGCTGCGACCCATACACGTCCCACTGCTGGGCACGGGTCTCACCCACACATGCGGGAGGTCTAGAGCATACTCCACCACGCTGCTTCATTGGTGGAGGGGTTAGTGACCAACCCAGTGTCGAATGCTCTCAAGCCACCCGAAGGTCTTCGACAAGGCTTAACGACTGTTTCCAACATTGAAAACAACCGGGACCGACGGCTTTACGTGCCCTCCGAAGCACGGTAGCGTCCATGAAATTTTGCCACTAGCGGTCACCCATCCACAAACCGACCGCGCCCGTCGTTGCTTAACTCTTTTGATCACATTGAATCGAACCGAGCCATTGGGCTATGGACGCTATATACGCTATGCACCCGGCATTGGTTACCATTATTACTCGCGCAACGAAAATTAAAAAAAAAGTTTTAATTTTCGTAGCGCGGGCTAAGTCACCTTATGAATAGTAAAATATTAGAATTTATTCTGTAGTTAAAGAAAGAAAGAAATGTTACTTATAAAAATGAGCCCTGACTTCTAGTGAAGCGTGAGCTGATTACTAGAAGCCAGTCTCTTCCCTAGGTATGTGGCTACAGTTTTACATGAAGTCTAAATCTAACTACGATATAAGTAAATTAACAAATATTTACTTAGAAATCGTTGAGCCCTGACTTCTAGCGTGAGCTGTATACAAGAAGCCAGTCTCTAAAAACTTCTTAGTCGTGATCAGTGACACACTGGACTTCGATCGTTCCAGTTCCGTATAGCGGACGGCAGTCGTCTAACAGGGCGGTTCAACCACACGCACACAGAAGTCACCTTATGAAAAGTAAAATACAGTCAAACCTGGGTAAGCGAGAGTTCAAGGGAGCACAATCTCATTCTCGCTTATAGAGGTTTCTCACTAACCCGAGTTTCTCGCTAATACAGGTACATGGGTAGAGTTTCTCTCTTATAGAGGTACGCAGCAATAACCATATTATTTTATTTTATTAAGAACTTATTTACACTTAAAAAAATGGTAGGAAGTTCCACGAAAGCTAAGAATGAGTCATAAAATTGCAGATGTTAAATTTGTAATTTGTTTTGTCATTTGTTACTGTATGTGTGTATCTTTTATGTATGTATGTATTTTTATTATAGCTATAGTTCCTCCTATAATATAAATAAATAAAGCTCGACTCTCGCTTATAGAGGTATAGATAAGTAGCAGTCTCACTTACAGAGGTCCATGAGGGAAAAACGACTCTCTCTTACAGAGGTTTCTGTTTCTCGCTAATAGAGGTTTTGGGAGCTTAAAATGACGGGTTCTGGCTATTACTCTCACTTGAAGAGTTTTCTCACTTATCCAGTTCTCACTTACCCAGGTTTGACTGTATTAGAATTTATTCTGTAGTTAAAAACTTCTTAGTCTGACTTTGATCGTTCCAGTTCCGTCTAGCGGATGGCAGTCGTCTTACAGGGCGGTTCAACCACACGCATACAGTAGCCGACTTACAGCGGTACGTGGCTCGCGCCGAGCCCGCCTACCAGCTGCAAACATTCGCTCTCCTCACCGCCTTCCCCAGCGCTGAACTGACCGACGCCACCGCCACGCTGGCCCAGGCCCGCCTGCTCAACACAACCATTCTGCAGCGGCTCAAGTAGACACTACCTGATGATAGGATCCGCTTTCGAAGGAGTAAGGAGCCAACACAACCATTCTACAGCGGCTCAAGTAGACTACTTGATGATAGGATCCGATGGAGTAAGGAGCAGATTCGTCGAATGAGGACGTTGTTGCACCTTTTGTACTGTTTGAATTTTAGAAGATGCCGTTTGGACTGAATGGTATTCCGTGTAAAACTACTTGATTACTCATTTCCAAATTATATCTTAATGCTTCATGGAGGCTCGAATAAAGTGTCCCAATGATTTATGTCACTATAAAATTTACCTATATTTATTTGCTATTCTATTTTTATATTGTCAATAACTCGACTCAAAACTTTTGAATTACAAGATGTCGATAAAAAAAGTTATGCATCATTGGTGAAAATATTGGTAGCTGAAGCATTTCGCTAAGTTCGGATAAATACTTCCAATTCAAGCAATAACATATATCTGGGTGTTTATTTGCTTAGAATTTGTAGTTAATTTAATCCGATTTTTTCATTGTAATCCACTTATTCATTACAATTTTATTCAACCTGCTATAGCTATAGTGTTTTGTCACTTCCTTTTGAATGAGGAGATTCCGTAACGATTTTAGTTTAGAATGCAGATTTATATATCTTAGAATTCCATAACTGCATAAACTTCCATAAATACAAATTTTCGGAAGTGTCCGTACATTTAGGCACAATACAAAACTTATTCGTCATTATATTAAATTGATTTCACAAAATAGACAATCAACTGCGTTGCGGAGCATCCGCAGGGCAAGTACTCTCTATTGTTTAGTGGCGAAACACGTGTTAGTGGTGGTACCGATATTGTGTGCATGTTTTCCTATGTGGGAAGTGCTGTATGCATAAAAGTATACACCATCATAAGCTTATACTAATTTAATAAGAATGGATTTCCGCAAGGTAGTGCTTGATACTATTAAATAGGAATTTTATATAAAAAAGGGGTTAAGTCCCTTTTCATAATTCATTATATTAAATATGTATAGTTCACCTATCAAACGTTTTTATGTTTGTTTAAATTCATAGCAATATTGAAGTTGAAATTCACGTTTTAATGTTCCTGATCCGATCGCGATATTCTACTGGTAGATCCAAGGGTAATTTTTTTGCATGTGGTTCTATCAATGGACCACGGGCAAATCAAATTACTAGTAGTCCTATCGACAGTACTATGGACAACTTCGTTTATCCTAGGTTCTATTAAAGTTCGTAATAATTATCTTTGTATGTATACTTCATGCCGAAAAATTGACAATATTTATGTTGTATTACCAAATCCATTTGTATTTGCAATATATATAAAGTCATCATTTTTAATCGAATGGAGCGACCTTTTATTAATTTTATCACGTAATTTACAATAATTGCCTCTAACTTTCATGTATTTTTGAAAAATTGTCAGGATCTTATCTAGCATTTACTTTAGGCGCAAAATATTTTTAAGTTCGTGTGCAGTATGAAAACCCTATCTAACGTTTTCAATAAATTTTATTTCACATAATTTTATGTGTTTGTTTTACTTTCAAAACAATGAACATAAATAGTAGTAGTACCATAGGTTAAAATATAACTATCTTGGTCCTACTCAACCAATCGCTCCAGTACAAATACGATTGTCCAATTGTAAGACCCACGAGCAAAAAATTGCCCTTGGATCGACCAGTAGAACTTCCCAATCGGCCTACTGGCATTCATTGACATGTTCCATATATCCGCGAGGTTACTATATTACTCATTAACCATCATATGTCGTAACAATACAATTTTTGTAGCATTTATACGATTTTGCAAAAAAAAGGGAAAGTATAATCGTCATATTTGTTGCATTTTGTGTTATGAGTTCTTTTAAAAAGTTATATAAATGTCAAATACTGTTAAATTGAACTTGTATTGTGTAATATACAAAATATTAAATTCAGCACAGTTAAATGTGTTTGTTTTGTATTAGAAATCCAGGGATTATGAAAATAAAAGATTAGCAACAGCAGTTGAGTATATTATTTTTACTTACCTAACCAACCCACCAACCAACCAACCACCGGTCAATTTTAATTTGTTTGACGACAAACGTTGAATCCCAATTAGTTGCTATATCTCTCTGGGAATGTGTGGAATGTAGTAACAACACGTATCTCCCCTACATTTTCCACACATTCAAACTTCAAACACATTTTATAAGTCATAAATTGCATAAGTGTGAGCACCGTCTCTATTAATTTTGGCCACCTACTTTAATCTACATTTTCCACACATTCAAACTTCAAACACATTTTATAAGTCATAAATTGCATAATTGTGAGCACCGTCTCTAATAATTTTGGCCACATATTTTAATGCCATTAGGCGTTTTAGGTATGTCAGCCAAATGTTAGCCTTTATGGTGATATAAAAAATAATTAAATAAATAGGTTTTGCAACCAGTTTGTCGCTTGCTTCGTACGTGGGGAATACAACATGATCAACTGCATCATCTGCAGCTTAATAAAGGTCATCATCAAGTCAATCGATCGTTGAAATTGCTACGGTGATTTTAATGGATACAAGCATATTATTAGTTTAATATGTACTAATAACAAATGAATAACGTTTGTGAGTGAGTGAGACACAATCACATTATCGCACAGGAAATGCATTCCCTCTACGCTTGCTATGAATGGTGATTGATAACTGTCCATATTATATTAATTATTATCGTTCCGATTAAAGAAACTGAAATTCATTGTTTCAATTTCTCCACGTCACGGAATAAATAAAGCCCCTTTAAATAAAAAGTCTCTTTCATTCCTATATCTTATATTATATTTATTTATTTGTATTTATTTATCTATGTAATCTTAATAATATAACATATTAATATATATCTATGTACCTATACATTAGTATAAGTATTATTATGATCGATAAACGACAGTGTACCAAGAAGGCATAATTTTTTAATTTAATTTTAATTTTTTATTTAAACTCAACTCAGTTTTAATTGACATTAATAAATAATCTAATGAAACTAACTAAAACTAAATTGTTTGATTTCAATACCGCCTTCGTTGTTTTATTACTGCCCAAAGGTTGACTGGCACATAATTCTTTTAGCATTAAGTCCGCCTTTTGTCCCTAATATTTTATAGGTACCTACAATAAATTTTTTATAAATAAGTATCTTTGTATGCAACGCTCCACATGCCTAGGTAGTTGCCCGAACATTTCTAAACAAAGCTAGTAACTAGTAGTGTCTACTCTACAATTCTACATCACAACTCAATACAATATTCAATATGATCATTGACCAACTAACCGCTCCTTATTGAACAAATGATACAATTATCGCATAAGGTCACGGTCAAATCAAATTAATATGATAACTTGTGTTCCGTTTGTTACTCGTCCTAGCTTTTGTACTACCTAAGATATCACTATCAGGACTTCATGATATTTCAATCTATAGACTCAACTAGATTATAAATTAACTATTTGTAATGACTTCCGAATCAAGTGGTAATTTTACAATCTCGTTTTGTGATATCAGTTCTTAGTGGTGCACTGATCACACTCATCCTATCAGATCCTCGACGGCCGAAAGCTGTCTGATATATATCTACTACCATAGAGTAATATGTAGTCTAGTCCGTGCTACTACTATATACTACTATGAGTATCTACCTACAGTATGATTGCACTGTTAAGTTTGACGCATTGCGAGCGTTTTCAGTGTGTCCAATCTTATTCATACCTATTTGCTGGTCTCGAAAGTTAGGTGTTTGCTATTTATTAGTTTTTGAGATCGAAATCTGAATTGTTACGTTTAGACAAGTTTACATGTATTTGCTAGAATAGAATAGAATAGAAGTATTTATTTGCAAAAATGTGGTTAGCTTACATAGGTTACATTTTTATGAAGTCCCTCACATTTACCTAGTATAAGGCATGCAAAATGTTTTACGTTCACAATATTATGTCAATGATACATTAAGTTCTATATAATGTCAATCTTAAAGTTAATATTAAATCCTATTATTATTTTAAAAATGCATTCAATTTATAAAAACATTTATCTATAAGCCATCGGTGCAGCTGTATTTTAAACCTATTCATTGTTAAATTCTTTAAGTCGTTTGGCAGTTTATTATAAATTTCTACATTCTGAACACTCTTGAATGCGACAGCGCAAAAATGCCCCTGTATTGTTATTAAAAAATAACGAGTTAGAACTCAAACTGTTTTTTGAAAATATTGTCGGTCTGTCTGACGGTCGGTCCGTGGACGGATTTGTACGTAACTAGGTAAAGTTGTTTGTTTGTTTTTCCCTAATTGAAATTTTTTATGGATTTTACTGTTAAAACGACGATTTGCAACCAAAGTTTGTGGCAAATTTTAATCTTACGTAAATTTATGGAATATTATATTTGAATTCTTATGTAAATTAATGGAATATTATATTTGAATTCTTACGTAAATTAATGGAATATGTGAATACCAAATTTTTCAATAGTACCTACTTATAATTTTTAACAAAGGAAAAAGTCAAAAGAATGTGGATATTTAAAAATTTTCAAGACGCGATACTGGACGAAAAATTTCACACGTTCTCAAATTCGGAGTGACAGCACTTTAATGTGGTATCTAATACAAATTCAGCGTGGGGGAGTATGCTCTAGACCTCCCGCAGCTGCGTATGTGGGGGAGACCCGTGCCCAGCAGTGGGACGTCTATGGGTCGCAGCGAATACAAATTCAGCGATTAACTAAGCTGCCACATGCCACAATGTTTAACTCCATGCGAGCGAAACCTCTAGTTTCTTATGAAAATATCATAATAATATGATTAAGCTAATACCAATAAATAATTGTGTTAATTGGAGAAATTATAGACCATGCACAGATCAATTAAAATTTGATATCCTATGCCATCTGAGTTCATCTGACCACAAACTAGACAGAGCCCGTACCCACTGCTGTAACTAGTAGGGGAGAGGGGGGCACCTTTGAACACTTTTTAGTTATTAAATTATATTTCTCATATGGTGGTATATATCAGGAAGTATTATATTTTATAAATAGATATGGGGTTTATACTAAATAATAAAAATGATATTTATTTATTTTGAACCATCAAACTAACGCAATTTACATTTTATTAACAACCTTATTTTGTTAAAATCTGCCCCATCTGCGGGGCACTATTGAAATCCCTAGGGGCAGTATTGAAAAACCAGGATAAAATAAAAACCACGTAACTTTGAATATAATCAACACTATATTTAAGTTATTGACATCTTATATTATCATTGAACACAGACATTTACACCTACACTAGTTATTACTTAAATAAATTGTATAAAACTCTAAACAGTCTGGGGCAGTCTTGAACAAGATTAAACTAACTTATTAATAACTTAGACAACACACAATACAGCTCTTTCGGCATCGTCTTCATTCACAGCATTTTCTTTTTTCTTTTTGTAATTTTTTACCATGATGACTGAAACAAGAAACCAATTAAAAATTTAAAAATCTAACGATGGGTGCGTATTTACTTGGTTAGGTACCCATAAGGGCACTTTATTCAAAAGTGCCCCAGCATTTTTTTTCAAATCTGCCCCAACACCACCTTGCATAAATAAACATCTCTGGACAAAAAACTTACTTGAGTTCAAATTAATTTTCATTTGTAATACTCGGGATATAATATAAACAACGCAATAAAATAATAACAACTTGAAAATAACACTTACCTTGTCAGTAATTTGCTTACATATAAAAAAAAATTTTTTTACTCAGGACTTCGTAAACAAACCGGCCAATGATTTTCAAAATGACACTGATATTGGCGTTAGTTTGGATCTGACAGATGTTTAGGAAGGTTTTACCAGTATTAAAATGGTTTCAGAGGTTAGGAATGATAAAGGATCCGTTCATAAAACAGATAATTCAAAACTGCCTCTGTTCTAAACTGCCTCCCTCTCCCCTATTTTATGCGCCCGGTGCGTCTTCTACGTTGCCCTTGAACGTTCAAAATCCATTACCGGTTCTGACAGTAAATTTGATTAGGAATGTGTATAATAAATTCACATCCAAAATCTAAGTTTTTGTATACCTATATATTAAAAGTACTTGATAGAGTTTTGATTGACATTCACACAGCCAGACGCAACAAAACAAATAAATATGACCGTTTCCTAGCATGGATATATCCTATTAGATTACTACTGCTGTTGTTTTACGACGAAAATTATTGTAATTTTTTTAGCTATGGGAAATGTACGAGTTAATGGTTCCATTTACTTAAATCTACTTATTTTTGTTAAACTAAATGATAGATTAGGGTGTTTCACGATGACAAAAAGTGCAAATGCAGTACGTAGGGACCGTCGATATGACTATTGGTCATAACCAATAGTAAACCACTTTAGTACGATATAGATCGTAGTGATATCAAGACGCGCATTGAACTAATTTGTTTTATGATTGATCGTAAAACTTATTTACGTTGTTCCTTGTGATCGATATCAGTGATTTAAATACATACCTACCTACTCTTAGAATCGTTTTCCAAAAGTAAGTTTTTTATGTTCCTATTTGTTTAAATTCAAAGTAAATTTAAAAAAGTGCGGTTTTATAAGACATCACTAATTCATTAATTCATTAAGCTAACAACTAGCTATTAGTTTAGTCAACTTTTATTATTTATTTATTAATCACTGTTAAGCATAATATCGGTAGATACCTATATTAACTATTAGTGTTTATCATTTAATAACTTCACTTAAAAATAATACAAGTAACTACCTATTTTTAAATTATTCTGTGGTACCGTAAACTTTTTCGAAATATACATTTATAATGGTCGGACCTATAAAAATATTAAAAAAAATGGGATTCTATCCGATTTTAATTGTTTAGTTATCTAACAATATTTCTATAGGTAAGTACAGATAATCAAAATATACGATATTCCTTTACTCTGCTCCGTTGAGATGTTGCGACGTGAAAGAAAAATAATCATTTTCGATTGCAGTTTGTAGTGGCACAGTGAGCGGCATTATTTCGATATTAACCTTTGATTATTTGTTCACATCAAATATTATAAACAAACCGACGCATTGTATGTAAAGCCATAAAAATTATTTGATCTTTATTCTAGTGGTATTGCTGTGTTGATCTACGCACTGCCATATACACAGTGTTTAAATACATGCTCTACGCAGCCAACCATTTTTTCTATTAATTTAAATACCCAAATTGTACCACGTGTATAGCAAATAAATTATGATTTTTTTTAATTCCGCCATAGTTTTTTCTACCTACAACCCTGTGTAACCCTATCATGAAACCTTTTTCAATTATTCTCCTATAATAAAGGTATGTGCGACTGTGACTACCTGGTGCCGGGAAGAGACGAATGGGAGCAACATTATGACAACTGCAGACTGGTGTGGCAGGACCGCAATGGCGGAGAATGTCCACGGTAAGTACATAAACTCCTACTTCGATCCTGACTCCTAATAATGATGTAAAGTGATTTCAAGAGATAACGAATGTACCTTAATTAATTTATTACATATATAAAAGGAGAAGCTGACTGACTGACTGACTGACTGACTGACTGACTAAACTATAAGGGTTAGAAACTTGAAATTTTGCACAGGGATTCCTTTTATAACGTAGGGGAGTACTAAGAAAGGATTTTTGAAAATTCACCCCCTAAGGGGGTAAAACGGGGGTGCAAAGTTAGTATGAAACTTTGTCGTTTTTGAAGTTAGTGAATGTCTAATTCCACGCGAGCGAAGCTGCGGGCGTCCACTAGTATTAAATATTTGTACGCTGGTATAACCAGTAAAGTATGTAGTTCCAAGCCTACGTTATATAGCCATCTAATATGAACACATGCTTGAACAAATATATGCATTCATTCATTCCTGACCCCTTATAGTAGAGGCTGTTAGCGTCGCTCTGTAGGGCACGATGTCTTCTTACATCTGGGAGGGCCCTGAGCGAAATCTAACACGCCACTTCAGTCCGTTGGCGGAGGGTTAGTGGCAACCCGATCGTCGCAAGTTTTTAAGCCGTGCGAAGGCCTTCGACATGAGTTTACGATTGTAGACCTATCGCAACCTGGACTGATGGCTTATCGCGCCCTTTGAGTGATTAAGTATTTGGTATTTTTGACATACCTAATTATATACGCCAGCGCAAGCTGGAACTCTGGTTCAAATTCAAATTCAAAACAAATTTTTGTTCGTCGAAATAAATCGTAAACGAACTTTAAAATAACGGATATAGGTTTCATACCATCTCATATAGAAATAGTCTTACCAATTAATATTAATTAATATTAAGCATTGGATTAATAATAAGCATTGGAGTAGCGTGGTGGAGTATGCTCTGGGTTGTAGGTTGCTACCTTGGACTTTACGGTGCCTCTACAACTTATTTACCTAAGTGTTCAATTGTATTGTTTTCTATAGAAAAAAGAATAATTGGTTAACGTAGTACGGTCACATGAAATAATTTATACCGTGGTATAGTGGAAGTCCATAAGCCACTGCGACTTATGGAGAGCTAATTGTAGGCGGTTAGTTTTAAACATTAGTTACCTATCTACTTACCTTAAATTTAATGCTACATATTTGCTCAGTAGGTACATTTTTGTTAATGCAAGGCAACTCATATTATGTACGTGCTAGGTGATACACGACAACTGATATGTCTTGCATTGCATATTAATTGCCTAGATGTAAATCAACTATGCTAGTACTCGACCTCCGTTTGAAGAGAACGTAAACAAGAAGTAGACTAGATAACTATTACTCACATAGTTATCAATACCATTATCGAACATGCGAACATCAAACAAACATACCTACCTATTATAAAACAAAGTCCTCCGCCGCGTCTGTCTGTCTGTCTGTACTCGATCATTTAATAAACTAGGTACTCAATGGATTTTTACCAATAGACAGAGAGATTCATAAAGGATTAGGTGTATAAATTGTTGAGGTTTTATGTCAATTGATTGAATGTGGTTGGTTGGCCATGGTAACGGCGGGACAAACGACCTTTCGCCCTGTCAACTCACAAAGCCAGGAAACTGAGAGCCGAAGTGTTGAACAAATTACACTGGACTTATTGGGGTTATCCGAAGTCCGAAGACAGGGGAGGACAGTAATACTCAAATCCGTAAATCCGTAAAACCCGGGAAGAGTGGGACATCCTAGAGACTCGAATACCCTCATACTCGTGCTAGGCCCGGCAAGAAAGCAACCCACAACACATGCTTATTGAACTGCTATTTATATAATTTACAAATGCCATTAATTGAGCCTTAATCATTGTCGGTTCAAATGCTATATTATTGAATAATTCAGCCCTTATTCAGTCCTTATCCAGAGGTAACCGAAAAAAGTTAAAAATGTTTTATATCCCGATTGTGATCTCATTGGCATAAAATTATTTACTACCGTAAATTATATTGAAATATTATCTGTTATAAAAAAAAAGTTTTTGTTTTAGGAACCAAGACGGATCATTAAAACTTCGTAATAAAAATCTTACAAAACTGGACAGCGATTTTCTCTATCATCTGGGCTTCGACACACAAAATTACGACCTGCCCTCCATATTTGGCGATGTTAAGGTAACCTTAAATAAGAAAACATCTCTAGATCTAGTACACACATTATTCTACCTGAAATATAGTGGAGGGCTAGCCAATTCAGTTGTCAGAAGTTCTAAATCCGTCAGAAGGCATTATTAGCTTAACGACATTTAGTTTACGATAACAACTCGGCTTAGCGTGACTTCCGAAGCACGAAAGCGCGCATGAAATATTACCACTAGCGGTCACTCATCCACTTGCTGCCTGCACCCAGTGTTGCTTAACACTATCGATAGGTTGATCTCTACATTACCACGAGCACTTTCAAGTACATTTTTCGAGTACACTGGTTTACACAGTCTAGTACAATACTAAGAAAACATAAACATAAACTGTGACATATCTCAAATATGTCTTTTTCTATTTAATGTACCTATCTATATATATAAAAGGAGAAGGTGACTGACTGACTGACTGACTGACTGACTGACTGACTGACTGACTGACTGACATATCAACGCAGTGCCTAAACTATAAGGGCTAGAAACTTGAAATTTTGCACAGGGGTTCCTTTTATAACGTAGGGGAGCAATAAGGAAGGATTTTTGAAAATTCACCCCCTAAGGGGGTAAAACGGGGGTGCAAAGTTAGTATGAAACTTTGCCGTTTGATGTTATTCGAATGAAATTCAGTACCTATGAAGGTTTTTTATTGAGTTTCGAAAATCATCTCTTAAGGGGGGGTAAAAGGGGGGTGCAAAGTTAGTAGGTATAAAAGTTTTTCGTATATACCTACATTATTTCAACGAAATTTTGTATTTAGGTTATGTTACGTCTAATTCCACGCGAGCGAAGCTGCGGGCGTCCACTAGTACAACATATGTTTTGACGTTCGTTGAGTGTTCCTTTGCTGAACCAAATGACGAATAAATATATTTGAATTTGAATTTGAATTTGAAACCACGTTGGGGAACCGTGGTTGACGATGAGGAAGAGTCTTACCAGAGTATAATTACTCTGCAACCACTCTGTCCGCAACCCCAGAAGTCCCATTCTGTCCCCTTGTACAGGTCAGGGGTTACCATAGCAATATTATGGTACTGTCCCATTTTGATTTTTCGAGTACACTGGTTTACACAGTCTAGTACAAGACTAAGAAAACCACGTTGGGGAACCGTGGTTGACGATGAGGAAGAGTCTTACCAGAGTATAATTACTCTGCAACCACTCTGTCCGCAACCCCAGAAGTCCCATTTTGTCCCCTTGTACAGGTCAGGGGTTACCATAGCAATATTATAGTACAGGGACGGCCCTATAGTAGGTATGTACCTAGGTAGCTAAGACTAACTGAAATACTAAACGTAATTTTTTTAAATATGTATTTCAGTTTGTGTGCATGGGAGGAACGAAACATAGAATGAAGGACTTCGCTAAGTACATCGCTAAAGTTCTACATGTTAAGAGCGACTTTGCGAACATGACTAAGCAGTCACACAGATACGCCATGTACAAAGTCGGTCCTGTTCTCTCCATAAGCGTGAGTATAATACGAGTATTACACCTTGATAAACGAAATGCCCGGCGGATATTGCTTTGGAGTTATAGCTGCCAACATCAGCGAATAAATTCGAATTAAGTCGCCCATTGTATATCTCTTTAGAGGTGTCAATAAAGTTGAATAAATAAAAAAAAATACCTCGAAACTTTAGTGTCCAATCATCTCCTAGCGAAATAAATTATTTGACATTGAAATAAACTACTAGGTACCTAATCTCAAATTTTAATTATTTATTTAATTGTGACTATTATGTTATTTCAGCACGGCATTGGAATACCGTCTATGACCATCGTCATTCAAGAGGTCCTGAAACTATTGCACTACGCCGCTGCGAAAAACCCAGTATTTTTCAGGCTAGGCACGAGTGGGGGTCTCAAAATACCCCCGGGGTCGGTCGTCATATCTTCCTGGGGTATGAATGGAGCATTACAGAAGTCGTACGATATTGTAAGTAAATAAATGAATTATTAATTTCATTTATAAATAAAAACAAACAAACTCAGGACCTGTTTCGAACGAGCCAATTTTATGCCTATGATAATATCATAATTACTTAAAGTATACCTACATATGGTAAGTTACAATCATAATTACATAATTGCATAAGTTATTTACGGTAGGTTACATTTATAGTAACACAATTACTTCCAAGTAAAAGAGTCAGCAGGAGGTACTTACTTAATATTTTTAATTGGTTCTTTTTTATGCAAATTACAGGTCTCACGTCTGTCATTATTTTAAATTAGGTCGTTGGTTTTTTGGGACTTTGAAAGTAGGGGCCAATTTTTCTGGTGGATGCTTCCATCCGTTAATAATAATTCCAATAATATTCCAATAATCCAATTTAAATAAAAATCAATTTTAGTGGCATCCAACTAGTTAGAACTTACATAGTGACATTATTTTTAATTTGCTCACGTACCGAGTAGCATTGCAGACTTCATATATCATTTCGCATCCCGTCTGAATATTGCTCCATGAACAACAAAAGGGAGCCCCCCTGTAGCGCCGCAGTAGGCCACCGAGTGGGTGAAAGTCCCACATAACCCGCCCTCGCTGCCACGACGTTCGGGTACCTTTTCAAGGTTTACCACTCGTAAAACAAAACAAAAAAAGGCCAAAAGCGGGTGCACTACACACTTCTGCCTCTTAACTTATTAAAATTCACGCAATTATTCAGGAATTAGTGAACTTCACGCACATTGTAGCACGCTATGGGCAAGCACACATTGCAGCACTTGCGCGATTGTTTGCACGAGTACTTTTAACACATGCGGACTAAATAAGTAAACTTACATAGTCTAGTATCCTTCGGGGATTTCCTGACTCACGAAGCATCCCGGATGTATTTTTCGTAGAAATACATCCGAGGCTAAAACCCTATTTTAGAATTTTTTTTTATTTCATGTACTAAGAATTATTCAAGTAGGTACACTTTTGGCCACCACCATTACATTGTTTCTTTTTCTTTTTAATGTCTTTTTATGCCTGTGGTGTACAATAAAGCATATTTGTATTTGTACACTAAAACCTGGTCTTTAATTTTTAGCCAGTTCTGGGCATGATGAAGCAAATTCCATCGTTCTTCGACCAGCGCCTGGGCCAGGAGGTCCGTTCCCTGGCCGTCGACGTCGGCTTTGGCACGCACCTGGGCGGGACCATGGCTGCTGATGATTTCTATAGAGGTAACTAGACAGGCCCGTTGGCGCAATCGGTAGTGACCCTGTCTGTTGCGCCAAGGGTCGTGGGTTCGAATCCCACTCAGGACAAATATTCGTGTGACGAACACTTGTATTTGTTCTGTGTCTGGATGTTAATATTATCTATTTAATGTATTTAAAAATATCTATGTATGTATATCAGTCTCTGACACCCATATCACAGGCTCGCGCCTACTTTCGGGTCAGATGGCCGTGTGTGAGAATGTCCAAGATATTTATTTATTTATTTAACTAATATTCTGATAGCTGCAACCTAAAGACGTGCCACTGTTGGGCACGGGTCTCCCCTACAGACACCGTTGTGGGAGGTCAAGAGCATACTCCATTAGTAGCCTTTAGGTGGAGGGGTTAGTAGCCAAGCCAGTACCGAATGTTCTCAAGCCATCCGAAGGTCTTCGACAGGGCCCACCGATTGTTTTCGCTATTGAAAACAATGGCTTAACGTGCCCTCCGAAGTACGGTAGCGCCCATTAAATTTGACCACTAGCCTCACCCATCCAATAACCGACCGCGCCCGTCGTTGCTTAAATCTGTCGATCACATTGAATCGACGCCATTGGGCTATGGACTCTACAGCGTTATTTGCCGTTCGTCCTTGCCGCATCATCCTCGAAGTGTTTGCGGATGGATGGAAGGCGATTCTGTCTGTATGCTTGGTGTACGAGAGGTCAGTGTGCTAATGTTGTTTAGCTGTGTAGAGTTGTAGTGTAGTTGTTAATTTGTAAGTATTGTTTGATAATGTTAAGTTGTGGCTTCTGTACTAGTTAAATAAATAAGAAATAAATATTTTGTAAATTTTTTTTAAAAGCTTTTTTAAAACTTTATTTTTATCATCGGAACCAAATATGTGTGTCAAATTTTAGCTTGATAGCTTCAGTGGAAGTGGGTAAAATATTGATTGCAAGATTCCAGGACACATATTACGAGTGAAGTTAAAAGCTTTTAATTTAAAAAAATACTGGTTGTCTGTAAAGTCGGTTTACGGACGATAGATTTACGTGATAACGTCAAAATCATTATTTTAAACAATATAAAAAAGGAGAATTGACGTCTGTAGTTTAAATTCAAAGTATTTTATAGTACAGATACCTAATCACAGACAACAGACAAGTCTACTATATATTTATTTTGACAGTTCCCTATTTCGGAGCCATGGAACCGCCAATGTTGTCGTGTGTAAAATTAATTTATTGAAAATAATTTCTCTGCAGAGAACCGCTCATTTAATATTTTTTTTTTATATTTTTCTGTGAATCAGTATATTTTTCTCTTTTTATGCTGGAATGTACAAAAAAAAACACAACTTTTTCATATGCGCTGACGATGTTCATCAATTTATAAGACGTTATCACGTCAAAAGTACCTAAGTACTAGAAATTCTGTTACTCTGAACGACGTTCGTTGTTGATTGTCGTAGGCCAGGCGCGCGTGGACGGCCCGTTCTGCGAGCACAGTGAAGAGGAGAAGCTAGCGTTCCTCCACAGTCTCGCCGAGCGCGGCGTGCGGAACATCGAGATGGAGGCGACCGCGTTCGCGGCGCTGACGCGCGAGGCGGGCGTCCGCGCCGCCGACGTGTGTGTCACGCTGCTCGATCGCCTGAAAGGAGACCAGGTATACCACGCAGATAAATAAATAAAAAATTGGTTGTCTGTAAAGTCGGTTTACTGACGATAGTTGAACGTGACAACGTCTTAAGAAAATACGGATGGACTTCACTTTTCACTATGTTACCATGTTACCTAGGCAGTATTGTTTCGCTTGTTTGGCGAAACAGATTCCGCCGGTGTGAAAAAAGTGAAGGTCTGAATAGGCCTTAAAGGCTTCGTGAAAAGGATAGAGCTCTCTCTCTCTCTCTCTCTATCTATAAATATCTAGAGAGAGCACGTAGTTTCAACCAACAGCTGCCGCCCATTACTTAGGTGGGAACTCGCTCAGATTAGCAAATACGAAAGTACTCGTTATGTGATATTAGTCAGTAATCGTTAGTACGTATGTAGGGACTACGGGAGTGGGTAATTTAAGCGCGGTTGCACGATCGCAGTCCACAAGTCGACCGTAACTATTTATCCACAAGATTGCCGAATTCAATTCAAAGGAACTAAATGTTTAAGACTAATTACGTGTGTTTATTATTTCAGATTACGCTCAGTAAAGAAGAATATGCGGAGTATCAAATTCGGCCGATGATCGTGGTCGGGAAATATATTGCCAAATACTTTGAATACAAGCATACTGCCTGAATTCTTTCATTATTCTGCTTATATCAAACTAGTGGACGCCCGCAGCTTCGCTCGCGTGGAATTAGACTTAACAATAGTTTTGTTTACACGTAGTACTTAATATTATATAGCCTTTGTCACCCAGTGAAGATGCAGCTTTCTAATGGTGAAATAATTATTGAAATCGGTCCAGTGGATAAGATTTAGCCTAACTTAGCGGTGATAGCCCTGTGGCTATCAGACTCGACTCTCACTCGAAGGTCTCAGTTCAATTAATTCGACGGGCCATGTATTTAAAAATATCTATGTATGTATATCAGTCTCTAACACCCATATTACAGGCTCGCGCCTACTTTGGGGTCAGATGGCCGTGTGTGAAAAAAAATAATTGAATTCAATGAAAGGAATACACACTTATAGAATTTTGTAAAATTTAATGAAATACACACTTATAAATCTGAGTATGTTTTATTTAATTTTAAACCAATATCTGTCTACGTAATCCTCAAATTGTGGTCCGATTGATAGCTCTACTGGTAAAATTATGCCCATGGATTGACCAGTAGAAATTCGCGATGGGAAAATAGGTACAAAACGAAATTTAATTTATTTATTTATTAATTACATGTCTCACAATATTCCTAAATACGTGTAGTCTGACACGAAGCGTTTCAGATTTTTTATGGAACACCATCCATCTGCTGCGGCCTTTGACAACCGAACTGACCTGAACCAGATTGGGAGAGTTAGTACTTACGCTGGGCGTTAAGAGACATAAAGCTAACAAGACCATTTTATATTTTCAACGAGTATCAGGATATCCTGTTTTGATGTTTTTCAATTTTTAGGTGAAAGACGTCGTACGCACAGCTGGTTACTAAATAAAGATACGAGAATAACTAACTTTATTTTTCCAAAAGTAAAAGTCATAAAAGATAAACTTTCTGAGTGCTTTAACTTTAACTTTCTCAAGGAGTTCTACGAGTAGAGTATCTACACGAGAGTACCTCCCTGAGTAATACTAAGCAATAGCCATTTGAAATCGCACGGCACAGATCTGTTTCAATTTCAGTCGTATTGTTACTAAGTTTTTTTACCGATATGATGTCAAACGAACATGCACCCAATTCGCCGCCCATAACAACTACTAATCTTGGCCTATACATGGCTGGATGAATTGTCTCGAATCTCTTGCGTTAAGCGCTTTTTACTTCAGCGTTAACTGTGATGCTTGACGTCCTGGATTCGATTCTCGGGCCAGGCAAAGAATTATTGGGTTTTTTTAACTCTAAATTCCCTGTGGATTTGGCTCACCACTTATTACATAGGACCTAAACAAATGTGTACATACACCTCATAAATATCCTTTCGTGGAAATACGGGCGACGTAATGAAACCGGGTAATATAAAACATGAAATCTAACGAGAATTTCATTGCATTGCTCCGTCATGGCTGGTCTCATAAAAGTCCTGCAATAAATCCGTTTCTAGCATAAATTCTAAGCATTTCTTTGTGGAGTAAGACTAATATTTCTTATTCATAAATTGTTGTTATCTCTAGAAGTTCATATTAAATAATGCTATTAATGAGATTAATCAAGTAAGTTTTCATAGTAGATTTATTTTTAGCAAATATTTATAACACACACCTGGATTTTCTGTTTCACGGTTCACGAAAAATGTGTAGTGTTAAGGCCTAATACTGGTCCACAAAGGAAGCAAGATTCTTGTAAAAATCTGTAGGAAGGCTTGTAATTCAACTCTCGTCCTCGTTCGGATTTGTCACGGGTTTCACATGCGGCACATGCGGGTTTTGCTGCATGCTCGCTTGTTATCTTTTATTCATAAATGAAAATACTAGACACTACAAATGGAAAAAAAAAGCATGAACGCTTCCGTGCCTCGTAAGGAATGTCATGCCGTCGGTCCCAGTAGTTTTATAATTTAAAAAGTTTGTTTAGACTTGGCTAAGACCTTCGGGTGGCTTGAGAACATTCGACACTGCGTTGGCCATTAAACCTAGGGGTTTGGGATCTGCTTTAGGATGGCGTAGCTCCCTCAGCTAAGGCTGTAGAAAGACCCACGCCCAACTGTGGTGATTCCTGTGTTATAGCCAGCTAGTTAGACACCACAAATACCGAATAATTGTTATACGTTGGAAGAAGACAAGGCAAGTAAGCACGAACTGCTGACAATCTAATGCTAGTAAGGCTCTATGCCTTTATAACCATAGAGTAAAAATGTAGTCCGTGCTACAACTCTTTTTGCTTACATTGTACTTTCAATCAGATATGAGTAAGCAACATAGTCGAGATACAATTCTGAAAGTTAATTTAAGTTCGCACGCCACATTGCGGGGAACGTAAAACTAAATTAACTGAAGAAATTAGATATCCATAATATCTAAATCAAAAGCGCATGATTTTGCCGCGGCGAAATCATGTTTTTATGGATATAAGAGTGAAAACGAGCACCACCCATTACTGTGGCAGACTCTGAACAAGGTCAGTTGAACGAGACTCTTTTGTCTCGTTCAAACTCTGTAACAGATAGTGCCGGACACACATAGAAAACAGCACAATTTAACATATTTCTTTAATAAGTATAGCCCTTAACGACAACGGCAAGCTACACGAAAGACTGCCACTAATCAAAATCTAGCATCACGGATTAGGATCACAGCTTCTCGCCGATCGGCCGAACTGCCCATCGTCTGCGAATCGTTTGATAGCCTTCAATCGATCGAAAGTTGATTATTGATTAAAAATATAACGATAGTATCAATGTTTTGTTAATTTCATGGGTACTATACAATTTACTGAGATAAAAAGAAAGCCTATGTCACTTTCCAGGCCCATCTGTGCAGATCACATCGATCCAGCGTGGAGTGGGAGAATAAGGATAAACCAACATTAATAAACAAATTATAGATTAAAAATAGAACGATTATTTAGTTTTTGCCAATTTCATGGGAACCGTGCAATTTTTCGAGATAAAAAGCTATGTTACTCTCCAGCCCCTACACTACATCCGTGCAGAAAATCACGTCAATCCATATTTCCGTTGAGGCGGAGAAGATGGACAAACCAACTTTCTGATTAATATAAGTAAGGATAACGATACGATACCCTAACGAACAAGCATATTGCAGCGGTAAGTTTTAAAATGCAATGAAAATGAGCACCACCAGCGTCACCAATGCGTCGTCGGCTCTGAAGAGAGCCTTTTATGTTAACTTGTGATTGGTTTTAGAATTCTGCATCAAAAAAAATAGATATTACCTGGCAATACTTTTATTTTTCAATTTAATTTGCATGATTAAATTAGTTTTGGTTAAAACTTTCATCATTTAAAATATTCGTTTGTTTGAATAAAACACCATCAAAAATGTACGAGTATTCTAAACACTGGAGCTGTGTCAATGAATGCCCGTAGCCTCCTGGTCTCTGCGCAAAGCCTTTTCCCTCCAAATCGGTGCTACGTCAGTACGTAGATCCAATTCGTAGCGAGCGGACCGCTACGCCGTAGCATTTCACCCTACTCTCATTTCAATTACTAAATTATTTATTAAAAGTGGTATGTGTTGTATACAAATTAAAACCGCGAAAGCTTACTAGTATTGTGTGTTTGAAACATTATGTTTTTGTGACGGATTTGTGATCGAGTGCTTGGCTTGCTAATCATAGCGTGAGATTACTTGCGGAGTGAGATATTCTGTGTTTTTAAATAATAAAGGGAAAAAGTATTGTGTCGTCGTTTGCGTGTTTGAACGATGAAGTAATAACGAGGTACCTATATAATTTAATTTTTCGCCGAAACACTTTGTTTTACATAATGCTTGATCAAAGTACGTGACCTGTGATGCTGAGTAAGCTATTCGAGCTATGTAGAACGTAATTATGCCATATATTTTGAGATAAGAAATTATTATCGAGTGATAAAAACGTACTATGCCAGTAGGTCAGCTGAAATGTTCGTGCCAGTGTGGCTCTATTGAATACGAACGTTATTAAGTTACGGAATCGAATAATTTATTGGATAAATTAAGATAACTTTGCACCGATGATGATATATTCACTATTATTTATACTTGTAATTATAATATAATCATTATTATAATTGCGAGAGCATCTTTTACGTTATACATATGACCAATATTTATTGAACTTCTTCAAATGGACCACGTGTAACGTTATTCCATTCACTGAAACGTTTAATCGAATAACAGTAGTGCATTCCGGAGTAATTTCGGATTGCAATGAGTTATGACAAAACCCGTTCAATGGTCAATGAATTGCAGTTAGTAGCACCCTGCAAGCAGTGCATTGGACAAATTATTTTGGCAGCATATCATAAGAGTTTTAAACATAGAATATTAAATAGCCTTAAAATATAGACCACGCATTAGGGGCGAATATTATGTCCCGCTATAGACTGTCGGGTTGGTCTAGTGTTTGAGTGATTTTTGGCATGTTGACAAGATTTCGAATGTGTGCTATGAACTCAAATGGATTGACCCGATATTAAAGAAGTGGATTCTGTAGTAAATTCATCTAGAAGTTCCTATTCAGTGAACTTTCAGATGAATCTGTGATAAACCTCCTTTTTTTTACGAGTCGGAAACCTTTTGAAGATTAGGTCCGATCGTTTCAGCCGCATCTGTTTTATCTGAGATTTTCTAATACTGTAGTATTCGCCTGCCTACCTTGGTGCTCGGGGAGATATCATTGTTGGAACCCACCGGAGTCCTTCAGCGGTGTACCCACGATAAACTCCTTACAGTTAAGACAGCCAATTAAGTTGTTAAATCCGTTAGGTTGTTCGGTTACAAACAATGAGTTTGTTAGTGTACTTAATTGGTTATGTACCGTTCTAATAAAAAAGGGGGTGCGTGTAACCTTTACGCGCGATTGAAGTTAAACTTATTATAAGTTATTGTTATAGTTATTTTTATTATTTATTATGGTGTAAAAAAGTCTTACCGTAGAATGGACAACTTCTAAACGTAGGACTGGGAAATCGTACCACTACATTTGTAGGACTGTGTTGATTTGATTGTACAAATATTTATCAAGCTTCATACAAAAAATCAGCTTGTTATCAATAAATTTGATGATCTCGTTATTTGAACATATTCGGAGTGTAGGACGCTCCAGTCAAGCCATCCGATTTGTAGGACAATTGTTTTTCGGAGTTTACCGTCCAATTACCTCAATATAATATATTAATTACCTCAATATAAACTTTTCTTTATCACCAAGAGTTGACTGGTAGAGAATGCCTTTGGCATTAAGTCCGCTCATTGTAGAAATACAATAAAGGTTTAATAAATAAAAAAATAAATAAATAAATATAAAAAAAAAACCATGCGGATATTTAGACAATTTCTACACCACACCAAATCGACATGTTCTATACCTGCGCATTACATTAGCTACCTCTACCGAGAATTGTCAGAGGAAGAACTTGGGCGTCTCGTCGAACCGAACCTGCTCACGAAAATTCAGCCTGTTATTACTCATTAAAAAAAACAGGCGAGGGCTGCAGGACTATTAGGACAGGCTACCGTAAAACTATTTTGGTCTTGACCTACGAGGACGATAAAGTAACTTGATAAATAAATTGAAAATTTGCAAATTTTAATTTTAATTTTCGTTTGCTTTAATATTAAAACTAAACCACCAAATATTGCTCATCATACTGCATCAGAGGAGTTAGGTCATGGTTTTGGGTGGAGTTCCAGATTTATACATAGGCATGTTCGCGTGATGCATCAGTTAAACATTTATGATCAAAAGGTACTTATAAAGTCATCAGTATTTTGCATAGCAAGCATTATAAGCGGGGACTTGCCGACTTCAACTGATTAATATTGATTTAATTACTCAATCATAATTAATTATACGGCCTCGTATATATACGGCATGGTATAGTAGTATCCGGATACAGGCATATTTATATAGGTAACACCTTATGTTTATGTATACTTGTATATGTACGAGTACCTTACAGCGAAATAAAGAAATTATTATTTTCATTAATTTTTTCTAACTAAGTAGTACCTGTGTGAGGTTGGCGCTTCAGACTAAATGAAACGAGTGCTTTTGGAATACTGTTTATTGTAATTCAATTCATCCTTATATATTAGGTACATCTTACAAGCTACCTTATGACGCAATACATCTCACCTGGAAGACTGAAGAAGAATGAATTTGTTCCCAATGTCTGGCTACAGGTTCATCACCTAAATATAACAAAAAAGATTGAGAAAGGCCTATGTCCAGTAGAGGAATCTAAAACCTGGATGATCACCCTGGCCTACCCCTTTAAGGACGGCGTGATGTTATTACTAATATATATATTCGTCAGTGTTTTTTTTCGGTTGCATAGCTTATGGGATTATGAGAAATAAATTCTACACGTCTTAAAACTATAAAAATAATTACTTTCTATTCACTTTTATCTTGTTTATTTAATTTTAATCTGAAAAGAAAACGTAATAAGAATAATTAACTGTGTAAGTCGTTACGCCCACTGCCGCCAAATATCTCGAAAAGTCATTAATTTTGTTAGGCCAGACTAATTAGCTTGCCATAAACTTAGAGCCAACAAAAGGTGTCGTAAATGAAGGTCGGTCTCTATTCGTACTAGCGCCAGTTTGTTTTATAGCATTATGTTTAAAAAAATTTGCGTGTATATAGTATTGCTTGTTTCGTCCAAAGCCCAATCGATTCTATGTGATCGACAGAGTTAAGCAACGACGGGCAACAATCGTGAAAACAACAACAATGGTGAAAACAATCGCTAAGCCTTGTCGAAGACCTTCGGGTGGCTTGAAAACATTCGACACTAGGTTGGCCGTCAACCCCTCCACTGATCCGCATTGGAGCAGCGTGGTGGAGTAGTGTAGTGTAGTTACCTAGACTTTCGTTAAGCGTGTGTAATCACCTCATAGCGAAATAAATTATTTGAATTTGAATTTGGAGTATGCTCTGGACCTTTTGCAGCTGAGTCTGGGGGAATCCAGGTTGTAAAAACTATTAGATAGAGTTAGAGCTGGAGGCCCTACAATTCAACGGCTGCTGGTTTCGATACGGCCATGCACTGAGTGCGTCCATTATCGTCTTATTTCATGTATTTTACTGGCTTGTTTAATATGTTGTTGTCCACTCAATTGTCCAAATTTGACAGCTTGGTGTCAATGAAACGTCCGGACGATCGATCCGATCGGAATCGATCGAAGCCCCATGCCATTACTGATTTAGTAAACTACTGCTGCTATAGTAAAGTAAAAAATACTGTATGAAGCTGACTCTATAGGGAATCAATCTGTGTTAAAAGTAAAGTACAAAATTAATCCAAAAGGTATAAAAAAATATTGACCCTGACATTGCGGGTAAATTTGAGTAAAATTTTTCTTATAAGATTTTTTTACGAATCACGTTAAACATTTCTCAATGTTACCTAGTCATTATTAAACTAGATTAATGTGTCTTTCTTTTGATACCAATGAATCATTACTTGGAATGTAGAGTGTAGCCCAATAAACCAAAACAAAGTACCCATCCTCGTGTAAATCTCCGTTACAAATCGGGGAAAGAGAAAATATAAAAACGTAAAATCATAACTATTTTAGTCATATTCTTTTCATTTACGTATATGTAAATGTTAATAATGAACTGCTTTTCTAATAACTCGAAGTGTTTTATTAAACTATACATTAAATCATACAAAAACTTAACGTTATACCGGCAAACATTCATAGCATTTGTAGATATCTTAAAAGAATAAATCTTGAGGATTATTAAAAGCTTTTATTTAACTTCACTCGTATGTATGTACTCGTATGTCCTGGAATCTTGCAATCAATATTTCACCCACTTCCACTGAAGCTATCGAGCTGAAATTTGGCACACATATTAGGTTCCGATGACAATGCATGAAAATAAAATAAAAAGTTATAAAAGCTTTTTAAAAAAAAAAAAATTTTTTAGAGTATAATTATTTTGATATATAACACTAATACAGTGGGATAATAGATAAACTTTTACTTACATATTAAAAGATCACATTACAACCACTTATGAACAGATGACGTCACCCACTTCAAACATTTTTTATAATTTTTTTTTTTTTTTTTAAAAAAGCTTTTTATAACTTTTTATTTTATTTTCGTTTTATGTCGTCTGCATCCTGTGGGCGACTATAGTAGCCCGGACATTTGGCATCAACATTTTTTAGGGCTGCTCTAGTCGCACGGACATTTTAGTGGGAAAAGCTGACGAAATAAATGTATTTTGTTTGATGTTTGTTTATTTAAGCTCTAGGTTGTGTGTATAGAAAACTGTATAGATTCTATTTAAAAATTAAAATTACCCTGGGAGAATCACCTTAAGAGTAGCCTTTGTCACTCTCCAGGCCCTACACAATCTTTGTTTGATGATTTGATTTTTATGTTACATACATGTTATATACGTATGAGGCGATATATTAGTCCTCAAGAGTAGCAACAAATCTGTATCTAACACTCTTACTGACAATTACTAATATTGAACAATTATGACTTAACGACGACTCCTTGGCTAGGTTAGGAAAGAGGTAAGTATACACGAGATGCCAACTTTTACGTGACCAAATGGGCAGCCAGAAGCGTCTAAAACCCATCTATCTAAAACAATAGTATCGTTGCCGGAATTCGTATTTTTTCCAACAGGACTTATGTTTCTAGAGTTTTCCCAGATGCTTTTTATTACGTCGTCATTTATTGTACTTGACTTGAACTTTTCATTTGCTTCGCCTGATGTTGTCGCCAATTTATTCGTATTTATATTATCTCTAATCCATTCATTGAATTTAGTTATGTCCTGTTTGTCGTTCAATCCGTTGTTCTTACTTATAGATCTTACTTCATTGTCTCCCGGCTTATCATATGAATAACTGGTTGCCCTCTGGCTAAGATCGTGACCATCATAATTTCTCGACTGGCTTGAAGTATATAGTGAAGATGTATCTTGAGTATGTCGAGCACCAATGATTGTTGCACTTGCAAACAAACAAACAATCAAACTATTTCTATACATTTTTGAGGTTCACAAAACAAAATTTAAGGCCAGAAATAATTAGCCAGCGCTTGTGATGCGGTCTGACTACCAACTGTGGACTGCGACACATTTATACCTATATTAATAGTCTAGATAAGGTTGTTATACGGTCCGAACGGTCTAATAACTAATTAAGTTTGCTGCGGCTGGAGGTTCCAGGAAAACCAAAAATTACTTTAAAACTAATTTACTTAATTAAAATAAATTACAATTTAAACTTAATAATTAACCTAAGCGATTCCTATCGATGTTGGATTAAGAATACTTTTTTACTCGAATAGTGTAGGTATATAATATAGAATAACGAGAAGTCGCGATTGATGTCGTCTGAAATGTTCTGTCGTCTGCACTGTTTGTGATTAATGTTACTGCTGAATTGCATAAGTAGTGTCCTACAAGCTACACCGGCGGTGTCAGCGCTCTTCGTAGGGTTCCGCTACGTAATTCCTCCACCCCGAGAATGGCAACTATTTTAGAGAAAATGTTGCCGGCATCTGTTCAGCTTCCACTTTTTTTTCCTCTTCCCTCGAGGTTCTCCTTCGGTCGCTGGTTGTTATCCTCTTCCTTCATGCAGCGGATCCTTCATGCATGAGTGGCGCGGCGATCTGCGCAAGGCGGCGGGGAGCAAGTGGATCAGAGCCGAAGATTGGGTTCAGAGGCATGACTTATGTTCGGCAGTGGACTTAAGTGTGCTGAAAAAAGCGAGATTATAAGTATCGAGATAAGGTGTTTTTTTTTAAATTATGTACTTATTAAGACTTATCAGATGTAACTTATCATGTTACATAGTTAATATATAAACAAAAGCCGCTCTCCCATAGCGAATGTTTGAACAACAAGATTAGCGAAGGTTAATTTGTAAACCTGAGCTACACATAAAAGCTTCGTAAACTCCAACAATACTTATGTATTAAAATGTATCTCGTTATTTCTATATTTAGACTATATTGTTTGACGGTGGTTTATTTTATTTTATTACCTATTGATTTATTGTTGTGTGTACAGCGGACCTCTAAAGGCTGATGATGATGATGATGATGATATATTATGGAAGAATTTATCCTATCGTACACCAAACGCCTTGTTCAAAAACAATAAATTTTACAATTCTCATGACTGACGAGTGGTTGAAACCATTTATGATTGCACGTTTGAATTATTAGGCATGTAATCGAACGATTAGGTATTGATGCTACGTCCCTGTAGCTCGGGACCAGAATAGTGCTACGGTAGCCTCTGCCTGTCGTAAAAGGCGACTAAAAGGGGACTTCTGGGGTTGCGGGCGGTGACAGTGGGAGCTCGAATCGTCCATCATGTGACCCCGGGAAAGACGACGCTGTTTGTGGCTGCACAGCGTTGTGTAAACCGGGATGAGCCCGTCTTGGGCGCAGCGCCGGAGAGGACCGGCGCGTTCTACAAGAGATCCCGGGGCCCTCCTGTAGCGCCGGAGTAGGCCACCGAGTGGGTTTTATAGGGTAAAAGTCCCACATAACCCGGCGTCGCTCCCACGACATTCGGGTACCTTTTCAAGGTTACACACTCGTAAAACAAAACAAAAAAAAGGTATTGATGCTACATCGCATCATTCGCAAATGGTACCTAGTTGGTGGGTGGGTTAAAATGGCACCTAAAAGACTAAATTTCAGGTCTTCAGTTGGCCATAGGTACTTACGTTTCATAACACTAAGGACTTTCGGGTCCACCGCTTAGCAATTTGCAGCCTAATAGCACGTTAAATACGTTCCAGTTCATTTGACATTTGACACATACCTTGTAGTACACTTATAACGACTCTTGTAACAAAGAAGTACAGAAACAAAGTTATGGCCCACACGTACAAAGGTCACTGTTAACAAAGCCCCTTGATTGTTCAAAGGACTTATCAAGATTTCATCAAAATAACAACGCAGATGCCGACTCCAGTCTTTCCTACAAAAGATTTTACGTAAACTCACGAATCAGTTACCTACAGGCCCATTATTACTATTGTGTAGCTACCTTATGTAGTTTGATTTCAAATTTAGATTTATTTACTTGTCATCTTGTCATCATAATTATTTCATATTTGAATATGCTTAATCATCCTGGAATGAGTATACATTCAAAAGCCGGTTTACATTATTCCAGTGGCATTCTAGCGCTGGATGTCTATCAATTGGAACCTTGAATTTAGCCCTCTACGTAAAAAATACCTAAATAAGTTATTCTCTATCCACCAATAACAATAATTCCAAGACATCTTATTTTCAAGTTCGGGCAAAGGGCTGTCCGCAAGGGACACCTCCGCAAACTTTAGGGTTGTCTTAAACTTGTTTCACAGGTGGCCATTTGGGAAACAAGGGTTGTCAACGAAGGTTATGTGTTAATTTTAGTATATTTATTGATTTGATACTTATACACTTTAAATATAAAAAAAGAAAAAAAACATTTTTTATTCTAAGGGGAAATTTATTTACTTCAAAGGGACGAACGAACGTAGGTCCTTTGAAGTAAATCCATACTAGTCCATACTAATATTATAAATGGGAAAGTGTGTTTGTTTGTTTGTTTGTCCGGCTTTCACGTCGCAACGAAGCTATTAAATGGTATGGTTTTTGTGTGTGGAGATAGTGAGGAGGGTGGAGAGTGACGTAGGCTACTTTTTACCGCGGTAAAACATCCCCATGGGAAGATATCGATGTTTTGTTATTTCCTAGATATTTAGTTCCGGATATTGTTAATAGATGGCGTAAGTACAATTTAGTTAAGTAGTTAGTATAGTGGTTAAGTAGTTAGTATCTTTTAATCGTGGAACTGTCACTATTCATACATCACAAATGTGTCATGTATGATAAACAACTCATTGTTAATTCCCTTTTACCACGCGGGCGGAGCCGCGGGCAAAAGCTAGTACATTATAAGGTTTTGTCACACTTTTTTTCAGTTTAGAGACAGCCATGCGTTGCTACACTTTACTTTGAAAACGTTTTGTGTTCTTTGGCCGAAGTCCCTTGAGGACTAAGATTTAAAGTACTCGCCTGTACAAACGTGTAACCACACCTATACAACCGGAATACAATGAAAACAATAATTACACGCAATTAAAAGAAAAACTGAAAACCAGCAGCCGTAGTTTTCTTAGTACCATGGCACAGGCTGAGAGTAGTATTTTGTCTCTTGTTGTGATTTATGTGTGCTTTTTAAATTTAATTGTATCTATATAAGACAAAATAAAGGTTTTTCTTTTTTCCTTTCATTCTTTCAAATATATTTTGGTTTGAATTAAATGTAATGTAAATATAACCTTCGAAGGTTCCTTAGGTTATACTGGCTCTACCATCTAAGAAAAATCATATTGTGAGGCGATATAAATGTTAGAGACATTTTCAAATATTTTAACCTGTCAAATTACGGTCAGCCTGTGAACTTTATGCAGCTAATAAAACTGCATGTAGACGTTCGCGTGGACGCTTCTGCGAAGTTTAGATAAATCATTTCGCAGCATACTGCGCCACTAAAAGCACTGTAATAAAGTGTAATTGGAAAAATATTAATATTTCAACAATAATACTCTGCTTACAAACTATTACAAACACAGTTTATTTCTTTAGATCCCTCAGGCTTAAGACTAGGTACTAATAGTTTTAATAAGTACTGATAGTCATAGGTGCCTACTAATAGTCTTCGCATTGACATTTAAGTTGGTGCGTGGCGCTTGGATTTGAACCCGGACCGCTCGAGTGAGAAGCGGTAATAGCCACTGGGCTGTCACCGCGCTTCTACATACATAAACTTTACAGTTGTTTTTTTAATTTTATGAGTGGCTTTATGTTGGCCCTATGTATATAAGCCTTTAATGTTACATAAGGTTCCATAGAAAAATATTCTTAGTACCTAGGCTGAGATAATATTCGACCTAAGATCTAATCTCTGTATTGGTTTTAAACCTAAAAATAATGACTATTGCTATCCTTGTATTGGTACTCAAGTTTTAATACAACTAAACCCATTGAAACCGTGTGAAAATTTAATATAATCATGCGAAAGCCTTGCCATAAAGCCGATTGAATGGCTTTACGCCCGTCATTAATCCACTCTGATAATGGAAACAGTTTCATGTCCATAATGGTTATCAATCCGATTAATATATTGTCATGTCTGCTAAAATGAACATTCAGTAAAATAATTACTAATTCGGGCTGGTACATAATATTAACAGTTTAATAAAATTACACAATTGTGTTCGTGCAGTGACAACCAGTGGCTATCGAACTCACTCTCACTCGAGCCGTCCGGGTTTAACCCCAGTGGCACGCACGAATGACTTTTCTAAGTTATGTGCGATTCAATAAATTAAAATTCACTTGCTATAACGGTGAAGGACACATCGTGAGGAAACCTGCATGCCTGAGAGTTCTTCATAATGTTCTCGAAGGCATGAGAAGTCTGCCGATTCGCACTTGTCCGCCAGCGTGGTGGAATAAGCCTAATCACTCCCATTCTGAGACGAGACCCATGCCCAACAGTTTGACATAGGATGGGATGTGATGACGATGATGATGATGATACCTACATATAGTATTAGTACCACACCAGTGATATTTCAATGAAGCAGTTGTGTCACGTGCGAGTTGTATGTTTGTGCTAACGCGAAGTCTGAACAACTTGTGCGCGCCTTGCAAACATCCAATTTGAATTGCATCGAATTGCTAATGTGTTTGACGTTAAACGTTCACATCGTCTCAAGGGAGATAGGCTCTCTATACGTTTAGTTATTGCTGATGGATAAAAGGTGCAATCACTTACCAGTGCCGAGGGTTGGATCTGGAGACTTCGGGATTCGGGATTGTATGATGTTCACTCGTTTTTGTTCTCTTTTTCGAATTTTTACAGAGAGACGCGTGCGCGCGATGTAATTGCAAATTTTGTAGAGGGAGAGGGGGGAGAGGGGATTTGACATGGCGGCAACTACACCAACCAATCAAAACGGTCCCGCGGTTCCGTTTCACACAATCTATACTAAACATAATCCCCCACCAAAAAGGGGATTACCCCTTTTTCATAATATTCAAATGCTGGTGATGATTAAGTTTGATACAATATTAAACAATATAAAGATTTAGTGGACTGTATGCAGAAATTATGTATGAATTGCTTATATTAAATTTAACTTATGTTACAAGTAGATACAATAGGTAAGATTAAAAACTAAGAATGTGCTGGTTTACTACTGTGATCTAATTGTCATTACATGGCAAAGGGCAGACCTTTGACAATGACCTAACAAGCAGGCCCTTCGCCGTTTTGATTTCTACCACTCTAATCACTGAGTCCTGTCCAGGAAAAACCTTGACTACGCGTCCCATACACCACTGCAAGGGAGGTAGGTTTTCTTCCTTTAACAGTACAAGATCATTGACCTTTATATCAAATTTAGTGGAGTTCCACTTATTCCTCTGCTGTAACGTATGGAGATACTCGTGGCTCCATCTCTTCCACACGTCCGTTACGATCGATTGCAATAAATGCCAACGGGAAACCAAACTCAAACGTTCGTTGGCAGGTGTTTCAGGCACAGCTACAAGAGGAGCTCCAATTAAAAAGTGACCCGGAGTCAATACTGACAAGTCACTGGGGTCGTTAGACATAGGACACAGTGGCCTTGAATTTAATATTGATTCTATTTGAACTAATACTGTTGTTAGTTCCTCGAAGGTTAGATTGCGCTCCCCTATAACCCTCTTTAAATGGTTTTTACACTGTTTCACGGCTGCTTCTACCAGACCATTGAAATGAGGGCTTAGTGGGGGTGAAAATTTCCATTCAATGATGTGTTCAGCTAAGTAATTTTTCAAAATAGGATCATTGTAAATTTCTTTAGAGAATTTGCCTAAAATGTTGCTAGCGCCCTTGAAATTTGCTCCCGAGTCGGTTCTTATTTCCTTAGGTAAGCCGCGTCTACCTACAAATCGCCTTAACGTTGCTAAAAATGCTTCTGAAGTTAAGTTGCTAACGAGCTCTAAATGAACTGCTTTGGTCGTGAAGCAAACGAATACACATACGTAAGCTTTACCAATCTTAGCATTTCTGACCGAACTTTGTTTTATGTTGAAATGACCGGTAAAGTCAATTGCTGTGCTTAGAAATGGCCTATAGGATTGGGTGACCCTGCTGGTAGGTAAGTTACCCATCAATGTTTCGGGCGGCTGACATTTTAAACGAAAACAAGGCAAACATTTAAAAATCCTACTGCGTATGACGCGCCTAGCGGATAGAATCCAAAATCTTTCTCTGAGTATGGCCATTAAAAGATTAGGTCCGGCGTGTAAATGTTTTAAATGGTAATAGTCTACCAGAAGTGTTGTAAAATGGCAAGTGTGAGGTAACACTAGTGGATGTTTTGCAGTGTACGCGAGCTTCGAGTGCACTAGTCTACCACCTACTCGCAACAGCCCATGCTCGTCTATGAATGGGTGTAAGCGTTGCAGCCCCGTACTGCATGGTTTGCTTTGAGTGATAAGTTTAATATCACTGCCGAAATAGTTATGTTGAACTAACTTGACTAAGGTTAATAAACTATGTTCTAATTCGTTGCCTGATAGACTGTCTGAAGTTACAGATTTCTTTCTGCAATTACTAGCGAAACGTAGACACCATGCTGTGATACGGATAAGCTCAGTAAACGAACTGTATTTGGAAATAAAATCCAATGAATTAGTCTCGGTGACTGCTGCGGCGGTAACCTTCTTCTGCTTTCTCACACCGGGCAATGTGTCGTAGGTAAGTTGCTCACAAGGCGCGGGCCAAGTGGATTCGTCTCCCAGTAGCCATTCAGGAGCCCACCACAGAGGGTGATGCACGAGCTCCTGAGGCGATATGCCGCGCGACGCACAGTCGGCTGGATTTAATTCCGACGGCACGTATCTCCAAAACTCAGGCGACAACACGTTTTGTATTTCACTGACCCGATGAGACTCGAACACCTTTAGTAAGTGTGGTTCCGTTCGCAACCAACATAACACGATAGATGAGTCACTCCACGCATGTATTTGCCTCAACAGATCAGTATTTAATTTCAAACTGTCAGAAACGCGTTTTAATAACTGAGCCAGTAACAAGGCACCCGACAATTCAAGTTTGGGAATTGTTAGTTTTTGTTTAATTGGCGCGACCCGTGTTTTAGAAAGGAGAAGATGTATGGTCACCCTACCGTCAATATGAACGCATCGTAAATAAACACAAGCCGCGTAAGCAGCGTCAGATGCATCGCTAAACCCATGTAAATCGAAATAAGCTGTGTTATTTGATAAAACATGTCGCGGTATGGACAAGTTTGTAAGGTAATCTATATTTTCACAAAACGATTGCCACTTAGAAATTATAGAATCGGGTGGTATTTCGTCCCACTGTACACCCAATATCCATAATTGTTGCATTAATATTTTTGCATTAATAATGAAAGGAGCTAACCAACCGTTTGGATCGTAAATACCGCTTATTTTAGACAGTATTTCTCGCTTTGTGCATTTGTCACCATTAATATGAACTTGATAACTAAATTTATCCGAAACGGGATTATATTTAAAACCTAATATTTTTAATGACGTGTCTTTATCCTCTGCGAATTGAATTTCACAAAATTCTGACGGTATGTCTGAAAGCAGTTGGGTCTGATTGCTGGTCCACTTGCGCAGTTCTAGACCACCTAGCGCCAGCAAGTCTATGAGCTCGGCCTTTATCTCCTGCGCTTCGGAGAGAGTACTTGCACCCGTCACCACGTCGTCTACAAAAATATCATTTAATAATATTTTAGAGGCGCGCGGGTGGCTCTCTCGACCTAACTTGGCAAGCTCGTGTATACATCGCATTGCTAAAAATGCTGAAGAAGAAACCCCGTACGTCAGAGTGTTTAACTGAAATTCACTTATGTTGCTGTCTCTGTCATCCCGCCATAAAATCAATTGATAATTGCGATCATCGGGATGTAATAATATCTGCCGATACATTTGGCGGATGTCTGCCGAAAATACAATCTCATGTAATCTAAAATGGAGAATAATGTCTACTATGTCTTTCTGAAGTTTGGGTCCAGCTAACAAAATATCATTTAAAGAATTCCCCGTGCTACTCTTCAAGGAAGCATCAAATACACAACGGATCTTATCGGAGCCCTTCTTATAAACTCCGTGATGAGGAATGTAGTATTTTGGGGAACGTAGTGCGGTTGAGGGTTCAACCGGCTGCATGTGGCCCAGCAAGTGATATTCTCGCATGAAGTCTTTGTATTTCCGCTCTAATATAGAATCACGAATAAATTTTCGTTCGAGTGAATGTAACCTATTCACTGCTAAATTTCTAGTTTCGCCTAAGTTGTGGTTGCCCTGTCTGAAGGGCAAGCGCACGATAAACCTACCATCATGAGTACGCGAGTGCGTCTGCTTAAAATGATTTTCACAATAAACGTCATCTGGGTGTTGAATTCGATTCGAATGTACTTCTTCAATCGCCCAGAAGCGCTTTAAAGTATCATCAATGTTACTAATACACGTAAATGCATGATAATCCTGCCTATCTAAAATGTTGCAATCAAAATCGCCCATTAAAACCCAACCGAATAATGTCTCAAAGGCTGTAGGTAAGTTATCACCGAGAACTAATTTATTACCTTTAAAAATACGAGCACACGCGCCTGCACCCAGCAATACATCTATGGGTCCCTTGATATTACAGTGTGGGTCGGCGAGTTCCAAGCCTTTAAAATGTTGTAAAAAGTTACTACTTACCGAAGTTGTTGGTAAGTCACACGTAATACGCGGCAGCACAAACGCGTCAACACACAAAGATGACTCGAGATTATTCGGTTTTAAGTAAAGTTTTAATCGACCTTTCGCACTGAAACTAACTTCACCGCCTATGCCTGTAACACTTATATTCGTTCTATGATAACTGGCATTTAGTCTTTGGACACAACTCAACGTAACAAAGTTTGTCATACTCGCTGGATCCAAAAGTGCACGGATTTGTAAAGGATGATAATTACCTTCCGAACTGGAAATATTAATGACGGCTGTTGCGAGCAGGGTATGACTTTGACGAGATGCGTCGCCGCTCGAGCTCGCGCCGTGCGATACGTACGAGTGCGAAAGAGATGAGTCAATGCCTTGCGGTTCAACGTTTTGTTTTGAATGAGATTCCGCCGGTGTATTGATAATATTCGATGGATTAGGCAAAGAGTTCATATTATTGTCATTCAACTGAACAGTATTCGCAGGTGTCTGTTCACTTGAAGTATGCAACAACGTATTATGCTTACATTTGCAAATTTGACATCGCGACTTAGAAAAACAATTATGCACCCGATGGGGACGTAAACAATTGAAACACAAGCTTTTTGTCGTAACGAAATTAAACCGAGATCGTGTGTCCATGTTCATAAACTTCGTACACTTAAATAAATAGTGAGAACTATTGCATAATGGACAGCTGGCATTACTACTTTGATTCGGTTTGCGTGATTCGACGGTGTGATTGTTGTGTGTTGCTGTGGATGCTAGTGAAGCTTTGTGTGAATTACTACACTTGCTATGGGGAGCAGATTTGTTCCCGCTTGTAGTGTATAAGCCTGAAGTCTCCAACGTTTTACACATGTTATCTAGGAAAGTTATTAAATTATCGAATGTAGGTATTTTTTTATCTTGGTGCGCTAGTTCGAATTTTGACCGCAAATCAGTGTCTAGTTTTCTTACAAAGATGTGTAATAATAACAGCGACCATTCGCTAACAGGGAAGCCTAAACTAGTGAGACCCCGCGTATTCTCTTGAATATTACTAACGAAGCTGCGTAATTGTGAAACACTTTTAATTGACACGTTAGGTAAAGACAACATTGCGCTCAGATGTGAGTCGGCTATCAATCTTTTGTCATCATACCTACTTTTCAGTATTGAACGGGCCTCTTCATAATTCTCTGGAATATTAGTTAGATGTTTAACTAAGTTTAACGGCTCGTGTGAAAGGCAACTAAGTAGATAATGTTTCTTCTGAACAGGGCTCAGCGATTGATTATTATGAATAAAGCTATCGAACAGGTTAATAAAATTTGGAAAATCACAATAATTACCCGAGAACGACGGTAAATTGATTCTCGGTAGGCTTACATTGTTGTCAGAGTTACAATATGATTGAAGACTAGACTTTGAATCCGAACTATCAGATACAATTGTTACAAGTGATTGATATTTGATCATGATTTCTAAGTATTTTTCTTCGAAATTCACATACTTTTGTTTAATTGTATCTAACTGTTCAGTGTTATTAGAACTTAGGCTAAGCAAATTTAGATAACAGTCCTCGACATTTTCTTTAATTTTAACTAAATCGGCACATTTCATTTTGAACTTTTCGGTGTGTAACGGATCTTTCACATTTACAGATAAAATTGAATCGTGGATGTTAGCGACCTTATCAATGTAAAAATCATACTTAATCACCAGCATTTGAGTATTTTTAGTACTGTAATGACAAACGAACTATGAATTTAAACTTAAATACGTAGACAAAGTTTGAAAGTTACACACGACGACAAGTATGGCGGCCGGTCCGCGTACGTGAATTAACACTTAAATCCCGCAAAGAAGGACCAATTTTGATGGATAAAAGGTGCAATCACTTACCAGTGCCGAGGGTTGGATCTGGAGACTTCGGGATTCGGGATTGTATGATGTTCACTCGTTTTTGTTCTCTTTTTCGAATTTTTACAGAGAGACGCGTGCGCGCGATGTAATTGCAAATTTTGTAGAGGGAGAGGGGGGAGAGGGGATTTGACATGGCGGCAACTACACCAACCAATCAAAACGGTCCCGCGGTTCCGTTTCACACAATCTATACTAAACAATTGCTATTATAAACTTTGTGATTGAAAGCAAATTTATCCTTAACGAGGTCCTGCAGGGAATTTCCGAAAGTGTCGTGTTTTAAAATCACGCGCTGTGCGATAATTGGTAATTGTAATCAATGATATATATATACTTTTTTTTTTTTTCAGTTCGATAGTAGGTATAAGGACTGGGGACTGTTAGTGATAGTTAGTCCTGTTAGTTGGTGTTAGTAATAGTCCAGTTAGTACTTGTTAGTAGGAGTCTCGTTCTAAGTCAGTCACAGATGTGTTGCTACCCTTGAGGACTAAGATGGTCGCCTCTAAAGAAGTGTAACCGGAAACCACACCTTTCCAACCGGACCATAATTGCTTTAAAGACAATTATTACACGGCAGAAATGGTACTAGGTACCGTGGCGGGCGGTGGTACTGCCCCGGGCGAACTTTATATGGAACCAATTAGCTTTCATAAAAACCTTTTTGGTTCCCTATAGGCTCTACCACCTAGTAACATTACAAGATAGATTATTATTAATTGTAATAAACTTCCTTGTCTATACTAATATTATAATGAGGAAACATTTGTTTGTAATGTTTTCACACGAAAATTAGGTACCTACTGAACCGATTTCAAAAATTCTTTCACCATTAAAAAGCTGCATCTTCACTGAGTGAAATAGGCTATATAATATTACTAGGTGTAAACGAAACTATTGTTATGTCTAATTCCACGCGAGCGAAGCTACGGGCGTCCACTAGTTTAGAATATAACGATACTTAATCGAGGTCACTGTCTTGTAGAATACCAAAGCAATTATATTGTAATCTATATAATAAAAATGAATCGCAAAATGTGTTGGTAAGCGCATAACTCAACAACGCCTGGACCAATTTGGCCAATTCTTTTTTTTAAATGTTCGTTGAAGTTCAAGGATGGTTTTTACGGCGAGAAAAATTTGAAAATTCATCCCCTAAGGGGGTAAAACGGGGGTGCAAAGTTGGTATGAAGCTTTGCCGTTTTTGAAGTCAGTGAATGTGTAACGCGAGCGAAGCTGCGGGCGTCCACTAGTATATTATAAAAATGAATCGCAAAATGTGTTGGTAAGCGCATAACTCAACAACGCCTGGACCAATTTGACCAATTCTTTTTTTTAAATGTTCGTTGAAGTTCAAGGATGGTTTTTACGGCGAGAAAAATTTGAAAATTCATCCCCTAAGGGGGTAAAACGGGGGTGCAAAGTTAGTATGAAGCTTTGCCGTTTTTGATGTTAGTGAATGTGTAACGCGAGCGAAGCTGCGGGCGTCCACTAATTGATTATAAATATATAATGTTAATGGCAAGCGCCAAGGCTTCGTACAAAGCCTTTGCACATAAAGCCTCAGACGATAAGGCTTGTTACGCAGCCTTGACGGAATGAGACATTGAAACATTTTTATCTCTGGCAGATTTCATGGATCTATTATAAGAATTTTATACTGGAATGTTATACTGGTAATATTCCTTATTAAAAAGCGCGTCTTTTCGTAGGTTAAACTCTATGGCAGTTAATAGACAACTTTTTAAAAAAAAAGTGTGTGCGTGTAACCTTTACGCGCGATTGAAGTAAAACTTATCAGGTACTTGATTTTTATAAATTACTAGTGGACGCCCGCAGCTTCGCTCGCGTAAAATTAGACCCATTAACGACGTGCCTACGTCCAGTCAGTCAGTCAGTCGGTCGGTGTACTATGCGCAGGTAAGCTCGTAAGTATTTACCGAAGTATATTAAACAAAAAGTTAAAATAAAAGCTTAAAAAAAACAATCTGAATTGCTTTAATTGAGTTGTGTTATTTACCGAATAGTAATGGTTTAGTTGGTTAATCAACCCCGGCTCGGTGAGTTTATTCAAGAACTTGGCAACTTGGGTGAGCCAGCGTTTCTCAAAGTTAAAATATGCCAAGTTCCACTTGACTTAATCCCTTGACTTAGGCACCCAGTTCTTTGTCGCTTAAAAGATGCTTAAAAGGTGCCAGTAAGCGTTATCTTTGACAATCTTATTTGTGAAGTAGGTACTCCAGTTCGAGTGATTGTAAATCGATTTCTTGAATTATCGATTCTGAGAATGACTTTATACAGGAATGTTAAAAGAATAGTAGTCGATAGTTATTACTGTTAGGTGGTGTTAGTAATAATAGTACAGTTAGTAATTGTTAGTTAGTCTCGTTCCGAGTTAGTCACAGATTGCTACCCTTGGCTTGGGGAATAAGATGGTCGTCTATAAAGAAGTGTAACCGGAAACCACACCTTTCCAACCGAATCATAATGGCTTTAAAAACAATTACTACACGGCAGAAATTGTATTAGGTACCGTGGCGGGTGGTGGTACTGCCCCGGGCGAACTTTATATGAACAAAATAGGTTTAGTATGAAACCTATTTGGTTCCCTATAGATTCTATTGCATAAAATGTTCACATTTAATTGATAAAAATATATACAATATGTTGTGTAAACGTAACTAGGTGTAAACTGTAAACGAAACTATGTTATGTTTAATTCCACGTGAGCAAAGCTGCCACTAGTCTTCTATCTATCTATATAAATAAAAATGAATGTTGGTAAGCGCATAACTCAAGAATGGCTGGACCAATTCGGCTAATTTATTTTTTTGTATGTTCCGATATCGAAAATCTGCTCACTTATTCCCTCTAAGGCGGAACAAAGTCTAATTCCACGCGAAGCTGCGGGCGTCCACTAGTATATTATAAAGTTAAGTCACCCATATAATAATTAAATTACATTACTAATAGGATAGATTGATAATTCTATGAGTCAAATAATTAACTCTAGTAGGGAAAACCACGAGTAGATAAATAATTGGAGTTGAATATTTCGACTTCATAAATAAAATACACGATTTAACAAAAGTACAAGCAAATTACGTATGTTAATATTTCTGGAAACATTTTACAGATAGGATAGATTCTTACCCACAGAAACCGGGTCTTTAAGGGTGGTGATAATAGTCACAATAGCCTTTAAGCAAAGCTCGCAAAAGTAGTTAACGTCACGAGCTTATCTGTGAAAAGCTCTGAGATCGAGATCGGCACACGCCTTATCTGTGGCTGTTGGAAGGCTTGGTTTTATATTTTCCATTTTACTTTTAATTATTCACTGTGCTGCAAGTAGTGACAGCCGAGTGGCTATCAAACTCGCCTCTCACTCGAGCGGTCCGGGTTCAAATCGAAGTGGCACGCACTAATGAATTTTCTAAGTAAAGTGCGATTTATGAAATTAAATGTGCGATGAAGCGAAAGACTAGTTTGTTTTTTCTTCTTTTATGTAACTTTATTTGACTGTTATTTTTATAATGTAATTTCTAGCTCTTGACAATTGTATTAATAAGTGTAATTGGGTGATCCGTTCTTATTAATTATATTGAATAAATAAAAAAATGAATTTATCTTAAAACCCTGTCGGCAAATATTATAAAATGGTATCATAATTTCTCTCTAAGTGATTATTTTTGTTAATCTTTTGGGAAAAAAATATATCTTAAACCGTAAACCGTAAATGTCGCATTCTGTAACGGTGAAGGAAACTCCATGATGAAACCTGCATGCCTAAGAGTTCTTAAAAGGTACTCGTTTTATTCAGGAACAAAGAAGCCAAGGTATACTTTGAAGAAACGACGAGTATCTCTATTCAAAATCGGTCGTCAGCATTTACAATTTATTCCTTCTATGAATAGAATTTAATGTTCAAAGCCAGGCCGTTTAGTAAAAGAATTGAACAAACAAAATAACTCTTCGATATCGTGGCCTATATTGTTGAAAAACTAAAAACGATATTTTTATCAATTCAAGGCAACTCAAGTATAAAATTCATTTCTATTTCGCAGAAACACGAAAGTTTTAGAAAGGCGCGGTGAGAGGAACAGAAATATTTTGCTTCAGTAGTTCTATAGGAACAATAACGGATTATACAACTAACTATTATGAGACTAACTTGTGAGACGGACCGCCTTGTTGGTCTAGTGCTCATAAGCCCTACTGCTAAGCTAGAGCTTCTGGCTTAACTTAATCTTAACGACAGACAGTAAAGGACGACCTAATTCAAAATATTTTTTCTATAAAGTTACTCTGCAATAACCCGCGAGCAAGGTACGCTCTGGTGTGTCATCATCATCATCACAACCCTTTCTTTGTCCCACTGTTGGGCACAAGTCTCCTATCAGAATGAGAGGGATTAGGCCTTAGTCCACCACGCTGGCCAAGTGTAGATTGGCAGTCTTCACATACCTTCGAGAACATTATGATGAACTCTCAGGCACGCATTCCTCACGATGTGTCCTTCACCGTTATAGCAAGTGACATTTAATTTCTTAAATCTATATATATAAAAGGAGAAGGTGACTGACTGACTGACTGACTGACTGACTGACATATCAACGCAGGGCCTAAACTATAAGAGTTAGAAAATTGAAATTTTGCACAGGGGTTCCTTTTATAACGTAGGGGAGCACTAAGAAAGGATTTTTGAAAATTCACCCCGTAAGGGGGTAAAACGGGGGTGCAAAGTTAGTATGAAACTGCCGGTTTTGAAATCAAGTGCGCAACCCGCGGACAGACGTCGTTATTGGGTCTAAGTCTACGCGAGCGAAGCTGCGGGCGTCCACTAGTCGTACATAACTTAGAAAAGTCTTTGGTGCGTGTCGCTAGAGTTTGAACCCGGACCACTCGAGTGAGAGGCGAGTTCGATAGCCACTGGGCTGTCACCGTTCTGGTGTGTACTTTCATGCATATATAGCACCTCCTCCCTCTCGATAATTTTTCTGTATCATTTATTCTATTCCCAAGCTACGGGGATGAATTAATTCAAGCTCAATTTGTGTATTTTCAGGCACAAGAAGCAAAGGTGACGCCCGCAGCCGCCGGCGCGGTGGCGCGCGGGCCCGATGATCTCGTGCGTGCGCTGCGACAGCTGACAGGAGCTGAGGCACATCATGTCCACCAAGAAGCACTCGCCTCCATCTAGTGAGTAGACTTGAGCAGGCTTCCCTGCAGCATCACAGCAAACTTTACAGCCAAGAGACAGACGTGCCAGGCCGGATTATTTCTACAAGCGAGGATAACAATAGTTTCGTTGACACCTAGTAATATTATATAGCATATGTCACTCTGTGAAGATACAGCTTTCTAATGGTGAAAGAATTTTTGAAATCGGTCTAGTAGTTTTTGTGTGAAAACATTACAAACAAATGTTTCCAGTTTATAATTACCTATTAGTATAGATAGTTTAGTTATTCGATAGATTATTTGGTCACACGTGACTGTTGTAGCGTTCATAGCTCAATAGGTCACGTCGATCGTATGTGATGATTGACCTCAAATTTTCCATAATATTATCGAAGGTATGCGGAGCCTGCCAAGGTAGTGGTAGTAGGTTACTTCTTTGATTGAAAGTGTTGTACATTGTGTAATTGTTGAGGTATGTGTGTAACCTTAATGTCAAAAATTCCCATTACATTAAGGGTTAGAATGGCGTGGATATAAACAATTATGCAAGTTCGGTGAAACTATGACTCCATGGGAATACGGTATTTTTAAAACATGCAATAAGGGATAGAACTGCGTGTAGAAATCCTCAAGTACTTAGCGCCCAACATGATATTTGCGTGTCGAAAGAAATTTCTGGGTTAAAAAGCGTGAATAAAGAAAACATTTTTCCGTACATTGTGTGCGAGTGTGACGATGACATTACTCGGGTAATACCCGCTATAAAGCTTAACAAATCTCTTAGGGGTGATAAACTTGTAAATTATGGTAATATGAATATGAAACGGTAGATATGTTTGTCAGGGTGAATAAGATAGCAACGCGCATGCAACTAACCGCTGCTAATCATAAAATCTGTGACAGACGTCGGATAAAAATTTTCTAAGGGAGTGGATGGAAAGTTAGTTTGGGCAGTATTCGTTAGTCTGGACTATTAGTGATGTCCTGCATATTGTAACATTTAGTAATATTATAGATTAATTGACTCAGGTAGGTAGGTAGGATTGTTAGTTTGGCAGTATTCGTTGGTCAGGATTATATTAGTGATGTTCTGCGTGTAACCTTTACTGATATTATAGTCTAATATCTATTACCAATTAATTAGAATATTTGTAACTATATACCAACTGATGGCTGCACTGCCAAATGACACAACAATTTTCCCAATATACGCACATGTTTAGAGAAGGCGAATCATTGTGAAACCTAGACGAGTTAGGGGTTACTCTGTTCAGTTATTTTATTTAGCTGTCCGACCTATCGTTTTAATTGTATCAGGCGTTACTTTGCAGAAATCCATTTGAACATGAAGTTAATTTTAATATTATTACTTTGCCACAAACCGTCGTAGTCAATTACCTTAGGATGCTTTGTTTCGGGGCGAAACACGTGTTGGTTGTACGGTATACGCCTTGTTCGCGGGTTATTATTATTTAGTCATTGTACGGGTATAAATATAACGAGTCACCTCACCTTTGTTCCCGGGAAGTCTAACAATAAGACAATTGCTTTAAAACAATTACTTGGTATGCGGCAGAAATGGTAAGCTTAATTTATTCAGGAGATCCCCGTAAACATAATATTGGCTTAGCACGCCAGCCCGTCTGAATTCGTTTGCATAATGTACAAACTTCCATCCCAATTCTAACTCTTTTAAAGAAATAAATACTAGAAATGGAGTAATGATTGTTTTGTTCAACCTTTTTCACTCTGCAATAATAAAACGAACCAACCAAAATTAGAGCCAATTCATTTGATAATTTAATTAGTTGGCCATGTATGGATAATATTTAATTTTATCGATAATTATGTGACTTTATACGAATGCGAATTTTGCAGAAATAACATGATAAAAATGGCTTGGTTAATGAGAATTAGAACCTACGATCATAAATGCTGTTAGGACTCGACAAATTAGGCCATTTAGCTTTGAACTCCGATGCGCCCCCAATCGCGCTTTGAATGTTGCGGAGTTGAGATACTAGTACATAAATTACAAATAATATGCTTATACATATAGAACTCCAAACTCAAACAAGGATTTATTTTTCAGATAAATATTATGACTTCCAGTAAAATCACAAATAACATTGTGGCAAATTGAATTAAAAAAATAATTTAATTTAATTGAATACTCATCGTCTAAATACTTATTCGATACTGAACAAAAGGAAATTTCCACCACTGCCTTCAAGTTTATACAATATGAAAATTTACCGCGAACCTACGCGGATTATTTTGCGGTTGAATGGACGAAGTTTCGAAATTCGATTTCATGCTTTATAACTTCGCCAAATTCTGATCCGCACTTTGATAACTTGTTTTCATAACGCTTTTGTTGTCCCTTCGTTTCTCTTGTCCGAAATATTTCGTCAATTTGTGGTGTTGGGCGGTTGAACATTTTATCGGAAAGTGGCTGGGAAGTAGCTCAATTTTATGAGCCCTTATGTACTACAGAAAGGACGATAGACATTTGGGACGAGATATAATTGAACGTCTACAATGTCTACATCATTACATATCAAAGGGTATTTCTCGCAAGGATGAGAGTTTGTCTATGCATAAGCAAAAAGTATACCTACTTATCATAATATCTTTAAAGTAAACGAGTATGAAAACATATTTTTATGTGACGAATTCTAATGCAAAGAATTCTGAGTTTGTTTTGTTTTATTAGAATTGATTTTGAGTTGCCTCTAGCCGACTAACCGTTTCATTTGGCAGTTGACCAAAATTCTTATTTATTTTTTAGTTGATCTAAGTTATTTACTTCTTATTGACAACGTGCAATGCATATAGACGTATAAAAAAGAAAATTTATTATGGAAGCCTTTTGTTATGATTCCATTGTTCATTCAGCCTTTATTTTGTATTCGCTGTACCTACACACTGATTATTTGTGCATGTAGGTTTCAGTATGTACATAATAACCAAGTGTTAATGGATTGATTGAGCCGTCCGCGGAGACAACAAACCAAGCTGGCTGAGTGCAGTTTGGCAGACTTCACATGCCTTCAAAAACATTATGGACAACTTTTAGGCATGCAGATTTCCTTACAATGTTTTCCTTCATCGTTATCGCAGGTGACATTTAATTTCTTAATGATGTACATAACTTAGAAGGCTGATTGGTGCATGCCCTGTGATTTGAACCCAGACCCCTTCGAGTGAGAGGCGAGTTCGATTGCCACTGGGCTGTCGCCACTATATTACCTACTGCGGGCTTAATACTCTTAATACGGGTATTACCCGAGTGACGTCATCATTACAAGGCGGTCAGTTAATACGAAACTTTTCACTATACACGCTTTTTAATTCAGAAATTGCTTTGTCCACGCAATCTATCGTGTTGGGCGCAAAAGTACCTACCTACTTGAAAATATGTTGCCACGCTATTCGCGTTGCGATTTCAATACAAGCTATTTTGTCATAAATACGTGACGGGTTCATGAAAATGTTGCCATGAAATTGCATTAGTGTTTATCACGCGATGTTATCCTTCATGTCTAGATGATGTATAGCTAATATATAGGTATTATACATATAGATTTTAAAATTAATTTTCAAGTACCTACCTAATACATGCTAGGCACTTAGCTGTCATATACAAGAAATATGTAATTCCTAGGTACCTCCTCCACCACCGCATTGGAGCAGCGTGGTGAATATGCTCTAGACCTCTCGCAGCTGGGGGAGACCCGTGCCCAATAGTGGGACGATATTGGGTTGTGGCTAAGCTAACTATCTACCTTAGTACCGAAAAATAGCAATTTTTATTTTATGACTAGTGGACAGCTTCGCGCGCGTGGAATTAGACATAACAGTAGTTTCGTTTTCACCTAGTAATATTATATAGCCTATGTCACTCAGTGAAGATGCAGTTTTCTTTTGGTGAAACAATTTTTGAAATTGCTCCAGTAGTTTTTGTGTGAAAACATTACAAACAAATGTTTCCTCTTTAAATACAGGCGAGATGTTATGTTATCATTAGACGATGAGATATACCGTTAAAAAAATTTTTTTTTTAAAAAGCTTTTTAAAACTTTATTTTTATTTTCATGCATTGTCATCGGAACCAAATATGTGTGCCAAAATTCAGCTCGATAGCTTCAGTGGAATTGGGTGAAATATAGATTGCAAGATTCCAGGACATACATACTTACCTACAAGATACATACGAGTCAAGTTAAATAAAAGCTTTTAAAAAACATTTGGCTCGGAAAACCAAGATGTTACAAAGTCGGCGAGTAAAATTAAATGTTCGTCAATTAAATAAATGTTTGAAGCGGCTCTCGACAAGAGCTGTGGATAAAGTCTGACAATTAGCACTCGTGTCGAGACATGAGTTGCTCGCTAGAACCCCTAGCAAACCTCTCCTTTTTCTATGGCAATTGCTGCTATAAAGTAAAATGTTCTGTAAGCGCTGCAAGAGCTAAATATGAGACATAATGAATTTCATAATTAAGCTTTTCCTTCTTTTGCTGCAATTCTTTTTGCCCTTATGTTTTATGACAAGGAGAACATGTGTGCCCTTTGTAACATTTAAGGTTTTACAACAATTTAAATAAATAAAATAAAACAAAACAAGAATTAATCTACTTTGCAACAATCCGCGAATAAAAACGTATGGTGATGTATGTATACTTTCATGCACGCAGCACCTCCCTCCCTCCCACGCAGGAAAACATGCACATGCGACAAATGAATACCCACACCACCATACACACACCAACACGTGTTTCGCCTCAAAACAAGGCATCCTCAGGGTAGGTAGACGCTACGATGGTTAATCGCAAAGATCTTTGCGATTAACCATCGTAGCGTCTACTAGTGCGATTAACCATCGTAGCGTCTACTTACCCTGAGGATGCCTTGTTTTGAGGCGAAACACGTGTTGTTGTGTGTATGGTGGTGTGGGTATTCACTTGTCGCATGTGCATGTTTTCCTGCGTGGGAGGGAGGGAGGTGCTGCGTGCATGAAAGTATACATACATCACCATACGTTTTTATTCGCGGATTGTTGCAAAGTAGATTAATTCTTGTTTTGTAATAATGGAGTTCCGCAAAGTAACGCCTGATACAATTAATTAAATAAAATAAAATAAAATATCACGCTGGCTAAGGGCGGATCGGCAGACTTCACATGCCTTCAAGAACATTATGGAGAACCCTCAGGCATGCAGGTTTCCTCACTATGTTTTCTTCGCCATAACAGCAGGTGTGACCACGACTCGGAAAAAGGAGCACAGGTCGCCCTTTCACAAGGTGGACACACGACCTGAAGAAGGCGGCGGGATACCGCTGGTTTCAGGAGGCACAAGACCGGTCGGAGTGGTGTCGTTTAGGAGAGGCCTATGTCCAGCAGTGGACCTCAATAGGCTGATGGATGGATGGAACAGCAGGTGACATTTAATTTCTTAATAGCACATAAATTAGAAAAGTCATTGGTGCGTGCCGCTTGGATTTGAACCCAGCCTGCTCGAGTGAGAGGCCTTGGATATCCACTGGGCTGTCGCCAGTATAAATCGCGTGATATTTAGAAATCCAAGCTCGTAGCTCAGAGCTGAAGTTGTTAAGAACCGAGTTGACTCACTCACGTCACCTGTATAAGTATATCGTACGTGATATTTAGAAATCCAAGCTCGTAGCTCAGAGCTGAAGTTGTTAAAAACCGAGTTGACTCACTCACGTCACCTGTATAAGTATATCGTACGTGATATTTATAAATCCAAGCTCGTAGCTCAGAGTTGAAGTTGTTAAAAACCGAGTTGACTCACTCACGTCACCCGTATAAGTATATCGTACGTGATATTTAGAAATCCAAGCTCGTAGCTCAGAGCTGAAGTTGTTAAGGACCAAGTTGACTCACTCACGTCATACCGGCTGCAGATTAAATTGGGACCTCGCTCAGGGAGCGAACTCAGCGATGATATAATTACATAGAAGAAACTTAATTACGCGCGTGTTATGCCGAAATAGTTCCGTTGCAAAATGTCCTTTTTATTTTACAACGAAAAATAGGTCCCATAGACGTTCCACTGCTGGGCACGGATATCCCCCACTGCGGGAGGTCTAGAGCATACTCCACCACGCTGCTCCAATGCAATAAATATTATGATTACTTACGAAAAATCATGATTATAAATTTAGACTATATGCTCGTTTTAAGAAATTCTCACACGAAAAACACATCTGTTGGAAAAGAACTGCTGTGTGGCTTGTTTTAAAAATTCTAACGTTTTAATTCGCCGTTCGCCATCCGTAGTGGGGTAGAATAGACAACAGGCCTTCTTATAATGCCCGTGCTATAAATAAAGCATCAATATATGGAGGTGATAAACGTCACTAAGAAGATTGAATATAAAATTCACACCTGCTGTTTGCTCTTAAAATCTCTGTGCAGCCATCATTCAGCAAACCCGCTCCACGTAAGCCCTTTCAGTAGTCATAAATCTCGTACCTACGCCTATACCTACACATATTATGTATTCTATGTGGTATAGAAGCTTAACTTTTACTTTAATTAATCTCTCGTACGTCTTATTTCCAACCTTATTATTGCTATGTTTTTATGACAACTGATCCTTTAATAAAACGTAACATTAAGCCAAGATTTCTCCGATGGGTTAGGCAGAGGTAATAGACGAATTTATAAAACAAAATATGTAATAATTTTCGTCATGCAATGCATTAGTTCTACAGAAAAAAAATGTTAGATTCAAAATTTAGTCAGTCAGTTGAATGACTTGCTAAAGAATTATTTAGATAGACGAATCAGGTGGTTTTCCAATATAATGGTATTGGTCCACTTGTTTTATTTATAAAGGTCTCATGGTCTGAAGGTTTACTGCAGGATTATCGAAACTACCTTAGTGTGTGAAGACGAAAGTGTTTGAGCAGTGTGTGTTGCCAGTGATGACTTTTGGATCCTTTACCGTAGGCCTCATTAGTATAATACCTACTTTATATCAAAAATGTAGTTTAGTACATTTCTGATTAAAACATATTTTAAAAACATGGTAAATATATGCTTTCGTGTGAATGCCATCAATCGAACAGAAGATCCTACTAGTCCAGTCATTATAGGGGGTTGACCTCGGAAAATCGACATACCCAGTATATTACCACATAAAAACTTGTATTTTGGCATCCTAAAACAGTTCTCAAAATTCACATATAATTGGATGGTCGCAAGTTTTAAAGTCAGGGGTCAAATTATGAGTGTATTGAATTGATGAATTTTAGAATTATTAGAAAGAAAGATTGAATTTAATCTAAAAGTTAATAAAAAATGATAATTTTGCGTTTAGCAATAAATTATAACCTTATTATTACGAGTTTTTGATCGAGACTACCAGTTGACCTCAGATAATTCTCTTTGAGAACTGTTTTAGGATGCCAAAATACAAGTTTTTATGTGGTAATATACTGGGTATGTCGATTTTCCGAGATATGCATCTAATTTGGCCTAAAATGACTGGACTATACGTCTGGAGATAAAGAGCCCGGTTGCTAAATTGTAGCAATAGTATCAAAATAATAGTTGCAAAGCATATATTCGTAAAGATAACGTATCCAAATACAAATTGCAAGATAATAAAATAACAATGTAACATTAATCACACAGAATGTTCTTATGTATCGCAGGCATATATTATATGACTCGTAATAATATGAAGTACATTTCTACTTGATTCCATGGCCGAAGGGCTGTGAGCGCGCACAATGTCTTCTGGTAAATGTATTGGTGCTTTAAATATAGATCCCGAGATAAATGATCCCATTTGCAAGAACAAAGTAAACGGTAGCCGATTTCCAATAAGTTTGGATTGGGGTGAGAGTTTGGGTAATTGTAACTTTTATAGTCTGCCGCAGAGTGGTAAAGAGGAATACCTACCGTAAATAAAGATGAAAGGGATATGTAAATTCAAAAGGAACTGGATGATCTGTTTTCTTTATAAGTAGGCTGGATGCATATTTTACTTTAGTCGCAAATAAATCACGATGAAGCAAGCACGTGTCTGATTCCTCAAACCGAACCGAACACCAGGTGAACCTTATCGCCACACCATATGGTCGAATTCGAGCCGCATTCACTCGGGTCGCGCGTCGTCAACAACATAATCCGCCGGCCGGCCGCGAGAACAATAGGAAGAGATAAGGGACCAGTCGAAGCAAAACATCTGGTGTTTTTATTCGAAGCAAAACATCTGGTGTTTTTAAGTAAAGGAGTCATTTATGCATTATGGCTACTACGAGCGAGCAAGCGATTAATATATTGGAAGATACATCGCTTATGTTAAAGAAAGTGCAAATTAATTTGAAAAAATGTCCAAAAGAGCGATTTACAAAGGGATACGTCGAATCAAGAATCAAAACACTTGATGAATATTGGAACACTTTTAAGAAAGCACACGAAAGCTTAGTGAAGCATACTACGAGGGATCAACGAGGTAAATTACCCTACTTCGTGAATGAAGAATTTTACCAAAGTGAGGATTTGTACCTTATCTTATCGGCCGATCTTGCAGACATGCTGGCACTACACACAAAGACGGCCATAGTTAGTGACGGTAATAATTCAAGCACATCCCTCGTAGCTGCGGGTCCTGCGCAGGTGAAACTGCCTACTATACAGCTTCCTACTTTCACGGGTAACTATGAAGAATGGCCCACTTATCAGGATATGTTCCTATCACTCGTGGATCAAAACACGTCGTTATCTCAAGTTCAGAAACTGCACTATTTAAAATCCACTGTCGCCGGTGAAGCCGCTACCTTATTGAAGAACATACAAGTTACGGAATCGAATTATATACAAGCATGGGCAGCGCTGAAGCATCGTTATGGTAACTTACGCATCATAGTCAACTCTCTGCTTCGAAGATTATTTACTCAACGTAAATGTACTTCTCAGTCGGTTCAAATGTTGAAGTCTATTTTAGATACAACAAACGAATGTCTAAATAGTTTGAAAAATTTAAAAGTTTGTACGGACTCATGGGATCCTTTATTGATATTTCTGGTGGTACAGAAATTAGACCCTGAGACCCACCGGGCCTGGGAGGAGTACGCCTATAAGACAGACTCAGAGAAATTACCTACGTGGGAACAATTGAAGAGTTTCCTTGAAACTAAATTTCGTACATTAGAGCTTCTTACGCCTGCTGCTGCTACATCGAGAGAGAGAACTGCCAATAAGGAACGCACGTTTCACATAACCACGACTAGTAAACAATGCATTAAATGTAAAGGCGATCACACACTAAGTCGATGCAAGGAATTTATTCAAATGTTACCTGATGACCGAAGTGGTTTTGTGAGAAATAATAGTGTATGTTTCAACTGTTTGAAGAAGGGACATAATGCATATAAATGTAAGATATCACAGTCGTGTCGCATATGCAAAAGGCGCCATCATTCCCTTCTGCACTTACCAAGTGTCGTGCACACGTCGGAGCCCGTAGAACCAAATCAGCCGACCGTGTCCACGGAATCCAATGCAGAGGAGGTACAAGTGAACACAGTGGTGGCGTCACAGTCGCAGTCACACCACACTAATGAAGGTAAGGTCGCTCTTCTGGCGACCGCATTGGTGATGGTCGAGGGTGAAGATGGACACGTCACAATACTCAAAGCACTCATTGATAAAGGCTCACAAGCTTGCTTCATTAGTGAGAAGGCGGCTCAACTATTACATTTAAGAAGATGTCACACCACTAAAGTCGTTACCGGTATGGAGTCCATGAGGGTGACCATTAAGCACGAAGTCAATATCCAAGTGAAGGCACGATGGGGGTCAGACTGCCTGTCTGTGCGGGCTTATGTTATGTCAGAACCGCTGGCCACCCACATACCTAAAAGTTGTTACACGAGGATTAACAAATGGCCACATATATCAGGTCTGAGGTTGGCAGACCCGGACTACTGCATATCTGGAACGATAGATCTTTTGCTGGGAGTTAAAGAGTACGCAACCATTCTACAAGAAGGCCTAATCAAGGGTCCCCCAGGCACACCTGTAGCACAAAATACCAGCCTTGGGTGGATTATTTTTGGAGAGATCAATATGAAGGACAATGCGCTCCAAGATACAGCCATTGTAATGCACCAGCAATTAGAAAAGGACGAAGAAGAAGAGATAAATATGCAACATCTGTTGAAGAGAATATGGGAAATTGATACAAATGCAAATAGAACGCTAACTAAAGAAGAAAATCAATGCGAAGAGTTATATGATAAAACACACAGACGAGACAGTACAGGGCGTTACATAGTAAAATTACCATTCAAAAATGAAGAAATGAAATCAAGTGTAGGCGACACTAAAACGATAGCAATGAATAGAATGTTACACCTAGAAAGAAGATTTAAAAGAGATCTACATCTAAAAGAAGAGTACACGAAGGTGATAAAAGAATACGAAGAACTAAAGCACATGGAAGAAATACCTAAAGAAGAAATAAATAAAAAATGTGTATACTTACCTCACCACGCAGTCTGTCGCGAAGACAAAGAAAGCACGAAGACACGCATCGTTTTTGACGCCTCATGCAAGGGATCCAATGGCGTTTCCCTCAACGATGAACTGATGATAGGACCAGTGCTGCAAGATGACCTACGCAGTCTATTGATGAGATGGAGAATGCACCCTGTATGCTTCATAGCAGACATACATAAGATGTATCGTATGATATTGGTCGACAAAGAGCACTGTGACTTTCAAAGAACTCTTTGGAGAAGTGATCCATCTCAAGAAGTAACAGACCATAGACTTCTGAGAGTAACATTCGGTCTAGCACCCTCTCTTTGTCTTGCCTTTAGAACTCTTCTTCAACAGGCAACGGATGAAGGTGACAAATATCCAGAGGCTGCTAAGATCCTAAGAGAAGATTTCTACGTCGATCGATGGTTGGGTACGACATCTACTAGCAAAGTCGCCATTCAAATTCATGGGTATTTTGACGCCTCGATGAAAGCTTACGCCGCTACAGCATATTGCCGAGTTGAAGACCCTGATGGTACCGTCAGCACCACACTTGTTGCTGCTAAAACACGAGTTGCCCCATTGAAAACTGTCTCATTACCACGGTTGGAATTATGTGGAGCTGTTCTCCTTGCACAGCTAATGACACAGGTGGGCAATGCTATGAAGGTACCTGCAACAAAGATGTATGCGTGGACGGATTCCACGATAGTACTTGCATGGCTGGCAGGAGAGCCCAGCAGATGGAAACCGTTTGTGGCAAACCGCACCGTAGAAATTCTCATCAATGTAAACATTAATCAATGGCATCACGTTCTGTCTCCTGATAACCCGGCTGATATCGCGTCGAGAGGTATGATGATAGAAGATTTGAAAAAATCAAGTTTATGGTGGAAAGGGCCAGAATGGCTATCAAATCAACTACATATGGAAGACGTAACGAAATATAGTACAGAAGAAGAAATGAAGAAAATACAGTCACACTTAATCGAAGAAATTCAAGGTCAAGAAAAGGAAGTGATTAATTTTGAGAACTATTCAACATCGATAGAATTACAAAGAACTATAGTTTACTGCAAAAGATTTATAAATTACAAAAGAGAAGAAAGGATTGGACATGATAGTAGTAAAGCAATTACTACAGAAGAATTACACAAAGTGTTAAAAATATGCATCATAAAATCTCAAAAGGAAAGTTTTAAAGAGGACATAAGGTCTATACAGCTAAAGAAAGATGTGAAAAGGAACAGTTGTACAAAATCATTAAATCCTTACCTGGATGAAGAAAAATTCTCATGGTGGGCGGACGACTTCGCAATGCAAACATTAGACCTGAAAGTAAACATCCTATAATCCTACTTGATAAAAATAAATTTACTTACCTTATCGTAGCTGAAGCTCACACGAAGACGTTGCACGCAGGTGTCGAACTGATGTTGTGCTATCTAAGATCAACATACTGGATGATCAAAGTGAAGAACTTGTGAAGAAATACAGTCTTAACTGTCTAATTTGTAAAGGAGCTGACACTATTACAAAGAGATCTATTAGAAAATTGTCTGTTGCGTGTGAACCAAGTTTATAAATTTCAATCTTACTTTCTTTATCTATGAATGTTTGTATGCCCACATTTTCACATTTGTTATGTAAATCAATCAGAGTAAGGTATAGGTAGATAGATTCTTCATTTAGTATTGTATAAAGTTTATCTAATTTGAAGTATGTAGTCATTTGAAAGGACTCCAAGAGTCCTTTGGTGGGCGGTATGGATGATCTGTTTTCTTTATAAGTAGGCTGGATGCATATTTTACTTTAGTCGCAAATAAATCACGATGAAGCAAGCACGTGTCTGATTCCTCAAACCGAACCGAACACCAGGTGAACCTTATCGCCACACCAGGAACCTTTAATTTATTTTTAAATACATACCTATTCAATGATACCCGATTTGATAATATAGTTGATCGTTCTTTTTTATTTTCATTTTGACAATATGGCCACTGGTTTTCACTTAAATAACTGGCAGAAATTGCCTTTTTTCAGTAAGTCCGCTCATTGTAGATAATGCAAAAAGTTTTAATAAAAAACAAACTTGGTCATTGTCATGTCTCTAGTGACACTCGCATGGTAAGACGAATCGTTTGACGTAAAAAATATAAAATCGATCTAAGCATTTTTTTGTCTCTAGGACACCATAAGAAATAAACATACATAATACTTCTTTGTCCGTGCAGTCGGGTAAAAAGAAAAAGGAAATTCACACAGTAAAATTTTTTTTTTACTATTATTCATATAATATGTATTATTAATATGAACGTAAATCGTATAAGCCTGTACATTACTATCACCGATTAGATAAATGTTGCATTAGGCTCGGAATGCTATTTGTACCTATTGCAACATTGGAGCAGATGTACGCCAAGTAACATCTGTTCGACATCGTGCAGCTCTTACGTAAACGTTTTACGAGACTCTGTAACACTATGTATGATAACTATTCCTGTGGGCCACTAGATATATTGTGGACATTATATGAAAGTGGTTTCTATATGCATACATTTAATGTATTTGTGACTAAAACACTTTAGTGCTGAGAACAATTTCGTGTTAAAAATGTATGTAACCACTTAAGTCTCACAAGGCCAGTTACATTATTAATCATTTCAACATGATTTCAACCTATCTTGTCTGAAATATAGTCATTTCATTTCTTTAAGTGATAAAAAAAATATTATTTTTAAACTCGAAATAACGTTTGAAGATTTTTGAAATTCTGTCTGAAATCAAGTATAAGCATTGTCTGCTGTCTTTTAAAACGACTGTGACCAAAGAAATTGGAGTTCGCCTACTATGAACTTCCAATATCTTTGACTGTGACGAACCGAACAAGGTCTTAACAGAATCAAACGGCTAACCAGATTTCCTTGAAGCAAAGAACACTTTCGATTAAACCAATCTATATAATAAAAATGAATCGCAAAATGTGTTGGTAAGCGCATAACTCAACAACGCCTGGACCGATTTGGCCAATTCTTTTTTTAAAATGTTCGTTGAAGTTCGAGGATGGTTTTTACGGCGAGAAAAATTTGAAAATTCACCCCCTAGGGGGGTAAAACGGGGGTGCAAAGTTAGTATGAAGCGTAACGCGAGCGAAGCTGCGGGCGTCCACTAGTTTAGAAATAAAAAAACTAAATTAAAATGGGTTCAGGTTCATTAGTCTGGCAGTTATGATTTAACATAAATTTAAAGTAGTTATGTATATTGTTTTATTAAATTGAATTGAATTATTAATATTATTAATGGAATTGAATTATTATGTGTTTATTATATTGAAATTTTGTAGTTAAATTAATGAAATGTATATGGGTACTTTGCCTGAAATAAAGATCTATTATTATTATTATTATACCATCACCACTACCACATCCCTTTCTTTGTCCCACTGTTATGCTCGGGTCTCGCCTTCCTTTGTTCCTTTCGAGAGTTTTCCTTCAGCCCAATTGCGAATTGGTTGACAACACATTCCTTCGAGATTATGGAGAACTCAGGGTGTTGGTTTCCTCACGTTTTTCCTACACCGTTACGGCTGGTAACATTTGATTTAATTAATCGCACTGAATTGCCGCTTGTCAGACAGACACTTATAAAACTTATAACATCCCTCTTTAAGGGTAAACATTATAAATCTGTAAGTGTAGTAGTGTAGACCTTCGGGTGGCTTGAGAACATTCGACACTGGGTTGGCCACTAACCCCTCCACCAATCCGCATTGGACCAGCGTGGTGGAGTATGCTCTAGACCTCCCGCAGCTGAGTCCGTGGGGGACACCCGTGGGACGTCTATGGGTTGCGAAGTGTAGTAGTTTACTTTTAAAATTCCTCTTCCTTTAGTTAAAGAGCTCCTCGCACTGACGCTCGTAAAGCCTGAAACAGCCTCCGACCTAATACCACACTACATACTTTACTAGCCGTAAAAGAGATCCACAGAATTGAATTTTCGTACCCGAAAATGTGTAGTTCATGATGTTTATGTACTTTGGTTCATGCAACGTCGGGGGTCGGTATGTGGCTGGGCTAGATTGGCAAAATTTCATGGGTTCTTTTGTGCCACGGAGGGTACGTTGCACCGTGGGTCCCGGTTGTTTTTAATTTTAAAAACAACTGTCAAGTGTTGTTGAAGACTTTTGTGTGGCTTGAGAGTATTTGACACTGGATTGGCCACTAACCGCTCCACCGCAATCCGCATTGGAGCAGGGTGGAGTATTTTCCAGATCTAGACCTCCCTCAGCTGTGGCTGTGGGAGAGAACCGTACAACAAGGACGGACATGGGTTGTAGCTTTTGTTACTGTCTATTTAGTTTTTTTTATGTAACCAGTAATAGCTGAGTGGTCATAATTCAATCGTAGTTATTAGTCACCTCAACCCTCAAACACTTACGGATAGCGCTAGATGTAAATTTTAAATATTTAATTTATTTTTCATTTAGGTTTTACATTCTAGGTTTTGAAGTCAAGAGTACTAAAGTACTAATTACCAGAACTAATCAAGTACAAGTAGGATTATTAACATATTTTTGTACTCTTTTTTTTTAACCTTGATACACGCGGACAAAGTCTTGGACATCAACTAGTATATAGAAAAATTAGAAAACGAGATTAATAACATAAATTAAAAAAAATATGTCATGGACATTCTCACGCACGGTCATCAGACCCCAAACAAAGCACAAGCCTGACAGCCTGTAGGTATGGGTGTCAGAGACTGATATACATTGAAGACATTTTAAAATGCATCCTTAAATAGAAAATTAATATCCAGACACAGAACAAACACAAGTGTTCACCACACGAATGTTTGTCCTGAGTGGGATTCGAACCCACGACCTGGCTGATACGCTAGGCAGGGTCACTCGATTGCGCCAACGGGTCAGTCATTATGTGACCAACACCGTTAAGGTTAGTCCTGTGATGCTGGAAAGGTTGGACCGGCCAGTTATTTTTGTATCTTACCTACTTACTAGGTTTTAATATAATAAACAAGTAACAAAGCTTACCTCATAATATATAAATTAATAATACGTACATTTTAATAAAGAAGAAAAATAAAGGGATATTTACTATATAAACACATCCAAAGATAAGGATAAAATGAAAAAGCCAGGCACGTTGAATAAATTTCAATTTATAACAATACGAATTCATAAGCATTGCTCTCCTGACGATGTCTCTGAATACCTACCTAATTATTTATTTACTCTTGGGCGTAACGACGTATATGAGTATACTTTATGAGAATAATAACTCAAAAAATTTGAAAATCTATGAATTCGCCATTTTTTGTATTATTATGTTACCTATGTTGTAATATGGTATAAAATATTAAGTACCTATTGAATATTGAGTAATTTTCCTAGAGGTAAATCCTGAAGAGCTATCCATATAAACGAATAAAAACAAAATTGGAATGAATTTATCGGCTTATTCACGTGTGATTTAAGTCGGAAATAGGCGATATTGATGATATTGAACGAAACTAGTCCGTAGTTTCGGTCAATTACGATGACAATCTTCAGGAGTGAACGCGCTCGCGGCGGGCACGGCGTACACGGTAATTGACCGAAACTAGTCGGCCTATTTCGGACTTAAATGACACGCGAGTAAGCCGGTAATTTCAGCTATGATTATATTACGAATCATTCAGTAATTTAAAAAAAACTTGTTCCAAACTCCTAAACCGAGGGCGCAAATTGGAATTGATAGCAATAAAAAGAGCTTTAAGTAATTTCAGATAATTTTTAATTTTCCAAAATATTATTACTACAATGAATAACAAAAGGTGTGACAGCAATACTCTGAAATTGAAAATGTTTCAGTAATTGCCGCAATACAACCTATAATAACGCGAGGTTTATGCGTAGATAAAGTTCCGACTGCAACTGCCTCGTTAGTCTAGTGCGAATTATAATCGTCGATTCATATTAATATTTAGTTTTGGATAGGATGGGATAAAAATGGATTGTAGTCAGCTATATTGATTCCACGCACAGATGCTACTTATTGTATTGTAAGTATTTAATAGATATAGTTCTGCGTCTCAAGCACACAAGATGGCCGCACTAGGGGACAGAAGTTACTTGAATAGAAAGTTCCCGAAATGGCGTTAAGAGTTATTAGGAAGTCGCATCTGGCCAATCTCCGTGAGACTGTGAGCCGTAGTTATTAATGTATGTTACGTAGAAATCCTACATGGATGAAACGGAACACATACAACCATCATTTACAACGTATACAGGCATTTAAAATAAAGGTCTCATTACTCTGAGATATAAATTAACTGTTATGTCTATTTCTCGTTCTTAACTTTGTAAAAGAAGGCAATTGTATTAACAGTCAATTCAATTTCATAATGAAATGTACATATGCGAATTTAAGTAGCACAGGAAAGTAATATTTTATACATAATTAGTTTAGTAATTAGTCTGACTAACCCGTTGGGCCAGGGGCCGTGGAGTCGAATCCCGCTCAGGACAATATCTATCTATGGTTATGTATTTAAAAATATCTTTGTATATAACTGACACCCATGGTAATTTTAGACATACAACTTCTACTTTTAGTTTTACATTGCTCATAGATTTTACAAATAGAATCGGCAGAATATATTTAACCGTTTATTACTATCTACCTCCGCTCTCTACCTATGATATCCGCCATCCCATCCCATCCCTGACCCATGGATCTATAGCATATACCTACGCAAAGCGGATCTATTTTACTTCCATGCCCTGACCATCAAATTGAATGACAGCTGACATGACGTCACAGGTCACGTTTTTGCTGGTAGTAGACAGCAAAATTAGTGGGCCTGGACATTTTAAAACCTAAGATTAAACAATGTACCCTAATAATAGGTACCAATATTTACTGCGTGACGTTGACGCGGACACAAAAGACTTTCTTTCCCCATCCAAAACTTGTCTAACGCGCCTTAAGAAGATTTCACGTCAACATAGTCGTTTGTTCCAGAACGATCGGAGACACTAAGCGGGCGCCTCTCAAAATCAGCGTCGGAGCTGTCATGCGCGTCCCCCAAGCACGCGTCACCGCCGCGCGCGCGGTCCGCGCACCACCACGCGCCTCTCTCAGTAGTTCACCGCACGCACCATTTCTTCAGCAATCTCAAGGTAACTGCCACATCAGCGACTAAATACTATTCGGAGAGAGCTACCATACGGTACCAAGTAGCGATTAAAAGCAAGTAAAGATCTTCGTATCGTTGTAATCATGCGCAGTTGGAAATCGTAGATAGGGAGGCATAAGGATCCATTCTCAGGAGTAGTATCACCGCCTACCACGGTACCTATTCCTAGTAACATTTCTACCGTGCATTAATTGTTTTTATAGCAATAATTGTGTTTCGGTTGAAATGTATTAATAAATAACAATGTAGTGTGAGGTATTTATTAATGAACAAATCGTTGTACACCGGCACAGTTATGCCGAATCATTAGAAAGTGCTAGAATGTACGTACAACGTCTTTCTTCTAGAGCCGATGGCAACGCAGCAGAAGTCGCGAGCGATACCCAGCGGGCACGATCTTCTCGCTGGCGCCCGGAGCTGACAGCAGCGGCAACGAGTACGCTGGGGACCAGAGTTCGGAGCACAGCACTCCGGCGCACTCGCCACGGCATCGGCTGAAGAAAGGTAGCTACACTGTTGGGCACGGGTTTCCCGCAGCCACAGCTGTGGTATGTCTAGCTGCTGCTCCAATGCGGTGTAAATTTCTGTAACCAGTTCTGTAACAAAGATATGATAGATTAAGACCAAACTTAATCTACATTGAGATCAAATTAGAAAATTTGAATGAGGAACTTTCATTATCGCCTTTAGATAATTTTTATAGGATGATATAGATAATACATATATAGGAAATTATATTATTTTCAATCAAACGACCTCTAACGTTCGATTGAAATTATGTCTGTATGTTAACGATTTAATCGAATAGGTACCTACCTGTTAGTGAAATATTTCAGTTCTAGTGACTTGCTTTGTGCATCACAATGCATCCTTTATAAAATTTTAATTGAAATTCGTGAATGAGTCAAGTCAGTACCTATGCCAATTAGATGTATTGTAGTTGAACATTTAGTTCTCAGAAAAAAACCTTAGAATTGAGTTCCGAGTAATTTGCCGCTTGATAACACCTTCGTGGAAAAATTAATTACACTAAGTTAATGGGGCGTTTTTATTATAATATTAATTATTATTTTGAAGTGTAAATAGTTGAATTCGTTGCCACATTTGAAAATTTCTGAAGTGAGTTTTAAATTGACATAAAATACGAAAAAAATCATAGATTTATTACTCATATAGTATTATATCTATTAAAAAATTAAATCCTCGTAAGTAAGCAAAATGGGACGTCTATGGGTCGCAGAGAAAAGCAAAATGGAAGTAATAAGTATCAAAACTTGGCTAGCGTGGTAATCTATGGCTTTAGCTATTCTATGAGACGAGACTCATCCTAAGCATTTAGCAAGTGATAGGATTACGTATTACCATATAATGTAGTCCGCGGTATTACTAAAATCCTTTCAGAGAATATAGCAAACAGCGCCATCTATTAAGTCGTCGCCGAACGTATTTTCCCTAATACTGGCTTCGCATAATAACATGAGACTGCTAACGCCCTCTGTACGTAGGTTGTTTTCTGAACTGTGGTAACTTTGTAGTGGTTTGTGGCCTGCAGAGTTCCACATTCCTCCGCTACGGATTGCGACGCCTTAGCGGATTGCAGGACTTGCTTTTCGGTTTGTTATTCTGACTTTTTAGGATATCAGTGTTGCCAGTTACCATCACCTTCACCGTATCTTGAATACCTATTTTTTTCTAGCGTGTATATATATGGCATTTTGGTAACATAATCATAGGTAACAATGTGTCTAATGTGTGGTGTGTGACTAGCAAATTATTATATTGTATCTACATGTACAATTTTTCTATGACTGACTAAGCGTTGACAGGTTCAAACTCCTCCCAAGTCACTTTTAAGTAAATAATTCTACTGTACCTCAAAAACATGCAGCAGAACTTAGAAAGGTACTACTAATCTATTACCTTACCGCGCCATTTCAACACGTAGCATTATTAAGTGCTTCGACCCAGCTTGACGAATGAGGGCCATTTACGGTATACGACTCTTCACAGGCTTGGATTTCGGGTCTTAATTGACTTCGTCAGCTCATGTTTACTTTAACAGGTAGAGCTTGGCTTGATTTTATTTGATTTTGATGTCGGTAGTATTAATCTATATATAATAATATATATAAAAGGAGAAGGTGACTGACTGACTGACTGACTGACTGACTGACTGACTGACATATCAACGCAGGGCCTAAATTATAAGGGTTAGAAACTTGAAATTTTGCACAGGGGTTCCTTTTATAACGTAGGGGAGCACTAAGAAAGGATTTTTGAAAATTCACCCCCTAGGGGGGTAAAACGGGGGTACAAATTTAGTATGAAATTTTGCCGTTTTTGAAGTTAGTGAATGTCTAATTCTACGCGAGCGAAGCTGCGGGCGTCCACTATTTGTAATAAGTAGCGTCCGTAGCCCAATGGCTCGTGTCGGTTCAATGTTATCGAAAGAGTTAAGCAACGACGGACGCGGTCGGTTTGTGGATGGGTGACCGCTAGTGGCAAAATTTCATGGACGCTACTGTGCTTCGGAGGGCACGTAAAGCCGTTGGTCCCGGTTGTTTTCAATGCTGGAAACAGTCGTTAAGCCTTGTCGAAGACCTTCGGGTGGCTTGAGAACATTCGACACTGGGTTGGCCACTAAGCCGTCCACCAATCCGCATTGGACCAGCGTGGTGGAGTATGCTCTAGAACTCCCGCAGCTGTGTCTGTATGGGAGACCCGTGCCCAACAGTGGGACGTCTATGGGTCGCAGCGAGATACTCCTTGTGGCTCGTTTTTGTAAAATAAAGGTGGTATCAATGTCGGCAGCACTACCCCATAGTAAGATTCCATAAGACGATGATGCTTAGGTATATGTAGCTAAAATAAACGATCCGAGCTGTTGTTATATCAGCGATCTGTCTGATCATTTTGACAGCGTAAGCAGCAGAAATTAATTTGCTGGATCATTTCTAGTACCCTAACGGGTAGAATTCGTTTAGCTCCATATAGGGTCTCCCACGTAAACCTTATTATGTTTAAATAACTATGACAGCAATTATTCAATATTATTTTTCGTCTATCCACAAAATGCAAACTGGCTAGGAGTATCATTCCATCCAAGGCCCAAGGTCATTCACGGTCACCGCCTAGCAGTGTCTAATTCGGGGTCTTAATTGACTCGTTTAGATTACGTCAGACTCCGGCTCTCGGGTCTGATTGACCTAGCGCCGAATAGCGTAAATAATTTATTTATGAGACATCTCTGGAGATTTTGCTGGCGCTGTTAATGTGATTGGCTGTATTGAGGGACATAATTGGCACTCTATAAACAGAATGTGCTCGATAACTCATCTCATTACTCTGTCCCAGCGGGGTACTTTTGCACTGTGTAAACTGGGTTCATATTCCAGCGGCAAGCACTAAGTAATCTTTCAATTTTCTATGTTAAGTAATAAATAATAAGTAATAATAATAAACTTCTGGGACATTCTCTTACACGGCCATCTGACCCCAAAGTAAGCGCGAGCCTGTGTTATGGGTGTCAGAGACTGATATACATACATAGATATTTAAATACATACATAAATAGATAATATTAACATCCAGAACCAGAACAAATACAAGATTGCCTTGTTGGCATAGTGGTCGGTAGTGGCTAAGCTAGAGGTCCTGGGTTCGATTCCCGAGTCAGGCAAAGTATTATTTGATTAGTCGCTAACAAGAAATTCTCAATAGTAGCTCGGAGTACTTCTTTTTAAATTTTTCTTTGATTAGTTTTAGGCACAGAACAGATAAAGGAGGTTAGAAAGGCCATCGAGTCAGTTTTGAATCAGAACCACTGTCGCCAGTTACCCACAAGATACACGTTATTATTACCTTTACATAAAATATTCATCAGCCATTGGTCAAATTGCACGAGAATCGCAACTTTTAAAAACTAACCTTAGTATCAAATCAATAAGGATACTTTATGCTCGCGTCAAGTTGTAGAATTGTGCAAGTTTTGACCTTGTCGACACTTTATGTTGCCAGTAAGTGTTTTGCACAAATTTCGTGCAATAATAAGATTTTAGAGGTTCTTCATAGGATTCATAATGAAACTCGTGATCGATTGTCGAATGAATAATTTATTTGTAAAATCACCTATTTATATTTACATTTTCATTTTCTTTCATACATACTACACTATTTAAAACACTATTTTGACGACAGCGTATGTTTCATATTAACAAAGTAGGTAACTGGTAACTGGTTCGAAGGTATGAGGTATCCGTGTGAGGTATTCTTGAGGTATTCGGAGGTATTCGGAGGTAAGGTAACCGGTAGGTACTGAACCACTACAAGATTAGTAAAATAGAGTATATTTTATTTTACTGTATTATTTATTTATTTATTTAACCTTTATTGAGCCAAAAGATGCCTAACGGCGGTGAAATTAATAAATAAAAGTTAAGAAACAAAATTTACTGCATATTTGAGAAAATTGATCGTGCAATTTTATATGTTATTTACTGGTAACCCAACTAGAGATGTAAACATATTTATCGATAAATATATTTTGAAACTTGTTTAGAGTTATGTAGGTATAATGCTACATCCGCATAAATTATTCTTTTAAAAGTAACACTGAAAACATATGCAACTTGAGTTTTGCTTCCTTTAGGTGTTGCGCCTGTTCCATACATCTTATTAACATGCATTTTTTTTATTATCTTCACATGAAAAATTACATTATAATTATTTATTTTATTAAAAAGTTTCAGAGTGAGTGTACGTACTTAAATAAATACACAGGTACAGTTTTATTATATACAGTTGCGCGACGAATGTACTTGTGCAGAGCAAAGATGGGGACTCTTTTGTATTCGATTTTTTTACAATAAATTAATGCAATCTTATATTTAAATTATTTTTCTTTAATAGCTTTGGTAAAGTCTGTAATATGCTTCTCAGTAGAATATAATACAATCTGATGATAACTAATGTTGCTAAATAATTGAGTTCCGACAAAGTTGCGCAAAATCGAGTAAAGTTGTTCCAAAGTGGTACATTGCTTTTTAGGGATCCAAATTTTCTACCCGTTACATTTATCCAATGCTGGTTATTAGGATCCTTTGGAAACCTAAAATAAATAATAATAATAATTTATATTATGTATTTATTTTAGGTTAGGTTACACCTACTCCTTGAAATTAAGTATGACACACCTGAAACTACTTTAATTACATACTCAAGATCAAGACTTATCGAAAAATTTATCTTATACTTTCACAACACTATCTCGCTGCGAACGAACTCGACAGAACATCGTGACGTCATCGCATTCTGTAGGACAGAATACATTGCGCACGAACTATGTGTTCACGTGGATTACTTGCGTACTTTACCGGCAATGTATATTTTTCGTGCAGCTCTTCGCACCACCGCAGTCCGAAAGCGACTAAAAGTATGCACGCGTGATTTCGGTTGAAGTTCATACTTGTTGGCGCGCCTGTCACGCCCACATTTCCATTCTAACCTCCTTTATCTGTTCTGTGGTTTTAGGTTATTAAGTCGTACCAGTGTACCAGATTTTAGCACTTGCTGCAAAATTAAGAGTCTTTGATGTATTTCATTTCTTTTTTTTGTTTTATGAAGCCTGGACCGGACCGGAGTGATGTAACTCGAAGATTTAACTATTATTAAAATTATTGACTTCACAATACATCTTCATATTCACCTTGAAATTATTTCCCAATAAATCATTCAAACTAGGTACCTACTGGTAGCATTTCAGCTAACTTAACATTGGCAATCAGTTAAGACTGAACACGCTGAAATAATAAATAAAACATTACTCTCTTCACTTTTTAACACCTATGACTAAAATACTGTCACGAATATTACGTCAGCAATAGCTGACCCAGTCACCCGCTGACCTTATAATGTGGCTGAAATAGTGGGTATTGATCGGTGACATACAAATTATTTAAAGGAAACTTGAAAATTTCCATGAGTATTCAAAATTTTAATTAAATAAGTGTAGCAAGCCGGCAACCAATTTTTTCAGGCCAAAACGCAAAAGCAAAGCTGCTTGTACACAGTCTTGTAAAAATAATATAATAGGAATCCCTAACATTTCAAGTAAATGGCATATAGAACAGCAGGGCAACATTGATCTCTATATAATAAACGACCACAAAAACAATGGAAGTTGCTGCTTTCTCGTTAGAACTTTACAATTTCTCCATACAGCCATAAGCCAGTCCATTGTGTGCATTTCAATAGGCGCTGTCGCTGTATAGGCGATTTATTTGTGACGCTGAGTGACGACGGGTATTTTTAGACGTATCTCCAAAAGCATTTTGGTATTTTTTAGTACAAAAACCAGCTGCTCAAATGCGGATTGGTAGAGGAGTAGCCAGGAGTTAGTAACCAGTGTCCAATGTTCTGAAGCCACCCAAACATCTTCGACAAAGCTTAAAGATTGTTTAATGCATTGACAACTCGGGTTCGCATACAGTTTAGTGGACCAGTGAGTACCTACTTGGTAATGGTAAATATCAGGGTGTTGCCCTGGCCTGCACTATCGCCAGACCTCAACCCCATCGAGAACGCATGGGACATGTTCCAGAGACGTGTCTTATGCTGGATTTCAATAACCTATCTACGGATTGATTTGGCTATCGGAGATAGAAATGTGACACATTTTATATGGAACTTATGTCAAATTTCTATCTCCGATAGCCAATTCTATTCGTAGATAGGTTATTGAAATCCAGCATTAGAGGACTTGACTGAGTGACTGACAACAACCCAAAAGCTGATGGATTTACTAAAATTCCATGGGGAGCGATTGCCTCCGGATAACATAAATAGACTTATCGACTCAATGAATAATATTGCCGACAAGTTTTGATCAACAGGAGGCCACACTTTGTATTAAATTATCCAATTCTTTTACAATTAATTAATTTTGTTTGAGAAAAGTTTACTTCATAGTTGAAATTACCGGCTTCTCACGTGTGATTTAAGTCGGAAGTAGGCCGACTAGTTTCGATCGATTACGATGAGCATCTTCAGGAGTGAACGCGCTCGCGGCGGGCACAGCGTACGTGTACGCGGTCGGCCTATTTCCGATTTAAATCACACTTGAGTAAGCCGGTAATTTCAACTATGAATATAAACACTCACGAAACATTCAGTAATCAAAAAGTGTAGTTGGTACTTAGGTACCTTAGTTTATACTACGAATGATACAGTAAACATAATGTTGGTAATTTTTGTTAATAAAAGAACAATTGCACTATGTAATCTATGTGCCAAAAAATTTACTAAATCTAGTGAGTGGCGAGTTTGATATGCTGTCCCAGTTAAATTGAATTAAAAAATCTCATTGAGGTTCTGAGGTTAAAATCGCATTTTTAAGACAAAAATACACACGTAGTATATAATTGCACGTACGAGTAACTGTATACATGTAGTATGTTTCTATTTGCTAACTATAACGGCTCGCAAACGGAAATACTCGTAGTTATGTTGATATAATATCTGGTCCATTTGTTTGCCTCTTCTCATATGATTGAAGCGTCCATAAGAAGATTAATCTCTACAACATCTAAGAAACTAGTGTCAAAACATAAGAGATAAAAATAATGGAGGGCATGTAGAAAATATTGGATGCACTAAAAATGTCGTATTCTAAATTGAAATATACTCGTCTGTTGTCAGTTAAATAATGAACAATCACAAAATATGATATGAGCACAAAATATCTATGTCTACATATACTTACTCGTATTTTGTGATATTAGAAGTAGGTACGAATAGTTCCTTCCGTTAGAATTTTGTTCTGATTTTTTTCACGTCTATTTTTCCAAACAATTTTATAATGATATGAGTTTATGCAAATGCACTGCGAGAATGTTGTCCGCCAAATATTGTATATTAGGGAAAAAATGTGTGTGCGTCTTATATTGAGTACTATAAATACCATATTTTATATTGTAAATTATAACTTGTTATTTGATTGTGGTGCGCAGAATCAGTTTATTCATGCGAGTGATTTAAATTCAATGCATTTTTTTTTGCTTGTAAAGAGTCAATTTTAGTTCCCATACAAAATATCGTGTGTGGTCCGGATTCAAATCCAAGCGGCACACGCCAATGACTTTTCTATGTATTTTAAGAAATTAAATGTCACCTGTAACGGTGAAGGAAGCATCGTGAGAAAACGTTTGAGAGTTTTCTTTATGTTCTCGAAGGCATGCGAAATGGTAGTGCAACGTGCGATCAACAGCCATAGGGCTGTGGGCGCTTCCATAATTCCTACCAAACGATATCTAAAACTGTGGAAGTGTGGACCAACACTTTGAACACGATAACTCAATTAGCTCAAGTGTGTCAGTATACTTTTAACCGTGGTGTGGTGCGTGACTGTGACTCCACATTAACGTTTTCAATCCATATTATTTTGTAGATACATAAGATACTCGTACATACTCAAGTTTTAGCTGGAGTGTCGAGCATTTTCTTTCTAGAGTTATTTTATTCAGATCAATGTTGCAACTATTCGTGATAATTTAATTTTAAATTGCACTAACCTATTGGATGTATTGGGTTCTTTTACTACGTAAAAATACAAACTTAGTCGCGAAATAGAAATAAATAATGAAATGTTTTAAATACATGAATATGTTAATGTGCGGCTAGATGGTGCGAATATTATTAGCTAATCTGTGCTAATTCGGTACGGCAGACTTGTTATATACCTACATTTTCAAGTGGCAAACGTTGGATGGTTCCTGATTTGGCGAGAATACTAAAATTCGAGTTTTAAATGCATAAATGTTCATTAAAGCAAATAGTACAACCTTGTTTTGTAGGTATATTTATTTTGTTGATGCTGGACGCTAAAACATGTTTGAAGTTGAGCACGTATCTCTATGTATAACATAAATTAATTTAAATGTGATAAGGCGGGATGTGGAAACTTTTAAAATTGTGTATTTGCGTGTACATTTGAGTGATATCTGTTATTAACTGTAAAATTATAACTGTATGTGTAGGAATGTACGATGGCTTTTGTGTGACAAGTGTTTATCATTCGCAATGGATTTGATAGACCTGGCTATAAAAATAAGTAAGTATTGTTGTTTTATAATTGTTAAGTAAATATCAAACGGGCATGTGTATAATTTTGGCAGGCAACTGTGACAAATCTCAAAATTAACTTTATTTTGGAGGAATGGTACGTACCTACTTACGTACGGGCTACTATCGTGGTTCTATGGTACTCACCCATTGGGTGCTATAGCCGCTTTGTATTGGGCTACGAGCGTTGACACTAGCGGTTTGGTAACTTGGTAGACTTGAAACGTCATTGTAAAAGTTATGAATAACCCTCATGCAACAGGCTTGTAACATAATTTGACAGCAGAGCAGACCACATTTAATTTCTCGAAATAGTCCTTTGATGTCATTAATTCGTTATTCTTTACATAACGATGACATATCGATATGTATATGTATGCTATATCGAATAATAATAATAATATGTTTGAAATATATATATTACTAGCTGACCTCGCAAACGTTGTTCTGCCATATGAAATGTCAAATTGACGCGACGTTTCAAGTCAATGAACGACGGGTAAAAATAAAAGTAGTAAAATAGTGTATAAAAAACATTTTCCAGTTGAGCAAATTGTGAATCTAAACCATTCTCGAATCCCCTTGAAAACACACAAAAAATTTCATCAACATTCTATCCAGCCGTTTAGGAGGAGTTCATTGTCATACACACGTACACAAGAAATATATGTATTAAGATTATTATTATTATTCGATATTCAATGAGTTCTCGTCCTCGGTTCTCACTTGTAAAATATTTTTACAGAGGCTTTGATACATAGTAGTACAATTAAATATTCAAACAAAACAACCCTGAGAGTTATAATTAATTAAAGTCAATTGAGTTTATCAATTGCCTTTTGTGTTAAAAATAAACTCTTAATCAAAAGAATAATATAAAAATCTATAAGATAAACAATAATCAAATATAAAACTCAGACGAGTCTGTACATTGAATAAATTTAGAAAAAATGGTTAATTTTTGTAGTGATGATGAGTAATGAAAAGTTTGTTTGGAATTTTTCTCAAACATTGTCTAAGTAATAAATTTGAAATTTGCAGCAAAGGTTTGTTATAATTAATAGAACAGGTATTTCTCCATTTTTCTGTATAATATAAAGAAAAAAAATAACTGTCGATAATTTTAATTTTTCAAGAGGTAATTCATTCCTAGGTAAACCATGGGTGTTTTTGCCCCGGAATTAAATTCTGCGATTATGTTTCATCAATCCACAAACAGATAAAAACATTGTATAATATATAATTAATTGTAATATGTTTATTTTTTACCCATGATCTAATATAATAGTTTCGGTTTTCTATTTGACCACATGAATTTATATCTACACATGTGGGTTGGCCCTATTCTAGGAACATGTTATTCAAGGATCAGACCTATCAACTTTGATAGCAATTAAATTCATAACGAACAAATTAGGAGTTACAGTATGTTTGCGTTATAGACCGACCTTATTGATACGACTAGGTGCGGGTAAAACCAGGTCGAAAGGGTAATTATGATAAAAATAATTAGACCACCGTTTTTTCATATTTATTCGAGTAGTTCAACTTTCCAGAGGCATTAGTTTTAAAAATTATTTTATCGTTGTAATGTCATAAATAGTACGCAATTATAATTTCTCCTTAATAAATCAAACTCAGACTCATTTTACGAATGAGCGAGCAAATTGAATTACAATGGAAAGGGAGTTATTGAATCTCACTACTTATCCACTGAAATTCAATTGAGAATCTCAATTGAATTTCAGTCGCTCTGAATATATTTCAAAATTAAGTAAAAAGTGAAAAGTGCATTCTATTCGGACCTTAAACTGTAGCTTAGACACGTACTGACTCAACTACACGTACGAAGCTTTAAACCTATCTCTGCCCAAAGCTTTCTCATCTCCCCAGAGTAAAAGCGACATTAAGATAAAAACGACCCGCATTGAATTCGACGCAAGAATCATGTTTAGTACTAAAGTTGAAGCGAGATTTCTGGATCGACCTAGCAACACCAATAATATGTCATTTCAACAAAATTGTCAGTGCTCTTTCGAGCTCCAAAGGGGGTGGCTGTGTCGCGCTGTTTTCTGATGTTCCATTTATGAATTTTCCCGCGTTATCGTGTACTGAAGCGTTCGATCTAGCCGCTCTATACCTTCTATCTAACTGTATGCACATAAATTGTGGTGTGAGTGAAGACAAAACCTGATAATAATTTGGATGCAGTGCTATTTGTGCAAGTGATGTGAACTAGTGTATAATATATTAATGAATTTTTTCAGTAGTGTCTTGTGGAATATAACCTAAAAAACTTAATAGGCCATTGCGTATCTTTTTCAGGTCTTTTTTGAATTTAAAAAGATTATCAGTCCCATTCTTATTATAACTGTAGAGTTTAATAGGTACGCAGAGTCTGCAAAATGTTTGAGATAATTATATACCTACTTATAGCTTAAATAGGTACCTATACCACTTTCCCTTACGTTGTTGGTATAATTAAGAAACATTTACGAGTATCTTTGGGAGTGTTCCTAATTTTTTTAATATAGCTAGCTAACGAGCATGCGGCCGCCCATGACAACAGCTGTGCCAGACCTTGAATTATAAGATTCTCATTTAACTAATAGCAGTTTACTGATGCATTGCTTTCATTGGGTGTTGGTACAATTTAAGGAACATTTATATTTGGGATTGTTCCTAATCTTTTTAATATATCTAGCTAACGAGCCCAAGACAATGTTTGTGCCAGACCTTGAATTATAAGATTCTCATTTAAAGGCAGTTCACAGATGCGTTGCTACCATTGAGAACTAGAGTAGCCAAGTATAATTGGAAACCCAACCATCCAAACGGAACACAATTACTTGTGGTGCTTGGTACCATGGGTAATCTAAACACAACCTATCTTCTATTGTTCTATCTATCGTTATCCTTATAATGTATAAATCGGAAACTGTGATTGTTGGTTTGTTTGTTGTCCTCCTCAACGGAATGATGGATAAATGTGAATTTTCGTACAGACGTAGTACAAGGCCTAGAGAATAACATAAGCTATAGTTTTATTCCGAAAAAATGTATGGTTCGCGTGAAATGGACAAAACACTGACATAATCGTTCGATAATTAACTATCGGTCAATTTTTAATCGATTGATGGCTATCTCAGATTATGATTGGCTGAATGGCGGGTTAAGCTTGACTATTGGTATTTTTGGTTAGTTTGGTACTCGTAGTACTATAATAAAACTGAAGAGGATTTTCTTTTTTTTCCTTTTCTTTTTCCCGGGATAATTGTCTAATACCACGCGAGCGAAGCTGCGGGCGGCTCCTAGTCTAAGTATATAATCTCAAAAGGTTCTCTAGTGACTCTACTAATATAATCCATTTCATTATATGTGATTGATATAACAAAATAATATTCATCAACAACATCTAAATTAAAAATAACTACATCGAGATTAATTGAATTAACTATCCATCAGCCATTGAAAATATTCTGTTGGACTCAAACCTGTTTAGAAGTTTTTAACAGTTGTCACCAGATAAGTTTATATACGACATCAGGACGCTCTTTCTATTTCCTCCTACCCTTATCCTTATTCCCTGGAAAATATTCTTGTCTCTTACGAACTCCCAGGAGGTGGGATGCTCTTCTACTTATCCCGGAAACTCTCAGGGGAGTATCTGGAGTTCAATATCAAGATTAAAATACTGTAAAACACTGACAAAAATTCAAAGTGAAAAGAAAATGACTCCATGGTGCGATGGCGATCTGTTGGTTCGAATCCCGGGCAAGGTAGAAATTCAGTAATCAGTATATCTATATTATTATATATAAAAGGAGAAGGTGACTGACTGACTGACTGACTGACTGACTGACATATCAACGCAGGGCCTAAACTAAAAGGGTTGGAAACTTGAAATTTTGCACATATTCCTTTTATAACGTAGGGGAGCACTAAGAAAGAATTTTTGAAAATTCACCCCCTAAGAGGGTAAAACGGGGGTGCAAAGTTAGTATGAAACTGCCGTTTATGAAGTCAAGTGGGCAACCCGAACGCGGGCAGGTGTCGTTAATGGGTCTAATTCTACGCGAGCAAAGCTGCTGGCGTCCACTATTGTTCATAAAAATCAAGGACAAAATAATGATGGCAGATATTCATTATAACTATTTATGGTGGTATTGCATGCTCGTTTGCATCGATGACTCTACCTGCGTGTTTCCATCATATTCCCATGTTCATTGACTCCTTTACTTTTCCTCTGCGTATATTGCATTTCATCTATCCTTTCTAAGGCTTTAACTATCGAGTTTTAGAAAAATCAATACCTAAGTTCAGAAGTTCCTACGTGGTTAAGTTACTAACATGTTTCGAATTTCTGATACAAACTTCCGCGTTTGTGTAGAATGTAGTTAAGCAGTAATATTAAAAGGCTGGTTAATTAATAATATGAGTTATATCGCTTTTATAATGTTACGTCCATCATAACAGCTCCCAGCGGATAGACAGCCTAGGTTAATTAATTAACAATAGTTAGTGTGACAAAATTAAAATGACTCAGCCCTAATCGTGTGAAAAGGTTCCCAGTTCATTCAGTAAGTCATCAAATCATCATCATCATCAAAAACGTAACGTTTGGCGTAACCCATGTAGCGTCCATAGCCCAATGGCTCGCGTCGATTCAATGTGATCGAAAAAGTTAAGCAACGACGGGCGCGGTCGGTTTGTGGATGGGTGACCGCTAGTAGCAAAATATCATGGACGCTACCGTGCTTCGGAGGGCACGTAAAGCCGTCGCTCCCGGTTGTTTTCAATGTTGGAAACAGTCGTTAAGCCTTGTCGAAGACCTTCGGGTGGCTTGAGAACATTCGACACTATGCTCTAGACCTCCCGAAGCTATGTCTGTGGGGAAGACCCGTGCCCAGCAGTGGGACGTCTATGAGTCGCAGCGATTGGCGTAACCCATACAGCAGTTTTAAACTATGATGCAGTTTAAAAGTATACATGAACGACAGTGCCGGTGCCCGTACTTATTACGTTCGCAACATAATGACGCAAAATCACGCCTTAAAAGGGTTAGTCCACCATGCAGGCCATGAGCGGATAGGAAGATTTCACATGCCTTCGAAAATATTATGTAACTCTCAGGCATGCAGGTTTCCTCATGATGATTCTTCCACCGTTTCAGCAGGTGACAATAATTTTTTTAAACCGCACATAACTATAACGAGACATTGGTGCGTTCCATATTGGATTTGAACCCGGACCGCTCGAGAGATAGGCGAGTTCGATAGCCACTGGGCTATCATCACTTGACCCCATGTACTAGTAATTTATATGTATAAAAAAAATCGTACATAATAATAAATATTTGCATATAATTTAGTACACGGCAGAAATTTGGGTGATGTAAAAATATTCCGCGAGACGCATATACAGATTCTACCACCTACGCTTTCAGGTAATTAATGCCTCAGCGAAATAATGAGAATAAACGCCCGTAGATGTGCCATTGTGTGGACGAGAGTCGAATGGCGAAGAATAGAAGACTCGTCGCTAGGTCAAGGGACAATTAACTCGGGCGATCATGAGAGAGGCCGTTTAGTGCAGAGCTCTATTTATCTTACCCTTATTGTATACCCCCTTTTTCATAAAGAATACTGTTTATGAAAAACGGGGTAAACAATGTATGTATTTGTAAATGTATTTTATTTTAACTAGTGTTTTGTCTTCATTAAAACTCTATTCAGAATTCAAAAGGTTGGGGACACTATAAAACTATTATAGGGTCGATTATGGGTTTGTTAATTTTTATGAAAAAGGGTCTTTATGAAAAAGGGGGTATACAATGTATGTATTTATAAATGAATTTTAGTTTAACTAGTGTTTTGTCTTCATTAAAACTCTATTCAAAATTCAAAAGGTTGCAAGGTCTGCAGGTTGCAGTCCTTCTTATTGGCGATATACATATATTGAACAGCTGTATCATACAGCTAGCTTAGACAAACAGAGAGCTTGCTATCTCTATTTACGATCCTATAGTAAAAGGCGATTAAGTCAAATTGCTTTTTCGCATGAAACTGGAGCTACTTAACTATACGAATAGATTCTGACGCAGAACCTGAATTTTATAGAAATCTTAAGTCGTGTATTTTAAGGACCCTGCTGCTCTGGATTAAAGTTTAAATTAAAAATAATTACGACGGAATGCGAGGGAGATGGTTTAAGAAATTAACTATAATACTCATTATATCTCTTCAACAATTTAACTACTAACACAAAGCGTCCTCATTCAAATGAATTACATTCATTTAATAAACCAGTGATAGCTTAACGGCTAAAACTTGGCTTTCCACTCGACAGATACGCGTTCAAATACAAACTTGATGCACACATCCTAATTTAAGTTTCTAGATATAGTGCGTTTTAAGAAATTAAATATCCTCCATGTTTTATAAGTTACGTAAGTAATTAACTCGTTTTCAGAAATATTAAGTCTTTGGTTAAGTCTTTGGTACCGACTTAGAAAAAGGAGGAAGTTACATCTTTTAGTTTGAAATGATAACTCGAAGTGGACTCTCATGCTTGGCTACATTTCATTATTGGGTCAGCTTTTAATACTGAAATTTTATATTGACGGTTGTTATCATCTATCTTTAACAATCTTTAAGCCAGTTAGAATCTTTCGGAAGGGGTGATAAAATTTCCAATAGTCGGATTGGCCGTAACCTCTCCGAAAATCCGCACTAAAGCAGCGTGGAAGAGTATGATGCCTTGCTTTGTGTCAATTGTGAGAAAATATGTAAATAACGAAGATTAAATTACATTCATACTAGTCTATTCTGGTCTGATTTCATGATTAAAATATTCAGAAGTCCTGCAATCTTATCATAACATATTAACTAAGCAAGTTGAGTTTGCACGAAGCTCATGAGTAAATAAATATACCTACATCATATTCTCTAATACGCAATGTACTTTATAATGTTACATATATCTTTTCCTTTTTCACCCATCACATTCAAACAAAAGAAAAAAAACGAAAATGTCACGAACCAAATATGCTTTACATTGTCACTGTGCTAATAATTTCTTTGTTTGAAATGTCAATATTTTGTGTTACCGAGCATCGGTTAGCGGTAATGTTATTGACCTTTTTCGAGGTTTATGTTTACTTTGTCTAATTCTTAATTAGCTGCTAAGCTGCAACTCATAGACGTCCTGCTGGGCATAGGTCTCCCCCACAGACTGACAATCTGTGGGAGGTCTAGAGCACTTCACCACGCTGCTCCAATGTGGATTGGTGGAGGGGTTAGTGGCCAACCGAGTGTCCAATATACTCAAGCCACTCGAAGCTCTTCGACAAGGTTTAGCGATTGTTTTCATAATTTAAAACAACCTGGGCCGACGGTTTTACGTGCCCTCCGAAGCACTGTAACGCCCATTTGCCACTAGCGGTCACCAAACCACAAACCGACCGCGCCCGTTGTTGCTAACTCGTTCGATCTGATTGAATCGACGCGAGCCATTGGGCTATGGACGCTACAATTCTTAATGTTCATAGAATTATTATGTTATATGAAAATGGGTTGTATTTAAATGAAAAAGGGCGTCAGTCAGGCGTCAAAAAAAAAAATAATGACTTCAAGTGTACGAATATTATACTAGCCGGACTAATAACATCAGTTATTTTCAAAAGAATAATATGCTAAAATATATATCGAAATCTCAAGTAGAATAATATACCTACTTAACAATTACCGTACATCATAAACTCATCTTAAAAGGTACATTCAGAAGCAATCAATATATACGTTGATTACACGGTTCAATAATCGCCCACTCAGTATTTTCTTCGTCCGCTTTTGTTTTTAATTTGATCACTTAAAATTGTAGCTAGTTTAGATTAATTTTTTCTCACTTTCAGGAGCTCATTTTAGTTTTTTCTTGTGAATCATTAATTGTTAATTTTTCGCAAATATATAAAAAAATATAACTTCGCCGTTTGGCTTTGTATTAAAGTATACCATAAAGAGTCGCCAATTTTTTATCATCCACCCGATTAATTATATCTACTAATAATTTTTAGACTAGAAGAAAAAGTTAAATTAATGCAGGTATTTTCAACTATTCAAGGCACGCCCCTGAATGAAGGTAATGTTTTTTTGACCTGTAATTGAAAATATAGATATGAAATCTCCAATACAATTCCTACTACTGAGAATTTCCATTGATTGAGTAACTCACACATTTGCTAGGCGTTTTGCAGTTCTATAAAATCTTAATTGCAATTGATTTCCTTAAAGTCAGATGTCCTTTATGTTATCAGGGATAGATTCATTAATCAATCTTCATTTGGGTTCCTGCCTTGTGAGACATTATCTTAATATTCTTATGAAATAAAAGGTTTTGACGCGGGTCGCACGTTTCAATTCCAAGGAGATTCCATTACGACATAGTACGAGTACCTTCACAAAACCAATCCGCCTAATCGAAACCTAGAGATTTCTGATTTCATGTTCGTTGCGACGATCTGAGTATAATATTTTATAGTGAGAGATAACTTTTATAGAGGCGACCCTCTTAGTCCTCAAAGGTAGGAAACGCCTGTGTGATCGAGGTAGAAGAGACTTTTACTATTTATTTCTTTATTTCTTTTATTAGTACACAGAAGTTTACAAACATATAATAAATAGCTAGCATCAGTAAACCACACAGGTTTGTAGTACATGCTAACCTATGGACTAGAGTTAAGTCTAGCGCGTTCCTGTACCTGCCACTTCGGAGTAATATAGGCGTTATGTTATATTATGATAAACATGTGTAAACATATTGACACAGCTTTAAGCAGCCCGGAAGTTGAAAACAGGTCACCTCGCTCAATTTCTCGTAGCGCAAGACCTCACGAAAATGTCCCTCTTGAAACGTACTCGTAGCTGGGCTGCTACGAATAATGTAGCGCTACGCTTTCGTAGCGCTGTAGCGTGTGTTCTGATGGTTCTGACATATTTACATAAATAAAAAGTGTGCCAGAATCCAGTACATGTATGTATATTGAATAATTCAACTTTTTAGCTTCACACAGTGAGTTGGAGTCTTTATTAACGCTATATTAGAAGTACTAGTGCTCACAAGCATTTACACAAATTAAAATTTACCAACATACACATACTTAGGATTTCCTAATTATAATATAGTTTCGTATACAAGAATAATGGCGTATCAACATTTTTCTTTTATTTTTGACATGATTAAATTGTTCAAAACTCAAGTATTAAGTAGATCTCATATCGTCAGTCATAGGCTCTTTGTATCCAGCGGTTACCTACTGACTTCAGGTCATCAGTCCACCTGGTTTGAAGGCGGCCTGTGCTCAGATTCCCGAGGAGTAAAGAATTTATTTATTTATTTATTTATCTAATGAATATTCTATTTATATTAAAATTTTAATATTCCATTTTTATTGAAATGTTAATATCAATGAATGCGTAATAAAATAACATTTAACGTAATATAAAACGTTTATTTCGTAAACAGTACAATAGCAAACTAGTCAATACTAATTCGATGTACCATTTTCAGCAGTTAAAACAGTCAATATATCATTATAAAAATACTTATCAAGCCCTACATATATAAAAATCTAGATATTGTAGAGAAAATTCAATGCATCCTCGTATATATATTCCCGTAGGAAAGTAATGAGGTACTTTCAGTGTGGATATTTCCAGACGAGCGCGCCCATGTTTTATTTTTATATGGATACCTAGAGAGTAAATAGGTCTTGCACTATAATACTACAACAATGGCTTCAACCCATGGAAGTCCCACTATTGGGCACGGATCGACAATTCTGCACTAGGATGCCTCCATTGTGGGTGGCAATGACAGAATACTACCCTGTTTATTTTTCTAATAACCCGTTCCGGTTTGGGATCACAACTCCAACTTTCATCAGCGGGATCCTTTGTATATCTATTACTTATTTATTCAGACTATTGTTACACAGTACACAGGCCCGTCATTCCTGTCAATAAACCCCGCACCTTTTCTGCACATCCACGGTCGTGGGTCTAGATAAAAAGGACTGCCTAAAATATACATTGACTGTAAATTTTGTATCTATGTACACAATATATTAAACACGTCTACAATCTGAAGTTGTAATTTTCAGATCCCTTCCTTGTATACAAATGTATAGATACATTGTATAACTAGTACACATTTACCGCGCTTGGCCACCAATTTCAAATATTTGTCTATTTTGTAGATCTTAACTCAACATTATGAACTACAATACATAACAATAAAATAGAAAAATATATATTGTGCTATTCATTTAAATTTTATTACACTCTGCTATGTACTCTAAATAATTTATAAATGCTGGTCCGCAACCGTTATTCTCAAATCAACACAAATCACTATCAAAATGTTAATTCTAACTTTCGCACTAAATTTTATTCGGTACTTCCGCTGCCCGAATTGCAGCACAAAACCAAAGATTGCACTAAGAACACAGAGAGCTTTCAGGCTTTCAGGTCGTAGTGAAATACGGTCAACATTTTGAATTCAAGAAATGAATACATTTCAAGTTAAATTGAACTAGTCAATGCAAGTTTGAATGGCTGACTGGTGGAAACTCGTTTAAGTTGAAAAGGCAATCTACCGAAAAGGCTGTCTATGGGTAAAATCCGAATCCTAATAAATTAAAGCCTGGAAAAATAGGAATGTTTGTATGAATTCGTCTGTTGAAAGTACCCAAAGGCGATTTGAATTTAAATAACGAATGCTAGATTTCCATTGAAATAATATCAAATTTTGTAGAGAACCATACGTACCTCAATATTTTTCGAAAAAAATAAATTGAGTGTACAGTGAGTAGGTACTACGATTAAATGAGAGTCAAACTATAGTCAGTTTACTTCACAAAGTCGAACACTTATTCAGGGTGGAACCAGCAGTGCATATAGGTAATGGTAATTCTGGTAGTTTTAAACTAGAGGTGACAAAAGGAAAAAAATAATAAAAGTCACAGTGGATATGGGTGGGCTATAACTGGCAGCGACTACCAAAGACTAACTGACCACATGGGACTTAAATGCAACAAATATAAAGAAACAGGGCAAGCTAAAAAAAATTGGGTGTATTTACGGTAAATTAGGTGCACGCCTCTATAAACCCCTCGGTATACATATATCATATTTCATAAGACATGAAAAAGAGTGTGAAACGCTTCAAGGCAGGCATAGCACCTGTGATACCCCTGGTGTCGCACGTGTCCATAGGCGACGGTGACCACTTACCATCAGGTGGCCCGTATGTATGTTTGTCCGTTTATATTTATTTTAAAAAAAGATGTAGACTATAGATGGTATATTTTTTACTTTTTTAAATCTAATAATATTCTATAACAAAAAACATTTCGTCTCGTATAATCAGACATCTGGGATTTATAATTAATTCAATTACTGGCAAAATCATACTGGAAGCTTGCCAACTGGCTTTGAAGGATACAAACAATATCTAACGGTACCTTTACTAAAAAGACAACAAGCTTAGTTCATCCAGTCATACACAGTCATGGATTTCGATGAGAAATTTCGTGTAATATAAATGTGCAGTCCACTATTGTAGCGTTTAAGGTAACAACGCGGCAACGGTAGAAGGAATGGAGTTTAAAGAACAAGATACTTAAAGAGCTAAATAATAATATAACTGTAGTGCTCCGTGTCACCCTTGTCATAAAGGGTACGTTAATTGGCTCGTTACCACACCAGTGCGTCAGCAAACGTCCGTTCTCGCCCGTGGCTAATACGTGACTGTTTACGTCACTCCCGTGTGCTCGAGACAACGTCATGTTTAACAGATTATATATAGATCGCATACACTACATCCCTTCCTTATTATAAATTTAATAATCGAGAACATAGTCCACATTAAGATAGCAAACGAGCTCGCAGCACCACCCATCCATTTGTTAATTAAATTAATTTTTTTTTTTTTTTTTTACTTTTTTTTTTTTTCCAAAGTTCACTAACATTGCAATTGGAGAATTAAATATTTCAATCTTACTTACATATGAAATGCATACTTCTATGTATTTTCATTCTAAGATGAGTTACCTTCTGGTACTGTATACGTAACCATAATTATTTGTCTAATTAACACCAAATGTACGCTTTCAAACGTAAGATTTAGAAAAATAAGCAAAATTTGTTTGTGAACGCCGTGCCCGCCGCGAGCACGTTCACTCCTGAAGATGATCATCACAAGAGACCGAAACCAGTCGGACCATTCTCGACTCAAACCACACGTGAGTAAGCCGGTAACTTCAACCATGAATATAGACACTCACGAATCGTTCAGTAATAAAATTTGTTTCATTTACAACTGACGTTGGGCTTATACCGGCTGATAGCGTGTACGCAATGGTCTCGCTTATCTTTTTCGCTCTAACATAATATGAGTATCTATGTTATTTTTCTTTCGCATTGCCAATCTATTAAGTATTATAAACCTATGAAGGACACCAGTTGATCAGATCGTTAGTAACAGTCCAGCCAGCAACCGTCAGCAAGTCGCTTCATGTCAGACATAAACACGACACGCGCCGCGTTTGATGCGTTGGTGGCGTATTTGTAATATAATGAGTATTGTTTTTTGGATTAGTCATCAACGGATATCATATACTATATAGTCGCAATTGCAGTCAGTAGGAAGTACTAGGTTTCTAGTTGTGTTTTCACAAAGCCTAAGATTGTATTCGATCTTGTAAACTGGCATGTTACACCATCCGGATGTTGATACTATATATTCAAGCATGTTTTTAAAATGTCCATACATGCATATGAGACTCCGACACCCATAGCACAGGTCAGTACCCAGTTTAGGGTCCATGATTTTTATTTATTTTTTATTTAATAAAGTATCGCTCTAAAAATCCATATGTAGATCTCGTAGATTTATGAAACAACTAGAAATAAATGAGCTAGGTACCTATCTCACGACGAGTAAGTACATTCCTTACTACTACATCCATCCTTCAAAAGTGTTGGATACTCGGCGTGCCGTTTTCTATCACCATTACAATGGCCCTATCCCAATACATAAGTCACAAAAAGGTATTGAGTAAAGAAAAATATCAGTATAAAATAGACATTAATTGATACGGACATAGGCCTTTCCCAAAATGCAGGCCTCCAAAGCAATGCCTACGGAATGTGTATTAGAATTTATAATAAGATATCCGAACCTATACAAAACTTGTTGATTTTTTTTTTTTTTTGACAGCATAATCTAAGTGACCCATTAATTTACCTACTATGACATTTGCATACCACAAAGTGGTAAGAGTGAGGGACTACCTTTAATTGTAGCATCAAATTGTGCTACTTAAAATATGGAACGTACTTACAGCAAAGCAGCGTAGTTTCCGACACGTAGCATAGGTACCGACAACCTTACCCTTCGACGGCTGAGCAACCATACCCTTCGTTGGCCGCGTTTGGCTTTTTATAGGCACGGTCGGGTAGTTGACCGCTTAGTGAGGGTCGATCGTGCACCGTCCTCGGCTGCACCTTGGACTTTTTCAGGATGTAACTTTTCTTTAGTAGGTAGGCATTATCCAATCATTTGTAACCACTGGCTGTTGCAGCTGTCACCGTAGCACCGCGACCGCCTAGCGCACCTGTAACACGACGCATCAAATGCGCCCGTCCGACGATGCATCTTGTGCAGACACGGGTATTCCCATTACAAGTGCTATATCCGATCTAGGCTTAAGAGTACGTACGCGGCGCCAGCATGGTATGCTCTGGCGGCGCCACGCAACGCAAGCGTCTCCAGGCCCAGCCTCGCCCTGCGAGAAATCACAGGAGCGGGGCGCTACGTCCGGAACGCGGTGATAGCGCGCGACAGCAGGCTGGACGTGTTATGTATAACCGCGCCGACAATGGGCCACATCCTCACCTAAGAGGGACAGCGCCGCTGCACGCGCGCAACCCTGAAGGCCGACCGCTACATAGAGAGCTGTTGGACCTTCTTCCCTCCGACCATCTAGGGGGAATTCGCGACATACGGCTAGTCGCGTGCGCGACGTACGACTGGCTCTCACGCTCAACAGCGGGGAAGTCACCAACGGGGTTTACCCCTGGAGCAATTTCCCGGATAGAGGGGATCTCCCCTTATTCCGAATTCCCTCAGCGCAGGAGTGCCTACAGCGCCGCGCAAGAGGAGGAAAGGTGACAGACCTGTCTGGTATTCCCACTACGAATCCTGTGCAAAAGGGAAATAACCTGGTGACCATCATCTTTTCCATTGCTTAAATCTTAAAGCAACTGTAGCGTTGTCTCCTTCGAAATTCAGCTTTTCCGGAGCTGGCAATAAGTTTGTAATTTTCGTGGTAGGTAGATATGGGGCGACCTAGAACTGAAGTAAATCTTGGTAACTACAAGTTTACAGTATATTATTAATTCATCCCCACATCTACATACAGTCAACTAGTATCATAATGCATTTACTGCCTGATACGCAATCACGTACGATTAACAATTTCATGTAGGTTCGCACTACCTAAACACATGATCACATACGATTTACAATTTCATGTAGGTTCGCACTACCTGAACACACGATCACGTACGATTTTCAATTTCATGTAGGTTCGCACTACCTAAACACACGATCACGTACGATTTTCAATTTCATGTAGGTTCGCACTACCTAAACACACGATCACGTACGATTTTCAATTTCATGTAGGTTCGCACTACCTAAACACACGATCACGTACGATTTTCAATTTCATGTAGGTTCGCACTACCTAAACACACGATCACGTACGATTTTCAATTTCATGTAGGTTCGCACTACCTAAACACACGATCACGCACGATTTACAATTTCATGTAGGTTCGTACTACCAGTTACACACGATCACGCACGATTCACAATTTCATGTAGGTTCGTACTACCAGTTACACACGATCACGCACGATTCACAATTTCATGTAGGTTCGTACTACCAGTTACACACGATCACGCACGATTTATAGGTTCGTACTACCTAACACACGATCACGCACGATTTACAATTTCATGTAGGTTCGTACTACCAGTTACACACGATCACGCACGATTCACAATTTCATGTAGGTTCGTACTACCAGTTACACACGATCACGCACGATTCACAATTTCATGTAGGTTCGTACTACCAGTTACACACGATCACGCACGATTCACAATTTCATGTAGGTTCGTACTACCAGTTACACACGATCACGCACGATTCACAATTTCATGTAGGTTCGTACTACCAGTTACACACGATCACGCACGATTTATAGGTTCGTACTACCTAACACACGATCACGCACGATTTACAATTTCATGTAGGTTCGTACTACCAGTTACACACGATCACGCACGATTCACAATTTCATGTAGGTTCGTACTACCAGTTACACACGATCACGCACGATTCACAATTTCATGTAGGTTCGTACTACCAGTTACACACGATCACGCACGATTCACAATTTCATGTAGGTTCGTACTACCAGTTACACACGATCACGCACGATTCACAATTTCATGTAGGTTCGTACTACCAGTTACACACGATCACGCACGATTTATAGGTTCGTACTACCTAACACACGATCACGCACGATTTACAATTTCATGTAGGTTCGTACTACCAGTTACACACGATCACGCACGATTTACAATTTCATGTAGGTTCGTACTACCAGTTACACACGATCACGCACGATTCACAATTTCATGTAGGTTCGTACTACCAGTTACACACGATCACGCACGATTTATAGGTTCGTACTACCTAACACACGATCACGCACGATTTACAATTTCATGTAGGTTCGTACTACCAGTTACACACGATCACGCACGATTTATAGGTTCGTACTACCTAACATATTCTTGCTATCTGCGAAAACTATTGATGATAGAATAAAAATTAAATAATGTACTACGACTTTGCAGACACCTCATTATTTACAAAAGTGTCGCGATACCATATATCCAACTACTGTAGTTATGCCACTATAACAACTTTTTTACATTTTAAAAGTTGATATAATTTGCTCAATATAATCAAACCACATTATTCATACCTCTGTATCAGTCTTTATCGCATTAAATGATATTTTATTAAAGACCGTTTCAATACCTGTAAAATACAAATTTTTAAAATCGGAAATTCCATTCAAAACATACCAATAACGAATTTAAAATGTCCGTCTAAGGAAAATAATGCATTTATAAAATAAAGCGGTGTGGGTGGCCCCGCGCAGCGTAGTCTCAGATATATTACTTAAAGGATGAATAGAATTGATGAATTGCTTCATATAAGCAACAAATGTTTGCAGTCGAATTAATTAATAGAAACATAGGATATGTAGGTACCCTTCATCTCGATGATCCCCGAAGAGTATCTGTATCCATGTTACATGTCACACATGTCCACAATACAGATTAAAATCTTTTCGTTTTACACCCATATGAGCAATTCTTCAGGTAGGCAATCCATTTCACACAGTACAGATTAAAATCTATACGTTTTATCCCTTTAAGAACAATCCTTCAGGTAGGTGTAAGTACCTGGTTATGAGTTTATGATACAATTTATTTATTTATGATTTTGTTATCACTGAAATAAGAGCCTATATCATCTTGTCTACTTGAAACTTATATAATAATAATATAACTTAATATAATATGCCTTGGCCAAAGGCAACGAGTTTTTTGTAGTAACTTACATAAAAAATGCTGTAAATTCAATCTATTTATAAAGCGTATTTTTTATTATGTATTGGAATGAAATACAACACAGGTAATACAACAAAGAGCCTACCTACTCTTTTTGAAATTCATAGGTATTTGTGAAATTTAAATTTTTATTATAACTAGGTAAATATAAATAAAATTTTATTTTTGAAATTAAAAGTATTTGTGAAATTTGTGTAACGAAAATTGTAATTATTGTGCTTGTATTATTTTTCATGGAAATAAAGGGCTATTTTATTTTTTATTTTTATAATATAACTAGCTAACCCCGCGAACTTTGTTCCGCGCAGGAAATAAATGAGTAGGTATATTTTTGATTTTATTTTTATTAGCATAGTACATAATATAAATAAAACAAATTAATTATTTTAATGATTCTTTATTGACCATTTATTTATATATTGATCACCACTTTGTAGTCCTCATTTGTCATGCGCTCCAAAGCACTCTTGAACAACCTGACCAACGCATGAAGTTCATGAAGTATTTGCTGCAGATCTTGTTTAATTGCTCTTTTCATTGCTGAATCTCTTGACGTCGATCATGTTGCCCATGCAGTATAATTGTAAAAAAATATTTTGTGCATCTTCGAGAAGTTGTAATGTTCCGATTCAATGGTAAATCTGTCTGTCCTTGTATCTACAAAATCAAAAGCAAAGTCAGTATTACTGATTTATAAATATTTTTTTTATAATTTGCATACATAACATAGTAATAATTATAGTATGTTAATGTTCCTACTTTATTCTTTGTAAGTACAAAAATTAAATAAATTAATACATACCTTTAATGTCGGATTAAATCCTCGTTCTTCCATAATGACTACCCCAAATCAGGTCATTTGGAAACAACTATTATATTTTCGAATATTTGCTAGAAAATGTCGTGATTCTGGTGTTCCAAAAAACAATGAATGTAATGGTTCAGGTGGCGGACAGTAATCAGTTCTGAAATCGTATTGAAACGCTGCTCGATTCAAATCAGTACTTGATAAATTTCTTCTTGTTCTTCTAAAGTTATCTAGTTCTTGATCTCTGAGCTTTGATCCACGATTTCGCATTGCCAACCTAGCCGTTTCAGTGGCTGCCTCGTTTTGCTCTTGTGATTGAGAAGCACGAAGTCGCCATACTAACGCGGCGCTCTTCACGTGCCCTTTGATTCGCAATGTTTCGAATCCTAGGTGGATTACGGATTATTTTGTCGGAAAAGAATTGATTGTCTTGGTCGCATGGTATTGTTAATGATAGTATTGACACAATAAGCTAATAGATATTCGAAACAAACATTTAAAATGTACTCTGTAAAACAAACACATCAACTGGTCGACTTCAAAAATTTCAAATTGTCAAAGTATCAACTGTCACTAAAAAATAAAATAAAATGGAACGATGTAAAAAGTATCCTATAGCAGTCCCCCGGTTCTAAGGTACCTCCCGACAAATTTTCAGCCAAATCGGTTCGGCCATTCTTGAGTTATAAATGGTGTAACTAACACGACTTTCTTTTATATATATAGATATGCATGTTCTCTGTGTAAGTTGTGCTTCCTTGTAAGTGACATTTTCACTCTGGCACACAACACCATTTAATGTTATTCGTATAATAATCTGTGAAATGTTGTTGGGATGCCTTAACTCTAATAAATAAATAAATACAAGAAATCAACCTATCTAGGTCAATACTTAGTACCGTTAGGTATGGCTTATTAAATTACCAGCTTTAGTTGTAATTCATTAAAATTATTGATTACTAAAGTCATAGCCTCGAATAAATAATAGCATAACTAGTGTTGCCGCTGTTGTTCCGGTATAATATTACTCAAAACAATATAAAACCACCACACAGTTTACGGTAAGTAGTTGTAATGTATTGGAAAACAATGGCGGTTACATACATGTTACGTACGGACAATTCGATTGGTCGCGTAGCGGTCCCACGAACAAGACATTCCGTGCCTAACATTGGACGGGTCTCTCACCACTCTAGATTTAGTTTAGTAATAAGTTAAAATGTAATTTTCTATTGAAGAAAATTAAATAGTTTATAGAACTCAACGTCTCGACCACCTAATTTCACCCTGCCGCCGATATGTAACTTACATACCTACACGATACATAATTCTAAGTGTTCACTGAGTGCGATGCGTTATAGTGAAGAGTAGGACGCGAATCATACATGAGTTTGTAAGAGTAGCCTATTTTTTTTTTTTGTAATGAGCGCGCACAATGTCCCACCTCAAATGAGGCGAAGTGTATATTGTTCGTCGCGATACATTTGAAGTACTGACTAGAACAACTAGGAATTCGAACTCAATTTTATGAATAATAAAAACTGTAATAAATTGTTTACAATAATCTGCCGCGATACCTGCCTACCGCATAGCAATGCCGCGACACGATGATTAGGTAATCGGGATCCTTATGGACAGAGGTATGTATATTTATTTTATGTTGATCCATCAGTAATTTAACAATCAATCATAAAGTAATAAACATCCAATGCATAAAGTTCTTAGACCATCCAATTTTATTTATGTACCTACATACTTATTCAACCTTCCTCTCTTCGTACTTCGAAAAAATATTTTTAATATTTTTAATTTACCACTAACCTTTTATTCTCGTCGCCATATGTAGTGCTCCGTGTCACCCTTGTCATAAAGGGTACGTTAATTGGCTCGTTACCACACCAGTGCGTCAGCAAACGTCCGTTCTCGCCCGTGGCTAATACGTGACTGTTTACGTCACTCCCGTGTGCTCGAGACAACGTCATGTTTAACAGATTATATATAGATCGCATACACTACAATAACTAAAACATAAAACGAGGTAACCCAAGCCAACCGCAAGCCGCGAATGAATGGTTTCACGAACTCGTATTTATTTCGACAAACAATAAAGTTATTTCCTCCTTTTTTACAGTATAATACCGCTCGCCACGGTACAGAGTACCATTTCTGCCGTGTAATAATTGTTTTTAAAGGAATTGTGGTCCGATTGGAAAGGTGTGGTTTCCGGTTACACTTCTTTAGAGGCGACCATCTTAGTCCTCAATGGTAGCAAAACATCTGTGACTGTCTTGGAACGAGACTCTTACTAACAATTACAAATTGCTTGTACTATTATTCTGTGCTATTACTAACACCAACTAACAGGACTAACTATCACTAACAGTCCCCAGTCCTCATACCCACTAACGAACTGACCAACTAATTTCTAATTAACTCTCAGCTAACTGGACTTACTATCCCAATACCTATTTGAATCTTCTTCAAAGTTACAGTTGTCATGGGAGGCAGCGTCTCGGTGGTGCTGCAAGCTCGTTTGCTATCTTGTATCCATAAAAAATGTACTCGGATCTATAATCCATATACCTACTGAAAGCTTACATAAATACTGCTTACATATATACTTTTAATGAACATTATAATGCCCGTAAAAAGAAAATGTAAGGATTGTAAGAACCAACGACTTAGCTATTCAGGTCAAGTTGTACATTTGGCCTTCCAGTTCCTCTGGGCGTCACTTTATTTGCTTGTTTGGCTTGTTGAAAAAGTACGTCTATATCCGAAAGATGATTGTATTTTATAAATTCCACAGCGCTAAGTCTCCCCAGTGCCGTAATGAAACACTCCCAACAAAAAACTCTAACAATGTTTCTCTGAAAATATCTTGATATTAAATTCTGCATACCCATATCTGCCGTATAAAATGAATTGTTTTTTCAAGTGTTGTATTCTCAAGAAGAAGATTATTATGGTCCGCACTCTCGTATTATGCAAATGTATAAGTAAACTGATTTAAATTTGGTTAATAGATGGTGTAATTCTTCAACAAGCTGAGGGTTCTTATTTTGCATTAGAAGTATTAACTTAAGTTTGACCGCGAAAAAACTGTTATCAAGTTAAGAATTAGTCTCAGCGCCATCTGTTGACAGTGTACTAGACAACTTTCCAACGAACGTGCAAAGCATCGCAAGTGATGATCTAGGTTATCTTCTACCCATTTACCAAGTAGTATTTGCGTGATTGAGTAACAAACACCCAAACGTCTAAACATTTTGGGATATTTGGATGTCAACAATCTGAATTGGAGCAGCGTGGAGGAGTATGATCTAGACCAGGGTTGTTGCTGATGTAGTTTTTTTCAATATCAGCTGATGCTGATGCTGATTTTTTAAATTAATATCAGCTGATGCTGATGCTGATGCTGATTTTATTGAAACATGAAATTGAAACTATGAAGTTGTTGGTAAAAGTGATAACTTTATTAAGGTAAAGTCACCTAATTCCGCGGGGTTCCAAAAGTGGCACCATATTCCGAGGTATTTACAAAATCCGTGTTTTCGGCCAAATTAAAAGTTCATTTTGCTTGCAACTAACATTATTCAATAAATAATTTATCTCTTCATATTTGTATATGCAAAAAATTGCTTTAGTATGAGAACATTTTAAAATAAACGATAAGTTTTTCGCAAGCAGCCGACTCGATTGCTTGCTTCATACATTCTGGACCTGACGCACGTGAATTATACGATTTTCTAAATAGTGTTTTACATTGTAGTTTTACACTGTGCGAGTGTTTGTTTTGGTTGAAATATTTGAAGGGATATATTTTGTATTGAAAATACTTATCATTTGAGTATTTTATTTACTAATTGAGGAGAAAATGAGATTTTAAAATACCGCGGCATTAGATTCCAAATATTTTAGGTAGTTCCTAATTACCGAGGCATACCACGGAAAATGATTTCATAGATGTCACATATTTTTCAAATTTTGAAAGCAGTTTTATGATTACGTTCTTAAGATTTTAGATCTGATCTAATGCAATCAATTTTGAGTTGATTTATTTAATATGAAAAAATGTACATATTACTTTTTAGTACTCGGAATTAGAAAACTTGATTTAGTACCTAATTAAAAAGCTATTCCGATGTATTTAAGTCGGAATAAGGTTATATGAAACCCTAAGTCCGCGGTATCGGTATACGTTAAATAGAGAGTGTTCAGTATTTTACACAGCTTATTAGGAAACATATTATGTAAGGTTTTAGTAACTTAAATAATCTTATGTGATAATTATTGTTGGTAATTTCTATGTTGATTTTGATATTTTTTATATTACGTTCTTATAAGTTAAGTGATTTTATTTACAATTAAAAACCGTGACCATTTCATTAATCATCACAATAGTAGGGGAGCCCAAGAGGGGATTTTGCGGGATACTCAAGCGCGTAAGTTTAATATACAGTGGGATACCTTGTACCCGGTTAAGTACCTCCACCAAATATGAGCCCCATATATAAATGGGGCCGTCAAGGATAAAGGATCAGAATAAGAAAAAAATAAAATTTGTCATTTTTCTGATGACAAATTTTATTTTTTTCTTATTCTGATCTGATTTATATATGGGGCTCATATTTGGTGGAGGTACTTAACCGGGTACAAGGTATCCCACTGTATATTAAACTTACGCGCTTGAGTATCCCGCAAAATCCCCTCTTGGGCTCCCCTACTACAAAGAACAGACTGAAATAAATCGATTTTAAAGGTAGATTGACTTTTGAACATCATTCTCACCCACCTTTTCCTTTGTATTTTGTACACTCGGAATTAGGACCCAAATGCCTCGGAATTAGAATTTTTACCTCGGAATTAGGCGCTTCGCACTTTTTCTCGTTTTTATTTAATTTTACATTTTTAATCAACTTTTATTGTGAAACAGTGAACATATTTCAGAAATAAGATAACTAATACTTTGGATAAAACTATTAATTACAACAGAAAGGAAATATAAATGCATAATATTTTATGTTCTTTCTAGTTATCGTGAAAATACCGCGGAATTAGGTGACTTTACCTTAGGCATTTTAAATAAAAGGGAAATTATATTAATACTGTGAAAAAATGCGTTAAAATGAGTCAAATTTGTGTACGTTTACTAATTCGAACGAACAAGTGAAGTTCGCTCGAAGAACGACTGACAATTTTACGACCTTTAATTGGTCAAAAACCCACTCCGTCATAGCTAAGCCCCGCCTTCAACGGTCATGTCACGACTGGAATATCAGCAATAAAATCAGCATCGATTAATGCGGATGCTGATGCTGATGCTGATGTTGAAATCAATGCTGATAATCAGCTGATGCTGATGCTGATGCTGATATTCGCAACAACCCTGATCTAGACCTCCCTCAGAAGTGACTATGGGGGAAACCCGTTCCCAACAGCGGAACGGCTGTGTGTTATAGCTGTGCTTGTCTTATATTTTCTTCTTCCTACCATCCTTTAAACAATGTTGGCTTGATGCCAATGAGACCAAGGCTGCCATTTCGAGTAACTTCCAGATACAGAGATGGATCGAATTTATAGTACCATTCGTACTAAGTACTAAGGGACGTACTTAATTAATTTGAATGAAAAAACCGCGCCAATTCCTACCCCGTAATATAATAAGTTTTGGAAATGATTACTGTGTATCTATGGTAGTATACTATGTAAGTGAATTTAAGTAACTCTTCACACTACAAGCACAATAAATGAAATAACATACATGGTTGATTCTACGATAAGAGGTAACTTGTGCGGCAATCAGTTTAAAACAGTTTTTTTATTCTATATGTGGCTATTTTTTACAATGAATCACATCATCGTAATGTACTTTATTAGGTAACGTTAAGATTTAATGCCTAATTAAAACACATTTTTCTGAAATTCCTTACAAAGGCTCAAAAAGTCTCTACCCTGGCCTGTCCCCTTGCCACTTTTTATATGACTTTCAGACAATACATATATTTTTTGTATCAGATGCTTAGCTAAAATAAAGTTTAATGGGAATTAGAATAGTTATTCTTAAGAATTATCAAATAAAAAATAAAATAAATTTGTTTATTTCAAATTATTTTTAGCATTAACTTTTGTCCCGCTATTTTTGTGTATCTCCCCTGCCAAATTTCATTCCACTAATACTATGATAAATTAAAAGATGGTAATATTGGAAATAGTGCTCAAGGACATATAACAGCGTATAGGTAGTAATACTAATCGCGTAAGCCGTTTGAGTGCCTTCATTTTTTAATTGTTTCGACGCGACCGTGCGGTGTACTGGTTTCGCGAGGTGAATTCGTCTCTCCCCTGGTAAGTCATAAAACATAAACTATTAATTGAATTTATTTTGCATTTATTACTGTAATTTACTAATACTGTGATAATTAAAGTGAGATAAATAATTAACCCAAAAAATAATTCAGTCAGTTAAAACAATTGAATTTGTCATGAAAACGTCTCTACCCTGGCGTATTTCCCCTGTCAAGATAACTGTCCAGGGGAGAGACTTACTGACCAGGGGAGATAATATTCCATTACATGTTTATACAAACGCAGATATAGACAACTTTTATCGACGTCAGTATTAAATGATTATTATAAATGAAAATTGTTACTGTAAAAAAAATTAAAGGAGGTTCTTAGTCCATATTGTTATTATAATATAGTCATTTTTACAGATTAAGCCACCACGAAAAAAGTTAACATGTGAACGAGAAGCAGAGAGACATTATCAAAAGATTAAATATAATCCAGAAAAGTATGAATTTCAAAAGCAAAAAGAAAAGGAAAACTATTTAAAAAGAGGAAAGGAACCATTAAAACTTTTGAATAAATGACTTCTAGAGCATCGTAAGGCAAAAAAGATATGAAAAAATTGATTAATGATTAATATGATAGTCTGATTATATGTTAAGAACAATGTTTATTAAAACTAGATTTTATTGATATTATGAATTATGTTATTGTGTCAAAATCTAGCCCCTGGTGAAATAAGTGATCTTGTTGTCTCTCCCCTGCCCGATGTATTTACCCTGGCCTTCGAAAAAGTAATAAAAGTTGTATAAAGTGACTTGATTATATTTTAAGAACAATGTTTAATAAAAGTAGATTTTAGTGATATTATGAATTATGTTATTGTGTCAAAATCTAGTCCCTGGTGAAATAAGTAATCTTGTTGTCTCTCCCCTGCCCGATGTATTTACCCTGGCCTTCGAAAAAGTATTAAAATTTGTATAAAGTGACTTGCCCTTACGTGAAAAGGTAAATATACAGGACGAAAATGATAATTATATAGGTTTCATGAAAAAAATCCAACATTTCTCCTTGGCCGCATGCCCATAGTACTTGAAACCTCTTATCGTAGAATCACCCACATATACTTTTCCTATCATTCCTTAGCCCACAAGTGTCTTACTAAAATGACCAGCAAACGGGCATACTGTCAGTGTGCCCGTTTGCTATTCTTCTTACGTAAAATCAAGTACCAAATTCATCCAAATGTTTTATCTTGTTAAAAAATTTTCATAGCTGTGGACGGCAGCGGATAGTTGGTGCGCACTGCATGTTAATTTGCTATCCGTAAAAAATACCGGTACTAATTGCCTGCCTCACAGAAAGCAAAGTAGTGAAAAGCTTAAAATGCCAATTTTCACGCAAGCGATTTGAATAGCCGCTAGAGAATCTGAATAGACGTTGTTTTGCAGTTCTGATTTTAAATAGATTTTCGATCGATTTAGAGTTCGCCTAGAGCAGTACCACCGTCACCAAAAGTACCAAGTACCAGTTCTGCCTTGTAGGGTAGTAAGAATTTAAGTCATTTTTTTAGGAATTGCGCTCCGGTTGGAATGGTGTGGTTGCCGCTTACTTTTTCTAATGACAACCATCGTAGTCCTTAAGTCTGACACAGATTTGTGATGGGCGACATGGATTATGTAGGTTTATAAAGTTTTTAAAAGAGCGGCCAACATAAACTTACATATAAGTCTGAACTGTTGTTAGTGAAAATATAGGTACGCGCGGTGCTCCGGCATGTAATTGTACGACTAAGGCCCGATTTCACCAACACTGAACTTACACTAGGGTAGCTATCTCAGTGTAACTGTACTCTGTCGATTTATTCGATGGATAACTCCAATTTCGTTTCACCACGGTAATCTAGAGATATCTTAATCTCGCATACTTACTCTATGCCGTTGAACGAATGAATTGAATGTATGTGTAATGTACCCAAGTAAAATAGACAGTTTGGCTCATACTTGCACAATAGCGCTGTGTATTATTTTATTTGTTCGGATAATAGGTTAACTTGACAGTGAGTGATCTAGTGATGAGTAGGACACGAAATAAAAATGAGTTTGTAAGAGTAGCCTCTTTTTTGTATTGAGCCGCTACAATGTCCCACTTCAAATGAGGCGAGGCGTTCGTCGCGCGCGATACATTTGTACTACGATGTCCCATTTCAAACGAGGCGAGGCGTTCGTCGCGCGCGATACATTTGTACTACAATGTCGCACTTCAAATGAGACGAGGAGTTCGTCGCGCGCGATACATTTGAAGTAACTAGAATGACTTGGTACTTGTATTGTCCTACCTTACAATGTGTGACTGACGTAATAATTATTATTTATTTTAAACGTCATTGTGTGTGTTGAACGTACCGCGACAACAAATTTGAAGTAGTACGTAATAAAATTTTGAGCCGCTCTTACATTTCTACGTCATGTCCGGGACAAATGAAGTGCCTCTTGTATGTCCTACTCAACACTAGAGTGATCCCGTGCGCGGCTTTTTAGAATCTAGACAGACAGTATAAATAAATAAAGTTTGGTTTTGTTGTGTTTAGGAACTTTTGAACTAGTTTTATTCCGTTATTATATAAAATTGTTTTATACAAATCGTTGATTATAAACAATGGCAAATGAAAAGCGAAAGCGATCTGTTAAATGGCATCATAAAAGTCATTGCTGGTTGATCTCGTTACTGAGCATTTTCATGTGATAGAAATTATAAGGACGGATGGAGTATCAATGAAGCAAAAGCTTGGAGAATGGATAACAATTTCAAGCAAATATAATTCGCAGACAATACTTTCTCATCGTGCTGCCGATAATTTGAAAGCCCAGTGGGAAAACTTATAGAAAACTACAAAAAAAGAAGCATCTTTTAGAATGATGCAATTAATTCAAACAGGTATTTTTCTTTGTTTCCTTATAATTTTTACAACCTTTTATATATTCCTGTAATCATATTATATTAAAAAAATATATCATAAAAATTAAAAGTTGTGATGAAATTAAAACAATGTGATTTTTTCAGGTGGCGGACCTCCAAGGTCAGTGATTGAAGACCCACCACAACAGAAAATACTCTGCCTTATAACGCCATGTTCTGTGGGCTTGCTTAATCCTTAGAACAGTATTAAAAAGAGTGGTGTTATATGTTTTTACAGTCACAGATACAGTTGCTGGCCCTGAGGTACAAAATAAATATTCAACTGATTCTTGCCCCTTCTGCTGTACATGTCATTGAAGATTGTTTATTGGTACATACCAATATCTACATAGATAATAAATAATTTGTTGGTTAAATTTACACTTTTCAGCAAGTATCAATAGATATTTGTCCACCTAATATTGTATGTTTGCTTTTAGAATGAAAACATAGTTCCAGTTGTGTTGGTTCCAACATAATAGTTGGAGCAAATCATCTTTTAACTGTAGTACCTACATCCTAAAATAATGTTATTATGGTTGGAAAAATAGACAAAAACATTTATCTTGTTTCAGGATTGGGGTGTTTACACTCCCAAAAATTTAAAAATGCCCATTTCCAAGCTGTTACAATGTAGTACAGAAGGAAAAAGGCCTACTGCAGGAGAACGGCTTGAATGTATGTCCAAAAGACGGCCACAGCTCTCTACTTCTTCACTAGAAAAGTTAAATGAAATAAAAGGGAACGCTCTCACAACTCAAATGGAGCATGCAGCTAAAGAAAGAAGAAGCTAAGAATTATTTGACATTCAAATGGATATTCAGAGCGAAATTTTGAAACAGGAATAAATTAAAACCAGATTATTACTTTTGGAGTTTATTTATAGCGAATTAAAAAAAATATTCATAATTAATTCAGTTGTTTTATTACAATAAGCTTCAAAAATAGTCATTAATGATAGCATCTTGCGTTACGCTGGGCCTTATTCCTGGTATGTTTATTTCCTGGTATGTTGCTGGAAACCGTAGTCCTTGTGCAGAGATGCTATTGCTGTACTGACTTGGTGGATAATTTGGTGTGATGTTGGTGCACTCATTCCGCCATACTCACCAATGCTCATTTGGGTGTTGTTTGTTGCATAGAACCTTAATGTAGCCAATAATTGGTTGACAGGTGATATTGACCTATTTCTGAAACAATACCAACAAGGGGTAAAATTAGGCTGATATTTATTAGATATTGGGAACTAATATTTATAAGAAATGGGACATACATACATAATACATGTGTGTGTGATTTACACAGCAAGAAAGCAAGTTCTTAAAATACTTAAATATGTGATAAATAACTAATAATTTAGAACACTCACCTGTCTGTTGGATACTCCAAATGATGCTCGATTTTTGCCAGTAAATTCAATGCTGCCTGCCTTCTTTGATAGACGAAATCTTAACACGAAATCGTGGTCGTCATAGTCTTCAAAATAATTAGCCCTTTCTTTAAATCACCGTGGGCGAGGAAATAAATAATCATTGCTTTCTTACAATAATACATTCAAACGACGCGCCATTTTTAAGGTTATATCCTTGAAGAATATATACATATATATATAAATTGGTCAATCTGAAAAACCACAATACTACTAATCTACGAGTAGCTGCTTACTCGGCCGAAATCGGCAGTGTATGATTTTACTCTAGTGTAGAGATTTTATCCCTAGGTTAAATGTTGGTGAAACGTAAAATGGGCTAACTCGCGAGTAAATAACAACTTATTCCGGGCATAAGATTTACACGACGTTGGTGAAATCGGCCCTTAGTAGTTTTGCAAAGCGCGCTATACCGTAGGTAAACAGTAGGAACCCTTTACCCACTCGGTTATCCCGCCAGCGCCAGCGAATATTGCGTATATCTGTATAGGCCTTAACAAGTAATGTAGGTAGGTTTATCAATAGTCTATCATAGGTCAGGTTTTCAAACTTGCTCGTACAATAATAGACTGGTGCTACATTTGCATGACCAACCCGATCAACCAACTGCCCACATTCTTATCTAGCAGCTCTCACAAAGATATGTTATATACATACTCGTATTATTGTCAATTATTTTTATTAAAATTAAAACATCGTCCTTGTTATTTTATCAACAGAATATAGGATGCATTATTTATAATGTTGCCCGCGTTATTAACTGTTTTAAATAGTCGATTCTATATATATATAAAAAATCGAGAAGCAGATTATATTTTGAATGGCTTCGTATAACCTATAACCGTACTCACCAAACCATTCTGCGGTTCCTCGCGATATTTTTCAAACAGCACCATTACTTTCGTCTAGCTTCGACTATAAATTGCTTACAGTCACAATAATATATTTTGTTTACGTGCTCAGCTGATATTTCATATTGAATAATAGTAATACTTTGCTTTACAATAGTTACTTTTACCAATTGGTAGTATAATGAATCTATCGTGTTGTTTGAAGTAATAATTGTTTCTGATTGGAATTATGCGTGTGCCATCTATGTACCTCCTATTAGCTGTAACCCATAAATGTCCCACTGAGCACGGGTCTCCCCCACAGACAAGTCTGCGGGAGGTCTAGAGCATACTCCACCACGTTGCTCCAATGCGCATTGGTGGAGGGATTAGCAGCCAAACCAGTGTCGAGTGTCCTTGAGCCACCCGAAGGTCTTCGACAAGGCTTAACGACTGTATTCACCATTGAAAACAACCGGGACCGCACGAAGAAGCACGGTAACGCCCATGAAATTTTGCCTAGACCGTATAAATCTCAGAGATTTAAAGGGCATGTAATGTATTTCCTTTAGTAATATAGTCCATGGTATTACTATATTAACGAATAGGTACACGATGACCTGTGCGCCACACCTTTATAAATTAAGAAATTAGAAGATCTGACAATCTCATGCAAGAAATACGCCGCAGTTTCATGTTACGAATAATCTATTTTACCGTTTCTTATGGCTGTTGCGACCTAAGGTCGCACCTTGGGTCTCGGTGATATTGCCCTGGCGAACTTTGTGTAAGTTCAACTGGTAACTACCAACTGAAACAAAAATATAAACAGTCCAGATATTATACAGACAAGTTTTGAGGATTTTTTAAAATGAAACCCTGAACATTGAAATTTTGAAATTGAAATTAAACACAATTGATACACAATAGAAAACACAATTCAAAAATTAAAATTAAAATCATAGAACAGAAACGAAGCCCATATTGAAGCTCACATTATATAACATAAGTAAGGTTAACTGCTAACTGCTGGTACATTGTGCTTACCTATAGCAATACAGTAACGAACTCCTTCTCTAACGAAGTCCTTATTTCTACTCACATCTGCGAATAACATGCAGGCAATGCAATTTGGAAGCTGTCAGAAAAGTTAACAATATTTGAGTCTGTGAATTAGGTACATAACGAACACTTAGTTGAGCAATTTTTATATTATTATGTCGTTGCCAATGTTACTTATTTAACAATAAATTCATGAGTATGAAAATCAACCTTTATCGTTGTATAAAATACAGTTAGGCAATCACTATTGCTAATCTCTTTGGAAAAAACCCTCGTGTTATCATGATAGAACTTCACGTACAGGTAAGTTCGTTTAATCATTAATTATAGGTAGTTTATTTTTTGACTTAAAGGGGGTCAGTTAACCCCACAGTGTACCTAGGTGTACTTCCTGCTAAAGTTATCGTCTCATTTGCCAATAAAAAGTTACACTTAGAGTTGATCTTGAGTGGTAAATCTCTCCCAGAATTAGGTAGGTAAATAATAATATCATCACAAGAATTCTAATTCTTCACGTGATTGCAGACTCTACATTATTATTTCCAAGAAACTATCCCGATAAACTTCAATAAACTCTTTGTTAAAATCAATTTCGTGGTTAAATACAGCCAAGATACTATGCAAGCAAGCATTTAATAATGTTTTTTTATATTGAAAGAGTATATATAAGAAAAATCACCTTTTTTTTTCTACCAGTAAAATGTCGATAGAAGAACTAACAGGAATACATTTTTTACTAACTAAAGACAACTTTGTGTAATACTCGTAGGTACCGAAAGTAATAATCTAGTCTGCAAATATTTGGACCTGAGAACAATTTACTAAAGCCTAAAATTAATATAATGTCAAGAAATTAAAAGCCTTCAATTTCCAATGTTATCGAAAATTGAAATTTAAAACCAAAAATTCAAACCAAACACCAAAAATGATGACTGCAGAAATGACTATCTTCGGATCGATTTCAAAATGTATAAGCTAGGGATTATAAAGTACGAGTATTGAATGGCATACGTACACTGTATTGATTATGTGCATGTCGTGTCGTGCAATGACGTCACAAAACTGTTAGTGGACACAGTATATTGGTAGTGGCAGTAGATGTGCGAAGTATGGCGGCGAAGAGTCGTCACTGCTCTCCTGAACTGTGCGCTGATGAAGAAACTTAAGATCGCTGTGAGGAAGTGGCGGAGAATGCGCCTCTTCCGCAAGCGGGACGGTGAGTATCTATCGTCGGTCTCTTTACTCGTGCGGTATAAACGAACAGAGTGAGTAAGATGTATAGTTTTATATTCTAGCATTTCCTTATTTTAGAAGCCTAGGTTTAAAATGCACCAAAATGTATACTTATTTCTAATCTGAACAAAGACAAAGAAAGGCTGGGGTGTATATCATCTGAGAATAAATTCAGCTCTTTTAGTCGTAAGTAGTTTGACGTCACGCGGGAATGCAAGGCATTTCCATTATGCAGTTAGACACGATTGATAGATTAAACCTAATATGCATACGGCATCAATTTAGCAGTGAAGCATTTGCATTTCTGACAAGCTCGAAATGCATTAAGACTGGTCTTTTGGTCTTACTGCAATCAAGTTTAAAATGCCCCCATATATAGTGGCTTGAAAGTTTCCAAAAAAAACCCAGCGTCTGTAAGTAATGTATTTAATCGTTTGTGTTTATAAGTTGACGAAATTGAAAACCAAGCAATGCGAAGCATTGGAGGCTTTGTAAGGACTACTCCCATTCCCCCCTCGGATTACATTACATTGCAATTCGATTTATTTTAATTCCTTTTTTGTAAGTTTTATTTTTTTCTTAAGTCTGTGATTTCTCCAACCAAAGCGGCCATGTTCGCGTATGCCATTAAGCCCTTTTTTCTCATAATTGATTAATTTAAAAAAAAACACTATAAAAAAATATTTATCTCTTTTATTTCCACTTATCTGTCGAACAGCGGTAACTGTTACAGTTATTAAAAAAGGGATATAATTCAATAAATCTAGTGTACAGTTACGAATACTATTCACTTAATAATAAGTAAACAATTTGAATCATCTATTAATTATATTATTATAATTAACATTTATTTATTTTTTGATTTTCGTCTATTGTGGATAAGTGCATTTATTGTAAATGTCTATATTATGTTTCAACTCATTTTTTTTTTTTTATTTCCATCTATTATGAACGATTCTTGGAGAAGATTGGCACCGCTATGAGGTAAACTGTTTTGTATAAAGGAGTTTGTTTTTAAGTCCGTTTTTTTTGTGTTCAACGAAAGAGTGCAGTGCGAAATGGTATTCAAACCATTTTAAGATTTGTTTAGAGTTCTCTGCTAGTTAAGGTTAACTATTATAGGACTTACCATCATGAAGTTATCACTGAATTTTGCAATTAAAAAAAAACAATAAGCAATCGATGAGAGCTTTAATTGTGACAAAAAAAATAATTGTAGATGTATGATAACCATAATTCAAATCAAAGTTTGTAAATAATCCAATGTTAATAATAAATAATAATAATAATAATATCTTTTATTTCAGGCAAACTAAAGACAGAACGAAAGACTAAAACTTAAAGACATACATAATAATATACAATAGCCCCGGGTACTTTATTTAAATCTACTACAAAATCTACTGCCAATCCTTCAACGGCAACACAAGTTTATAACCATTTCTATAGCTACAATAGATCTCTTTAGGTCGGAGTGGCTTATGGGCATTATGGCTCCCTTCCTACAAACAAATATAACCATTTCCCGATGTCCCCAGACGCATCAGTGACCCGGCAGACCTCGATCGACCCAGCGCCTTCCACATCGGGCACCCCAGCACACAATGCCCGCTCGCCACCTCCTGAACTGCTGCAGTTGGTAAGTTTTTAAAAGCTTTTATTTAACTTCACTCGTATGTATGTCCTGGAATCTTGCAATCAATATTTCACTCACTTCCACTGAAGCTATCGAGCTGAAATTCTGCACACATATTTGGTTCCCATGACAATGCACGAAAATAAAAATAAAAAGTTGTAAAAGTTTAAAAAAAAACAAAAAATACAGTATAATTATTTCATATTTAAAGATATAACCAGCTGTTGTCCGCGACTTCGCCCGCGTTAAGAATAGCTTATGGCACTCGGTGATTACGTAGTAGTGATCTACCTAACCATTCATGGCAGTACGAGAAATCCATTCATCAATCAGACATTGCTTTTCATAGCTCCCAGGCGACATCAAATTAGCATATAACTAAACCTTCCTCATGAGTCATAATATAACATAACATCACGCCTTAATTTCCCCGAAGGGGTAGACAGAATTATGTTTAGGTCCCATGTAAAAAATGGACATGTGCACAAGTCCTGACTCCGAGAATTTTATTTCAAGTTATAAAAACGAAAAAATGGTGAACCTAAGACTTATAGCTTAACAGTCGCGTTTGCGATCACTAGACCAATGAATCACTCTGTGTATTGTTGAAAACCGCATCCGTTGTGTAGTTTTTGAGTTGATCGCGTACAGAAAGACAGACAGACAGACTAGGCGGGGACTAAAATATATAAATAGGAAACTAGCTTGCAGCTCTACCCATCAAGTAGGATTCAAAGTCGTTGCAACCCTTGATGACTAATGACGCTTATTTTAGAACAACCGTACACCACAAGGTACACCGTATATACCACAACACTATACCGTATACCACAAGAAAATAAATTAATATAAATATTTAATTTCTTTATAACTTTTAATGCCTCTGGTATTTGAACCTAGACCCTCTGGTGCATCCAGCCACAGAACTATACCGCTGTTTTATGTTACGCGTCGCTCTGACGAATAAAAGATGGGGCTTATTTCGCCTTACGAATGAAACGCCTGAATATTTAACATTGTTATAGCTCGGCTGTTTCATGAGGCACTAGAGGTACTCATAATAGGGTTGTACATAACTTTCTTGAGCACTTCTGTGCTATGAAGTGCTTTATAATATCACGGTTGTTGTCGCAAGATAACAGACGTAAGCCATGTCGGATGCCTTCGGGCAACCTAAAAACAACCACTTACCCCACTGTTAATTCGTGGTGCATTACGCTCCAGACCAGATTAAAATACTGTGTTATCGTGTTCGGTTAATTGATCCGTTGCCCCAACGCCAATTCATCTGTATTTAACCAAGGACACAGTACAATTACGAGCATAATACCTAGCCTTTTAAGCTACGCGTTACGCTGACGTATATCTATATATATATATAAAGGAGAAAGTGACTGACTGACTGACTGACATATCAACGCAGGGCCTAAACTATAAGTTAACGCAGGGCCTTACTATAAAACGGGGGTGCAAAGTTAGTATGAAACTTTGCCGTTTTTGAAGTCAAGTGGGCAACCCGAACGCGGGCAGACGTCGTTAATGGGTCTAATTCTACGCGAGCGAAGCTGCGGGCGTCCACTAGTCTAATATAATCAAACTAGTGGACGCCCGCAGCTTCGCTCGCGTAGAATTAGACCCATTAACGACGTTAATAGCGTTCGGGTTGCCCACTTGACTTCAAAAACGGCAAAGTTTCATACTAACTTTGCACCCCCGTTTTACCCCCTTAGGGGATGAATTTTCAAATATCCTTTCTTAGTGCTCCCCTTCGTTATAAAAGGAACCCCTGTGCAAAATTTCAAGTTTCTAACCCTTATAGTTTAGGCCCTGCGTTGATATGTCAGTCAGTCAGTCAGCTTCTCCTTTTATATATATAGAAGATAATATGGACAATTGACGCAGCCCTATACGAATATTATTAGATTGGAATTGTGGGTAACAAATGCTGTGTTAACGTGGGATCGCTTTACAGTAGTCCATTATTGGAGTAAGCTTATAATGGAAGCATTGGAAGGCTTGCTTAATGAAGTTTGAGTTCTCAGCGTTATTATAATGTTAGCATAAAAATTAGCCCTTGTTGGTAATAATAGTCCGTGTTGTTACTAATAAAATGACCAATGGAAGCCGTGGTTTGAATCCCGTCGGGACTGATATTGATTTCACAGATAGTTTTTTTTTATGGATAAAAGATAGCAAACGAGCTTGCAGCACCACCCATCCGCTGCCGCCCATGACAACTGTGACTGACTTTGAACAGGACTCAATTAGGGACTGGGATGGTTAGTCCAATTAGTTGAGAGAGTTAATTAGAACATTAGTTGGTCAGTTCGTTAGTAGGTGTAAGGACTGGGGACTGTTAGTGATAGTTAGTCCTGTTAGTTGGTGTTAGTAATAGTCCAGTTAGTACTTGTTAGTAGGAGTCTCGTTCTAAGTCAGTCACAGATGTGTTGCTACCCTTGACGACTAAGATGGTCGCCTCTAAAGTAGTGTAACCGGAAACCACACCTTTCCAACCGGACCATAATTGCTTTAAAAACAATTATTACACGGCAGAAATGGTACTAGGTACCGTGGCGGGCGGTGGTACTGCCCCGGGCGAACTCTATATGGAACCAATTAGCTTTCATACAAAACCTATTTGGTTCCCTATAGGCTCTACCACCTCTCCACTCTAGTTATTTGCCCTCGGATCATGGGTGATATTATAATAACTAACGTAGGGCTGTGAGTGTGTTAGCATTGATTTATTTATAATTATTCATTTTCCAGGAGCCGGATGAAGGACAGAGGTTAAGAGAACAACAGCTGAGGCAGCATGCGTTCTTCCAGCTTAGAATCCACCTGAGGAGAGGCCAGAACCTTATGGCCATGGATAAGAACGGTATACACACACCATACATGTCAACGACGCTGCACGACACACTATACGCTGGGATATCGGCAATACAAAAAAAAAAAGATTAAAAGTTTAGGTCACAAATGCCAAATTATCGTTGAAACGATTTATTAATTCAAACTTAATTTATTTCGTATTGATTTCCCGTGGCCTTAAGAAAAGATCAGTCATTGGTATTATCACGGGCTATTTCTAAGTGGAACTACCGGTATATTCTACCGTTCTACCGCGTAAAATTCGGTAGCTATTTCTAAGGACATAAAATTTCCAGTGGTACTTGAACTATTTATATAACTGAGTTACATTTTAAAAGCTTTTATTTAACTTCACTCGTATGTATCCATTATTAATGTACCTATGTAAGTAAGTCCTGGAATCTAGCAATCAATATTTCACCCACTTCCACTGAAGCTATCGAGCTGAAATGTGGCACACATATTTGGTTCCGATGACAATGCATGAAAATAAAAAAAAAAGTTTTAAAAAGCTTTTTTAAAAAAAAATTATAACGGTATAGTTATTATTAATATTAACAACGAAAAATGTATCAATTCATAAATAATTAAAATAATCCGTGACTCTACCAATGTTTCCTGATCAGTCGTATCAAAGGCAATTAATGACTTTTGCTGGCTTAAATTTCAAACCAAAATGTATCGATAGGTGCTGGTTGATTAAAAAGCTTTTGACGATATCACAGCGAACATTCCTACCGCTACATCGCCACCACCAAAAACAAGCTGACGCTGGCACAATAGAAAAATGTAATAATCAAAACCGCTTAACAAATAGTTGCTTGCACATTCGATTTTTGAACCTACAAACAAAATTATACCGCCGCGCCTCTTTGAAAGGTATTATTCAAAATTAAGCAGTGTTCCAATTTCGGGTTTCATTTAAATATTGATGAAGTTTTCCACTGAGAAGACGAGCGGCTTAGAAATCTCGGTAACGTACTTGCCAACCCCTTAATTTATTCAGGAACCTACCATTTTATCTATAGAAAAAATAAAAGAGAAAAATCTTTTTATGTTATGTTTAAGTATACCTATGCTGAGAATAAAATGAATATAAATTACTTCCCACCTAGCATAACGAAAACTAATTTAGTTTCTGAAAAAAATTTGTTGCTTATGTAAAGTATTCAGCAGAGATTTCCAAGTACTAATCACAATGTTCTACTTGTTATTGCTTCATGGATTTGAAAGGTTTGACCTTATCTAGGTGAAGATGGGTGCCTCCCACAGATAAGAAAATGTCAATGAAACTCCATGGTAGTAATTGCTCTATTTACAGATTTATTACGTGAAGTCCATTACCGTAACATGCTCACATTATATGATATTAAATGTATTAGTTAATCAATTTTACTGTCATCACAGCACATGCATTTGCATGTTGGATGCCATTATGGCTGAGTGGGTGCCGATGAAAATGAATGAGGGGTAATTAGTGTGCAAGCCTTTATTTTAGTTTATATTCATATATTCAGTTGATGCCAAAATGCTTTATAAAGGCACAAAATATAAATAATTATCTATGTGTAGGTATTTACGTAGTAGGTACTAAATATTTCAACTAACTTAAAACATACATCGCATCACACCAATGCAGCAAAAACACACCACTCACTCAAAACAACAAATGTATAATTATTATTCTTTCGCATGTTTATTACTTTGATTGCAAGTATTTAGAACTTTTGCTTTAAGAATTTTGAGTTATCGATTTAATTTTTAGTTTTAATTCACTAAGGAGCACTAAACTTCACCGCACACCTGGTTCAAATCAGATATAAATGCAAAAAGTTACTCGTAAATTCATTGGCACGTAACTTAATATTAACTACTTACTACTCTATTATTTAAATAATATTACTTGTGTCTTTGCTCTAAACGTATCTGAATACTACTACTCGGTACTTAATCCGAAACTAGCATTTTCAATGTTGTACTTTTATAATTCAAAATATTCCGTATTTCAAAGAAAATAAACTTGATTTAAATTCCTATTATTTAAAATACCGAGTTACCTACCCTCAAAATAAAATTATCTATGTTGATTTTGATCCCGTATAAACTAAATTGACAATTAACAAAAATAGTTATGTTCTAAAATAGTTGACAGCTCCTTGGTCAAATAGGTTTTATTTCGTTATCTTGAGTTCGCTTCTTTTCTAATTGTACACTCTGTGGGGTCGAAAACCAGGCTTGTTGTCAGGCACCAGTGACCCGTACGTGAAGTTCAAGGCTGGTGGTCGACTGCTTCACAAGTCGCGGATTGTGTACAGAGACCTGAATCCGGTTTGGGACGAGTGCTTCACCGTGCCGATTGAAGACCCTTTCATCCCGGTGCAGCTTAAGGTGAGTTGGTTAGCTTAGCTTTGACTAACTAATTTAAGTTACAAGGTTATTGAACCACATACAAATGGTACAGGCGAGCTTAATGCATTATCTACCAGCCTACCATTGGGCTAACAAGATAATCAAGAAAAGTTGGTAATAAAAAATTATACTGATCGATGTGTATAAACTTTTGTACAGCAGTGTACCGTGTTTTTTACTTCAAAAGTGCAAGATCCGTGAAATTACGCTCTAAATTATCCTTTCAAACTCTGAACCTTACCAACTAATTTAGTTTTCTAAGTTGTTACATAAGGACAGACGAGAGTTTTCGTTACCTACTCGAGACCTTAATTTTTGTTTTTTAATTTCGCGGTTACATTCCACTAATCTGTATTGAAGCATCATGTTGAAGTGCGCTTTAGGCCATCTTTAACGTTCTGCTGATAGAAATGACAGTTGGCATCTAAACCCATAATTACAACAAGACTTGACCAAGAGACATTGAATATGTGAACAAAAAAGTCAGTGAAAACGGGTACGTTACGGCCTGCCCACAGTCTCTGGCGGTGCGGCGCGCGGTACGTCGAGAGGCGCGGCGGGCGGCGCGATTTGCGGTGGTATGCCACAGCTACACTAGGTGCGACCGCGGCGGCGTCAGCGGGGGACGTATTTAGAGAACGGCTAAACTATTAAAATGCCTCTATCAAAAGTGGCTCGGTATTGCCTTGAAACAAGTGCGTTCTTAGCTCAAGATATCATCAGTTCTTAGCTCAGTCAAGAATAGGACCCATTTTCCTTTAGGCGAATTTACCACTATTTATTATGAATATAGGAACTATCCCGATAGTATTTTTGAATATACGAGCGCAAGCATAGAAACTTTTCATTATATAATCGCCCACATACTCGAAGACTTGGAAGAATCCATTATCTTAGGAGGCTCAACGCGCGATAAAACCAAAATTATTTGTTTCGGTCGCGCGATGCTGAATGCGTCCACCGCTGCCGTTTGTTTCTGCATTTGTTTCTCTCGCAAACCGCGCAGCCCGTCGCCGCCGCTGCCGCGCGACTCACACCGCGCCGCAAATCGCGCCGCAGGTCGCTTCGCCGGTAGCTGTGGCATACTTCATAGATTGTCTACTATTTGTTTTCGCCGCTCACCGCTTGCCGCGCCTCACGCCGCGCCGCAATCCGCGCCGCTCTGGGCTGTGGCCCGGCGGTTAGAATTGGAACTGTGAATGTGAACGGTCTTATTCCGAGTTATATTTTTTTCCTTTTATTAGCACTTTCGTTGAGTTTACTGCTGACTGTAATATTAAGATGTCTCTGGCAGCCCCCACAAGGTCAAGGGACTTACGAACTTCGGAGTAATATAGAGCTCTGAATACTAGGAAGGCCCAACTTCGTATAACTCGTCAGTTGAGGCGGCAATTTAACTTGGTTTGATGGAGACCATTCCTGGAATGTTAGACAGTTTGAAATCTTATTAACAAAGTTTGAAACTTTAAATTAAGAAGCCTGTGAAGGAATCTTTTTATTATCCAGGTCTTCGACTACGACTGGGGTCTTCAGGATGACTTCATGGGGTCCTGTCAGCTGGATCTCACGGCCCTGGAGCTGGGAAGGCCTCAAGACCTGGTGCTATGCCTCCGGGACCCCAACAAGCCAAGCCTGGATATGGGGGAGATAGTCCTCAATCTCACGCTATGGCCTAAGACGCAGGAAGATAAGGATCAGGTTGGTAGAACACATATTAATATCATTATTTACCATGGAAAAATTATGAGTATTCTCATTTCAAATTTTATAATTTGATAAAGGTAGATTGAGTGGAGCTGGAGATTTGCGCCATACGTTTTTGATCACTAATATTAAGTACAAAAACGCTTTATTGTGGAAGTTTTGTTTAATTCAAGATTTAATTCTCGATTTAATAACCTTCAAAAAGGTACGTAAGTATTATAATATTATTAAATATATTCCTTTAGAATATTTAATTGTAGAAGTGAACCCGCGAACGCGTTTCAAGGTTTCCCACTCGTTAAAAAAAAAGTAGATTCAATTGGTAAATAAATAAATCATAAATTGATATAAAATTGTCTAACTACTAAAATGTTCATACGCCAATGGAATAGTTTTGACGACGTTCTGGTAAGATCCATCGATATTCCACCCCATTCGTATCTAAGTCGAACAAGACGATAAATACGTGAACAGAATACCAATTGCTATTAGTAGGCACTGAGTTAGATAGGTACCTACTCGTAATCATTCATGTTAGCTTATACTTCTCTGTTTTCAGCTGGGTTATTTATTACAAAGTCTTCTATCTACTACTTGTATCTATTACTATTTTATATTAACGTACTCGTATTTAAAGAATGTTACATCATTCTGAAGCATGCAGAGTTAAGTAACGTCGGGCGCGGTCGGATTGTGGATGGGTGACCTAGTGGCAAAATTGGCAAAAATGGCAAAATTTCTTGGGCGCTACCGTGCTTCGGTGGGCACGTTAAGCCATCGGTCACGACTGTTTTCAATGGTGAAAACAATCGTTAAGCCTTGTCGAAAACCTTCGGGTGGCTTGAAAACATTCGACACTGGGTTGACCACTAACCCCTCTACCAATCCGCATTGGAGTAGCATGGTGGAGTATGCTCTAGACGCAGATTTGCTTGTGGAGACCCGTGCCCAGCAGTGGGACGTCCATACACCATTCCAACCGGACCCTAATTACGCTTTTCAAATTCAAATTCAAATTCAAATAATTTATTTCGCTATGAGGTGATTACACACGCTTAACGAAAGTCTAGGTAACTACACACTACTTATAGAGAAGAGATATAATGCTATTCTAAACTAATTAATATAAAGCAAAGGATGAGCTATTGATCCTTGAAAATCCTTTTAGAAAAGCAATTAGTACATCGTCGCGCCCGATGGTGCTCGATCCTTTATAAACGATCGGTGCGAGCCTTTGGACTATGGGTTAATAAATTCAAACCACATCAGGTGATGTGGTTAGATGCTTCTCGCAGACGGCACTAATTGGAGTTAGACGATTTAATTATCCGAAAATTATAGTCCAGAAAAATTATATTTATTCATTTATTCATTTATTCATTTATTCATTTATTCATTTATTCATTTATCAATCAGTTTCAAATTATAGTAAACATTACAGATTTCACTCCAAATCGTTTATCTACCAAACTGAACATACGAGTATCTTTCGGCCGTTCTGCGAAATACAGCAGGTGAAGAAAAATTTTGTTTTGACCTTTTCTGTAAGCGTCGGCTTATGACCTCAAACGATTAGACAGGGGTGAGCTCGGGGCAGCAATTCGCGCTAATGTGAGGTGCGGCAACCCTAACCCCAGGCGGTTAGATGTAGAATCACTAAACAACTATTTTAACGATACTCTGTAGTTTTTATGAAAAAGGGATTTATTATTTTTTAGCAAACGAATATGTGGCTATAGCAATGATAGTAATATGAGAAGAAGCTCTCCCGTTTAAGAATAATTCATTTAGCGAATAAGTTTTTTAATAATTCTTAGAAGTAAAAGAATGGCCTTTTAGTAGGTACTCGTAGGTAGGTGAGTTTGCGAGTAAATCTAACGTCAACCAACCCACTAACCCATTATTTAGGCTTTTAATTATTTTTTTGTCTGGGCATTTATTGATAAACACTTGAAACAGGATTGTCTCAAGCTAAGGAAGATTTAATAAATAAATAAATTCCATTGTAATACCACACAGAAATAAACTACTATGAGCCGCATTCGTGCCCGATAAATGATTTACTAATATATTAGTTAACTTTATTGTTACCATTTCCTGTTAACATATTTATCCAGAATTTTCTTCAAAGGTAAAGGCCAATAGAGCCATTCAATATACTTCAAAGGCCTTGGGATGCAACTTTATTAACATAATAGAGTAGGTATTCAACTATTCACGGACCGTTCCGTTCGTTGATTTGGAATTATAGAGCAGGGAAACCTCATTTCTTTCCACTATGGCAATATTTAAAATAGCTTTTTCAACTGTGTCTCATAGTAGTTCTAACCTCAAATTTTAATATTGTAATGCCTTTAGAGAGTTCATGCGAACACGAATGAACAAATTGTAACACCTTATACTGTAGCATAATAATAAATAAATAAATAAATAAATAAACGATAAATGAGGAGTCCACCTCACAAGCCATCGATTGGCACTTTAAAAAGTTAGCTTTAATAATAATGGTTTAATTTTTACCCCAGTATGAATTACGCCTTTACTTTGCAGTTGCACTGATGAGTCAATATTTTCTTAACGCGAATAGACTATTACTTCACATGTTATTTTTCCACGTTATCTCTAACTCTCAGGCATGCAGTTATTTTTTCTTCGCTTTCATATTAATTAGCTAATTAAAATTATGCGTAGAGTTATTGGTAGTGTATTAAGTTAGTTATATTAATAACCTCTGCACTGTAACCATTTACATAATGTAATACACAAATGTAGAAATTACGTAATAAAAAAATTAAATTCACCGTAACGTCATTTTGTATAACGTCATAAAAACATTGTATAAAGGATGATAAAATGAATCATTGGAGCTGAACCTGTCCAACAGCATAGTGGAAATAATAACTTAACATTGTACCAATGAAAGGGTTGGGAAGATCCCGAAGATAGCAACGGAAGAAACCAAGATCATACCTACCTGTAGCTACCTTCGATTAAAATTGTTTCTGACAAATATTTGTGCCGAAAAGTGTTTACACCGATATTGTACTCGTACGTTTGTTGTACATCGCTTAATGAAATCTTTACAACTTGGCGTCTTTCCAAAGCGCTTCATTCGTTTTATGTCACTATTATATTACTCGGTTTATTGTTACACGTATTTTTCACGTAAACGGAAGTATCAGAGATAATCAAAACTTTTTACTAAACTGCTAGGTAAACGTTGTAAGAACGTACACGGATCGGTTATAAAATTATGCACAATGTTAGAACAGAAAGTTTATAAATACAAAAACTTAACTGGTGAAATGTGTAACTTTGCTTGTGGGTGTAACTTTGCTTACACTTTCGGGGAAATACACTGTTCGCAGAGTAGTTAGGCAACATTCGAACGCGAGTCTTTAAACCTTACCTATTTAATATCTTAAAACTAAAATGGTCACCTCATAACCTACACTACCTACACTAGTTGTATAATTAAAACGTTTAAAACAATTTGAATAACATAGGTAAGTTACTTTTCGTATCTAGGTATGATTAGGTATATTTAGTAAATGTAATTATACTATTTAGGTTTCTGTTCCTATCTTCCCATCAAACTTTAACGTAATAACGTTATAGTTTGGTTTATTTATTATATACTAGTGGACGCCCGCAGCTTCGCTCGCGTAGAATTAGGCCCATTAACGACGTCTACCCGTCTAACGACTTCAAAAACGGCAAAGTTTCATACTAACTTTGCACCCCCGTTTTACCCCCTTAGGGGGTGAATTTTCAAAAATCCTTTCTTAGTGCTCCCCTACGTTATAAAAGGAACCCCTGTGGAAAATTTCAAGTTTCTAGCCCTTATAGTTTAGGCCCTGCGTTGATATGTCAGTCAGTCAGTCAGTCAGTCAGTCAGTTAGTCACCTTCTCCTTTTATATATATAGATTAGTATATGTATAGTATATATATATATTATATACTAGCTGACCCGGCAAACGTTGTTTTGCCATATAAATATTTTTTACTGAATATTTTGGGAGAACTTCATGTAAGTGTGTGGACTACAACTACCCCTACCAATACCCCTACCACTACCCCTACCACTACTACAACCACTACCCCTACCACTACCCCTACCACTACCACTACGACTACCATTACTTATAATCGAAAACGTTCAATAAAAGTAGGAAATTATTAAAAATAAAAATCGCGATGGAAAAATAGGGGTTGATCGTAGAGGGTTGAAAATTCAGGGTTGTATGTATTTTCTAATGCTGTATCATAAAAAAAAAATTATCTAAAAATTTAAAAAAAAAAATTGGGGTGGACTACCCTTAACATTTAGGGGGATGAAAAATAGATGTTAGTCGATTCTCAGACCTACTGAATACGCATATAAAATTCGGTAAAAATTGGTAAGGCCGTTTCGGAGGAGTACTGCAACAAACAACACATTGTGACATGGAAATTTTATATATTAGATTTATATCTATATCTTTATCTTATATCCATACTAATATTATAAATGCGAAAGTGTGTTTGTTTGTTTGTTTATTTGTTTGTCCGGCTTTCACGTCGCAACGAAGCTATTATGTATATGGTATTGTTTTTGTGTGTCGACATAGTGAGGAGGGTGGAGAGTGACGTAGGCTACTTTTTACCGCGGTAAAACATCCCCATGGGAAGATATCGATGTTTTGTTATTTGATAGATATTTAGTTCCGAATGTTATTAATAGATGGCGTTAGTAAAATTCATTTTCAAGTTCTGAATCACGTATATGATACACAAGTCATTGTTAATTCCCTTTGACCACGCGGGCGGAGCCCCGGGTAAAAGCTAGTCTATTATATTAGAGTATATATATTTATACTTATACTTATACTTGTACTTGTACTTGTACCTGTACTTGTACTTGTACTTGTACTTGTACTTGTCCTTGTCCTTGTACTTGTATTTGTCCTTGTCCTTGTCCTTGTCCTTGTCCTTGTACTTGTACTTGTACTTGTACTTGTCCTTGTCCTTGTCCTTGTCCTTGTCCTTGTCCTTGTCCTTGTCCTTGTCCTTGTCCTTGTACTTGTACTTGTACTTGTACTTGTACTTGTCCTTGTCCTTGTACTTGTACTTGTACTTGTACTTGTACTTGTAATTGTCCTTGTCCTTGTACTTGTACTTGTACTTGTACTTGTCCTTGTCCTTGTCCTTGTCCTTGTCCTTGTACTTGTACTTGTACTTGTACTTGTACTTGTACTTGTACTTGTACTTGTCCTTGTCCTTGTACTTGTACTTGTACTTGTACTTGTACTTCTACTTATACTTATACATACTTATATTTATTTTTATATTTATATCTAGTGGACGTCCGCAGCTTCGCTCGCGTTACACATTCACTAACTTCAAAAACGGCAAAGCTTCATACTAACTTTGCACCCCCGTTTTACCCCCTTAGGGGATGAATTTTCAAATTTTTCTCGCCGTAAAAACCATCCTTGAACTTCAACGAACATTTTAAAAAAAGAATTGGCCAAATTGGTCCAGGCGTTGTTGAGTTATGCGCTTACCAACACATTTTGCGATTCATTTTTATTATATAGATTAGTTGTTTAGTATAGTTATACTTAACGTTAGTTAGTTAACTTCTATCAGATCACCAGATCAGATCACCGCTTGTCATAATAATCACATTAGTCCTATAATTAGTGTGTGCGAGCATAGTGCATCTGATTTAATTTAATTAACCCAGTAACCGATGACGCTGTAAGTTAATGTAAATAACTATAATTAATGTCAAACAAAAAAACAAGACACAAGACATTTTTTATTATCTATCAAATTAAATTTAAAAAGTCGAAACTAACTTTATATTCTGGCAACCCTGTGCGACAAAAGAGTTAAATGAAATAAGTAAGAAAAACTAGAAGATAATAGCTTGACAGTTACACTGGCAAATGTACAAAACGTGCGAGTCCATTATTTTGTTCCTGGAGAGAGGGGTAAAGAAAAAAAATGTAGATAACAATGCATTTTTAAACGTTCATCATGAATTAAATAAGAAAAAAATTAGGTAGTAATTGAACATTTTTAAGCAAATAAAATATCATTTAATATTCATTCAGTTTCAGTAACCACAGTTAAGTAAATCTCTCTTTCCTACCAGTGTTCTTCGATTGGCAAGCAAACCAGGGAGTCATGTAACTACCGAAGTAGCCTAGTTCATTAACAATTAACATGATACACACTCATTAGATTAAGGTACCTACGCTACTTTTCCTCACTGCAAACAGAGTAGTTATTGCACAGAGAGTGTCAACTAATTTTATTATAAAATATCATTTTTATCTGTGTATCTAAAAAAAATCTGATGTAATTTCCATAGTTTCTTCCCGATTTATATTTAGAGACTGGGTGGGTATTATTAGTTATATGTATATTGGTATCTATGTCATAGTATACTGAGGGAAAATGCATTAATGTTTTAATTCACCACACCAAGAAAATCCTAGGTTTCTTTATCCTATTTAATTAATGAACCCACTAGCCATTCACTTATAGACTGTCTCTCTTCATGAGGAAGCCACGTGGAGCACAAAGTGCAAGTATTTTTATTGCGTCCATTATCCGGGAAGGCTTAATAACATTTTAAATAATAATAACTACATGACACAACCGGGATAAAGACAACTCCAAGCATAATATTGTCTGAAAATTTTAAACTGAAAACAAACGCATTATTACGGTTATTCATTAGCCTTTAGTAGTCCACTAATAGACATAGGCCTCCTTTTATGGCCAATTAACAAGCTTTTTATACCATCTGTATTTGCATTGTATGACAGATGTATTAATAGGTAGGAAGTCATATACCAAGGAATCTATATACCATCTATCGACTTGATATTTGGCAGAGGTGCCGGATTTATTTGCAAAGTATTGGCAGGCTAGGAAATGATATAAGATTTTATTTATGGATTTTAAATTGGAGCATTTAAATTTAAGCTTGTGATGAGTTTTCCATGGTAAAAAATTAGAGCTTACACCGTTAATACACCAAAAGAGTACAAAGTATAGACTCCCTTTTGATAAATTTAAATATGTACTTAATGTTTTTATTGTCGTGACATACCGTATATTAGGTAGCTTTGGCTGGTACGATTGAGGTTTCTGTCGTAAATTCATGGAATATTGGTGTAGTTATCACGAGTGAATATATTCAAATTATAGCATTTAAATCAGCTAGACTCGGTTAGACAGCAGCCATCATCATCACTACCCTTTCTTTGTCCCACTGTTGGGCACGGGTCTCCTCTCAGAACATAATAAGCGTCAATTCTCGATATTTGTACAGGTATTAATAGGCTATAAATAGATACTAGGTATATGGCCTAGCCATATTATTATACTTTTAATTTATATGTTTAAGTACTCTGTACACTGTTATTCTGTATTGCAAAACGCGAACTCGTTTTCGTTTTCACTCAAATCACTCAGTCATAAAATAACGGTCACGGTGAACGCACGTTCGTCAGTGCTTCGCGAATAACATAACCTCGGTGTGCGAAAAGAAAATAAATAAAACATTCGAGTGATAAAACACCGCATGTGTTCCGTGGATTCAATCGATGGCCGATGTTGTGTGTGTTATTCTTAAATCAAACACGTTCCTTCGATTGAAATTTAAATAGTTGTCGTTATAAATCAGGAATGCATTAAATCAAAACTTAGGTTACCTGCCAGTGTTTTCGTTTGTTTGGATCAATGCCCGAATCATGTAAAATATGCACTTGTTTAGTAGGTACCTACATTTAGGTACCTATTGATTTTTTTGTTACATTGCTACATAGTTGAGGATTTAGTCAAAAATGTCTCCGTACGCTCTCCCGTATCATACAGGGTCAATGCGATTCATGATTTCATGGCATAATACAGATAACATAGATGTTCATCCCTGAGCCTTGGTGCATTTTTCTTCAGTTTTTCGTCCATTCAGTACAGTGTCTTTGACCCGTTAATCTTCTTTCATTCATAGCTTGCTTGAGTCATTAATTTGTCTTTTGAAATGCTATTTTTTATTATTATTTTATTCATTCAATTATTAAATAACTATTATAATCATAATTAACATATTATGTGCAAAAAACTATAATATTTTACACCATTTATTTTGGCAATATAAATTTACGGTAACTCCCAGTCGTTCATTAGGCGCATAGCGAGCCGCATACGATGTTTGCTAAGTTTGCTTCAATCCGTGCCGGGAAATTTAAATTAGCTTAACTTTAGAACCAAAATGATACATTAGTAGATAATGTAGGAAAGGTACTTGACTTGAGGCGCGTGTGGAGAGTTTGATTTGTGAATATTTCCAATGTGAAGACGATGAACAGCGTGTGTGGAGAGTTTGATTTGTGAATATTTCCAATGTGAAGACGATGAACAGCGTGTGTCACGCGGGAAAAACGACCCGCGCCCGCACCGCTCTGTGTTAATTGCGGTTTAAGATAACGTCATTGGCACAAAAGGAATTTTGTGGACATACGTATACTATAATATTATTATGAAGCAATTATGTTTTCCCGTTGGTAACTTTAGTATCTACCAATTATTTATTGTAGGTATGTGCCTACTCGTATAGTACCTACCAACTTAGGTATAATTATGTACGTCCTGTCTTTGATACTGTAGTATAAATTGTTTAGCTGCAAATCCTCAGTTATTTGTGTTATTGTTGTTGCATTTAGTTGACAGCAGTCAATTCAAGCGGTCTAATAAATTTCAACACGGGATAGAGGACCCCTTTACAAATTACACTGGAGCATCAACTTAGTTGTGAACACTTATTAGTTGTAATTGTGTTTACTTAAATTAGCTATGTAGACTTTTCCCTAGCAGGCATGAAAAGACATGACACATACTTAAGTGACCACTCCTTTCTTTGACAACCGTATTTGGAAAGCATTGTGTTATTTATATTACTGATACTAGTGAAGAGCGATTATGTGGCTATTACACTTTGTTACGATTGTCATGGATCCGATGAATACAGTACTACACGAAGTTCATCGGAATTTCTGCTCGTCTGCTCATCCATGAATCGACTTACTTACGTTGGTACCCAACAATACTCAGAAAAATGTTGATTTCTTAGGATCTTAAGGCTTCTAAGGTTGCTTCTAACTGGATTATTTAGAAGACATGCTTCAGAATTCTGGAAGATTGAGAAATCTCGCGATTTTTCGTATTCTAGGGCTAACAATTTTTATTAATTGGTCATGCCCGTGAATGGTATCGTTTTACGACTTATTTGTACCGTCTTTTTATTTAAAAGTAGATATATCTTTGTATGTATTTAACAAAATAAGGTGGGTGGACCATGGAAGGCCACTCTAACGAATAAACAGTTATTCTTAGTTCATTACCTGGATAAATGAATGAAACAAGTTATTAATTAACACTTTGTTTTATTGTTTAACATATAAATTACTTTTTTTTATTCTAGATGTAGGTAATCACTATTTGTTAAACTTAACTTTTGTAAAGCTCTTCCAAACGGCCTTGCAAGAAACAGGGCTCCATGCAAGGCCAATATTATAAATCCGTTGTGCAACTTTAAACTAGAATTAAAATAATCAAAATATCCGCTTTTACTAAAAGTACATGAAAAGCTCTTTCATATGAACGAAAAATTAAATGCTTATCATATTTTAATCTTCTTTAAAAAACTCAACGAACATTGCTTGACCACCATCGTGTAACTAAGCATATATTAATAGAAATTATTAAAAAAATATAGTATAATGAGTTATTATATCGATAACAAATAAGTTGCCAATGCGTTTTACAGTGAAATTGTAATAATTTTAGAATCTCTATTCAGCCTTAGTTAAAAAGTTGAATAATCCTTATAAATAATGAAATTATATACATAAAACATTGTTTCAACATTCTCGGTACGTATTTATAACTGAAAACTAAGTGTTCATATTTTTATTATTTGTAAATGTTCCTAGCTAGTTAGTTCCTAGTAAACGTACCCTAGCAAGGCCAACCGTCAAATTTTTTGATTGGCCTTATATGGAACCACTGGCTTTCATAGGAACACAACCGATATTTTAACGGAAATGGAAGCAAAATTTTTTTTTTTTTCTTTAATAGTTTAATAAAACCTTATATAACAACTTAAAGTAAAAAGAATAGGATAATAATAGGTTACTCAAATAAAAACTTACCTTTTGCTGAGCGCGCGAATTACAATTTTAACGTCGACGATCGAAGTTTACGAAGCGAGGGCCCGTATTGACAAAATAGTGACGCGGGCGACTTGTCGCCGCGTCTGGGTCCTAAGTTCCATCAAAGCTTTGTATGAGTGTAAGGAATTTGTCATCAAATGACGATAACTATGACTTTTTTATAGATGGCCTTCAAAGGAGCATGGCCTTCCATGGTAAAGACTCCTTGACTTGAAATTTTTTCAAAACATCCATATGACATACTTACATTACATATTTCCATTAATTAGAGATTATATTATGATCCGGGAAACGATTTTAATCGCTTTAATAAAAGACTTGCAACCAGCCACAGTGAATATTGGAGAGTGGAGAGCTCAAATCTACCGTTTTACAAACATTGTCTCTGTCTAATAATAAGGCAGTATTTTAAGGATGTAAGATAGCAAACGAGCTTGCAGCATCACCCATCGGCTTCCGTCCATGACCACCGTGACTGACTTTGAACAAGGCAGTTTTGGAATATTGTAATGAATCCATCAACTAGGTATTTGATGGATTCATTACATGTTCCAATGATAGTGTAACGATAGTATAAATCACAAGAACAACGATAATGGCGCCAGGATATTGTTTACAGTGACTTTACGATCCATAAAATCCGATCCACATGCAGTATTTCTCGCCAACAACATCAAAGGCTGAATAAATGTTTACGTCTTGGTCATGTGATCCTTACGCGCAAATTATATTTGCACTACAGCTGGTAATTATAGGGTCATCGTGTACACTTCGATTATTCAACTTCACCTTAGCCTTCAATAGAATTTGAGAACAGACTAACTTGTACACATCGTTTAGTTTAGTAAGGTTAAAACCTACTATTTCAATAAATTGAGATCTCAGTGGTGGATTGAGAGGAACTGAGGCTATGGAGAACTATGACACCTGCCATTCAGTTCGATCTAAAGGGCGAGAGGTGGTGACCACTTACTTTAAGGGCTACCCAAACATGCCGACGCGCTGGACGGCAATTATCTAATCCTGGCGTAATTGTATCATTGTACTGAACACTGTGTAACTACGTAGGTACATGTTTTTCGTCTTCGATATATATATCAAGTGTAAAAAAAAAATATGTTATTGGCGCTCTGAAAGTGGCTCCTCAAATATTATAGAAATACCACATTTTGTTCAGATTCCTGTCAGAACGTAACGGGTTTTAATGACCATACATATTGATCATTTGCGAAAACTGAACTCTATGAAGGTAGTAGTGTAAATTTCCTGTTCATATTTCTGGACGCCATTCTGTTACAACAAACGTAAGAGCCATTTGGTAATTAGTTCATGTACGGTTAGTTCAATTGACTTCTATTCTTATCGCCATAGATCTGACACCACAGCCAAGGCCTGCACTTAGCGAATAAGCGTAAGCTAATTTACATAGGGTTTATCGCGAGTCATCGAAATACGTAATGCTAGTCACTAGATTACGTACGCTAGCAGAGCTGCTACTCATTAGTAAAAGTTCTAGAGAATAATGAAAATAAAGTTAATAGTAGATATAGTTTCAGGATTATACTAATGCATTAGGAAAGTGACAACCCTAACGTTCATGCCCTCCAAATCGAAGCAACAGTTTTAATTACGAAATATCTTATCTGCTAATACAAAATGGTATCAGATATATTTTAGTTCTATGAAAGCCTAGCGTTACACCATTTGTACCAGCTTTTGAGTCGAATATATTTCTATAAACCTTATTAAATCTATAAAACGTATTTGCATACTTTATTACTTACGAGTGCTTACCTTCATATCATAATTTTTACTGTAAGAAAAAACATGTTTTACCTTTTTTTTCCCAAATATAAAGCAATTTAAAGAAAATTGCTTTATATTTGGGAAAATGGCTGAAATTTTATAAATTGTTATTACCCTTATCATGTCACGTATAATTTAATTTTTGTAAGTAGGTGGATAGGTTAGGTACGTGCCCTTTAGTAAACTCACAAAGGTCTTTAGAAATAAATTTTATCATACCGACGCGAGCGACCCAAACCTGGGTACGCTTTCACGCACTTCAATACCACGAAAACATTTTCCAACTGAAAATACCTTTTCAACGATACCTATCCGAGATGTCAGAATGCCTGATGAATAGATATAATTAAAATGAATTTAACTAATGTTTCATTCAAATATATTATAAGGTAATAAGGCTGTTGTTACGAGTTACATAACTGGTGAAGAGTGGATTTATACACCTCTGTAGATTTTTTATACGGCTCTGCGCGCTCCAATACAACCTAGCTCAATGAACTGATTTTGTTTCTGTGGTATAAAAGTACCTTTGTGTCTTGGGTTTATTAATTTTAATTTAATTTATATACAGAATAAGGAATACTTTTGTAAACCCAGACAGTAACACAACTTAAGTCTCAAAGCGTTGAATCGTACACAAAATAACTACTGTAAAGCGTTAGTGTCTCATACTCGTAACATCGATATACATAATTATCAGCCTCTTTTATTTAATAAATTAATGTCTCACATTCAGAAAACATAATAATAATGACTTGAGGATACAAACCAAATACATATTCTACCATGTCTACATCTACACGTCATTCCAAGCTTGCTTTATTAGCATGCTTCATGTATCGTGTGGTCATAAGTCATCAATCTAGGAATAATAATTCATTTCTGGGGATTTTTTAATTACTTTATGAATTTGTTTCTTAGTATGGGCAGTAAAACTTTTATTCTTGTTAATGGAACTTAATTTTTCTTATATTCGATCGAATAATTTACATATATATTCCTGCAATTGGATAAAACGCGGTATATATACTCGTATATTGTTGTAAGTTACAAGTAAACTAATATTACAAAATATTTTAGGCTGACGAGTACTTACCTACGTACAAAATAATTTTTAGGCATAAATTATTGTCTTAGGTACTAAAATCATGTTTAGTGATGTTCAATTACTATAAATTGTTCCCTATATCGTTTACACAATACTCCGAAACTTATTCTATCTCTCACTGTTTTATTTCTCTCAACAGGGAAGTGTTTGTGTTATTTATAATGTGAGAAATCGATACATACTCGAGCGATTCTCGAAAATTCTAAGAGGCCAATGTTTATTTGCCACGGATACGTAGCACAAATGGCTTTACGTGTTACAAATTTTCGCAGTATTTGTACTTTGGCTTAGCTTATATAGATTTATGCTGATGAAAACAGATAAAAGCAAGATTTTTTTATAAGATAACATGTCTGACAAGGAAAATAAGATGGAGAGGTTTAAGAACCGCCTCATAAGACTTCAAGGGAAGATACAGGACCAAGTTGAAGACTTACAAGACCAACTGCAAAACAAGATTGAAAAGTCGAGAATATCAAAATTTGTGTCACATCTATCCGATGATAAAAGTTCTTTTGATGATTCTGTTGGTGAAAAGGAATTGACGGATTACGAGAAAACATCGTCAGAATCACCAGAACCGGTGCATAAAGATTTTATTGGAATTTCGAAGTCACTCAGTATTCCGTCTGTGGTGGTCGATGAACCGAATATACATAGAGATCCAAAGGATATTTGTATAGATTTTATAAAGGAGGAGAAGAATGGAGTGTTTTACAGGCGATGTGTCTCTACTTCCAATCTCGCTGTGCAAGATGATTCTAGCTTGCATAGTTCCAGCGATTCCTGCTACTCGTGTGCGTCTTCTAATGATGAAAGGTAATTTATTTAAATACTTCAAATTCAATGATTTTGCCCCTTTAATATTGTGTGTATATTTGCCAATATCTACATAATTTAACTCTTCCACTTAGATAAGATACCAATTGCTCTTTTAAACTGCTGAATTAAATTTGTTAGAAAGTATCTCTATCTCAAGAGAATTATTGTTTAATGCCCATGTTCCTTGTTATTGGAGCATGGCCGTTGCGTTTTTATTTTCACAATCACTCACACACTCACAATTCACTTTTGGAAAATGACAAACCTACTCTATTATGAATATAAATTAATATTAGAGAATATAAATTTTTTGTCAATGTCGTATATTTTATTATTATGGTCTTAATTCTATCATAACTTTGTTTATAGTAAGTTTCAACTTTCAACCATGTATATAGTAAGTTTAAAATAAAGAAAAACCTTACTTTAACAAAATTATATACCTAAACGTAATGAAATACTAATTTTGCACACAGAAACATGGAAATGAGGCCCAGAGCTGGTAGTCTACCGCCAGGAGCATCTCTTGACTTTCCATCCGCCTGTTCAGAGCTGATAGAGAAGATTGGAAACCATCTCAAATGTAAAGGCAGGATTCATAGGGTACTGAATAAACTTAAAAACAATATACCTAATATTGTGATTTGCACGTGGTGTTGTTCTGTATTAAATGTTTGTGAATAACTACTAACATGTGTGTTATTTGGTGTTCCTGCTTGGTTGTAGTAAATGCTTATAACAACTTTTTTAACTGAAAATTGAATACTGTTTCTACGGATGCTAAAAATAAGACGAAAAATGCTTTACACGTTCCGTTTAATACATTTGCAAGCAAAAATCTTTAATTTATCAGGTATATCAGCCCGGCATTTTGCGGGATATAAGCATGACTAGACAAAATCAGTTTTAAAACTAGTTAGATGGAAAGACTTACCAAGTGTTAGATGTGAAAGTAAATGACTTATTCGTGCAGGATTACTTATAATTCGGTTTTTTCCACCTACGAATATATATCTACATGCCGTATAGTAAGTTAAATGTGTAAAAAAGAAATTATATTCTATTCTAGTTAAATGTCTTTGGTTCTTCTTTTATGTCAATGCAGATTCAATCTGTGACTGTCTGTGTCTGTGTTTGTGTCTGTGACTTTTTTCCATCCTACCCAGACCTTAAACTTACTTGATGTCGATGATGCTACCTGTTGATTGATCTCGTAAATAATGATTTCGTCATCGTCTTTTTACAAACTAGAGCGAACTCTCAGGCTCAGGCAGTTTCGGAGGTTTATTCTTGTGTGGTGTATTGTTCGTCATTCTTTCACGTCTGCAGCAGTCAGTAAAAGAGTTCGGTGAAAGCCAATAATGATTAGAATTCGGCATCTCACTTATGACTCCCGGGTTCAAATCCCAGCGCTAGGTACCACTTTAATAAGTGCGTTTTCTATACTTATAATGAGGAAAGATTTGTTTGTAATGTTTTCACACAAAAACTACTGGACCGATTTCAAAAATTCTTTCACCATTAGAAAGCTGCATCTTCACTGTGTGACATAGGCTATATAATATTCTAGGTGTAAAAGCAACTATTGTTATGTCTAATTCCAAGCGAGCGAAGCTGCGTGAGTTCACTAGTAAGTAATAAATGTCACTAGCTGAAACAGTGAAGCGTAATAATTATTCTCCATAGTACAAACCAAGAATTAATCTACTTTGCAACAATCCGCGAACAAAATATTGCGGATTGTTGCAAAGTAGATTAATTCTTGGTTTGTAATAATGGAGTTCCGAAAAGTAACGCCTGATACAATTAATTATATTCTCCATAGTATTTTGGAAGGCATGTGAAGATTGCGAAACCGCTCTTTGCCTAACATCGTCTCATGGTGGGCCAATGGAAGAGTTGTAATGATGTTTTGGCAAGGCGCTATGGATTTTCGGAGCTAAAAGCTTACAGTGGTCGAAGCAAGTAATTCTAACTATACGTTATTGTTTCCAGTATTTGCTGAAGAATACAAGGCTGAGCGACGTCAACAAGCGACTGAAAGCCCAGATCTGGAGCTCCGTTGTCACCATAGTGCTGGTGGAAGCCAAGAATCTGCCAGCGATGGACCTGGATACAAGATCAAGCGACCCCTATTGTAAATTTAGGTAATCATGCATTTAAGAATGAGTTCTATAAAGTCCTATTTTAGATAATAATATATATACGCAATAGATATAATACTTCTATGATATACGCGATTTTCGATACCGTTGTGGGTAGTGAAATATATCGCTCGGTATTCCCGGGTATTTGTATGAATTTCGAAACGCACTATACCGTAGTTGAACGGAAGGAATAGCTTTCCCACTTGGTTTTCGCTACTCTCGGCAGGAGCGAAACGCGTAAGTATATTTAAATAAGTTTTTAAGGGATATGATACGACGTCTTTTGATTGAAATCTTTATGTATTTTTATTTATTTATGAAAACTTGTCTGTTTTGTTTGATTTATTGCAATAAAAATATAAAATAAGTATAAAGTGGAATAAAGTTATAGTAAATCATGGACAAAGACAACTTCGTTGAATTCCATGCACATCTAAAAAAAGGTATATTTGATAGTGAAACGGTTTAAATAGATAAAATACTTGGAAACAATAGTACTTACTTACCTTATTTGACACAATGTACTTTATTTTCACATTTAATAACCAATATACTTTTTTGGACAAAAAAAGATGGCAACCCTAGGTACAACCCAAAAAAATGTGATGTCACAAACACATTCAGGCACACACTGATTGATATACTCCCCATTTTTAAAGGCTAGGGAACGAGAAATACAAAAGCAAGGTGGTATGGAAATCGCTCCACCCGTCCTGGCTCGAGCAGTTCGACCTGCACCTTTACGACGACCAGGAACAAGTGCTGGAGGTGACCGTCTGGGACAAGGATAAGCAGACCAAAGACGACTTTTTAGGCAGGTGAGTTGTGTTTGTTTTGTCATCATCATCATCACAACCCTTTTTTTTGTTTCACTGTTGGGCACGGGTCTCCTCTCAGAATGGGAGGGATTAGGCCTTAGTCCACCACGCTGGCCAAATGCGGATTGGCAGACTTCACTTGCCTTCGAGAACATTATGAACTCTCAGGCATGCAGGTTCCGTCACGATGTGTACTTCACATCGACATCACTCTCGAGTGAGAGGCGAGTTCGATAGCCAATGGGCTGTCACCGCTTCAGTTTGTTTTGTAGTTTGCTACAAAGGCTACAACCCATAAGCGACTCACTGCTGGGCACGATCCTCCCCCACAGAAATAGCTGCGCGAGGTCTAGTCTACTCCACAACGCTGCTGCAGATTATTGGAGGGGTTAGTGGCCAACCCAGTGTCAAATGTTCTCAAGCCACCTGAAGGTCTTCGACACAGCTTAAAGTTTACCGACGGCTTAACTTTTCCTCCGAAGCACGGCAGCGCCCATGAAATTTGTCACTACATGTCACCGCTCGCACGCAGGCGATCACATATAATCGACGCGAGCCATTGGGCTATGGACGCTACATTTTGCAGCTTTGTATTGAAACTTGCAAGCTTTGAAAGTCAATCGTTGAACAAGAACCTCCTTGTAATATACCCGTTCCAACATCACTAGTTCAACGATACATAATTTGCGTTGCATATAGGTAATATACACGGCTGTTGCTCTTCGCTTGCATATGGCATATAAATAGCATATGGGTAAAAATAAATAACCTAAATTAGCCTATCAAAAAGTTCAAAAAGTAGTGCAGGTGCATTCGAGGTAAGACTGCAGTGTTCCTTTATGTGAATCAATGTATTCCTCTTCTCCAGGTGTACAATAGACCTGTCAAAGTTGGAACGGGAGAAGACGCACAACATATGGCAAGATCTGGAAGATGGCAACGGTCAGATATTCCTGTTGCTCACCATCAGTGGAACGACTCAATCGGAGACCATAACGGACCTGGCGAGCTACCGAGAAAACCCTCGAGATATCGAGATCATTGAGAATCGATACGTAAGCTGTTTTATGTTACGTTACTAGCTAATACATACCGAATAATTTGTTTACAACTATGCCAGCTCGGATTTAATGTCTGAGATTACCTTATTGTTAAAATGTTCTTAAAAAATCGGGAATTTTAAATGCATAAAGGAATTTTATAAAACCAACTGCTAATTCGTGAGAAAAAACAAACACACTGATTATAATCCCTTAAGTTGTTTTTTTTATAAGGTAATGCTTTCATTGACGGTCCGTTGGCGCAATCGGTAGTGACCCTGTCTGTTGCGCCAGGGGTCGTGGGTTCGAATCCCACTCAGGACAAATATTCGTGTAACAAACATTTGTATTTGTTCTGTGTCTGGATGTTAATATATATCTATTTAAGTATGTATTTAAAAATATCTATTTATGTATATCAGTCTCTGACACCCATAACACAGGCTCGCGCCTACTTTGGGGTCAGATGGCCGTGTGTGAGAATGTCCATGATATTTATATTTTATATTTATATTTATATTGGGTTAGGCCTTGTGTTTATACAGCGACAATAGCCTTTTAGCTGTAATTCGGCCTATCACTCGTGAAGGTCTGGAGTAAAATCCCTGTGGCACGGATTAGTTTTCCATCCGTTGACATCCCGTTTACTGTACAGCCTAACAAACAATCTTCTACAGGCGTGGTACCGTTTAAACGAGAACTCAAGCGGCGTGGGTTGGCTATGCGTTAAGGTGTACGGTGCCAAGGGTCTGGCTGCAGCTGACCTGGGCGGGAAGTCTGACCCCTTCTGCGTGCTAGAGCTGGGCAATGCTAGGCTTCAGACACACACGGAATACAAGACCCTGGCGCCGAACTGGATGAAGATCTTCACTTTGTAAGTAAGCATTTATTACCTACCTACATTACGATAAAAATGTAACTAGTACTTAGAAAGAGCGGGGCATCCTGACACAGGTATTATTTACTTAAAAGGATATCGTCTACTGTGTAAGCAAAATGTATCGTATTTTGTGTAATAAACTATTTTTTCATTTTCATTTTTCATTTGTTTTCCGAGTCTGGCTGCAGCTGACTAGGGCAAGATCCTGGTAGCTACTTACTATACGATGTAGACAAATATTTATCAATAATATTTTAAAGGGGAAACATTTCTTTGCAATATTTTCACACAAAAACTACTGGACCGATTTCAAAAATTCTTTCACCATTAGAAAGCTGCATCTTCACTGTATGACATGGGCTATAATATAATATTATAGGTGTAAACGAAACTATTTTTTATGTCTAATTCCACGCGAGCGAAGCTGCGGGCGTCGACTAGTAGATTATATTTTTATAGCCCAACGAATATGTAAATGGGCCACCTGATGTTAAGTGGTCACCGTCGCCCATTGGCAAGGTTAACATCTCACTTTATGAGAGACTAGTGGACGCCCGCAGCTTCGCTCTCGTGGAATTAGACATTCACTAACTTCAAAAACGGCAAAGTTTCATACTAACTTTGCACCCCCGTTTTAGGGGGTTAATTTTCAAAAATCCTTTCTTAGTGCTTCTCTACGTTATAAAAGGAACCCCTGTGCAAAATTTAACCCTTACAGCCTTATTACAAAACGTGGTCTAATTTTAGGTCAGGTCTAAACCCCATTTAGATCATGGTGTAAACACAATTCTTATTACAAAACGTGACCTAACGCTATACGATGGTCTATCTATGGTCAAAAAGATAAACCTGCGAGACCCCTAGTTTAGCGTTTCAGTTATATAAAATGTACTCTGTGGTTTAGCGATGGTTTATCTCAAACGGCAAATGTCAAACTTGAAAAAATTTCGAGGTTATCGTCGTTCATATTTTTTTAATAGCGAAAAATGGAATTTAACATGTTTGAGTCCATAAATTTAGCAGATATTGAGGATACTTTATTAAATAAGCATCACCGAGCGATCCAGCAGAGGTCATGTAAGCCGTACTAAAGTAAATCCATAACGAATTATGTGATGAAGATTTTAAATCTAAATATAGCTTTTCTAAGAGGTTTGCTATGAAAATAGTGGATTTGGTGAGATTAGACTTGACTCTCGATCCTCGGGGAGGCTCACTGTCCCCTGAAATACAAGTGATGTGTGCAATACGATGCTATGCTCGCCACCAAGTAAGTACCTTTAATAAAATCTTACAATTATAGTCTTAGTACATTATAATGTACTAAACATTATTAATAATGTAGTAATGTACGGTATCTTATGTGAGTCTTCCCTTTTCGATCGTGGGCAGTACAGTGGTACTTTGAATATATACTTCTTTACTGCTATTTTTTCACATATTAACATTGTTTGTGGTAAATAAAGTTTATTAATATTATTGTTATTATTATAGATTCTAGATGATGCTGATTTGCATGGGGTTTCTCAGCCATATGTAAGCAAACTGTGGTCAAAGGTAGCAGGAGCACTTGCAAAGATATCTCACAGATATTGTTAGGAATAGGCAATAAAATATTATAAGTCGATGGCTCATTGTTACTCTGTGGCAACACTAACCGTGCCGCCAAAAACGGGCTGTAAAATATCTTAACAAGCGGGGTGCATTTTGCTATGCTAATAAATTGCGTTTAATTAAGTACACCATTGTTGTCATAGTCTTTAATAAAGTGATTAACGTTATACCAGGGCTTTATCATTTTAATAATAACAGGTTATGGGCCCAGACGATTCCCTTATCTCTGTTTCTGGTATAACGAAGTAGCGTCACGTTGCCGGCCGGACTTGCAAGAGTTGCAAGTTGGGTTATAGTAAAACTATATTTACGGCGAGGAGAGAAGACATAGTTGTTTCGGGGAAATGGATCAACTGGGGACAACTTCGGTGGGTGTCAACCAGGGTTGTTGCGAATATCAGCATCAGCATCAGCATCAGCTGATTATCAGCATTGGTTTCAACATCAGCATCAGCATCAGCATCCGCATTAATCGATGCTGATTTTATTGCTGATATTCCAGTCGTGACATGACCGTTGAAGGCGGGGCTTAGCTATGACGGAGTGGGTTTTTGACCAATTAAAGGTCGTAAAATTGTCAGTCGTTCTTCGAGCGAACTTCACTTGTTCGTTCGAATTAGTAAACGTACACAAATTTGACTCATTTTAACGCATTTTTTCACAGTATTAATATAATTTCCCTTTTATTTAAAATGCCTAAGGTAAAGTCACCTAATTCCGCGGTATTTTCACGATAACTAGAAAGAACATAAAATATTATGCATTTATATTTCCTTTCTGTTGTAATTAATAGTTTTATACAAAGTATTAGTTATCTTATTTCTGAAATATGTTCACTGTTTCACAATAAAAGTTGATTAAAAATGTAAAATTAAATAAAAACGAGAAAAAGTGCGAAGCGCCTAATTCCGAGGTAAAAATCCTAATTCCGAGGCATTTGGGTCCTAATTCCGAGTGTACAAAATACAAAGGAAAAGGTGGGTGAGAATGATGTTCAAAAGTCAATCTACCTTTAAAATCGATTTATTTCAGTCTGTTCTTTGTGATGATTAATGAAATGGTCACGGTTTTTAATTGTAAATAAAATCACTTAACTTATAAGAACGTAATATAAAAAATATCAAAATCAACATAGAAATTACCAACAATAATTATCACATAAGATTATTTAAGTTACTAAAACCTTACATAATATGTTTCCTAATAAGCTGTGTAAAATACTGAACACTCTCTATTTAACGTATACCGATACCGCGGACTTAGGGTTTCATATAACCTTATTCCGACTTAAATACATCGGAATAGCTTTTTAATTAGGTACTAAATCAAGTTTTCTAATTCCGAGTACTAAAAAGTAATATGTACATTTTTTCATATTAAATAAATCAACTCAAAATTGATTGCATTAGATCAGATCTAAAATCTTAAGAACGTAATCATAAAACTGCTTTCGAAATTTGAAAAATATGTGACATCTATGAAATCATTTTTCCGTGGTATGCCTCGGTTGTTAGGAACTACCTAAAATATTTGGAATCTAATGCCGCGGTATTTTAAAATCTCATTTTCTCCTCAATTAGTAAATAAAATACTCAAATGATAAGTATTTTCAATACAAAATATATCCCTTCAAATATTTCAACCAAAACAAACACTCGCACAGTGTAAAACTACAATGTAAAACACAATTTAGAAAATCGTATAATTCACGTGCGTCAGGTCCAGAATGTATGAAGCAAGCAATCGAGTCGGCTGCTTGCGAAAAACTTATCGTTTATTTTAAAATGTTCTCATATTAAAGCAATTTTTTGCATATACAAATATGAAGAGATAAATTATTTATTGAATAATGTTAGTTGCAAGCAAAATGAACTTGTAATTTGGCCGAAAACACGGATTTTGTAAATACCTCGGAATATGGTGCCACTTTTGGAACCCCGCGGAATTAGGTGACTTTACCTTAATAAAGTTATCACTTTTACCAACAACTTCATAGTTTCAATTTCATGTTTCAATAAAATCAGCATCAGCATCAGCATCAGCTGATATTTATTTAAAAAATCAGCATCAGCATCAGCATCAGCTGATATTGAAAAAAACTACATCAGCAACAACCCTGGTGTCAACAAACTTGAGGGGCCACGCAATTGGAGTACTTGGAAGTTTCAAGTTACCGTACTATTGAAGTCGCAAGATGTCTACGCGATTGTCAGTGGCACAGAAATTAAGACAAAAGAGAATGAAGCAGAGTGGACTAAGAAAGATGTAAAGGCACAAAGTTTAATTGTAACAAGACTTGGTGAAAGTGCAATGGTACATGTGTTGACCTGTGACACCTCTGCGCAGATGTGGAATAAATTGCTGAACGTTTATGAGCAAAAATCAAGTGCTAGTATTCATTTGCTACAGCAACGCTTCTTCAGTCTCCAATACGAAGAAGGCATGGGCATCTCATTTTTTCTGTCAACTGTGGAGGAAATGAAAAGCCGGCTGCAACAAGCAGGGGAGGACATATCTGAAAAATTACTTATTACAAAGGTTTTAATGTCCCTGCCAGAGAGATTCAGATATTTTGTATCAGCATGGGAGTCTGTGGACGAAGCAAAGCAGAGATATGGTGATTTGGTCGCCAGGCTTCTAACGGAGGAACAAAGATTAAAGCCCAATGAGAGTGATAATGTGGCATTGGCCTCCCAAAAGGAAAGGAAATACAGCAGTGTGAGAAAGTGCTACAAGTGTGGTCAGGTTGGACATATTATTCAGGAAAGTAAAGACACAGAAGAGGAGATAATAAATTTAGATATAACCGGGGCACTAGAAACAACAGAAGTAGAAGGGCAAGAAGAACATGTTGAAACAGAAGATGAGCAAGAAGAAAGAGAACATGATGAAACTTTAGAACAGGAAGAAAACTTAACAGAAATGAGTGAACCAGGAATTTCAGAGTCAGATGATGAACCAGTAACAAGAAGGGGCAGAATAATCAGAAAACCAGGTTGGTTATCAGATTACATAGGTTTAACAGCTTCATTAGATGAACCTAAGAATTATGAAGAGGCAATGACGTGTGAAAATGCTGAAAATTGGAAAGATGCTATTAAGAAGGAGGTTGAACAACTACAAGAAAACAACACTTGGTCACTTGTAGAAAAAGTACCAGCTGGACAGGAAATTATTAGTACTAAGTGGGTCTTAAAAACGAAAAAACTAGCAAATGGGGAAACTTTGTTCAAAGCTAGGTTAGTGGCTAGGGGTTTTCAACAAAGTGAATATGATAATTATGATCTTTATGCACCAGTTGCAAAATTGAATACATTTAGGATTTTTACTGCTATAGCCACTAAACTTAACCGAGGATTTACCAGATGGATGTATGTAGTGCGTTTCTCAATAGTGTGATTGATGAGGATATTTACTTAAAATTGCCAGATGGGGTTACATCTAAGTATAGGTTCTGTAAGTTGAAAAAGTCTATTTATGGTTTGAAAAGGTCACCAAAATACTGGAATGAAACATTTAATGAGGTGATGAAGCAACAGGGATTTAAGAGTTCAGATAAAGATAATTGTCTTTATTCAAAGCATGGTTGTGGAAGTAAAATCTTTTTATTGTTATATGTTGATGATATATTATATTTTGGGGACTCTGAAAAGGAAATTTCTAAACTAAGAAGTGTGTTAAATAGTACATTTAAAATGAAGGATTTAGGTTTTGTTAACAAGTTTTTGGGTATAGAAATTAATCAAAATTTAGATAAGGGGTACACTACTATATCTCAGAAAGACTACTTAGTAGATATTTTAAATACTTATGGTATGTCTGAATGTAAACCTTTATCCTTGCCTATTGACAAGAATTTTAAGTTTGATTTATTAAAAAGAGAATGTTCTGAAAGTAAAATAATAGAAAATAAGTGTAGAAGATTAATTGGGAGTTTGTTATATGCCTGTAGTGGTTCTAGGCCAGATTTATGTGTAGTACTTAATATGTTTAGTAGGTATCAATCTTGTGCAAGTAACTTATTATATAAATTGTTATTAAATGTGTTAAGATATATAAAGGGGACACTAGAACTTTGTTTAACTTATTATAGAGATAATTGTGATACTGTAGTGGGTTATGTTGATAGTGACTGGGGAGGTAGTGAGGATAGAAGGTCTACCACGGGCTATTGCTTTAAAGTGTTTGGTTGTTCAGTAATTTGGGTATGTAAAAAGCAACCATCAGTGGCTCTCTCTTCTACTGAAGCAGAGTATGTCGCACTGTGTCATGCAACAAGTGAGGCTTGCTGGCTAAAGTCAATTCTGTTTGACTTTGGTTTTCATGTGTGTCCTATCACAATGTTTGAGGATAACCAGTCTGCTGTCAAGATGGCTCACATGGCTACCGGGAAAACTAGAGTTAAGCACTTAGATATTAAACAGAAATTTGTTAAAGAAAAATTAGATGATAATATTATTGTCATTAAATATATTACTTCTAGTAGTCAAATAGCTGATATCCTTACAAAACCATTGGGAGGAATCATTTTCAAATCTTTAGTAGGCAAACTGTTTAAGTAGAGATTATTTTGGATTTTGTTTAGTTATGTAGTAAGTGATGTTGTTTAAAAGGGGATGTTGAGGGGAATTGGACATTATAATATTTTATTGAGGGGAGGTGTTAGGAATAGGCAATAAAATATTATAAGTCGATGGCTCATTGTTACTCTGTGGCAACACTAACCGTGCCGCCAAAAACGGGCTGTAAAATATCTTAACAAGCGGGGTGCATTTTGCTATGCTAATAAATTGCGTTTAATTAAGTACACCATTGTTGTCATAGTCTTTAATAAAGTGATTAACGTTATACCAGGGCTTTATCATTTTAATAATAACAGATATATTAAAATGCCTTGGTACCTTGGATAAACAAGAAGAAACAATGAGAAAGTTTAGGAGTATTGAAAACTTCCCCACAGTTATTGGTGCAATAGACTGCACACAAAAAAGACTGATGGTGGACAGTTAAATATTAACAGAAAAGGATTTTCTTCTATCAATGTGCAGGTATGTTTAATTTGTTAGCATTAATAATGAGATAGAAAGTTTGTCTATTTACTGTCAGTAAGAAAATACAAATTACATACAATATAATAACATCCTGTATGATATTCATATATATAAAATTAATAGCCCTAATATCTTTGATGCAGGTGATTTGTGATGCGAATCTAAAAATCATGGACATTGTAACAAGGTGGTGTGGCAGTGTTCATGATTCCAGAATATTCTGGGAAAGCTGGATTAAACAGAGATTTGAGTCTGGTGCATTCTCAGGCATCTTATTGGGGGACAGTGGCTATCCCTCCATATCTGTTTACACCAGTATTAAATCCTAGAACACCTCAAGAGCGAAGGATACATTAGAGCCCATATCTGTACCCCTAATACAGTCGAGAGATGTTTTGGTTTATTGAAACAAAGGTACCGCTGTTTACTAAGGGGTATGATGTCTTGTGACATAGAAACTGCCAAAAAACTATAGTTGCATGCGCAGTTCTACACAATATTGCCATTGAGATGCAAGAAGACCTTTATCCTGATGAGCCTGAGAGCAATCAGCCAAGTTCCTCCGGTGAAATAGCTTTGCCAGTTGTAGCGAATACAATCCGTGGCAATATAAGGAGAAGAGAATTTATACAAGCCCATTTTTAGATATATAAAATTTATTTTATAGTATACATTGTTTTTGTTACTGTTATTCTTTTCAAGTTATTCTGAGTACCTGAAAAAATAATAATGATAAGGTAAAACAATCTACTCTGATAAAAATATTTGTGCATTTTGTAATTTTAAAGATAATATTGGTGTTTCGCTTATATTTTTACTAAAATGTAATTTTTATTTCGAATGAAATAAAAAATTTGCTTGCTGTATGCTTTGGAGATGCAATAGCATTTAAATTTTTGTTACTTACATAGTTTGAGAAATATTTTTATATTTTATAGTGTCTCTGTGTTTTCAGTATACATTCTTAAATAAAAATGTAAATACTTAATAACACTTTATATCAATTATTATAAATATAATTATTTAATATAAAAATTAATACAAATTGACTTCTTATTCATTTATTTCCTTAAACAAAGATTGTGTATTGTGCCAGTCGTTAACATACTTTTAAGATTTGAACACAAATATTTATCTGGCAAATAAATATATGCCATGTTATACTGAGAATCCCAATGTCTTAGAGGCAAGATCACAGGCATCATGTGTTAATTATACTACGTAGAAAGTGAACTTGACTGAAAACAATGGCTATTTTGAAAATTATTTTACCTGGATCCTACTTCTCAAATAGCATTTCTTTGGGCTCTGCATATTTTTCCGCCACTTGACTTGCCTCAGTACTAGTACTCGGTCTTGCTTCTTCCACGCGTAGTGATTACTTGCTCAGTGTCTTCCACATTCATTTGTGCCACATCTGATAGTGAATCAATCTGAAGTATTTATTTTAACACATTTACAACTTTCTCTTCGGAACTCCGGTTTTCTCGTCTCCTTTTTTTTGTAGATCCATTAAAAAAGCTTTTATTTAACTCGTATGTATGTATGTATGTCCTGGAATCTTGCAATCAATATTTCACCCACTTCCAAAGAATTTTGTATTTGTAATATTTGTATTACGCGCGAAAAATGCATTCCTTTATAGGTACTTGTCAGATTGCTCATAAATACTTGTTTTTAGTATGCAATAATTCCCACACCAGCGGCAGTCATTGGAATTGATTAAATAATATGTAATAATTTATTTGAAATCTGATTTAAGTTATTCAAGTTCTTAATTTTAATTATAAATATTTTCATTAAAGCGGTTGTAAAAAATAATAATTCCGTTGTTGTGTAATGGAACGTTGCAATCGAATGATTTTTGACTGAATGAATGATTTTCGTGTATGATCTGTGGGTTTTATTTGAAGCAATGTCTAAACCAAGGTACTAAAAAGTCCATGATCATTTTGCGTTTTGTAATAAACTCAGGTTTAAGCAATGGTACTAAAGATAAACCTAGACTTCTTAGGCGTGGTTAAACCAATATTTAGACCACGTTTTGTAATAAGGTCGTTATAGTTTAGGCCCTGCGTTGATATGTCAGTCAGTCAGCTTCTACTTTTATATATATAGATATAGATTTTAATGACAGGCCTGTTGGCGCAATCGGTAGTGACCCTGTCTGTTGCGCCAAAGGTCGTGGGTTCGAATCCCACTCAGGACAAATATTCGTGTGACGAACACTTGTATTTGTTCTGTGTCTGGATGTCAATATTATCTATTTAAGTATGTATTTAAAAATATCTATGTATGTATATCAGTCTCTGACACCCATAACACAGGCTCGCGCCTACTTTGGGGTCAGATGACCGTGTGTGAGAATGTCCAAGATATTTATTTATTTATTTATATTTATTTAAGGATTTGATTTGCTAACTTCACTGCGCTGATTTTGCCACTAGCGTTCACCATCATCCATCAACCGACCACGCCCATCGAACACATCATGTCTATTTCCAGTACAGTGAAGGACATAAGCTCGATCCTCGACATCACGGTGTATGACGAGGACCACGACCACAAGGTGGAGTTCCTCGGAAAGCTAGCCATCCCGCTCCTTCACATCCGAAGCGGGGAGAAGCGCTGGTTCGCGCTCAAGGACAAGAAGATGCGAGCGCGGGCGAAGGGCAATTGCCCGCAGATACTGTTGGAGATGACTGTCATATGGAACCCGGTGAGTCGGTCGACGGAATATTGACGGGCCCGTTGGCGCAATCGGTAGTGACCCTGTCTGTTACGACAGGGGTCGTGGGTTCGAATCCCACTCAGGACAAATATTCGTGTGACGAACACTTGTATTTGTTCTGTGTCTGGATGTTAATATGATCTATTTAAGTATGTATTTAAAAATATCTATGTATGTAACAATGTCTGACACCCATATCACAGGCTCGCTCCTACTTTGGGGTCAGATGGCGGTGTGTCCAAGATATTTATTTATTTTATTTATCCTTAAACAGTGCGATAAAGTCCGTTTATATCTACTAACATTAAGCGTGCCAGGCGTGCCTTGGCAGACAAAATTATATTCTTCAATAAAATGTGCATTTAACGTTTTTTATGTCGTCATATCGTGATACGAGCCGTGTCCGTCCAGTATTCGCGTAAAGAATAATTTGTTTGCGCGGTTCATGTCTGTACGTGTCTCCGGCTATCTTCCGGGCAGTGTGAATACAACATTGGAACCGTGCAATTCGAATGGTCGATGTGACGGCCGCGTTCGACGCCGATGACGGTGTCTTTCGATGTCTGGCACGGCACATTCCTCTCACGATAAGTGTACCTATATATACGGCGTCTGTCGGTGTCCACCGCTGCCACGGTATTCGTCTGAAACTAACTGTGTCTGTAGATATAAACGGACCTAGGGTCAATCCTGCTTCAAACATAAAAAGTCAACTTAATGATTCTTCAATGGTGGGCAGCCTTAGGAACAATTAATGTAGATGTATGAAGATTTGATTTGAAGACAATTTGTAGCAGATCATGCTCAATTGACGTTAGTTAGAAACCGAATTTATATTCAACAGAACCTTACACCTTATATTAGTCAAAGGACATGAGTTGGACGACGAGATAATTAAAGACTTAAGACAGACAAAATATTTGTATGACCAAAACGTCTGATTTTTTTTTAAACTGCACGCAGTTTGCTGTGATGAAATGTGAGGAATTGCACTGTATTAAATGCAATAATAAATTTTCATGCTTAACTGTAATTAGGTATTTTAGATTTATTCTTTATGATCTTTTATATAATGGGCGTTATTAATAAACTAATCAGATAAGGATCAACGCGAGACAGCTCAATTCCTTAATCAAGTCTTCCCAAACTTGAGTTTGGTTTATAATTACAGGCTTTAACTCAGGATCAAGGTTCAATCATTTGTATTCTACATTAGATACAATATAAATGCTAATGGATTACCTATGGAACGTACTCGTATTATATATTAATAGCAAGTTATTACTCTTTTTTGATTAACGGCCTGTTAAATAACATGACATGTTTCTATGCTAAATGCTAATTAGATTAGTGATGATGGGACAACAGGGAATAATTTAGCCTAATAGGGTACCTTTAATTGATTAATTTGTAAGCCGGAGAGTATTCACGGGAGTATTTCAAATAGCGTCTGTTATTTGAATGCAGTTATTCAAATGAATTGAATTTGTACAAACCTATAATGAGAGTATCTGTGGACGACTCAAAAGCTAGATGTCCTGGGTTTGCTCCCTGAATTCCTTCTAATATTTATTACCTACCTATAGTATCTTGCCGGACTTTGCATTTGTACCCGCTGTCAAATAGGCTCAATATCAAATAATATCAATAGTCCTAAATATAATTCGTGAAAAGGGGGTGTAGTAGGTACCAATCTCTGCCTACCCCCCTGGGGAAATACCTTGGGGAAATACAGCCGTGATGTTAGATATGCTATGCTTGTAGATCACAAAACATTCTTACAGTGTTAGGTGAGAGAGTTTTAAGACACAATAGTTACGGAAATAAGTCATACAATCAGTAAATTTGATTATACCTAATCGATTTTCATTCACTTTGCTTACAATGCCGTTGATATGAATTTGCATTCTCTTGCATATTCATACGATTCGTACGCTAATTATTTTAATATACTCTAATTTCAATTCCTCTTTATAATCCTAGCGTTTGAAAGTTGTTTAAGACTCATAAAAGTGTCGTTCTAAGTCGGTCACAGATGCGTTGATATCGTAATGGAGTCAATTGGTCACCTCTAGAAAAGTGTAACAGGAAACCACACCTTTCCAACCGGAAAATCGTCCATCCATCTATCAAGCTTTTGAAGTCCACTGCTGTAGTACTTTGCCTTCTGAGTCAAGCTGTTTCCCGCCATATTCTTTTCCGTTCGATTATTGTGACCGGAAAATAATTGCTTAGAACAGTTAGGTACAAGTACGGCAGAAAATTAAATGTTAGCTTTTTCATGTCTTGCTCATAAATGTTTCATAAAACGTCTGTCTCAGCTGAAGGCGGCAATACGGGTAGTGAATCCGAAAGAGCCAAAGTACATGCACCAAGAGGCCAAGTTCAAAAGGCAGCTCTTCATTCGCAACGTGATGAGGCTAAAGGCGATCATCATGTGGTTCATTGAATTCGGGAAGATCTTACAGTGAGTACCTAAGAGTCAAAGTTCTGAGTTTTTTGTTTTCTTTCCTAACTTTAGGAACGATTTACATCAAATTGTGCGTAGATCAGACCAGTTACAAAGTTTTTAGTCATTTTATGAAGTAGCGTCCATAGCACTATGACTCGCGTCGATTGTGATCGGGATAGTTAAGCAACGACGGGCGCGGTCGGTTTGTGGATGGGTGACCGCTGGTGGCAGAATATCATGGGCGCTACCGTGCTTCGGAGGGCACGTTAAACGTTCAGTTCCGGTTGTTTTCAGGTGAAAACAATCGTTTGGCGAGTGTTCATTTCGGGCGACCAATCGAAACCAAGACATCGATTGGCATTGAGTTACGCAATTACCCTTTGGTTAGCATTAAAAATCCATGTCAGTTACGATTAATATAAGGTTTGAATGAATGGTAGCGTCCATAGATATATGGCTCCCGTCGATTCTATGCGATCGACAGATTTAAGAGACGATGGGTGACCGCTAGTGGTAAAATTTCATAGGCGCTACCATGCTTCAGAGGGCACGTTAAGCCATCGGTCCCGGCTGTTTTAAATGGTAAAAGCAATCGTTAAGCCTTGTCGAAGACCTTCGGGTGGCGTGAAAACATTTCACACTGTGTTGTGTTGTGCAGCTGTTTCTGTGGAGGAGACTCGATCCCAATAGTGGGGACGTCTACGGTTTGTAGACAAATGAAATAAACAATTTTAAATGTAATTTTTTTATTTCAAATTTTTTTTATTTCTTAACTAGTGGACGCCCGCAGCTTCGCTCGCGTTACACATTCACTAACTTCGAAAACGGCAAAGCTTCATACTAACTTTGCACCCCCGTTTTACCCCCTTAGGGGATGAATTTTCAAATTTTTCTCGCCGTAAAAACCATCCTTGAACTTCAACGAACATTTAAAAAAAAGAATTGGCCATATTGGTCCAGGCGTTGTTGAGTTATGCGCTTACCAACACATTTTGCGATTCATTTTTATAATATAGAAGATTCTATACTGTTTCCCAGAGACTGCTTCGAGTGGGAGTCCCGGATCCGTTCGTTCCTCGGCCTGCTGGTGTGGCTGGCCTTCTGTTACTACTATGAGATGTGGATGCTTCCACTCCTGATGCTTATGTTCTTCTCTAGGAACTGGCTCATCTATACACTTACAGGTAATTAATATATCTAAATTTCATTTTTTAACCTTACACTTATGTTACCGCTTTTTTTATGTACTTATCTCTATTTATCTAGTGGTTAGCTGGTAGAAAATTCATTATGCATTAAGCTCGCCATTTGTTCTATTTTATTTTTATAAGTAATTTAGTAAATAATCAATGAATAAGTCATTACGTGAACACTGTGGCCCATTTCTATGTTGCAGGGAATTATTTCGTATTTTTAAATTTGTCTTTATTCAAATAGATGAATTAACCTTGACTATCATTAGAATAATGTAAGTAAAAGTATTTCACGTTGTATTGTAGGTCCATTCAGTATTTTATAATATTTTTGTATGAAATATACTTAAGTATGTACTATTGTAATAATTTATGTTCTTGGCAGTTCATTATATTTTAACGATTTATTTCTTTTATTATTTTAGAGCCCATTAAAAGATTCCGAAGTAGCCCTTGGGAGTATATAAAATATTTGTTCGGTAGTAAGTGTTTATAATAATTGTCCGATGTTGTTTTATATGTTGTAATTTGCATGCTCTTGGTAGAAATATTTTTTAATATATCCACAACTCAAGTAAGATCATAAAAAAAGAAATCTGATCCTCTCTCAAAACTAGCAAACGCAATATAATAATCAAATCACTATGTTAAATGTATGTTAGTATCATAACTAAAAATAGTAGGTACCTACTCAAACTCATAATTTGGTAAGAACTACTTTTGACTGATAAAAATAACACATACTAAATATATTATTACATTTTATCCAGGGTCAGCTAGAAATAGACAGATAAAAACCCGCACTAAGTAGGGTCTGTCGAAATATTTCACATCTCGGGTTTAACTTAGTGTAGGTAATCACTAATCAGTCAAAAGTAGTTTTGACTAAGGACCCGATAAAAAAACACTTTCAATTGATTTTTGTAATCAAGTGTTTCTGACCGGGATAAAAGTTTTGACGGCACAGACAATAAATAAATTTATATGTTTAACATAACATTGTCATGTCGTATACTATCATTGCTGTGTTCATTTTTCAAAATCATGCATTCCTGAACAAAATATGATATTTATATACGTATCTAACTTATAGTTTCTTATTGCAGGAGGGAATCCCTTGTTGTTGCCGGTAGACGATGATGACTTGTTAGCTGAAGAAGATGACGACGAAGAGGTTGATAAGGTAGCTAGTTGTCATGCCACCACAAACCCTTTTTTGTCCCACTGTTGGGCATCGGTCTCCTCTCAGAATGGGAGAGATTAGGCCTTAGGCCACCACGCTGGCCAAGTGCGGATTGGCAGACTTCACATGCCTTAGGGAACCTTATGAAGAACTCTCAGGCATGTAGGTTTCCTCACGATGTGTTCTTCACCGCTACAGCAAGTGACATTTAATTTCTTAAATCACATAACTTAGAAAAACTTTTGCGTGCCGCTTGTCACCGCTTTTATTATGCATCCATTAAAAATGTTAAAAATGGCACATATATGGACATATACCTACTGCTGTTTTATGTTTACGCCACAAGTAGTAGTAATTCTAATAATATAACTTTGATAAAAAATATTTTTAAAATCATTAAACGAAATGTTAAAAGTTATCCGTTAAATTATTATTTTCTGTAAAAATAAGTAGGTCCTTTGTACTTACACAAATAAGTCTTGAATATTTTTATGTTATCCCCGTTGTGTTTACATAAATGATATAAGTTAGTAATAAACGAGATAATAGAAGTATTTTTTAATCTGTCTGTTCAGTATGTATGAGTATAACAACTAGTATATCCACAGCGCAGCTTCGCCTGCGGAATAAATAAACAATCGGTCATAAAGATATAGAAAGGAATTAAGGCTGGCCTACACCAAATCCGCGCTGTATTTTTGCTGAGCACGGCATAAAGTCGCCACCGCGTTTCTAATTTGTGCCAGCGCCATCTATTATCGCTAAGCCAAACAAGTTTCCAAAAAACATACGAACGTGATACGAAGTATGTATCGTAAGGGAACCCGTGATGAAAAGTGTCTTCTGTGCTAATGTAGGTTATTATCAAGTAGTGACAGCCCAGTGGCTATCGAACTCGCCTCTCACTCGAGCGGTCCGGGTTCAAACCCCAGCGGCACGCACCAATGACTTTTGTAAGTTATGTGCGATTTAAGAAATTAAATGTCACTTGCTATAACGGTGAAGGACACATCGTGAGGAAACCTGCATGCCTGAGAGAGAATACATCATAATGTTCTCCAAGGCATGTGAAGTCTGCAATCCGCACTTGGCCAGCGTGGTGGACTAAGGCCTAATCCCTCCCATTCTGAGAGGAGACCCGTGCCCAACAGTGGGACGTCTATGGGTCGCAGCGAGCGAGGTTAGATATTATCTACCTATTTGCCAAGTTTCATCCAAATCTGTTATGTAGTTTTTGCGTGATTGAGTAACACACCTCAAAACATCCAAACATTTCATCTTTCACATTTATAATATTAGTAGGATTACTATATACAATACAAGTTATTTTATTTGTTACAGGAGGAAAAGAAATCGCTCAAAGAAAGATTACAAGCGATTCAAGAAGTTACACAGACTGTACAAAACGCTATAGGTTACGTTGCTTCATTAGGCGAAGCAGTGAAAAAGTATGTTCAATTAAATAATCTATAAACTCTTCAACGACGTCGAGAATACTTTATCTGGCACAGATTGTCAATAATTTCCGTAAATAAGCGTTTGCGGTCAAGACACATGACATTATTAACTAGCGATAGTGTTAAGGCGTCCTTTGTCGGGAGTTGGATTTGTGACCCACAGCATAATAAATTAGTGTGGGTGACCGCTAGTGTAGCGTCCATGGGTGACCGCTAGTGGCAGAAAATTTCATGGACGCTACCGTGCTTCGGAGTGCACGTAAAGCCGTCGGTCCCGGTTGTTTTCAATGTTGGAAACAGTCGTTAAGCCTTGTCGAAGACCTTCGGATGGCTTGAGAACATTCGACACTGGGTTGGCCACTAACCCCTCCAGCAATCCGCATTGGAGCAGCGTGGTGGAGTATGCCCTAGACCTCCCGCAGCTGTCCGTGGGGGAGACCCGTGCCCAGCAGTGGGACGTCAATGGGTCGCAGCGAAGCATCAAGGTAACTCACACTTGACGTGCTGCAGCCGTCTTCCAAGCCTTGTCGAAGACCTTCGGGTGGCTTGAGAACATTCGACACTGGGTTGGCCACTAACCCCTCCACCAATCCGCATTGGAGCAGCGTGGTGGAGTATGCTCTAGACCTCCCGCAGAAGTGTCTGTGGGGGAGACCCGTGCCCAGCAGTGGGACGTCTATGGGTCGCAGCGAGCGACCGCTAGTGACAAAAAATCTTGCTTAATTAGAGGGCAAGTTCAGCCATCGTTCCCGGTTGTTATATTGCAGTCGTTAAGCCTTGTCAGAGGCCTTCGGGTGACCTGAAAACATTCGACTGTCGGGCCACTAACCCTTCCACCATTCTGCACTTTCCGGAACTTCTTAATACTGAGAAGAGTTTCGTACCATAGCCTATTATTATATGTTTCTTTTTACACTGTACCCGTATAGGACCTATAATACCTACTGGGTTTCCCGCTGCTCCGCGCGCGTATAAGTTGACTAGTGGACGCCCGCAGCTTCGCTCGCGTAGAATTAGACCCATAACGACGTCTACCCGTCTAACGACTTCAAAAACGGCGAAGTTTCATACTAACTTTGCACCCCCGTTTTACCCCCTTAGGCACCCCCTAAGTTTAATTTTCAAAAATCCTTTCTTAGTGCTCCCCTACGTTATAATAGGAACCCCTGTGCAAAATTTCAAGTTTCTAGCCCTTATAGTTTAGGCCCTGCGTTGATATGTCAGTCAGTCAGTCAGTCAGTCAGTCAGTCAGTCAGTCAGTCAGTCAGTCAGTCAGTCAGTCAGTCAGTCAGTCAGTCAGTCAGTCAGTCACCTTCTCCTTTTATATATATAGATTTTCAATAAATATAACTATCGACACCTATTCTATGGGGGATGGTTTCAGCCGGACTGGTGGTTCCAGAGATTACCGCTTTATTAAATACTCTTCCGCTTTATAGAATTAATATGCAAAAGTAGGTATAGATAGGATTTACTCTGCGATAATACCTAAAATCTTGTGTTTCTATGTTTCAGTCTAATGAACTTCACGGTTCCCTACCTCAGTTACATAGCAATAATAATGCTCGTCGGAGCTATGCTGGTGCTGTACATCATCCCCTTGAGATATCTCCTGATGGCGTGGGGTAAGTCAAGAGATTCCGATACTGTAGGGTAGTTTACAAAAATAAAATCTAAAGGTGCGTACAGACTATGTAACATAACATGTTATACAACATTATACAGCTATTCAAAGGGGGAACGCTGCCAGTATCTTCGGAACCTTGCCTAAAGGGACTCCTTTTAATGATATATTTTAGTAATTTTTTTTTTTTTTTAGGTTTATTTTTAAGGTTTTTTTTAGTTTAGTTTAGTTATCCTTAGTTATGTCAATTGTTAATATTATTATGATTAATAATATATACAACATTGTTATATAACATGTTTCAGATAATGTGGACACTGAATATTATAAAACATATTATAATAACATGTTATTGATATGTACAACAATGTGTCGACATTGTGGATGTGTGTGCACTGAAGAACGACAATGGTTATATAACATTGTTATATTGCATTTTTATTCGAATGTGTACAGTATTGTTTTATGTTGCAATGTTGAATAACAAGGTTACATAATATGGACGTGTTATAAAACTCAAGTTATATAATATGTTACATAGTCTGTACGCACCTTAATGAAATATTTCATTTATAAAAAACTTGCGTGCGATTTAAAATATAGTGAGATGGGTTAAGTATAACACGTGGGGAAATACTAATGTTTTTAAATATGTATTTCTTAACTAGCTTTTCCCGCGGCTCCGCCCACCTCTATGTCGGTTTTCAATAAATTATCGACACCTATTCTAACATTTAAGGGATGTTTTAATATCAAATCAGCAGCAGTCCGGTCCATCTAACTAAAGAAAGTGCGGCTTAAAGTCGCCACCGCGTTTCATAGTTAGCACCATCTGTTATCGCTGTGCTTAACAACTTTCCAATAAACGTGTGAAGCATCCCAAGGGCACATATTTCCGGTATGAAAAGCCCCATGAAAAGCCCCATCTTACCCCACTTCACTATATATTTGAATAAAATTCAAAAATACTTTATCTTGTTTAGTATCAAACATAAAATACATTTTTACAGGTGTTAACAAATTTACAAGAAAAATACTTAGGCCGCATACAATACCCAATAATGAAGTGTTAGACTTACTATCCAGAGTTCCTGATGATGAAACATTGGTAAGTAGACACTTGGCACATCATATGTGACGATTTTATTACCTAGATAGATTTGATAGATTATTGTTTTTTTATTTTAGACGTGAAAACGTCTTATAAATCGATTATCGCCTACACATACGAAAAAAAAGTGTAACGTCATCCTCCTGTACCGCCAAACGTTACGCCAACCGTACCACCAAACGTACCGCCAAGTGTTACGCCAAGCGTATTCATTCAATTTAGTCTTTAACCCCTAGCAATTGTGAGTCAATGCTACAATTTCTAATAATATTCCTTATTAGAAATTGTAAATGACGTTATCACGTAAAATTATCGTCGGTAAACCGACTTTACAGACAATCAATGTCAATATTATCGATGTCAATATTATCTATTTAAGTATGTATTTAAAAATATCTATGTATGTATATCAGTCTCTGACACCCATAACACAGGCTCGCGCCTACTTTGAGGTCAGATGGCCGTGTGTGAGAATGTCCAAGATATTTATTATTATTATTATTAATCATTAATTTTTTTCAGCATAGGTACCTACCTACAATTTGTCTACTGAAACAGTTAATTGTATCAGGCATTACTTTCGGGAAATACATTCCTATAATGTTATTAATCTACCCGCGAAAACTGCGTATGATGGTGTATACATATACTTTCATGCATAATAATATACTCGTAGCACCTCCCTCCCCCGTAGGAAAACATGCACATAAAACAGTGAAACTCATGAAACACCGAGTAGTCGCAATTCCATAATTCTATAATTTATAGGTGGTCCAAGTTTAAGATGTCCTTTAAGACACAAAACTCATAGATGGCGCTAGATGTGCTTTTAAAATAATTTGATTTCTGTTTGTCTCATACATAATATCACAATATAATTGTAGCTTTCTGTACTGAATATCCATAATAAATAATTAAACTATGGTACCTATCTATATATATAAAAGGAGAAGGTGACTGACTGACTGACTGACTGACTGACTGACTGACTGACTGACTGACTGACTGACTGACATATCAACGCAGGGCCTAAACCATAAGGGCTGGAAACTTGAAATTTTGCACAGGGGTTCCTTTTATAACGTAGGGGAGCACTAAGAAAGAATTTTTGAAAATTCACCCCCTAAGGGGGTAAAACGGGGGTGCAAAGTTAGTATGAAAATTTGCCGTTTTTGAAGTCGTTAGACGGGTAGACGTCGTTAATGGGTCTAATTCTACGCGAGCGAAGCTGCGGGCGTCCACTAGTAATATATAAATTTCCTCATCACTTACATACTATGGATTTTTGTGTTAGTTACAAACTTATCAACTGATATCGTCATTCATAACATTAAAATTAGGTATCGTATCTCAAAGGGTTTTTTTTTAATTACACCAAGTATTTCTAATACTAACTAACTAACTAACTAATTAATATTCACAGCTGGACATAAGGGAACTGAAGCCACAACATGCAGTGGACCGAAGAGACGCAAGAAAGAAACAGAAAGCTGCGTAACATTAGCTAATGGCGATTCGGAAACCAAACTTCATTATAAGTAGATTTTGTAACTAGGATTGTCAAACTTCGAACGTGGAAGAACGAATCAAAGGAAAGTGATTGTTCAAACCATAGATTTATTACTCTATACTAGAGAAATCTATGGTTCAAACTAATCGATGGTCTTCAGACAAGAAGAACCATTGAAATAGTCTAAAGATAAACCATTGAAATGTGTGTCTGTTTTTAATTCACATAAGACGTAGGATAGGACATAGTAATAAATTATTCACTATGAAATCCGTTCCATTTCATTCCAACTATAAATGTCCCACTGGTGGACAAGGAGTCTCCGCACGAGGAAAGTGAGGCCACTACCACGCTGGCCAAGTGCGGATTGGCAGACAGGAAATCCTTTCAGTAATACGGAATTTTCGCAGGTATTTTAAGTACGTTAATTTGCTGTTCAAATTTCCATAGAGTATGTATGTACCTACTTATTTATAAAAACTTTTTTTTTTTTTTAAAAGGGCAAGGATTGTCCTTTCCTCATACATATAGTTATTGTCTGTGATTCTAGAGATCTGCAATTTTTGAGATAATAATTTTTCTTATTAACTTTTCTTAATAAAAAATATAAAGGTATTCAAGTAGTTATATTTATAATATTAAAAGTCTTTTTTTAAGTCTTGTTTATTATTCCTTTTAACCAAGTATCTCCCTACGAACAATACCATCATTTTAATCGAATAAAAAATATACTTACTTCCGAAGAAAATGGTGTTATTGGAAGTAACTTGGGTAGTTCGACTTTTAATTTGGTGTAGTAAACTTTATTCCTAATGGTGGCCAAACCGGGCCTATAAAAAAAAATGATTTCAGCTTACTGTATCGAATTAATAGTCGGATTTTTTTTATTTTTATGATAGGTACTAAGTATTTTCAAATCTTTTAAAATTAAATTCTATTCAAGCAACATGACACCAAATTGTAATTAATTAGGTTACGCTATGGTCCAAAATTAGGTAATGGCCATGAATTTTCTTCCATTTAATAACTCTAGACATTATTTACATTTTAAGGTGAGGTTTACACTAAACTTAAGATATATTGGTTTTCCCACACAGCGAATGACAATCAATCTTATGTTAGTTTAAATACCTTTAGCTAGTTTTTGCTAGTTGAATTTGTCATAGCGAGAGCCGAATTTTGTAATGTACAGTAATGTTATAATTGTGAAGCTTTCAAGTGATAATGTGACTGTTAATCTTAGGCTGAATTTACAGTGTGAGAATTTCTGCACAATACCTAATTACTAGACATCTTAATTGAAGAAGTATCTAGATACCTGTACATATACAAACGTAAGTAAACTTGAATTCATTAAACAATGTAAATTCAGTAGAAAGTGTATCAATTTTGAAATGTAAAAGTTGCTCCGATCTTTCTTTTATAATAACTGTTGCATTTATATTTGTTGTATAAATATTCATAGATAGGATTTGTAATATATTGTGATCATTTTTGTATAAAATGTAAGATATTTTTTGTTATCGTTAACAATTTTGACGAATCAAAGTTATTTATAAACCCTTATCAGATTTTACACAAAACATTACATAGTAGAATAAGACTGAGACCAATCTCACTAAAGAAGCCTCATGGAAATAAAACTTATTATATTATATACTTATTAATTAATAGCTGTAAATACTTAACTACCCTCAAATTCTTAAAAAAGTTCTAAAACTTTCGGCCATTTCGGCGACAAGGCAAGGGGTTTTGTTAGATTGTTAAAGGTATAAAATAAATAAACTTATTAGGCATGGAGTTTCCCTGGTGAGGTCTACTTTCAAAAATTATAACTTTGCCGCCCATCAAAGCTGCCCTTTCCCAAATAATTTTGTCTTTTAATATAAGTAATTGTTATGATTTGCGTATCAAATAAATTCATAGCTACCTAACCTAATAATAAATAACGCCAAGTAATATTTACTTACATCATGTCATGTACACCTAGATTATTTTATCCTATTTATTTAGAAATACTCAGATTCTGATCGTCATTTGGGTATTAAAATCTGATTAAAATATTCTTTTATCTTTCGCGCTTCACAGTTTTCCTACATACCTCTATTTTTATTATTACTTAGGCATAAAAATCAGCGTCAATTAATTTCTAGTCATCAGCTTCGTTATAATTAGGTATTGGTACCATGTAGGATATATAATTATTTATAAAGCACAAATTAAGCACTATTTTTTCTATCTAACATTGCGCACATTCGCACTTCGAAAATGAACTTATTACCGATTATTACAGAATATTAACAATATGTAAAAAAAAATTGTTTGACTGATATTATAATATAACGTCCTTACATGGTAGGTACAGTCAAGGCCATAATTGCAGTAGTACCAGATTAGTTTATTCAGTTTATTCAGTTTATTCATAATAATACAAGTATATATAAATATTACAGGTAAATCTCCTATTGCATTTATATATTTTTTTCCTACCTATAACCTGCACGGTTCTGCGTAGATTTAATTAAGTGTTACACAAGAACGGCATAGTGTAACATGTCTGTATGACGTCATGATGATACGTGTGAACAATACGAAATATGTGTTTCTATGAAGTGTTTGCATAGAAAAGGCGTAAGTGCGATTATAGTGTTGATATGCTACATCTTTGTGGAACTGCTACTGCATTTTTGACCGTGACCGCACGTTTAAGCATTATAATGATTTATCAAATATAATATCTGAATGATAAATTCATCACCGTATTCTCAAATATGATGTAGATACATAATGTACATATATTTAATGTTTATATTGTGATGAAATCATTATTTAGATATTAAATAATTACTTGCCTTCCCACTGATTTATTTCTGAAACAATTTTTTTATTTCAAGCTTTAGGAATAACGTTATTTCACAATATTATGCTAATCTTAAATTATTTACCTCACTGTTTGTACCTCTATCTATATCGTTGTTATTCAATTCATCTATGTACTTTCTCAAAAAATCATATTTTTAGGAAGCATAAAAGTGATCAATGTTAATGCTTTTCATATTTTAAAAGAATAAAATATTAAATTTAACTTCATGGTTTTTGTATCTTTCCTCGGGTTCTTTTTAGTCTTTCGTTTGTTTCGCTAATATCGCCCAAAATTTAATTTGTTAAAAAATGTATTAAGAGGTAGGTATTTACATAATTACTTTGTTGTTGTTTTTTTTAATAACATGGACAATTGGACAGTAAGTGGTCACCGTCACAGGTGCGATACCATCATCGCATTGACGTTGCCAGACGCGATTAACAATCTTATTGAAGCGCTCCATGTGGTAGCTAAAAACAAATATCTCGGCTGGAAGCCCAATCCACAGGTGACTCGTTCGCCAAATAAAAGGACCGCGAGAAGCAGACGGTGGTTGATGACCAAGAGGCAATGCGGTGTGGATGGAACTTCAAACCTTGTCGCATATTGCGATAGCGGAATGATGTTGTTGGTATCAGATTTTGAAGTTTCTCTAAACCACTCACCATGGTGAATCCGATAAAGGACATCTCTCCAAAGGCTGAGGTCGCTCTCTCCGAAGGCTTTATATAATATAATGCGCCTAATATTTATCCTATTAGGTAAACATCGAATACAATCATGTAGCTGTTGTAGGTATTTTAACTGTGCTGCTTTCATTCATCCCACTACGGGATTATTTTCTTTAAAGTTCAGGAACATCATTATGTGTATTATTATGTTAGTGTTAGTGTATTATTTCATTAATATTTTAAATTATTCATAATAATAGGTGGTAGAGCCTATAGGGAACCAAATACGTTTTATATGAAACCTAATTGGTTCCATATAGAATTCACCCGGGGCAGTACCACCGCCCGCCACGGTACCTAGTACCATTTCGCCCGTGTAATAATTGTTTTTAAAGCAATTATAGTCCGGTTGGAAAGGTGTGGTTTCCGGTTACACATTTTTAGAGGCGACCATCTTAGTCCTCAAGGGTAGCAACACATCTGTGACTGACTTAGAACGAGACTCCTACTAACAAGTACTAACTGGACTATTACTAACACCAACTAACAGGACTAACTATCACTAACAGTCCCCAGTCCTCATACCTACTAACGAACTGACCAAATAATGTTCTAATTACCTCTCTGAACTAATTGGACTGACCATCCCAGTTCAATGTCAGTCACAGTTGTCATGGGCGGCAGCGGATGGGTGGTGCTGCAATCTCGTTTGCTCTCTTGTATCCATAAAAACAAAAAAAATGTGTATGTTCATAAATGTGGGAGACAGAGAGGCAGTGCTAAATGAATGAAAGTACCTATACACTATCATACGCCTTGTTTGCGGTTGGTCGCAAAGTAGATTAACGTGTAAAAAGGATAACTTCTTTGGATTAAACTAACTGTTCATCGTCTCAGTGACGTTGTAAAGACCAGCGGGTCCAACAGCTATAAAAAAGACATTAGATTGAATCTTTAATTATTGAATGTTCATAACTGTGAGCTACCGTAGGTATACAGCTTAAAGTATATTATTTAATAGTCTATTACATTTACTGTTTTTTGTGTGTGACAACACTGATGAACAGACAGGCAAGTACTCTGGCAGCCATTGACAACAGAAACTTTAGTTCTGTTGTCAATGGTTATGAATGGTTGTTGCCTTTGTCATTTGTGTCAGACAGATTTCACTATCTGTCTGTCATTGAGTTGTGGCCCTACTATCTATTACGAGGTTGATTGATTGCCAAAATTCAATTCAATAGACCCCAGACCACCATAATCATGAGTTCAAAATTACAAGAGTATAAAGAGACATTGGAACGGAACTTGGTCGACAAAAGCAAACCATGGACGAAATACTTCGACAGGGCGGAGCAAAGTACCGGTGTTAATAGGGTTTACCTATTCGTCGGTGAGTTGGACTTTTCGTTTCGCTTGCGTTTATTTATATCCTTAGCGGCTGGTTTGACGTTACGTTTGTTTTGTCGCAGGTTTGGTCGCGTTCACCGGTTTATATTTAGTGTTCGGGTTCGGAGCAGAGTTAATATGCAACTCGATTGGTTTTATATACCCGGCCTATATGTCAATGAAGGCACTGGAGTCGCCGCAAAAAGACGATGACACCAAGTGGTTGACCTACTGGGTGGTGTACGCGTGCTTTTCAATCGTGGAGTACTTCTCAGACTTCATTGTCGGCTGGTTTCCTCTCTACTGGCTTATCAAGGTGAGCTTATATAGTCGCCACATGGTCTACCATATGTTAAAGGGAAGCCATGTAACCTTCAATCCAAGTAATTAAATATGACTCATCAGTTTCAGTTGTACCTGTAGTTAAACTGTACTTAGTAAATTATCTATCATGGAATTTTTCCATTGCACATTAGGTATATTAAATCAAAATGATGAAATTTTCTTAATAGAAAATAGTCTCATGTATTACTAAGATAAGTATGTCTGTAGACTAACAAATAGACTATTTAAACAATGTTAGTAAGGCTTTACATAGATGGTTCGATTGCTATCAAAGTGAACAAGATGGATTTTCTGCAGAGAAAACTGAATGCACTAATAGGATTGTGAATAATTGCTAAATACTGGGAAGCATTACTTCAGTGTTAATTACAATTTCTTCACAATATGCATAGTATAGTTTTGATGTACATGAGTTTGGTGTACACAAGTTTTAGGTATCACCTAAATGATGGTATGGGAAGGTGATGAAAGCAGGAAGTAATCTTATAGTTGACTAGGAATACTTGAATGAGTAGCATCCATAGCCCAATGGCTTGCGTCGATTCAATGTGATCGAAAGAGTTAAGCAACTATGGGTACTGTCGGTCTGAATGGGTGACTGCTAGTGGCAAAATTTCATGGACACTACCACACCACTATCAAAACCTTTTACCATTATCTGTCACTCAGTAATTAACATTGTTAGAGTTAATTATTGGAATGTGATTAGGTACATTAGATAATGTTACACAGAAACACAATGAGAGAGCAGTGAAAGGTGTGAATTACTATCTGACTCAAGAACCATGTACACTGTAGTGTTCTGTTTGCATGATCAAAATACTTATATTAAGAATAGACATCATACATATATGAATTTGGACATAATTGAATCACTATCGTTTCTGACTGATTTTAAACTACCACAGATTAACATGTTTTAATCAATAAGTTAAGAATCAAACATTTTACAATAGCATTTTATATAATAGCAATAGCAATTTATTTTCTTAACATTTGGAATTTCTCTTTTGTTTTCTGTATATGACGGAACTAAAAATTAAATAATAAAACATGAATTCACTGTTAATCTCTGTAGAATAAAACAATATACAATACAATATATAATACAATTTAATATGGAAACATTAGTAAAACTTCCATCAAAATTGTTCGTTATTTAACCAAAAACCTTATATATTATTTCAAACAAACAAACACAACTCTTTTATTTTAAACAAGGAAGATACTAGGAAGTGCCCAACAACCTTGTGTTGTGTTCTTTGATATAAACAGGAATGCGTAACATACACAGGAATATACACACATGTAATAAATAAGATTACATTCTGACATTTCTAACTAACATAATATACCTAGATCTGGCTTCAAATAATACATACCATTGACACTTATTGTGTTATTAGATTTTTAATTTACTTTTAAAACAATAGAGAATTAATCAATTATGAGATTTTTTACTAACTATTAATATAAAACTCTTTTCTTAAAATAGTTAATTACAAATATAATATAGCTATGTACATAGTTAATTAGGTTAATAGTTAGTTTGAATAAGGTAAAAATTAATTTAAAATACCTATTCCTAGTAATATAATATGCTTTGGTTATGTAGGTGTTCATATTATTTTATATTATCACACATGCAAAATTAAAATAAAGAGAATATAATTAGATTCGTTAAAATAAAAATTTGTTCATTCCAAATTGGTACATAAAGGAAATTTATGACCTGTTGTATGTAATGTATACCTATACAGGCAATACATAACACACTGCGTGACATTGACATTGGATGGCCTCGCGCTCTGCGCATGAGTAGGTAATTAGGTGTTTACTGTTACTTTGATAATAAATTAAATGACATTGTTAATAAAACCACAGTTACAGTGATACGGTGATAAATCCACCGTTATGAAAATTTGGCGTCCATATTGAGACAGTCGAGGTTGGTTGGCAGACATCACATGCCTTTAAGAAGGTTAAGGAGAACTCTTGGGGCTTGCAGGTTTCCTCACGATGTTTTCCTTCACCATTACCGGATGTGATCATTTAATTTTTAACCAGCTTTTCCCGCGGTCCGGTCCGCTTATAAGTCGGTTTCCAAAATATTTATCGATACCTATTAATTATAACAATAAAGCGAGGGTTTTAAATACTTACTCATATAATCAGTACTTACTCATTATTATATTTACGCTTACACTGTTGAGATTGTATAATGAATAACATATGACGTCATTACCAAAACTCGTTCCACTAAACATTTGTGCTATCGCGAATAGGTAACTTTTTAAAATTCCTAAACAAAAACATAAAAATATCGGCCTTGTTCGTCTTCGTATATGAGTTCGTTTTTTATAACCTATCCAATTTAATAAACAAACTTACAGCAAAGATTTAATACGTAATTTGTAATTTAAATATAAGGTACATATGTAGATACAAAATTAAATGGATTCATTGATACGTACTCATTTAATGTTAATACAAATATTTGTAATTGCAATTTAAAAATATCTGTATTAAAATTAAAATTGTTTTTGTTTAATTTTCCAGTGCATCTTCGTGATATGGTGCTACCTGCCAACCGACTTCAACGGATCCCTGATCATCTACCACCGCATCATCCGCCCGTACTACCACAAGCACCACGGCCGCATTGACGATATCGCTAGCTCTGGTAAGTGGCCAGAATGTAATTGAATATCATTTATTACTAAAAACTTTCTATAACATGTAAAATAACATACTCTTGAAATTAAAAAAAATGTCAGTCTCACCACTAATCGCAGCAAACCACGTTCACTAGTTGTTCAGAGATGTTGCTCTGTATTGTCTCGATGATGAAGTAATCTATATTATCAGATCCGTATTGAGGTTTCAGCCGTAGCATGACTTCAGAGTAAGCTTCGACATTTTAGTACCTTAATCGAATTCATGTGAGCGCTATCTCTGTCTATTAAGCAGCAGCTCGAGGAATATCTACTATAGGACCCTCAGATTGTCTTAATTTGTGCCTGAACATCAGTCTTTGCTTCCCATTAACCAACTATTAAATACAGTATTAGTATGTATTGTAAGAATGTAAATGCTTAAAATGTTTAAAATTAATTTGGGTACTTAAATTTAAAAAACAAATGCAAATTAATAAAGTCCTTGTATTGAGGATAGGATAATATCCTTGAGGTATTTAACTAATCTGTAGCAAACACTCTGTGGTCGACAAACTGCCATTGATCTTAAGAATGCATGCATGGTTAAAACTGTGGTTGATCCTAAGGCCCATATACTATTTAATACATAATCAATCTTCATATTCAGATTTGTGACCAAGAAATAAAACGACACTAGTATTATAAAACTGTAACTGGTGCTCATATGACTCCAACCTCCACTCTTGAACATTACTTTGCGCATTTTTTAGACTTTCTGGGAGATGTTCTGAAGAACGCCAACAAAAAAATTGTCAAGAAAATAAACAAAACGCTCAAAGAACTGCAAAAAGATTAATTTTACCGTTTTGAAGGTAAAACAGTAAAAATTTACTGATCTTGCATGGGCTGGGATGCTTTTCGACAACTGTATGTCGCTTTAGATTTTCGAACACAAATTATTATGTTGTATGCTTATAATTTAAAACCTAAAGGAATATTCATGGTTATTATATATACTGGAATGGTTCTATTATTGAGTGCCTTTAGAGAACTGGCCTGGCAGAGCTCTAAGACCGGAAGTTTTATTACTATTTTATTATTTTTGCTTGCGTGCTATCTGCAAATTATAATTTTGCAATTAAATTAAAGGTTAGTTATTTAACCCTTTTTATGGCACTTCAGGCACTGGTGTACTTGGCTAGAATATGTTTTTTGTGTACAATAGCTCTAGGTATTTTCTTTAGATATAAATTCTTTAAAAAAATAACCCTATTTTTGCTGAAGAATGTTTTATTTTCTTTATTCAAACTGAATTAATAAACCGGAAGAAGTAACTCACGTTATAGCTAGGTTTATTATTTATATAGGTACCATATAATAAATTATAATATAACAAACATGATGAAATGCACACCTATTAAGCTCTTACATCTGCATTTTCTATCTGGTGGCTTTAATTGGATATCAGTTTCTGTCATATTGTAGTATTCAAGAGTGGGTGCTTGTATTGTAATTTTTGCCATTTGTGAAAATCATTATTAAAAGCTTACGTTACACTTTTCTAGTACTATATTCACCAAAATCAATGGTACAACATATTTGTAGACCATGTATGGTGTACCATTACAACATATATGGTTTTAGTGTATGTAATGGACTTAATTACAACCAGAAGGTGAAGTATGTATATTGTGTTTGACTGTGGTATAACATAGCCCTAAATGTGGTGATAATTATTTTATGTGTGACCTTTTACTTTACCTTTTTAAAAGAATACTTTTATTTTATTTTTCGTTTTATGTTACATTTTATTGATTGTTTATTTTTCTATCATACCAGTAAATATCCCTGAGTTGGTGCAAGATACAAAAAAGAAGATAAATTTTTCGATGAGCAAATTAAGCAATTGATTCATTCGCTTGTTGTGCCAATGTTAGTTAATTTTCATTGTTTTTGTAGTCCCGTAATTATTCAGTTTTCTAAGTAGAAGTTGTTAGTTTTCTTATTGTATTTCATAGATGTTAAATATTATTTACACTTTCTTCATAAACATTTAAACGGTTTCTTAGTATTGGCTTGTTGGCGTGTTTCTAAATAGGTGAATAGATAACTATCACAAACAATTCTTTTTTTATCTTACAAGTATTTCTCATGACAAAAATGTTCATTTTCCACGATAAGATCTATGAAAGTGATAATATCTGTTATCAGTTATCATTGCACAAGTTTCTTACCTAGAAAACTGATTACCAAGCAGATAGTGATGTCAATTTTTATTACTTAATCTTCAGTACTTACTTGCATAATACAGGATAATAGGATTGTATCATATTTAAGGCAATGTTTGAAGTTATTATGAATAACGCAGATGTCAAGTATTTTAGGCACATTTGTCTTCAACATTGTGGATCGGCAGTAGATAACACTGTAGTGACGTTCATTATAGTATTTATTAATACCAAATAAATATGTAAATCAATATCATGGCATTTATGTAATTTATGCTAGGTAAATTACATTAAAAAAGCGGTGACAGCCCAGCGGCTATCGAACTCGCCTCTCACTCGAGCGGTCCGGGTTCAAACCCCAGCGGCACGCACCAATGACTTTTCTAAGTTATGTGCGTTTTAAGAAATTAAATGTCACTTGCTATAACGGTGAAGGACACATCGTGACCTGCATGCCTGAGAGTTCATCATAACGTTCTCATAGGTATGTGAAGTCTGCCAATCCGCACTTGGCCAGCGTGGTGGACTAAGGCCTAATCCCTCCCATTCTGAGAGGAGACCCGTGCCCAACAGTGGGACGTCTATGGGTCGCAGCGAAATTACATTAATGCCATGATTTTTTTAATACTTAGTTTAAAAGAGAAACCTATAATACAATATTTTCACATAAATAAATTATTTTGAATCTTAACTGTATAATAAATTAATCGAAATAATATTCGTGTTAAAGGAAGGATTAATTTTCTTAGTACCTAATGTATTTTATTTTATTTTTCATTTTTATTAAGATCTCATTTATTCATGGAGCATGCTGACATGCCATTTACCTTGAGTTCGAAAACAATTTGTTATCCTACAACAGGACAATAGTTTTGCTTGCTTACCCTGCCAACTCAAATGCCCCGTGTTTACTTTGCCCTATCATTGATTCTAGGTAAACAAGACTAGTACATCACAACCTTTTAGAACACTGATAAGTAAGTAAATACCTACGGAGAGCTTATTTTAGCTTGTTAACATCCAAACACGCTGAGTATATAACCGTGTTCTAACATGACTTTTACTATGTACTTAACACAATATCTAAATACTTAATCGTTGTAAATATTATTTAAATTATAAGGCTGATTCTAAAAAAAATAAAATTTATTAAAAAATCGAAAAGTTAAAAAATAAATAAAAGTGTAGTAGTGTGATGTCTGTATCAGTTTTTGCAAAAATTAAATTTCGCTTCAATAAAATGATACTGTGCAAGAGTTTATTGCGTTGTGTACACTTAAGAATTAAAATTAATAAAAAAAAATTAACCGTAACAAATATTAATCAAGACATTAACATCAATAGGTAGGATTGTATAATACTATATGTAAGATTATATATATTATATATTAGTGATAGTACCTACCAATAATCTTATATCTCAGGTATTTCACCTGTCATCCAGAAAGATTACCATAATGCTTTTAATTTAAAACTTGATTATTTTAAAGCCCTTTCATATGTAGTCATATATTGTTTAGTTAATCTAGATTTTGTTTTAATTATTTGGTTATCTTTGCATTTCCCTGCATCAAATATAAGTAAAATGAGTAGAAATGTGGTATATAATACAAATTCGCTCCATATAAACAATCATTAAAAAGTTTTCATACAAAATTATGTACCAATTTTGAAGACAGTAATGATTAATTTCTCGTATTTGTGTTTGGTGTTATAAGTCTTCTACTATGGTAATAGTACATGGGTGTTTGAAACATTTGAATATAAAACAAACGTAACTTTTGAATGATATGTAACTTCTGATTAATTGAGTGCGACAACTATTGCCTGATGTACTGAAATATGTAATGCTAACATGCTTTACAAGACATTTGTCCAAAAAAACTTTCTTTAAATCTCATCAATTTACAGTATACAGTAATTTACTATGTATTGACTGATATATTTGTTTCATTTTCAGCCGGCCGCTTGGTAGCAGACGCGGTGAGGAAGAACAACTAAACCCCATAATTTCTTTTTAGTATGAAGAGACAAGTACAAACAAAATGTACACTACTCTGCACTCGCTAATGTGGCTGCACTGAAAAAAATTGAAAATCTTTAAAATATTTAAAAAAAAAATGCTAAAATCTATGCAATAAGCAAACTCAGCTCTGGCAAATGGGTGTAACATAAATTTTGATGTTTATTTCTAATGAAATAGAGCTTACTCTGTCTTGGTAATGGACTTTTGTATTTTCACTCTTTTTATAATGGACCCAAGTTTGTATTATTGTGAATTAAGTGGTTTTGTATGTTCGTGACTGTTTTACAAGCTTAGTTAAAATCTTTAGTCTAATATTTTGCCTTGCACTATGATCTTTTAGGGATTAAAAATTATGTTTAGAAGATTAAGTAAAGATCGTCATTAGTTGTTTTTTTTTTCTATGTAAGGCCTATAGTAGAACAATGAATATCCTGGTTTCTTTTCTTTAGATAGATTTGCTCAAGGAATGCTGTAGTATATTATTCAAAGATTGTGTAGTTAAGTTACCGCAGGAAAGACCATGTTACATAATGTATGTTTGTGTAGTTAGGGTTTTATTATGTGTATCTTGCAAAGTATGTCTTGAGTGTTGCCGTTAATAACATTTTTCAAGCATTTAGTTTTGGTAATTTTTTAGTGAAAAAATAATATTTTTGTACAATTTAAAATTACCAATTTATAAGCATTTGGATTTGTTGTTTTTTCATATATTGCGTGTGACTTATAAACAACTCTAGTGTGCCTTGGAGTAGTTTGGCTATCTGTATATTGAATTCAAGGAAACGCTAATTTTGTCAATTTAAAAGTAATAAAAGGAATTCATTGTATGTAAAATGTGTTTTATTTGCTCCATTTTAAACTTGCATCATCAACGCTGAGTTACGCCAAATGTAATAAAAAGTAACTATGTAAAATTATAACAAAAGTCCAGAATGCGTGATGAAAATACTCCAACCATTGATGAAATGAAGATGAGGTGATCTCCTCTAATTACGAATTCCCTCAACACGAGAGCGCCCACAGCGGAAGAGGAGGTCTGTCTGTCTGTGAAATCACCTTGTTAAGCTTGCTACAACCCATAGGCATTCCACTGTTGTGCAAGGGTCCCGCACTTGTCAAACATTTAATTTTGCAGTTACAGCCCGTTCACACTAGTCGTAAGTCGCATATGACTAAAAGTCGAATGCTCTGGTCACCATACACTTTATATGGAGCTGTTCACATTAGATGAGACGCGATTTTTAGTCTAATACGACTCAAAAAACCATCCGACGGGCCAGCGCCCGTTGTAAGACTAAAACGTGATGCTCGCAGAAACTCTTGACATTAGGTCGTTGAAAGTTGCTTGTGACATTCTAAAATAATTAAAGAATTTTCGTTCGTCATTTTTTAATTCATGTATTAAATTTTTATAACTTCACAAAGTCGATCTTTCTGTTAGGATTGGGTGCATCCAGTATTTTCTTGGAATTGACTTTTTTTTAACTTTTTTAATTTTAAGTAGTAGAGCACAACAAGTTCTTCGTCGGCGTCCATCTCGCGAGTTCGCTACGTACCGAATGGCGCGAAACTACGACCTATACGACTCGCGACGCAGTGTGAACAGGTACATCAGACTTTCGACTTTTAGTCATATGCGACTTACGACTAGTGTGAACGGGCTGTTAGCCAAACTGAAACGAACCGAACTCGGAAAATTTGAACCGAAGCGGAAATGACAAACGAGAGAACTCGTCTCAGTTAAAATATGGGGAGAAACGGATTCTGAAGACGATACAATAAATATAACTGTTTTATTATATATCTGATATCGTTCCTGCCACGTGTCGGAATAGTTTTGAATTATTTGTTGTCAAATAATAAATGTCGTTTGATATTTGTTTGTACAAAACTAGCTGTATAATACTGCTATATCACTCACGATTCGGTTCGCGCGTTCTCCTTTGCTTTGTCATGGCGTCTCATGCTTTTCGGTTCGCTCTTCTGTGGCTAGATTCAAAAGATATATTACAAAATAAAAAAGTTTCGCTGTCTATTTACTGGCTTTAGCTACACACAGGTGACCATACTGACCCCGCGTTGATTCAATGAAGATTGGAAGGGTTTGTGGCCTGCCGAATATTCTCAAGCAATGTAAAACAACCGGGGCCTTTGCATTCCAAGGCACAGAAGTCCTCGTGAAATTTTGTCATAAACGGTCGCCCATACTATGAGCGCTTCAGATAAAATCAGTGGGATCGACGACACTTTACCTTTCCAGCAGGCATGCACTCGAGCGACGGTCAATTACCCTGAAGGGCTGCTGATATGATTAAAATGATCAATAAACGACTCAAATTTGGTAAGGAGGTATATTAACTAAAACTAATAAAATTACATCATAATCTTATACATATAGATAAATGGATGACTTTCTAAGAGTAAGCTGGCAAAATAGAAGTCATTCCACTAAAGTTTTCGATTTTAAAGGCTCATTTTCATTGGTAGGATTCTAGTCGGCCACAGATTCCTGACGCATGTCATAGGGCACGCATACTGGAAATCAGTTATTATTATTATTAGTGGATACTGTTTAATTTCATAATGACAGATGAATTACATTGGTCAATTTTTATTTACAGCATTTGCTTGGTGGCTCAGGTGGTACAACAACCACTTTATCGATTTATACTTATGATGACCTATAAAATAATCCTATGAAGTTTGGACTTACTTATTTGAAATTATAACTTTTAGGTATCCATCTGTGGGGATTCCCCACATGCTGTTCGTCAACCAATGAAAATCAGCCATAAAAAATAAGTTATCCAATCAATTTGATTCAACAGTCTGGGCTTTAGCTTTTTCTGCTTCTTCTTTCTCAACCTTCTCACGTTCTGTTCTCCTATTTCTCCAAGCTGTCATGTAAGACCTGGGGTGAATAGGGAAGAATCCAGAGAGACCTGTAATAAAATTCAATTCAATTTGCTATAAGTAATTTTACATAACTTCTTAACTAACCTAAAAGGCATGCAATTTTTTCAACATGACCAACCTAACAGATTTCAATTTTGACTGTTCCAACTTTCAATTTATTTTTAGAACCTCATTGGTCCTAATTAGAACCTATAATAGAACCTCACCATGGCTAAAGTATGTCTACTTGATATTCCCATTAGTAAAATTCCATTAACAGAAGTACCACTATCGGTAGAGCTACAGGTAGTGCCACCGGAAATTCATTTTTTAGCCATGGATAGACATATGGATGACTTGAGAACACATGTTAATTAACACTAGGCTGGTCACTAATCCCTCTACGAATCTGCATTCGAGCAGCATGGTGAAATATGCTTTAGACCTCCTACAGCTGTGTCTGTTGGGAGAGCTGTGCCCAACAGTGGGTAAATGTCTCGAGCTGGCTAAAGTATTGGGTATGTCTATCTGATATTCCCATTAGTAAAATTCCATTAACAGAAGTACCACTATCGGTAGTGCTACAGGTAGTGCCCCGGGAAATTCATTTTTTAGCCATGGATAGACATATGGATGACTTGAGAACACATGTTAATTAACACTAGGCTGGTCACTAATCCCTCTACGAATCTGCATTCGAGCAGCATGGTGAAATATGCTTTAGACCTCCTACAGCTGTGTCTGTTGGGAGAGCTGTGCCCAACAGTGGGTAAATGTCTCGAGCTATAGGAGCACACTGCCATTCAACTGATAGGAGGCCAGGGGCAGTTTAAAAATATAGATTGGTTTAATGTCTTATATATAGGTTGATGTCTTGAGCAATCACAAGCAGTCCCCACTGACTCTTACAAGAGCAATATTAACTAAAGAAACATATAACTGAGTTTGAGGTCTTACCAAGTAATTCTGCAACAGGATTAGATACATGTGCACCATTTCCTAACCAATACTTGATTCTTTCCAAATTCAGTGCTACTAGTTTCTCATTGTGCAAATTGGGCATTGGGTCGTATGAGCCTAGCTGCTCTATAACTGGTTGGCTGTTGAGTCTCCTTCTCTGAAAACAAAGTGCTAATTTTAGTTATTAATGTCGACTCCATGGCACGGTGGTGAGTGACCCTAACTGATGAACTGTGAGTCCCAAATTCAAATCTGGAAAAATATTTTGCAGATAAAATAAATACAATGATTTGAGAACAAATCAAATCATTGTGAAATTGTATTGTTTTTATATGTGTCTACCACCCGCAACACAGGCTTAGGCCTACCGCAAGAGAATGTAGTAATAAAATATAATGGAAACTTGAAAAAAATAAGTGTATTTTCTAGATACACTTTTTTTTGGTTCCATTTTAAACCCCAAGGGCACATCTGGACTCACAGTTATCATGGTCAGCAGCAAATAGGTGCTGCTGAATAATTGTATATTTACAGTGGTGGGCATATAATTGAATGTTAGAAAGTACAAACGTTTTTTTTAGAACAGTTTATAAGAATTTACTGGTTGAGGTATGAATCAAATTGTTCCTTCCGTACACCAAGCAGTGAAAAGGTTAACAACAAATGTGAGACCCTAATATAATACAGAACTCCAATGATTTTTTATTAAATAAAGCACATATCCAACACTCGTTACAGTAAATGTGATATTGGTATAAAGTTCATTGTTAATGGTACAACATTTTATGAAAACTTCCGCGTAATTTGGATACCTACGTGAGTTACAGATATGTGAAAAAACGGCCTATTAGTGCAACCCTGGCGAATCAAGCGGATTGATTTTGCAGCCCTAACAAAATATTTTCCTGTTCCGCTAGCTGGGGGCAAAGACATCTTAATAAATTTTTCACTTTACACCAGTTTTAGGAAATTAACCTGAAAGAAAAACAAAACAAATTTTCATATTTGACAATTGACATTGATTTGACACTTGCTATGACCACAGACAATATAGCTATAACTCAAGCACATGCAAATTATGGTTTAAAATAAATTTCAACAGACTATACAAATGAACAATATGTAATTTTATAATAAAAAATAATGTAATCACTTCAACATTAACAATGGTAAAGCATAGATTTTGTATAGAGTTCGCCCGGTGTAGTTCCACTACCCGCCACGGTACCTAGTAATTTTTTTACCGTGTAACAAAAAATATTAAAATATTTATTTATATAATTGACAGTCAACATTTTACTTAAGTACCTACAGCTAAACCAAACGTAAAGACGTATGTATAATGGTCGTAATTAATGACTTATCTAGTTTATTTAAATAATTGCATTATGATGTCTTCGATTCCATTTTTTTATTTTAAACATCTTGCAACGTTTTTAGGCCGCCTCGTAAAAAAATTCCCCCCAATCCAGGAGCGGCAGATAAAATGGTTTTACTCAACAACAATAATCTCATATTCTATCTCAGAACACCGGTAGCCCTGATTCAGAGTAGAGCATTCATATAGATCGCCTAGGGCGGCGCCAAGAGCACGAGGCACAAAGCCTGAGAGTGCTTCAGTTTAGGTGAGCGCTGAGTTACCTACATCTTACAAATTCTAGGATTGTGGAGAAGTAAGTAACTACACCATGAGTGATGATCCCAGTGACTATGGAACATGCCTCTCACTCGAGGGGATCTTAGTTCAAATCCAAGCCAAACATTTTTCTAAGTGATGTGCCCTCTGCTGTAATTGTGAAGGAAACATCGTGAACTCTGCATACCTGCAGAAAGAAGGCATTATACTTTAAGCTCGCCAATTTGTTCCATTCTATTTGTATGAGTTGTACCTACTTTAAAGAATAAATAAATACCTGAGCGTTCTTCATAACGTTCTTTGAGGTATGTGAACTTTGCCAATCCTAAATTTGCCAGCGTGTGCTATCTTATATGTCATCTTTTAGAGTAACCTTTCAGAGATATTGACATATACACATACAGGCATATAAAACTTCCAGAAAGAAAACTCATCTGTCCGGTTTCACACTGTCTCCTTTAGTTTTGTCCGTATCCAAGGACAACGGTGACCATATAAACGGATCGGCATCTAAGCTCTGACCTTGAATATGCAATAGCCCTTATTCTTCTTCTATGGTAATAGCCTCCTATTATAAATGCCATAACACATTTTTATGGCATCGTGCACAGAACATTTAATAATAGGGCATCGTGAGACAGACGCATAAATCTTCGAAGTAGGTCTTTGAACTAAGAGATGGAGTCACACAGCTAAGATAGTTGACTCGTAACCAGTGGCTTACATCAACTCAAATATTATCGACGTTAGGGTGTATTGACCCGCTTTGGGGTGAACTTAGATCTATCAGAATACATTCGTTATACCTATAAAATCAGACTTCTATAGAATCACTTCGAAAAACTGACCTAGGGGAGAAGGGGGGAATGAGAGTCAGTGGGTAATGCGGGTCAGTTTAAAATAAACAAAACAGAACGCAGCACAGAATATGGCTATGTCGCACGGGGCCCCCCTCTGCACCTCCACCGCACATGCGAACACGGCGGACCGCTAGTGGCGCTCGTGTCATTGGCAGAGAGACAAGTATCACAAGAGAGAATTTGGTGTAAAACTATCGAAATTTTGATTGAAAAAGTAAGTATTTACTACAGTTTGTTTTAAGATTAAAGGTATTTTAAGTTGTTGTATCGTAATTGAACTTTGAGATAGTGATTCGTGTGATATGAATTTGTAATGTTTTTTGAGTTGAATCCTAATCGAAAACTATCATTGGGGTAATGAGAGTCAGGTGACTCGTGACCCATAACCCGCACTATCTTGTAGTATGAACTATATTTGTAAAATGTTTTTATTCATTTCAGATGCCAAGTAACCGGAAAAGAAACACGTCTATAGCATGTTTGAGTGGTAGTAACTTGCTGGCGGTGTATGATATGCCTTGAAGAAGGAAAGTCAAGAGTGGTACCGCTGTCGTCTCTCTCGGTATTATTGTGATTTTTGTCATAAATAGTAGTTATAATATAATATAAACTTTATTGATTGATAGACGTTTATATTTTGTTAATTTTTTCTTTAGAAGTTTTGTCTCGGATTACTCCTAGGATTGACTCCCATTACCCGCATATGTGGGTAACTAGAGTCAAAATTTGTTTTTTGTTTTTTAATTTTTGTAGCGTGTTTGATGACGATAGCCAAAAATTACCAAAGCTACTTGATGCCTCATTAGTTTAAGATTTAAAATTAAAATAGGCAAAATAAAAGACCGATTATTTATGACTTAAACAATGTGTTTTTCTTAAGTGACTCCCATTCCCCCCATCTCCCCTACTAGTCAGTTGCTCGAAGCAATAGGTTTCGTTGAAAGTACAAAGCCACCAACCATGTACAATTTATATGGACAGGTGACTTATTAAATTACTCTTCATTCGACTTCAACTGGTGGACCTAGTAACAATCGGTAAAAAAAATCTACTGACATTTTAAACAAATGAATAAAATAATTTTACAATGACTGCGATGATATAACAGTATAGTTCGTTCAAAACGCTACGAGTATGACATAAAAGTTCGTTAACCTTGTGGTCGTCCAACCAGGGCTTTCAAACCTTATTCTGAGAAGTTATATTTAGTTTGCATTTAAATATATTGTTGTTTGTATAACAGTAAAGATACACATTGCTTAAAAAAGACCAATTGTTGAAATCATCAAAAAAAAAATCATCAATAAAATAAGTAGGTAGGTAGGTATTTTTACCTGCTAAATGCACTCTGATTTAAATAAATAAACGCATAAAGGTTCATCCCCCTGCACTAGGTTTCCCTATGTCACGGGTGGCATGGACACACACCGTAAAATTTACAAATAATGACCAATTCATATTAATATTTCAGTCTGGAATTGTGTTCGGCCTATGGTAAAGACTTATCAGACACACCATAATAATATAAGATAGGACACTATCCTTAACTGTTGAAAGGTACTACACACTTCTACCTACCTCTTCGACGATATATAGGCGTCATGTTAACTATATTATAATCCTCATATGTGAGAGGCAGAATACTGATACAGAAAAGTACCTTTGTCTGTCAGTACCTTTGACAGGTCAGTTGGCGCAATTGGTAGTGACCCTGTCTGTTGCGCCAGGGGTCGTGGGTTCGAATCCCACTCAGGACAAATATTCGTGTGACGAACACTTGTATTTGTCTGGATGATACATATTATCTATTTAAGTATGTATTTAAAATATCTATGTATGTATATCATCAGTCTCTGACACCCATATTACAGGCTCGCGCCTACTTTGGGGTCAGATGGCCGTGTGTGAGGATGTCCAAGATATTATTATTATATTATTATGTCTAAAACTCAGATAAAATCCCTTATATTTAGTCATTTCTAGAGTAACAAGTTGACATCCTTACATTAGCCGATTGGTTAGATAGATACAGAAAGCAAAATTAAGCAAACCACTAGTAACACAGACTACATTACTAAAGCTAGTAATAATCAATGCAAACAAATCACTTTTAAAACGAGTTTTATAAGCTATTAAATACTCGTGTTTTTTTTTAATAACGCTTTGTAAGATAAAACAACCTCGGTAATTTAGACATAGAACATAGAGCTATCGGGAATTGCGGTCACATCTCTTTAGAGACGGGTAAAGAGATGCAAAGCAAAATAAAAAATAAAAAACTTGCTAAAAGGTATTTAATCATTAAAATCATCATGACCTATTGACCATCAAGCCTTTTACTGGCGTACTATGGAAACTCGATCCACCACCACCACAACCTTTCATTATCCCACTGTTGGGCACGGGTCTCCTCTCGGGAATTAGTCCACTTTAGTTTACCACGCTGATCAAGTGCGGATTGGCAGATTTGACATGCCTTTGAGAACATTATGGAGAACTCTCAGGCATGTAGGTTTCATTCAAGATGTTTCCTACACCGTTACAGCTGGTCAAATGAATTTCTTAAATCGTCCATAAGTTAAAGTCTTTTTTGCATGCCGCTAGGATTTGAACCCGGACCGCTCGAGGGAAAGTTGAGTTCGTTAGCCAATGCGCTGTCACCGCTGTTGAGATTTGATCACCATTCCCCTTTCTGCATAATTAAAGTAGTTAATATAAAAAATAACTGGTGCAAAAGGCCTCGAATGGAGACCACGACCTGGTAAAAGGCGTACAGGTCGCCCTTCGATGAGGTAGATAGATGACCTGAAGAAGACGGCGTGAAACCGCTGGATTCAAAAGGAACAGGACCGGTTGGAGTGGTGTCGTTTAGGAGAGGCCTACGTTCAGCTGTGGACCTCCATCAGGATTGATGAAAGTAGTTACCTACTTAAGGCTATAGCCTATCACGCCGGTTAAATATAAATCGAAATACCTAATTGACATTGTCGAGAAGTCCCAGATAAAAATACGAACATTTAGGATAAAAATGTGCCGCTTGGATCTGTCCCATCTATATGATCTAGATCAAGTGATCATTTGGCGATAAACTTGGCAGAATATGGAGACTACTGTATGCTGTATGTAAGTATGTATGCGTATACAGTGCCCGAAGCATGGTGACTACATACACGACTAAAACTGACAATATCCTGACGATGCGCATGAGGTCGATGACATTCATGCTCAGGGTTTTGCCTACCGTTCGTCGACGGCAAGATATGACGTGATTTAAGCATAAAAATAAAAACTAGCTAGGAAGGTAACAACTTGTTACAATATCGAATTATGTACAATCAAAAATTGTTTTCAATTAGGTACGCACAGACACTTGAGAGGCATCATAATTCAGAGACAAAGAGTTGCGATGCAAGTCTCAATTAAATTATGTCACTCAAACAGAGACTTGGAACAATTTAAAACCTATTAAAGTCCTTCATATGTTTTGCCTATTCCTCTAACAATACAATTGTAGGTAGGTACCTATACAAAGTTTTAAAATTTAATAAAGAACCGTAACATCTTGTGAGACACTCAAAAAAGCTCAAAACGAAGACAAAAACCCTCTACTCTCCAACCCTACGGAAAACTCACGCAAAAAATCGCAATTACACTTACGTCAAGTGTCGATGTTACTACACATCACTACTCTTCCCGGCTGCAACCGCGCCTGACCGACATACGACGACCTTACTACAGAGCGGGACCACTATATCGCCTTTGTTTCGGACCAAAAAGGACAGAAGATGTAAGTGGGTCATGGGATAAGAGGGACTTGAGGCGCTTTTCAGCGCTGTTTCGCTGCAAGATCCCGGAGGCTGAAAACTGAGGTCTATAAATAGACGTCTTTTAGGCACAAATGACATAATTAATCTTAAAACAGATTAGTTTTCTTAACACCCTTTACCGTTTCCCGACTACAAACAGTTGAAACGCCGTCTGCCGGTTTGTCGCTAAAAATAGAATGTAAAGATAGGTGTGGTCCTTAATTAGACAGCTTAAAATAAACTGCACATTCTCCGAAAGGCATGGATGGGGCTCTAAAAGTTGATCGCGTTAGACTTCTGAACTATGTGGGATTGAAATTAAATTGGGATTAATAGTATTCGAACTAACGTATAAGTATATGTATTAGTGTAAGTACAAGGAATCAAACGACCCAGATTTCAACAAATATTCTGTCGTGCTGTGTCCACACAGAATAATGGTTATTGATTTTTTTAAAGAAAAACGTCGATTTTTCTATTCAATCTTCCACAAACATGACGGTATAACCGGGTTAGCTTGAAACCGTCGAACCAGACTCGGAGATTTATCGACGCTCCCACCTACTCGAAGTGCAATTTTCGTGTCTATCGATCACATCCTAGATTCTCGTGCATGAAATTTATAGAGGAGCTTGGCGCGTCCAGTCCAGCGCGAATCAATGAGCGCTTAAGCCGCTGAGTCGGCGGGCCACCGCGCATGCGTAGCGTACGCGCGATCGATGGGCCGGGCGTCCCGTTCAGTGGTAGCGCACCCGTCCAACAGTCCAGTGCACAATGCGTTCGAATTGAGGCGGGAAACACGGCAAGCTGTATCTCCGGGAGTACGCCGCGGAAGAGGAGCGGCCGCCGTGCCGGGAGGAGTGGCGCCGCGGCGACTGGCCCGGCTCGCGCGGCCGCCTGCCGCAGGTGGACCGCAGTCCGTCGCGCCGCAGCCCGTACCTCGCGCGCGATGACGAGCCGTCGCCGGCGCCCGACGAGCGCGGGCGGTCGGCCTCCGCCGGCGCGCACCACCGCGCGCGCCCGCGCCCGCTGCGCTACCAGTCGCTGGAGCGCGAGTACGACCGCTCGTACGCGCCGCCGCCCCCCGAGGATGACTACTACCGCCGGGAGCCACCTCCGCTCTTCCTCGGCGAGCTCCAATCGCAGAATTCCGATCTGCAGCGTGAGCTCGGCAACCTCAAGAAGGAGCTCGAACTGACCAACCAGAAGCTCGGCTCCAGCATGCACAGCATAAAGACCTTCTGGAGTCCCGAGCTGAAGAAGGAGCGGGCGCTGCGCAAGGAGGAGAGCGCCAAGTACAGCCTCATCAACGACCAACTGAAACTGCTCAACCAAGAAAACCAGGTCAGTGATGCACGCCTTTGTAAGAGACGCTGTCTGTCTCCGCCTTCATCGATTTTCTGTTAAAGGGTTGACATAGTTCCTTTACTTCTCGACGCCAAGCCGCCTGTGAGAGTTCCGTGTTGATATTTCCTGCACTTCCGCTTCCGATGTTATAATCTATCTATTTTACGGTTCATTCTTCGGTAGACATTTTTAAATTTTCAGCGAATGTTGCCGTACAGAATGTTTGGATTTGCGTGGGTGGCCAAGGTAAAAATTATAAAAATTCCCACGCAGAAAATTATCGTCTATAACTCATGCCGTGTCTCGGATCGCATAAACTCGGTAAAGACACATAAAACGTTGAACGAATTACACGAATCTACGCCTGGCAATCGGAGTGGTGAGTGGTACGCATGCTTGGGAACCCTTCATTGATGTTACGCGATAGGTCAATGGATCATTCTCCGTTCTACTTACATCTCGGGAATCCAATTTTGATTGAAGATCGAAGATTTTTTGAACTGTATTAATTAACAAGTACTTATTTTTCTATTAGCTCGTGGTTGTTTTCTGTGTTCTTTGGATCATAGAGCACAGAATCTCAAATAAATAAAATGATTTATTTTATTAAAGCTTAGAGTTAAGAGTAAATTTCCTATTTTTGCTAGTAGTTACTTAATACTGAAACTATATTTTGGATACTTACAAAAAGTTTTGTTAAAATATGAAATTTTCCCTTTACTTAAAATGAAACTAACCGAGTTGAACCAAGTTAACTAACTTGGAATAAAAAAAAAGTACGTATGATTCAATCGAAATTCCTCGAACTCGCTAACGACTGATCTTTATCCGGCTGTTGTTGCTTATGAAAAAACAGTTTTTTGAGCCGACTGTGAATTAAAAATGTAATTAAAACGCTGAGGGCACTTCGCCTCCGGGTAACGCGGGCAGGTCGCTGCGCTCGGCCCAGTTACATCATGCATGGGATTTATTATACTTTTCCAAGTTTCCAAGAATACTTACTAGGTATGTCCTATTTAAAATACAACATAACATCACCATTGTATAACCCCGTCTGTATATAATACACCCAATTCTCATGTATTTAAAAATGTATAACTTACAAGTCATTAAATTATGTACACATTGTATATGCAGGTACGTATTTGGTAACGAATTACTTCGTCGCAAAAAATCCTAGATAGGTAAAGAAGTATAATTCGGAGTTCCAATTATCTACTTACCTATAAAGTACTAATGTGAAGTTAAAACAGATCTTTATAATATTGTGCGTATGAAAATTTTATAAAATTAAATTCGTACCTACGTAATAAATAAAATTAAAGTCCTTTATCGTATTAACTTGTCTGGTATATTTTACGTAAAATCAATATTTATATTTGTTTAATATTTATAATATTACAATCCTTCTATCCAAAAAGGAAAACCATTTGGCATACGAGCTAGGTACTACCTAACATAAGAAAAAATCAACCATTCCGGACATGCGCACTGTAAAGAGTAGTACGACTAGTTAAGCGTCACACTCTTTCATGCTTCCGTCTATGGGAATTTAATAAATTCTCCGGCGCTAGACCCGAGCGATCTATGACTACTCCATTTGTTTTTTAATTTGTTCTGTAGGTAGTACAGATAGGCTCAGAACTCAATTGACTAACCATCCCAGTCCCTAATTGAGTCTTGTTCAAAGTCAGTCACAGTTGTCATGGGCGGCAGCGGATGGGTGGTGCTGCAAGCTCGTTTGCTATCTTTTTTTCATAAAAAAAAAAAAAAAGAACTTCTTAACAATATCTATCTATATAATAAAAATGAATCGCAAAATGTGTTGGTAAGCGCATAACTCAACAACGCCTGGACCAATTTGGCCAATTCTTTTTTTTAAATGTTCGTTGAAGTTCAAGGATGGTTTTTACGGCGAGAAAAATTTGAAAATTCATCCCCTAAGGGGGTAAAACGGGGGTGCAAAGTTAGTATGAAGCTTTGCCGTTTTTGAATGTGTAACGCGAGCGAAGCTGCGGGATGTCCACTAGTTTCAAATAGAATTTTAATTGTTTTCTCCTAGCTTTATAGTAAAACTATAATGAAGCAGTGTTTGAACTACGATGATAGCTTATTCTCAAACATCTCTCAAATAACATAGTATAAAGCGACTTATTTATTCACTCTCAAACATCTCTCAAATAACATAGTATAAAGCGACTTATAAATTATTTATTCACTGAAGTTACTTTCACTAAAATACATAATCTCTAAGAATTTTCCAAGAAGCTTTTGTTATAAAATAGAATTTAATAATGATTTTGAATGAAATAAATTTGTGTGAAAATAATTCCCAGTACCGGCTGGAAAAATGTACACGTTGCTGCGACGCTCAATGGAAATTTTCCGCTAGAGACTGGAAATTACATTAATTTCCAGTTATTTATAAAGGAATATTTGTAGTTATTTGAATTTTGAAATTTAATTAATCTAGTTTTCGAATTTACTTTCTTCAATTATAATTAAGGTAGGTACTCGGGAAAGCATTAAACACGAATGAAATTTTTAATGTATTGTACGTGAAAGTAGGTAATGATACGTTATGTTTTCATTATTTTGTTACCCTACTGTTAAGTATTAACCGAATTATATACTTATATAATATTACTTTTTCATAAAGGTAAAAAATACTTATGTGTTATATTGTCTTAAGTATTGTGATGCCAAAAAATAAACAATTTCAATATTTTATTTTTCTCTAAGTCCTACTTGTTAATTAGATGAAAATTTATCGCTAGCTTAACTCAAATTAATTTGATATAAATTACAAGATTTTTTTCCGAAGAGTCCGTGGCGCTGTTATGAATGAGTCCCGGTAGTCCAGGGTTTGAATATTTATTCTTGGGTCATGGATGTTAAATTGTGTTGTTTTCTGTGCGTGTCCACCACCCTCTAAACAGGCCCTGGGGTTCTATTTATGAACCGCTCGCGTGACTTAATGGCTCGACCGCGACTCATATTCGTTAAATAGAAACAATACCGTACTACTACTTTATCTCTTGGTATTAAATACCACTTGTTACATTGTAGTGATTTAAAAATACGGAATATCTCTAGTCGATTGAGATATGAGTCGCAGTCGAGCGATTAAGCCACGCGAGCGGTTCCAAAATAGAGCCCCAGGCCTACCGTGAAAGTGTGTGTGTAGCATTTTATTTATTTCCCAAGAAAGAGCTAACATATTTTTAAAATGGTCTAAACTAAGGTAACGTTTCCTGTATTCTAGAAAGCTACATTTTTTATATTCTCTGTGCTTTTTATGAGCTCAGAGAATATAATGTACTACGTATAAGTATTAGTATGATAATGAACATGACAATTTTCAGTACTGGCTGGAAAATTATACACGAATGCGACGCTCAATGGAGCATTTTCCGCCGCTCTCGAGACTTGGAATTTAATAAATTCCGTGTTAAACTCGTACAACTAAGAAATGCTTGTAGCTATTTGAGTTTCGAAATTTAATTACGGAGTTTCCATGAATGTTGAGTTGTCAGATATAAATTATAATTATTTAAAAAAATATTTAAACACACCTAAAATACAAATTCATATCTATTTCAAAATAATTTAAGTAAGAGATGTGAGGGTTTTGTGTATTTTTTATATACATATATAAGAAGAAGCGAAGGGGTAGGGAGAGGTGAGTCCACCAGTTAGATGTATAGGTCTTATTGCCAGACACCATGAGATTCAAGGTAGCAAACCTCAATAATACTGACCAGGAAATCGAACTCAGGAACTGCATATCAACAGTCGTGCTACTAGTCACACGTGGCAGTTTTAAGATAAATCCTAATTATACTGTAAAAAAATTTTTTTTTAAAGAGCTTTTATAACTTTTTATTTTTATATTCATGCATTGTCATCGGAACCAAAATGTGTGCCAAATTTCAGCTCGATAGCTTTGGTAAAAGTGGGAGAAATATTGATTGCAAGATTCCAGGACATACATACTTACATGAATGAATGAATACATACGAGTGAAGTTAAATAAAAGCTTTTAAAAAAGGACCCATCATTCGTAATTCAGTTTTCGTGCTTTTATTATGGCAACTGTGCATCCATGACTGTAGATCAAAAGATGGTATCATTACTAGGCAGAAAACTCTAGAACGCTATGCCTGTTTACGTCATTAAAACGCACTATAATAATCTTTTAATTCTGGACAAATCTTGTGACATAATATGAGCTAGATATTACGAGCGTCGCCGCCGTCGAGTTGTCTGTAATAAAATGGCTAACTTTTTCACCAGTCGCAAATGATTGTGGGCTGCAGAAATTGCTCACACGACATTCATTTGGATCGGACGAACTGCTTACGTAACGGCGAGGGTATTAGCTAGACAAAGCCTTCTCCGGTTACAGACTCCAATCATCATATTTTTACCACGAGCTCGCCTGCGATTTTATATGCGTGGCGTTATGCTGTGGGTTATTGGTAGGTTACCTGCATATACATATATTAGTGAATAATCTGAAATATGAATTGGTATTTATAGGGGTTTTTCTATCTTTCGTTAAGCGTGCCCAATTACCTAATAACGAAATAAATTATTTGACTTTGAAGCATTTATTCCATTGTTAATCTGTTTAATATTTATTCAATTTGGTTTGTGGAATTTTGGTGATATTATTATAAAGTTTTAACTTTGTGCAATGATCTCAGTCTAGTATTTTCATGTAAACTAGCTAAAAAAAGCTAAGCTGCAACGCTTAGACACGCAGGGAGGTCTAAAGCTAACTCCACCACGCTGCTCCAATTCAAATTGGTGGAGGGGTTAGAGGCCAACCCAGTATCGAATGTTCTCAAGCCCTACAGGCTTACGACAAGGCTTACTCGATACACAGGTAGCTCTGGTACCTACACACAAATGATCTGAATTAAATCAGTTCTAGTTATAGCTAAATGCAATTAAATCGACAACAAAGGAGAAGAGAACGTGTTCAGAATATCACTCGACTGTGTCCTAGATTACAAAGGCACAGGCTGTAGGCATCCGTATTAAGGGGAGCCTGAATTACTATACAAATGAACTAACCAATTTAGGATACTTTTGAAAACAAGAGCTAGCAAACAACTTATAGAGACGACGAAAGTCGGACATTATTTCGACAGAAGAAATTACTTCGTCCATACGGGGCGTTCGTAATGATATCGGGGTAGGTTTCTCCCACAGAGCATCCTGACCTCTAATTAAATACGTAATAGGTACGAATGCGAATTATAAAAATGATAGAATCATTTGATTGGTTCATACTTTATCGTTGAATTTATAAATGCGGGTCTCCCACAAGGTCTCCCACATCGTCACCCACGCTGTTTATCGAACGTCTGACTAATTGAGCTCAAATTCTTCTTTCACTATTGTTGACGATATTGCGCTATGTGTATGTATATACATAGGAAATATGACAAAAATGCTTAATGAAGAGTAGCAAAATTTTTACTGAATTGAAGACGTTTCTCGCATGAATCAAGGAGTACTAAGTATTTCATTACAAAAATCATCTTTTTAACAGCCCAAATAATACTTTGATAATATGATATATATATTTTTTTTTTTTTTTTGTATAATGTAATTCAAAGTAGTTTAACACAAAACCTTGTACTGTATTCTGTGACAAAACGTAAAACAAAGACGGTACTGTAGGAAATATAAAAGAAAGAACGATGTAAGAAAGACATATAAAAGCAAGGTTTTTGTATTTCTGATAATTCGATTCAGGGTGCTGTGCGTAATTCCCTTTCCCAGCATTAAACATTCAGTACCCTGTGCTAGAATCGGTTTTGGCAATGGTTCAAAATGGATCCTTAGATGTAGGCCTAAATAACGTCTTCGTATTTGGCCGGAGCGAACGTTAATAGTTCACATGACGGCCTCGGTGCCAATTTGAAGATGTCTAGACTTGAATATCACTGAACAGATCACGGATTTTATAGCTTCGTAGGAAAATAAAATATCCTTAACGAATTATGGTCAGGTCATGGCAATTATTTTACCATGACTACACAGCGGAAGAACTATTACACTGTGACACACCTCGACCTGCATACATCATGCTAACATAATGTATAGGACATTATGTTAGCATTAAATCATAAAGGTCGAAAAAGTAAAGATTTGACTTACCCGTTCGTGCTCAGTCAAATATTTATCGTGGGTTCGAATCTCATTCAGGACAACCATTCGTGAGACGAATATATATAAGTAGGTAGGAATTAGACATAATAATAGATTCTTCTTAACGCATTAACTTTGGCTCCACTAATGAATCCGAAAATGTGTTATCCCCTATGTTTATTTTACACCTTTACAAACTTTGAATGCCATATTTATTTAATATGTTGATTACCAACAGCCTAAAATATAAATTTTATGCTTCTACCCAACTAACAAAAATTGCTCTTGTTGTGGCTTATATAACCAAAAATAATATTCTTATAAGAGCCGCATTATCGCTAATAAGGGTGCGTTTGGGCACAAATTATAAAGACTAAAACCTTATACCCTTCTTATAGTTGCTTTATTGTCCGCTTTTTGTCCTTATACGTGTTATATTATGACAAGGAATAAGGAAGTTAAATTTATAAGTGCAAGAAAAAAGCTCCTAAAAAGCCAATACAGTTATAAGAAACATACGGATAGCGTTAATACGGGCGATCACCCTTATACGTGTTTCATTATGGTCCGGTACAAGGGAGTTAAACTCATTGCGGCAAATCAAAGGCTCTTAAAAATTCGTTGGCCCTCATAGCCGTCTATTTATGATTCTACTATAAGTATTTTTGTTACATTTTCGCAACAGTTAGGCGAAAAAAGAGAAACGTCAACCATTTTACTGAAAAGTGAACGGTAAGTTATTATTTTATGTAGTTTATTTACGTGATTTATGTGCTCGTTTATAGTGAAGAGTGTATGGGAATTTAAATGCATGGTAAAATGTGGTACGCTGCGTGTTGTAAGATCAACCCGCCCTTGAATTTAAGCTGTTTTTGTGCCTAAAACGTTATAACCAGTGCTACTATAAGAGCAAAACGATTCGCACATCGTTTACAAGGTGTCTATAAGAGTGAAGACTTATAATGGCAACGATTGTTGCTTATGGTATCGCCATTTTACATATCGTTAGGGTTCCTTGCACACAAACTAAATCGTACCTAGCTAGTCTTTTCCCATAATATAAAATTTATTTTTCACTATAGTTGGGTTGGCTGGGAGATATCTCTTTATAGGGATACTTTATGCACTAATTTGAGATTGAAATATAATAATACGTAATATTTAGTAGTACACAAAAAAGAATATAATTCTATATCATAATATGTTTGTCCGCAGATATTGCAATGGTAGTATACATATTGGCAGATGTTGACAAATTTCTACAAGGAAAATATCTTAATTTACATAATTTGCGATGCCCATGGAAGTCGACACATTTTATTCTAAGAAAGGAATATTTTAATAGTACTATATATTATAATATATATCCGACCCTTTCTGGTTTACCTTTACACTTTGTGAGAGGTCGTGAAAACATAGGTTTAGCAACGATTCTCTTTCATTTTGTGCTAAAATTGTATAGTAATTACTAAATAATTAAATGTTACTTTAAATCGGCAGGTTTTGATTTCCCTTTCCTTTCCTACTATTCCCACCACGATAGGTGATATACTTTTAATTTCAGCTCTTCATTTAATGATATGTCTATATCACTATCACTATCGCTACAATTATATTCATTCTCACTGCTTTCCTTTTCATTCTCATTTTCTATAAAATAATCATCTACGGAACCACTGACTGATTCGTTGGTATCGGCTTGGTAATTTTGTATTTTTTTTTAATACAAATTCCGCTCCGTAATATGGCGGATCTACTTATGTAAAGCATTTTAATATAACCTTAAAGAGAATAATATCTTTATAATCATTGTATAAGATAATATGGATTGCTTTCATCCTTGTTAAGATCATATAAAATGTTAGAATTCGTTTGTTCGATAGACGTCTTATCAAATGCTCCTATAAGTTGAAAAGCATCATAGATACCTTGTGCATTACTTTTATAAGAATAATTGACCATATTAAAAGCCTTTATATGACTTTGAATATTATACGGCTAAAAAGCAATGTAACTAGCCTCTATAAGAAGAACACATTTCGAACCCTTATTGTAGCCGTATTAATTGGATTTATTAACGTTTACCCAGCCAAATTATAAGAATAAAGGTAATATTAGCCAAATCTTCTAATAATGTGCCATTATAAGGAACATTGACATAATGCATGCTCTTTTAAAACAAGTATAAGAGTTAAGACCTTATAGACTTAATTTTATAAGCCTAGTTTGTTTGTTGGGTAGTTCTGATTCTATTTAAATATATTCAACAATAAAGCGCTGTACAGTTTTCAATATTAGCACCTATTTCTTTATTCACTGACACCTATACATAAATAGTCGGTCCCTAGTATTGTGCTTTACAAACAAGTATTTGCATATTTATCTAATGCCGAATCAGAGGATAGTCTAGACAACTGGGCAGACAGTCAGATTGAGGTTAGTGCTCTTTATAACTAGGTTACCTAACGAATCTGAAGTCTTTAAATGGGGGAAGAAATCCATCTATTATTCAAGAAGACTAGAACTAATCTCGGCGAGGTCGCAGTTAGGAAACCAGGCTAGCAGTGCTCTAGTTACGTGAAAGACAAATGGTACATTTAGGCATCCCAGTTAGGTAGGATTAAGCAATTTTCTCATTAAATTTATCAACATTATCGCTCGTAGGTTGGAAGATGTACGTGCTAAAACTAGGTGCGTTTATTTAACAAGTAGACTAAGTGGTATCCTGGATAAAACACTATTGTGAGTTGCAAATGTGAGTAGTCTGATTACTGTATTGTGACGAACACTTGTGTTTGTTCTGTGTCTGGATGTTAATATTATCAATTTAAGTATGTATTTAAAAATATCTATGTATATATATCAGTCTCTGACACCCATATCACAGGCTCGCGCCCAATTTGGGGTCAGATGGCGGTGTGTGAGAATGTCCAAGACATTTATTAATTTATTTATTATCTTAGATTTATAGAAACTACATATTTGGTCTAGGTCCTGAGCTATTTTGGCCACATTGCTCTCGTCAACGAACCGATAAGCTGGTCAGCTGAGAAGATACTTGGTTAAGTATAAGTTACTTGTAAAATATCAAATAAAAACGACAGCAGATATCTTATTATGCTTGTCAGTCTGGTGCTAAGTCTGCTCCGAAATGCCCTTATTACAATAAAGTATTCATCTGGAGCCAAAGCCTATTAAATTCTCAGCTCAGGTGCAAAACTAGGAAACGTATCATTACTGTCAGGGTTGTCGATTTCGATATCACAGTTACGTAGTTAAATACCATAAATATAGAAAATATTGAAGCTAAAATATATCGAACATATGTTTTATTTTGTTTATAGTGAACCAATTTTTAATTTTTTTTTTTCAAAAAGTAAACTGAGGTTGTTTAACCATTAACCTTATAACTTAAATTAGCAGTCATAAAACTGTTTATGATGTTTCTAACTATTATTTTTATTGTGTTTATGTTTCGGCTTGTAATTACGAAAAGCAAAAAATTGTAAAGCCTAAAGTAAAATTTACAAATTGTTCAATTTATTTATTATTAGACTAGTGGACGCCCGCAGCTTCGCTCGCGTAGAAATAGACCCATTAACGACGTCTACCCGTCTAACGACTTCAAAAACGGCAAAGTTTCATACTAACTTTGCACCCCCGTTTTACCCCCTTAGGGGGTGAATTTTCAAAAATCCTTTCTTAGTGCTCCCCTACGTTATAAAAGGAACCCCTGTGTAAAATTTCAAGTTTAGGCCCTGCGTTGATATGTCAGTCAGTCAGTCAGTCAGTCAGTCAGTCAGTCAGTCACCTTCTCCTTTTATATATATAGATATATTTCGAGAATTTCTGAAAAAGGTAATTATCAAAATTTGGTAAACCAATTAAGACCATATACCACAGTGGGATGATATAGATAAATAAATTAAATAAACGCTACACACTCACAGCACAGCAGAATGATACAGTAAAAGTATAATTAAACTGTGATTAAATTTTAAGTCGGCAGCCCTGAGTACCGGCTGCATTGCAGGAGAGTACGGTAGACAGTGGGTTCCGTGTAATTAATTAAATCAAGCAGCGTCCTATTAAAGCGGAAATTTTAATGACCTATGCAGTACCACCGCCGATTAATTTAAACGTGTCCGGACATTATATTCATTTAATATTTAATTCAGCGCTACCGTGCTTCGGAAGACGAAAAGTCTTGCGCATGTAATGGTCGCAGTCGCACCGTCTTCTATTAAAATAGTCACATTAACAGATGTAACAGATACATATACAGGGTGTCCCAGGAAATAGTGTCAAGCGGTAGCCTAGAGATAGAGCACCCCTAGGGCTACCCGAATCACCCCCATGTATGTTCTGCAACTTTTCGTAGTTTTCGAGTTATGATTTTTTTTGTATTTTTTTTTGATACCTTGGTTTATTTGACATTATTGGTCACAGAGGGATAAATTGTTGAGATACAAGCTTGATTTTTTTTTCTGAAATAGGTGAATAGTACTTATTGCAGATACAAAAACAATTGTGGGCCCATATGCTACTATTAAGCCATAAAAAAATGTTGAACTCTAAGTTTGTTAAAATTTTAAAATTAAGGATCTCTTTTAGGACGATTTAAAAAAAAACTTATTCTAAAAATGTTTCCAAAATCTCTTTCAAAAACTTCCCAATTTCATTAGCTATTTGCCATGTAAATTTCATAGAGCTATCTCTACGGCTTCATCCTTGAAAGAATGTTTTAAACACGGTAAGTCGAAAAAACTTAATTTAAAGATCGGGCTAAATAAAACTAAAAATTAATTATCATTGATTGTTCATTATTAAATTACAAAATGTCTCCCTTCCTGCGCAATGGCAATTCTACATCGCCTTTCTACAACGTTTAAAATGAGATTCGTCTGTTCACAAAATCGTATTAAAAAAATAAAGACTTTTTTAAGGCGATGTAGGATTGCCATTGCGCAGGAAGGGAGACATTTTGTAATTTAATAATGAACAATCAATGATAATTAATTTTTAGTTTTATTTAGCCCGATCTTTTAACTAAGTTTTTTCGACTTACTGTGTTTAAAACATTCTTTCAAGGATGAAGCCGTAGAGATAGCTCAATCAAATTTACATGGCAAATAGCTGATGAAATTGGGAAGTTTTTGAAAGAGATTTTGGAAACATTTTTAGAATAAGTTTTTTTTTAAATCGTCCTAAAAGATATCCTTAATTTTAAAATTTTAACAAACTTAGAGTTCAACATTTTTTTATGGCTTAATAGTAGCATATGGGCCCACAATTGTTTTTGTATCTGCAATAAGTACTATTCACCTATTTCAGAAAAAAAAATCAAGCTTGTATCTCAACAATTTATCCCTCTGTGACCAATAATGTCAAATAAACCAAGGTATCAAAAAAAAATACAAAAAAAATCATAACTCGAAAACTACGAAAAGTTGCGGAACATACATGGGGGTGATTCGGGTAGCCCTAGGGGTGCTCTATCTCTAGGCTACCGCTTGACACTATTTCCTGGGACACCCTGTATAGATAGGCTATTCCACCTTCTCATATAGTTACTGTGTATATATCAGCGGTTTCAGTGACTATCGAATTCGCTTTTCACTCGAGCGGAGTGGGTTGTAAAACCGAGCCGCTCGCACCAATGATTTTTCGAAGTTATGTGCGATGTATGAGCGTTACAGTGAGGAAAACATCGTGAGGAAACCTGCTGTATGAGAGTTTTCTCGAAAGCATGTGAAGTCTGTGAAGTCTTTCCGCGCTTGGCAAGCGTCTATGGCCTAACCCCTCCTATTCCGAGAGGAAACCCGAAAACAACAGTAGGACTTATAAAGGCTTGTAGTGTTAGTGGTAAATATAGTTGAACCAAACTTGGTGGTACCTTTAGCGACCCTTACTGAAGTTCACTGTTTATGATGATTCTCATAATCGCATCCCGCCGTTATTCTATTATGTATTTATTAAATTTTTCACTACCACTACCCTCGCACCACAATGACCAAGGATCGCTTGGCAGACTTACACACCTCGCCAAGTTATTTACATTTTAGAAAATTTAATTAATTTTTTTTACAATGTAGGTACAACATTTAATATAACTTAATTACAACTTACAAAAGTCATAGTCGTATTGTTATTGATCTCTGTTTCTAATATGTACAAGCTATAGCAGCTGGCAACACCGTTGGGGTTTTACCGCGATGACAGCTGTCAGTTTTGGCGAGAAGCCAAAACGGAAGCGCCAAGCACCTGTTGTCCGAACGTAGTGCTAATGTTCGGAATCACTAATTAGGCTTCTTCGAGTCTTTTTTTAATATTTTTACAACCTTGTCTCTTGCCAGGGATTAAGTAACGGGTAAAGTTAAGTAAGACGGGACCTAGAAGAATTTTGCAAGAAGATAGCAGATTTTGAAGAATAATATGAGACATCCATGATTTTTTTTATAGCTTTTTTGACAGAATTCTTGAAACGGACGCCATTGCGCTATGTTACTCTTTATTTAAACTATCTACCATCGGGTTTATTTTTCAGATTTTACGCTTGATTTACCTATTCAATAGAAAATAGAAAAAATTACCTCATCTAATATTGTTTTTATTCGAACACTGGCCAAGGGATTTCCCTTTCTGTAACGTTTCACTGGGCATAAGCAAAATTGGCCTTTATCGGAAAGTCGATGGTTCGGAAACCCCAGCCAATTTCGTGATCACATTCCTTTAATACTTTTTAATACTTATCCTTGGCCGGATTATGTTTAGAGAAAATAAGCAATGTTTATTATGTTGACAAAACTACTTACCTGACTATTAAAAAATATATCAATTATGCTGGCTTAGTAAAAAATTCGCTGTTTGCGTAAATACCTACGTACCTGAGTACATAATATTACAGCAACATTTTGAACTTTCTTTTTTTCTTTCTTTCTTTAATTTCATTCTTCGTAACAGTGTCGTTCACTGAGTGTATACAACTGCATACAAATACAATTTATTTCAAAATAGTGTTTAGTCCGTGATGCAAAATTAATTAATCTAAATGTACTAAGTATGTTAGCCTTTCTGATAATAATATTAGTCTGTCTTATTGAGAAGTCTTAGTTACACTTATATGTACATTCAATTCAATTCAATCTGCTTCTCTTGTTCTGAGAATCTGTCCTTTTGGAGTCTTTAAATTGCTCACAAATGAAATGTTCAACACAACGAAACAGCTACAATACGACTCCTATAATTTAGAATTTAGATGTCGTCTATTATAAAGGGACTAAATAGAGGTCCTTTGAGAAATTTATCTCTTAAGAAACTCAAATGTATGATGAACGAAATGAATGTCAGGTCTAACGTTATTCTGAATCCCTTGAGTACCAACGTCTAGACTTCTCAAATTATCCTCTGTAAGTGTCAGTTGTGATCTCAAATCATCGGGGAGTTCATCTAAAATGAAAATGGTTGTTATAATAATAAATATCTTGGACATTCTCACACACGGCCATCTGACCCCAAAGTAGGCGCGAGCCTGTGATATGGGTGTCAGAGACTGATATACATACATAGATATTGTTAAATACATACTTAAATAGATAATATTGACATCCAGACACAGAACAAATACAAGTGTTCGTCACACGAATATTTGTCCTGAGTGGGATTCGAACCCACGACCTTTGGCGCAACAGACAGGGTCACTACCGATTGCGCCAACGGGCCTGTCAAATGTATGTACGTACTCGTCCTGTATGTACGTACTCGTACCTATATAACATTTTTAAAATGTACCCACATTTATTTGATTGAGTCTTGCTGTACCTATAAATATTTTTTTGTTTGATAAGAAACTCTTAAACATTTTTTATACATCTCTTAAATATTAGTACACATTTATTTGATTGAGCCTTGCTGTACCAATAAATATTTTCGTTTGATAAGAAACTCTTAAACATTTTTTATTTTTAGAAACTCTTAAACATTTTTTACACTCTCCCATTCTTAAACTTTCCGTCTGAACTTTTTCGAAACGTGGGAATTAGAAATTAAAAATAGAATTGTGGTGGTTTGTCGTCCAGAGGAAACCATGGCTCTACGCACTTAAGACTTATAGAAGAATACAACATGTGCGTTCACATAAAGCATCGTCTTTCCCGGGATCACTTGATAGAGTTGATGGAGTTACATTTGATCTGTTTTTTTTAACGCTACACACACTATGACCCGAGTACAAATATTTATCTACGGAATTAAATATCTATACCGGCCGGGATTCGAAACTGGGGTGTGCGGCAGTCAGGGTCTCTCACCACCGCGCTACGGAACCACTATACAACTTGAAGATGTTGTGCCATCACCGACTGGATTTCTGGCGATCCTGTACGAAACGGTTTGCGCAAATCAAAAGGTTTTTTTTCATTGCAATTTCTCAATAAAAGCTAAGTCCATAGACGCCCCACTACTGGGCACGGGTCTCCCCCATAGACAATTCTGCGGGAGGTCTAGAGCATCTCCACGCTACCCAAATGCGGATTGGTGGGATTCTCAATAAGTATCATCAATTTTCCACGTCTTATACTACTTAGTACGTGCGTGCGTCTCATCTTTCCTCCTTATTTTGCATGACAAAATTCAAGGGCGTTTCAGCCGTAAAGACTCGAAGTTCGTTCAACTTCTGTCTTGGTTGGAGGAAATTTTTTTTGACAAGGTTTCGGGTGACGCTTATCAGTAACACGCATTGCGGGTACAAGCCTGTTATTACTAAGCTTTCATAACGCCACCGCTGTGTTGTGCCAGTTGTTATAACTAAAGGATCTGAATTTGTAAACAGGCGTCGTTTAGCTTTTAGCAGAGCTGCTAATAAGAGCGCTTATCTTCTGCTTTATGTAATGTTCGTACAACATAGCCATATTACAAACCCGTATTGTATAACAACTGGTCATTTGCAACTTCTTAAAATTATTCGTTAAAATGATGCTGTTGATGATGATGATGACTTGTGACTACGTAGTATCAAGCAATGCTGTTTTATTGAACAGAGAAACAATAATATCAGATTCAGATTCACGTTCAAATTAATATTTTTTTTATTATTACCTAAGTGTATAAGCTTGGGTCATTCATTACATTTTTATGTCTGGAAACGGTTATAAGATAAGAATGAAATATAAAAAAATATTTATAATATGGGTTGCAGCAGCAGCAGATAATGTTTCCTTTTCCCCCACAGGCACAGCTACGTGAGGTCTAGACCATACTCCACCACGCTGGTCCAATGCGGATTGGTTCGAGGGATTTGTGGCCAACCGAGTGTCCAATGTTCTCAAGCCACGCGAGGGTACTCGACAAGGCTTAAAGATTGTTTTCACCATTTAAATGAAAACAACTGTCACCGACGGCTTAACGTGCCCTCCGAAGCACGATAGCGCCCATGATTTTTTTCCCACTAGCGGTCACCCATCCACAAACCGACCGCACCCGTCGTTACTTAACTCTGTCGATCACATAGAATCGACGCGTTCCACTGGGCTATGGATTTTTTGCACATACATAGTTGCATTAAAATATCTAGGGATTACGATTGCAAACTACAGACTGAAGAGACCATCCAGCGATACTTGAAAACTATTTTAATTGAAACGCGTTCGACAAACGATTTAGAGTTGAACCTACGCGAGCTACGGTTTAAAGTTTTTTCGTTCATTATAATTGGGACTATTGTTTTACGACCACAAACTATGTAGAGATACTGTGTGGCGTGGTGTGACGACTTCGTATGTTCGTGTTTTGTAACAACCAATTATTAATTAAGCAATAACCTAGCTTATCCAAAAAAAATAACATACTCATAGAATAGCGTTGAATTGTAATAGGTAATTTTCTTATGATTTCATGTAAGTCGGTACGTACTAAGTAAATTACTTAAAATATATCCGAATATTGTACGTAAAATTGTAAAATTAATTAATGGACGTCTACTTTCACTAAAACCCTTGTAATTACCACTGTGGGGAGCAAAGCGCCTTCCGCGCCAAGTGCCTCTCGGCTCTCACTTAGCTATGGTTTGTTCACTGCGCACAGGCTATGTACGAGTAGGTACATAGTGTATGTTTCCCTACTCTGTGGCACCGCGCCGCCATATTTATTTTATGTCGTTGAACTTTTGTGAGGGTCATAATCTATGGGTGACTACTTGACTAACAGGTGTAAATTATATTAAAAGCAAGCAAAGGGTTTGAAAGTAATTTAAAATACTCATCAATATTCGATTGATGTCACCGAAATGAAAGAAGCTATGCACTCAGATTAAAGTATACTGAAAATGTATACCGACAGAATCTTAGGTGGTGCAGCGCGAAAAAATTACGGGTTGGCCACTAACTCCTCTACGAATCCTTATACAGTACCTATGGAGAACGCTTCCAGAAATCTGAGTTGTCAGAAGAGATACGTGCCCTGCAGTGTACATATTTTTTTTTAGGCATTTTACTCTGGCACAATACAAAAAAAGAATATAAAGCGCGCGATGCTGAAAGTAACAACTGGTGTATAGAATAAGCGGGAGTCATAAATATTGTTGCGACGTGAGCATTTGGGAACTGTGTCACGTGCCAGGGCGTGCCAACCACCCCGGACTGAAGGTAGTTAGCGTCGAAATTGTATAAAGTCGATGTAATCGAACCTGTATTGATTTTTAATATCAACCAATTGTTACCAAGTAAGTACTTAATAACATTTGGGTTTTTCTAACTTGAAATGCCCGGTAGCAGCTCGGACTCTGGATTTGTGCACGGTGTATGAAGCGGTGACAGCCCAGTGGTTATCAAACTCGCCTCTCACTCGAGCGGTCCGGGTTCAAACCCAAGCGGCACGCACCAATGATTTTTTTTTCTAAGTTATGTGCGATTTAAGAAATTAAATGTCACTTGCTGTAACGGTGAAGGACACATTGTGAGGAAACCTGCATGCTTGAGAGGTCTTCATAATGTTCTCGAAGGCATGTGAAGTCTGCCAATCCGCACTTGGCCAGCGTGGTGGACTAAGGCCTAATCCCTCCCATTTTGAGAGGAGACCCGTGCCCAACAGTGGGACAAAGAAAGGGTTGTGGTGGTATGGCAGTAGGCTCACTTATTACATGGGACCCAAACATAACTGGTGAAAAGTGGGTGTACTACAACACATCTTTTTTAATATGTTTTTTTTACTGTCTGTTGTGTGTCAAATAAGTCACTCAAGGGTGCTAGTACCGAACTAAGGAACTAAGTACCGGTAAGGTATGGCTACCCCCTTCCCCCGTATGACTACTCTATGAGACGTGTTTTTGACTAGACGTTTCCTACAACCGATTGTCGGAAATAATACTTAATTAGGTTATGAGGGGCTTATCATGATTTAATAACTTATTAAACTGGAACCATAAGCAGATTATACATATAATTCAAATACTTGCAAATGGAATCTCTTTAAACTTGGAAACTAAGCGTTATCGGAGCTTATAGCAGAATTACTTTTATCCGATTTGTCTACAGTATATCGCATCAAATTATCTATGACACGCAATCAGATTTTACTATTTCTTACATAAAATGGGAATTGCGAATTTCTTCTCTTCACCAGAATATCAGTTATATCATAGATATCATATCATCTGAAATTTAAATATCAGAAATTTCACGTAATCATTTTCTTGTAGAAAAGTTTCAGCCACGTTTTATACTAGTTATGTAAATCTTGACTTTGCCTTTTGACCTGACTCGAATATTATTTGAATGTGCCTCTCACACTAGATTTCATTGAACTTCATATTATAATCATGATATTTGGAAGCCGTGGAAGGTCTCAGGTTCGATTTCCGTGATTTTGCCGCAGACAAAGGTTAAGGCGCTGTAAGTCTCTAAAATAATAAAGTTAAGGCTGAGTTAAGGGCGAATGGTGGAGCTACGCCTCCGCGACTAAGTAGCGTAGTAATAATGAAATAAAATAGATCTAACGTAATTTGACTAAAAACAACTTATATAAACTAACTCTAATAAAAAACAATTAAACCCTAATTTTCTAGATTTGGCTACTTACCGGGCCTTACGTTCTATGATCAAAATAGGTAGGTGCTACCTACTTGGGGTAGTTAATAGTAATAGTTGAGACACTCAGTAGCTTTTACACCCCAGTCTAAACTAAATTTATATTACAAAATATTTATCTACCAATATTTGTCCCCGGGAATCGAACTACTACCAGGTCTACGTCTCCTTTCACAGGATCAGACTAACGCACCACGAAGTCGTGAGCAAATTTTATCAACACTGAGCAGAAACTGTATTTTAATAGAACGAGGTATTTATTCAGAATCCTCGAGTTTCGAACATCTCGAATCTCAACAGCGAGTTCAGAGTGAAAGTTTTAAGTGTCTTGATTCAAATACAAATATTTTACAGACAAATTCAGAAGATATTTCATTTTACAGACAAAATCTGTGAGTCTTTCTAGATACGAGTATTTTGTAGAACCATAGAATACTTAATAGTGGTAGAACCACAAAATACTTAATAGTGGTAGAACCAAATAATACTTAATACATAGTTGGTAGAACCACTTCATTCGTGCACACTTTTTTCACTTTTCTTAATGTTAATAAAAGTGAAAATAAACTACGGACAAGTGCTGATGGTATTAAAGGGTAAGTATTTTTTTTAGATATTTTTTTAATTTTTTTTTAATTTTAAATTTTATGGTATGATGGTTTGTTAATGTCGGTAGTGACATAATGCATTAGCACTGGCGGACATCCTGGGTTGCTTATGACCTTCCTCCTCTATGCTTAAAGTACCTATGTAGGTACTATCAAAATTTCCAATTTCTAGCTTTAGCGATTTTGGACGGTCGTTGATCACTCGTTGATATACCTGTAGTCCAGACCAGATCAGTTAGTCAAAAAAAATTGGATTAAAAATGTGATTGGTATATGCATGAAAGTAAACGCTATCATACGCCTTGTTCGCGGGATGTTGCAAAGTAGATTAATATTATTGTATAACAATGAATTTCCGCAAAGTAACGCTTTATACAAATAACCCCATTAATAGTTTTCCCGGCCGGGGATCGTACCCAGGACCAATGGCTTTGTGACGCTTGCGACTAGACTAACGGGCAGTTATTCAGATTAGATTATTCAGATAGATATAGTTAGTATTTCCCCTATGATATTACTTATAAGCGAGAGAGCGGACATTAAACTCAGACATTAACTTAGGTATTATATTATTTATAACGATTGACATTATATTATATTATCGAATGATTGATGACATTATCTTATATATATCTTATTTATTATCTTATATATTGACCACATTTTAAATATCTTATTTATGTACCAAATTTTAATATTGACAACAAACGTTGATATTATCTACCATTTTATCTACTATGACAAGGTTATATTTTTAATTTTTAAAAAGTCTGTGTCTGAGAACTAGTCTAAACGCAATGTGTGCTTTTGAGGAAATAAATGGCTATTTTACTAAACGTTTTTTTTTTATTAAAATTTATATGCATTCTGGTTTTCATTATGAATCCTATTTTGTTCCATATAGAGTTCGGCTGGGGCAGTAGGTACCACCGCCCTCCACGGTACCTTACCATTTCTACCGTATAATATATTTTTTAATTGTATGCTCCTGTTGGAAAACTGCTCAGTACCGCTCGGTAACCCTTGCGATGTGGAACCCCTTCTTATGAACCGTGAAGTTATTTTATTTGAGACAGATTATTACCCGATCTAATCGTTTGGAACGAAACGGATATATGAACGATACGTAATATAAGTATGGAGTATAGGATGTTTAAATCGTCTTTTATTATAGATATAAGATAGCAAACGAGCATTCAACTCTTCCGCTGTCAAATGCTGTAGATTAAACAAGAAGCAGAGTCGTTCAAATTCGGTCAAAAATGTGTTGCTTCCCGTGAAGTCTGAGATGAGTCTCGAAAAGTATAACTGGAAACCATCTTTTCCAATTGGAACACAATTGCATAAGAACAACGGAGGCAGGAAATGGCTTGGTACCTTTTTTTAATTGTTATTAATTATTATTATTTAACCCCTTGATGTTTATTTTTCAAGGTCCGAGATTAAATTATGTACATATTCTTCTATTTATTTTTCTATGTTCCTAAGAAGGTACTTGTTTGTTTCTGAAAAGTTGGTGAGGTCCTTATTGTTATTTCTGTTATTGTGAACTTTTATTGTGTGTTGTGTTATTATTATAATTTGCGTTTTGTGTACATCATATCAGTTGTTTTTATTTATTATTAATTTTGTAAATCATTGGCAGTTACACCCCGGGTGAACCTAATCTGAAGTTGACACTTATCAGAAGCAGGCAGAGATTTAGTTAAAGTCCCATTCAACAAATAACCATTTCTGTTAAAATATATTTGGAGATAGTTCCTTCCATCTGACACTAGATGACTATGTGGCCGGTTCATCGATTCGATAACTATTCGTTCTTAAAATAGTATCTGCTTTAGTGAGGTGTCCGCAGCGGAACTCAGTTTTCCGCAATCATGTATACAAAACATGTACACCAGAGATATGTCGCAGGAAGATAGGGACCGATGTCAGGGACTCTTAAACACCGCATCACGGAGTCGTATGAATCAGTAATTGAGCTAATCAAAGAAAATATAGATGTCTATGTAATCATTCCACTACATCTTTATCTTTATATATATATATAAAAGGAGAAGCTGACTGACTGACTGACTGACTGACATATCAACGCAGGGCCTAAACTATAAGGGTTAGAAACTTGAAATTTTGCACAGTGCTTCCTTTTATAAAGTAGGGGAGCACTGAGAAAGGATTTTGGAGGCGCGGCAAGCGGTAAGCGGCGAAAACAAATAGTAGAGAACGTATGAAGTATGCCACAGCTACCGGCGACGCGACCCGCGGCGCGATTTGCGGCGCAGTGAGAGACGCGCGGCACGCGGCGGCGACGGGCTGCGCGGTTTGCGAGAGAAACAAATGTACTAGCCAGTATGGAGGCGGCCACAGCTCGGCGCGGCGCGCGCGGCGGCAAAGGTGGGCGCATTCAGCACCGCGCGACCGAAACAAATAATTTTGGTTTTATCGCGCGTTGAGCCTCCTAAAATAATTGATTCTTCCAAGTCTTCGAGTATGTGGGCGATTATATAATCAAAATTTTCTATGCTTGCCCTCGTATATTCAAAAATACTATCGGGATAGTTCCTATATTCATAATAAAGAGTGGTGAATTCTCCTAAAGGAAAATGGGTCCTATTCTTGACTGAATGATATCTTGAGCTAAGAACGCACTTGTTTCAACGCAATAATAAGCCACTTTTGATAGAGGCATTTTAATAGTTTAGCCATTCTCTAAATACGTCCCCCGCTGACGCCGCCGCGGTCGCGCCTAGTGTAGCTGTGGCATACCACCGCAAATCGCGCCGCCCGCCGCGCCTCTCGTCGCACCGCGCGCCGCACCGCCAGAGACTGTGGGCAGGCCGTAAGGGGGTAAAACGGCGGTGCAAAGTTAGTATGAAACCTTGCCGTTTTTAAATTCAAGTGGGCAAACCGAACGCGGGCACACGTCGTTAATGGGTCTAATTCTACGCGAGCGAAGCTGCGGGCGTCCACTAGTTAGTTATATTTTTAACTAGTTTCCTTCAGTATCCATCAGCCTTTCAAGATCCAATGCAGGATATAGGCATCCCTCAATCGACACCACTCCTCCCGATGCTGTGCCCTGAGCCAGTTTCCCGCTGTCTTCTTCAGGTCATCAGTAGTCCACCAGTCGTCGGATGGCGGCCAATACTCCTAGTCCTAGTCGGTCTTCAGTTAAAGACTTTCCTACCTATTTTATTACCCACTTTGACAGGCTGACGTCCGGTATATTTTCGGTTATTTGCCAGGTTAATCTTGCTCGCTTATCGTGAGTCAGCTGGAGCTGCAGAATTCAGCAGCCGACATTTAATTAATAAAACGCACATCAATCTCAAAATCAAATAGACGGTGGGCTGATGATATAGTCGAAAGAGCAGGGACACACTGGTTGACCCTAGGAAGAGACAGAGAGGCATGGAAGAAGATGGGGAAGGCCTTCACCCAAAGAGGGATCCATATCCCAGAAGAAAGTATATTTTAAACTAACATTACTAACAAATAGACATTAAGTAAATATGCAAATAAATAAATATACTACTAACAAAATACTAACATTACAACTGTAAGAGAGGGAAATGGAAATAAAGGCTTTTTTATTTTTATTTATTTTATTACATCAATCTCCGGAACGTATTTACGTACCGCTGGGATTTGATTCTGGGCCCGTCCGATGAAGAGACGAATCCAGATCAAGTTACCTATTCAAACCTATCCTTAGTATAACCATTCAAGACCAATCGCAATACCAAATTGTAGCGTTTTCATTTCAGGAAATGAAACTTTGAGACTTCGACCGAACATAAATTACCAGTTTTTTCGGTAATAGTGTATCCAAAAAATTTTCTTAGCTACTTAACTTTATGTGATTTTTATTACCATCGAGTTAGTAGGTAGCTCGGTACATTATTACTCTCATAAGGATTTAATAGCTGGTAAGATGTACCTACTCTCAAATCTACTGTCGTATAATCCAATGTAGGAATTTTATGATATTAGTTTACAAACATTATCTTTGCTTCAAATATTCTTAGTTATGTTTTAAATTCCCGTAAAGTGTATTGGTAGAAGGTTACTGGGTTAATGCGGATTGGTAGAAGGTTACTGGCCAATCCAGTGTAGAATTTTCTCAAGCCATCTGTAGGTTTTCGACGAGTTATGAAATATTGTTACCTTCTGGCGGTCACCCATCCTTTTGCTGTCCGCGCCTGACGTTGCTTAGCTTAGTAGATCACAGTATCACATACGATCGATGCGAGTAATTGGGCCATGAGCGTTTCAGCCTGTAAAGAGATATAATTATGTGTATGTATTTTAATACCTACGTATTTCGCGTCGCATGCATAGATCGCATGCCGCACTCGATGTTCTGATAAAAAGTAAACTCACGTTTTCGCGGGAAAACACTTGACAGGTCGACGCCATTTTGCTTCCAGCACCATATTTCTTTAGCGTAGCACCATATTTCTTTAACGTAGGTTCTTGTTCAGTGTTGAGTGCCCCATTCAGTTTTCTTCAAACCTCTGAGAAGGGAAGCTTGCAGTCAATTTTATGAGTACTTTCTGAGTCTTTCTTTAAATACTAAACGAATCCGTTTCAGATTTAAAAGCATTGCCATGCATTCTATATTATAAAAATGAATCGCAAAATGTGTTGGTAAGCGCATAACTCAACAACGCCTGGACCAATTTGGCCAATTCTTTTTTTAAAATGTTCGTTGAAGTTCAAGGATGATTTACGGCGAGAAAAATTTGAAAATTCATCCCCTAAGGGGGTAAAACGGGGGTGCAAAGTTAGTATGAAGCTTTGCCGTTTTTGAAGTTAGTGAATGTGTAACGCGAGCGAAGCTGCGGGCGTCCACTAGTTTTAAATATAATTATTGTCATATGATGAAACTTACTTTAAGTTGAAGAAAATAGCTAATTCTACCATATTTTTCTAGCGTCTTGGGTTGCGTGCAAGGTATAAATAGCTCTCGCAGGTAACTACTATGCTTAATTTCCTCGTGTGTGCTTACGTCATAAACTCATAAGTGCTACGGCTTACGATATTTTTTTATTAGTCGACATTCGCTACTTAACATTGTACTTTACATGCTTATAGACTTATTCATAAATAGGTACTTAGAATCATTATCTTTCTGCATTGGCATACCACCGACCACTATTGTTGAAAAGAAGAATAGAGAACCAACTGCCATTTAAATAACGAATTTTTTTTTAAATCTCAGGACGAACACAATTTATTACAAATGTTACCCCAAATAGGTTAACCTATGTTCCTCACGCTGCGCTGGCACACCGCCATGACCGGATAAAAAAGGATTGTTTTTCTTTCGTAATTTCGATTTAGTCAAACGCCAACAGCTTATTAAAACGCCGAAGTTTCAAACCGTCGAATGTTCGGACCCCCTTTCCGTGTTCCTGTTTCGGGCATTCCCAGCGCGCTTTGAATTAATTAGACGGCCGAAAAGGGTGAAAGGGGGATTTGATGTTTCAGGAGGCAGATTCTCTTTATGTTTGCGTTTTCCGAACTTTACCTTCATTGGTTACGGCGGTGACTGCCATCGATGAGCAGTGGCTATCGAACTTGCCTCTCACTCAAGCGGTCGGGGTTCGAACCCAAGCGGTAACTGTCACCAATGACTTGAATTTATGTGCGATTTAAGTAATTAAATGTCACCTGATGTAACCGGTGAGGGAAATATCGTGAGGAAACCTTTGCATGCCTGAGGGTTCTCGAAAATGTGCTCGAAGGCATGCATTATTTATAACATACTATGCGCATTGCCCGAGCTTCCTTTATCCCCATAATCTTTAAAGAATCTACTTTGAAATCTCCACAAAGGATTCATTTCCTGTCATGCATGAGTAAAATCCCTAAAAAATCCGCATACAGTGCTGATAAAATACGAACATTATTTTACTTGAAAGTAGGTACCTACTTCTTCAAGTAAATCTCCTTTACAAATATCTCGCTTTAACGGGTAAGATAAATAACAAAATTACATTACAATGCTTTTGAAAATGGAATAGTCTGGCTGAAAAAATTGGGAATAGGAATAGAAATAAACATAACATCACAAAACACATAAAATATTTCCCCAAAGGGGTAGACAGGATTGTACACGGCCCGTCACGAGTTATACTTATTTAGGTTTATTTATTAGCATTATACGCTACTTTTAGGTGTACCTATAATCGCCAAGTACCTATAACTTCATGAAATTAATTTTTATACTGCGAAAAGGTGGCGTATAGAATGAAACAAGTCCGAATGCACTAATCAAAAATCATGCCTGTGTCAATGATCCATTGTTTCGATATTAATGAACACAGATGCAAAAGCCGTTGAAAAACATACTTTTGTTTCGCAGTACAAACATACAATAATAATTTTCTATAGAATTCAACAATGTGTGAATCATCCAATGTGAAATTCTTCTAGGCGAATGACGTTGACATTTAATGGGCTAAGAGGATGTAAGTAAAGGACACGTTTATCTTTCCATACAAGTTGGGTCATGAGATGTACCTCGGGTACAAAAATTGATTTTTGGAGAAAAAAATTCGTTATTTTATTAAAAAAATACATGAGATTTTTTACTGCATTTGTACCACCTAAAATTAACTTAAAAAGATAATTTTTGTATTGCAACACTGCAATATAGCATAACATTGCGTTTCGGTTGTTACTAAATCTGTAATTATACTCTATACATTTGTAAATTGAATACAGGCTAATAGACCTATACGTAATACGTAACGTCTGTCACTAAAACAGAAGTTGGCAGATGACATAAACAGCAGTACAGACTTACAGAGTTGTTACTACTATGTGGAGTTTTGTGGTACGAACTGTTGCATTTTTTATTATTTTATTACAAGCTAACTATAAGGATTCTAAAAATAATTGATCGACCATTAGTTTTAGTATAATGTAAGGATTTTTTACCAATACTTTGTACCTCGGTACATCGTTTGGCCCAAAATTGATCGTCTCCTTTAATAATACCACAGTACCTACCACCGGTCGCTACGTTACCTACCATTTCTACCGTGTAACAATTTGTTTTACAGCAATTTGTGTTTAGGCTTGAAAGGTTCCGATTACACTAGAGGCGACCTCTCAGTTCTCAAAGGTAGCAACACATCTATGACCGACTTACTAGCAATTACGAGCTAAGCTGCAACCCATAGACGTCACACTGCTGGACACGGGTTTCTCGCACAGACACAGCTGCGGGAGGTCTAGAGTATAGAGTGATGGTTGGTATGTCTTTAAAAATTGAAGTTGAATTATATTTACACTAGCTCTATTGTTACACAAAGCAACTATGTTTACCGAGTCAAAGCAACACAATGGTCGTCAACACGAGAGGTTCTAGAAATAAATCTGAATTCTGCAGTTATTATTTCCGAATCCAACGAGTTGATACGAGATCAATGTCCTCGATTCTTAAAATCGATATTCTCTTCCACAAGTCGCGTTCTCCTTATTCGTGGTGTAATTTGTTGTTTGAAGTCAAATACAGATGTTGTCTTGTGGATATCGATAATTATTGTATACTTGCCTACTACTGGACCCCCGCAGCTTCGATTAGATGTAACAATAGGTTCGTTTAATACTACCTAGTTTCCACCCTCCTCAAAGACACAACCGATCGAATTCTGCTCCTCGAACGTAATTTCTAGGGGAATCCTATATTTTTATTCATTGAACTGTTAGCATTTGTTGCAAATATGAAGCAATTCAATTGAAATTTAAAAAATATTCATACAAACTTCCATCCCGTATCCCAACGGGACCTCATTATTTTCCGGGAACTCTTATAATGTTAACTCAAAATATATGTATTAGCACGGACTACATCGGATATTTCAGTTCGGCTAAAGTGTGTGTGTGTGCGCGCGTGGTGTATTTTTTTAAAAGCTTTTATTTAACTTCACTCGTATGTATTCATTCATTCATGTAAGTACTAGTTTTTACCCGTGGCTCCGCCCGCGTGGTCAAAGGGAATTAACAATTCAATTCAATTTATTAGTTGCCTATGACTTAATTAATTTACATGTATCATATGTTAGCGAAATTCAGAACTTGCAAATGAATTTGCTATCTTTTAACAACATCCGGAACTAAATATCCAGCAAATAACAAAACATCGATATCTTCCCATGGGGATGTTTTACCGCGGTAAAAAGTAGCCTACGTCACTCTCCACCCTCCTCACAAAACCATACCATATAATAGCTTCGTTGCGACGTGAAAGCCGGACAAACAAACAAACACACTTTCACATTTATAATATTAGTATGGATGTATGTCCTGGAATCTTGCAATCAATATTTCACCCACTTCCACTAAAGCTATCGAGCTGAAATTTGGCACACACATTTGGTTCCGATGACAATGCATGAAAAAAAAAAAAATTAAAAAGCTTTTTTAAAAAAAAAATTTCGATCGGTATAATTTTTTATTCTGTATGTCAAAATTATTAAGTATTTTGAGTGTTTTTTTTATTTATTTTTTATAAGGTTATTCCAAATCTGATACTTACTTTTAATTATTCAATTTTACGCGTACGTAGTCTTTTAGTAGTTAACACTTAAACATAGCAAAAGTTTTAACGTTAAAACGAAAATGTATACACGAACATTTTCGTTCCCTCACGTGTTATACAAGTGTCACCGTACTCGTAATTAGTACTGATTCGGGGTAGCTGTAACAGGTTTGTATCTTTAAGTTATGGTTCAAAACCAAGAATTTCAATACATGCGTCTAATTTATTATTGGAGAATAATCAATTTTGAGAGAGCTTTAGCCCTCTAATCTCACTTGAACAGAAGTAGACGTAATAATCCTTTTAAATAAAACAATGTACATACAGACACGTTCGTATAACCGATTTACAGAAACATAGCAGACGACCAGACTAGTAATTCAAGCGACAACTGCGCTTGTTATTAAGTACCAGGAGTGTTCACTTTACTTATTAATAGACTGTTGGACACTGTTTAGTAGATAGCGTTTAGTCTTGCTAACACTATTAATAACTCGACACAATTTATAGGTATTTTCGCGTCTGAAAGGCGCCGTTTCAACAGAGGAAGAAAAGCGCTCGAGAGGGCTCAAGACAACCATTGATAACTTAACAAGTAAAAAGAAGATAGAACTTAGTAGGTAGGTAGTGGTTTCTTAATAGTATTTGAAACATAATTCGTTGACATTAGAATCAAGAATACCTACCTACGTCAGGTATTGACGCGAAATTAATCATAAGGACAGATTTATAGTGTGCTACTTTCAGAGCGCATTTAAAAGTATAAAAAAAGGTAGACCTTTTTTACACTTCATTATTATTTATCAACTTATCGATAGTTATAAGATGTTAATGAGTTAATGAATGAATGGAAAAAATCTAACGTACAGTCATGACTGACAGATGTATGAATAGATCGTATGATAATTTTATTTTTGCTGTAGGTAACTTCATTATCCTAGAAAGAAACAGGGAACTACGTCGATTGTATGGAAAAAATGCCGTCCAATATTCACTTAAGTGGTGTCGGTTGGAGTCATCAAACCACTTCAGTGGTCTTCATGCGTTCTAAAAGTCTTTCGACAATTGGGTGAGTGAGTCAAAGTCAAAGTCAAATATTTTATTTCGTGAATGGCTTAACGAAAGTCTAGGTAACTACTAAAAATACCCGTGACCCCTCCGTCAATCTGCAATGGAGCAGCATGTTTAAGTATGCTCCAGGCGTTCTCAGTTGTCAGAAGAGACCTGTGCCCAACATTGGGACGCTGGGAATGCAGCCAATAAGCACCTAAGATACCTTTGCATGCGCTTTCACACACAGGAATGTAAGCGTTTGGAAATGCTTCGAGTATAGGTACACCGGAGCTTCATATTCACAGCCTCGACAAAAGCCTCGCCTCGCCGGGTATACTCACTCTTCATTACTAATGAAAAGTGAGTATACCCGGCGAGAAACTACTACTGAAAGACATTCACTCGGCGCTGAAGGCGAGTGAATGGATCCTTCCTTCCCTTTGCGTTCAAAATACAAAAAAATAAATAACAAAGTTGAAATTGAGATAATATCTGAGTTCGGTCAACCGGACTTATAACCGAACTACTGTTACAAGGCGGATACAACAAACAAACTAGCAGGGTAGCAAACATTTTTTTTTCTAAGACATTGAATCTTACCTTAATGTATTTTTGAATTAAATTACAAAGAAGAAAGAAAAAAAAGGTAATTTAGTAACAGGTCATTTGAATATTTCTCCATGAAACACACAAGCCAAAATTTGTATGGTGGGCTATATTCAAATTTGGCTTAGCTCCAGAACCAAAATGATACATTAAATAATGCAATGCTATACGGCATGGGCGCAAATTAAAAAATAATATCACTACTATATTATAACTACTATAATATTTTATGTTATAACTAGTGGACGCCCGCAGCTTCGCTCGCGTAGAATTAGACCCATTAACGACGTCTGCCCGCGTTCGGTTTCATACTAACTTTGCACCCCCCTTTTACCCCCTAAGAGATGATTTTCGAAACTCAATAAAAAACCTTCATAGGTACCGAATTTCATTCGAATAACATCAAAAACGGCAAAGTTTCATACTAACTTTGCACCTCCGTTTTACCCCCTTAGAGGGCGAATTTTCAAAAATCCTTTCTTAGTGCTCCCCTACGGTATAAAAGGAACCCCTGTGCAAAATTTCAAGTTTCTAGCCCTTGTAGTTTAGGCCCTGCGTTGATATGTCAGTCAGTCAGTCAGTCAGTCAGTCAGTCAGTCAGTCAGTCAGTCAGTCAGTCAGTCAGTCACCTTCTCCTTTTATATATATAGACTAGTTGACAATAACAGTTTTATTTAAATTTTCCGCCACGGATCGAAGCATCCACCTTAATTGCAAGGTAATTGGAGTTAAGGCAAACTCCAATTAAAGTGAAATTAAAAAAACAGGCTCTAGTTCCTGAAATCAACCTTTGCTAACAACCACGTAATAATGAATTCAAACTAAAATCTTTTCGTCATACCACGCAACGTAAATGTTTGATACGAATAAACGCGGGCCTTGAAAGTATCGATTCTTCCAAATGAAGGGAATCGGGGCAAAGGGAACGCGCACTGACGCGCAGGGTGGGCAGCTGGAATGAAACAGCTAATTATTACCACACTAGTGGACGCCCGCAGCTTCGCTCGCGTGGAATTAGACATTCACTAACTTCAAAAACGGCAAAGTTTCATACTAACTTTGCACCCCCGTTTTACCCCCCTAGGGGGTGAATTTTCAAAAATCCGTTCTTAGTGCTCCCCTACGTTATAGAAGGAACACCTGTGCAGTATTTCAAGTTTCAACCCTTATATTTTAGGCCCTTCGTTGATATGTCAGTCAGTCAGTCACCTTCTTCTTTTATTTAAAAGCTTTTATTTAACTTCACTCGTATGTATCTATGTATGTATGTCCTGGAATCTTGCAATCAATATTTCACCCACTTCCACTGAAGCTATCGAGCTGAAATTTGGCACAAATATTCGGTTCCGATGACAATGCACGAAAATAAAAATAAATATTATAAAAAGCTTTTTTTTATTAAACTTTTTTTAATAATATATATATAGATTGACAAGTTATGATATATTTCTGATAACTTTTTACATAACATGTATCCTTAGATTGTAATCTAAGCATGTATCTATAGTCGTTTTATTTTAAAACTAGCGGACGCCCGCAGTTTCGCTCGCGTGGAAATAAGCATAACACATTAGTTTTGTTTACACCTAGTTGCCAACCAACTTTCGAAGTTCATTCGTAGAGAAATCACTTAAAAGAAAATAAAAAGTAGCTAAGTATATCTGTACTTCGGCGCTCGGCTGGTGAATACTTTTAAAATTTGAATGAGAATACTTTTAATACTTTACAAATTTTAAAATTTTATTAAAATTTTATTAAGGTTAAACACGTTACCCTAATGTGAATGTGCGCTGACGGAAATTACGTATTAGTACAGTTTAATGATCAATATAGATAGTAATAGATACACTAATGCTCTGAACGTGTCGGCAAGCGAAATGGTGAAAAAAAAAAAACATACAGTGGAATTCAGAACCTTTTTTTGGAAGTCAGTTCAAAATAAAGAAAGAAATAACATCGCGTCACGCCTGTATTTCTCCGAATTCTAAGAACATAACAAATAGGACCAGAACGTAATTGTTGAAAAGTGGGTATTCACACCTTTGGCTTCTAATACATTATGATACAAGTGCGGTAAGTTGTTAAGTTACAGCAGAGGCTGTAATTACGACGTTTTATAACATATTTGCGAGGAAATAAACTAATAAATTCATGATTACTTGACGACATTATCAAATAAAAACAATACAGCGAAATTAAAAAGCGCGCGGAATAATTTTTATTTGTTCACTCACAAATTAGCGATGCACGCGCATCAGCGCTTTTTTTTAAGGCAAAGGCACAAAAACAGCCTATATTACTAATAAATTAAATTAATATTTTTTTGTTTTTGTTACAGATAAATTATTGTAATTTATTGTCAAAATTAATTAAATTAAAGAAATAAATGTTTATTTTTTATATTTTATCTCCCAACGTTAATTTTATTCATAAAATGTTGACCACTTTTCTGACATAAAAACTCTTTGCTAAGATTGAAAAAAGTACCTATCTTTCGTTACTTAGACGGAGCATCTTGATAAACCGTGCGTTTTACCGTAATAAAAAGAAACCCGTGCGTTTTACATTACAATAACGCACAAGTGCGTAATGAGATACATTACGATAAATTGGTGAATTAAGAGACCCTTTACGAGCAAATGTGTTATAAATAATATATTAAGTATATATTATACAATGTAAGTAGTACGTCCCTAGATTACTAGCTAATTCTACGTAAATAAAGTCGCTGAAACAGTTTTTCAATATACAAATGATGACAAATGACTTGTGATTAATGTTCAGCTCAGTTGGTGTTCATCTAAGGCGGACATTATACCATTTCAGATGCGGCGTGCGATAGCGGGAGAGCCTCAAAGGCAGCCTAGTTCTATAGATTGTCATATCTGTGCTTCGCTAGTGACATTCGCTTATTTCATACAAACTTTAACAACCTTTTTGATCATCTTCAGTCTTATTACTTCTCTATGTGAGGAGAATCAGGTGGTAGAGAGGGCATTTTTAAGCGCGAGTCTCTTCCTTCCCAATTTTGTCGGACTTGGCCAAGGTTTATGGCTAACTCATGGCAAGGAATCTATGATTAATAATTGAAATTGCGTCACTTACTTCAAGAATCGGGTTCAAATTATATTCTAAATTGTTTAAAAAAAAACGAAATGCCAGCTGTTTCTTGCCTGAGAGTTCTCCATAATATAGTCGAAGGCATATACAGTCTGCCAATGTGCACTTGGCCAGTGGAGTAGACTTTGACCTTACATTCCGAGAGCAGTAGCTATCAGCTTGTATTCACACACATTGAACATTATGGAGAAATCTGGCGCGCTTGTTTTCTCCACATGTTTTCTTCATTTAATTCAATTATTTTTTTCATAATGACATAAAAATGAAATAAGTATCTTGGTAAATTAAATAAGTTATACCTCTGAATTAAACCATGATGTTAACTACCGCGTGGAAGTCAATGTTACACTAACAACATTTTTCATTACTTAATCCTTTCTTTACAAAAACAGCTACAGCCTTAATCCCCGGCGCAAACTGCCGAGTCATGCCGGTTTATATGGGTTTATGTATATAAGAACGTCGTGTGTAGATTACACAAATATTTTCCATTGTGTCCCAGCACTGTATACACACGAAACGTCTGATTTTTGCCGTAGTCATCTCAACACATTTCTGCCTCTGAATTTGCACTTCATTTTGCGGTATAAAGTGCTGTATTTGCTGTGACGTGGGTATACTTTCTTTGTGATCTCATAATCTCGATAATTTTATATAGAAAAAGAAGAATATTACTTTTATTCTCAGAGATTTTATTTAACCTCACACAAAACACTACACCAATCGACATTTAGGTCAGAACAATGAGCTTATAACTAAGCTATGTGTCATGCGTAAAAAAAGGGTTACGCTCAGCTTAATGCCATGTGACACAAGGCTGCTGATTTTCAGCGCAATCCTTTTTTCGAGCAGTTCCACATGTGGTGACTACTAAAGCTAATAGGTACTAAAAACAAAATACCTACAATCTTTAAATAACGCATCAATTAAACAAAAATCAGTAGGTCAATATTCGATAAGTAGGTACCTACGTGCTTCTGACAGTTCATTCCAAATATACATATAGTGTAGTGGCCATGAAATTAGTAGATAGCATGGATCAACGTGTACATAAGGATCTATTGTTTCCATAGCAGATAGGTACTTACGTATACCGTTGTTCTATTAATTCCATGACGATGGTCAAGATCATGGATCTAAGATACACGCAAGGCGGACTACTTCCATCATCTTTCAGTTATTTATAATGTACTCTGTGACTTCCATGGTCCAGAAAATGTCAATAGGATAGCTGTCACTTGGATCCAAAGAAATTGGAGCTGCCTAGTAATAGATAATAGAAGCACGATTAACATTTGTGGCCAATTTCAATTCTATTAGTAGGTAAAATCAATTTATTTTCTTCAATTTATTGATACATTCAATAGAAAAAATAATAAAAAAAATTGTAATATTCAGCTGTCAAACTGTATCCGAAAAATTACGCAATTGCCCATCTGGACTTGACACTATTCTCTTTTGAATGCTTCGAAGGTAAAGGAAGTAAAAAGTAAATGTGTGCACTGTGTGATTAGGTTGTGCTGCATGCTCATTCGCTATCTACAAATGAAACAACCAACAAACAAACATTATAGAATTAATCATATTACTCGTAGGTTTAACGATTAGTTACAGCCCGCCCCTAATCCCCAAAGCTTACTAATGATTACGTTCATTAGTGGTTGCCGGAACTGAAACCCCCATCACCTCCCCCACTGTTGTCACCACTAACTATTCTCCACGGTGCCACGTAATATTTTTGTAGTTGGTATCAGTTATACCACAGTACAGGAAGGAAACAGTACCTACTAAAGTCACAGCTAAAGTCCGAAAATTACGCACTCACACAAACACGGTTTATTACAGTCTGTCCTATTTTATTTTAAATAATCTGTACAACAATTGGTTCTCACTGGGTTTTATGATAATAAAATTTTATGTTGTTAAAAATTATAGTGTTCGGAAAATTATGACTAATCGGGCTATAATAATACGTTATTATAATTTTACATTAATTTTCCAGTTGACCTTACCGATTGCTTTTTTATTTGCACATATTGGGTGAGGTTAAGGCTAAGTTAACAGACCATATACATAAATTATTTGAATTTTTGACGTGATAACGTCTTAAAAATTGATAAACATCGACAGCGCATATGAAAAAGTTGTGTATTTTTTGTACATTCCAGCATAAAAAGAGAAAAATATACTGATTCACAGAAAAATATTAAAAAAAAAAATTAAATGAGCGGTTCTCTGCAGAGAAATTATTTTCAATAAATTAATTTTACACACGACAACATTGGCGGTTCCATGGCTCCGAAACTGTCAAAATAAATATACCTATAGACTTGTCTGTTGTCTGTGATTAGTTATCTGTACTGTAGAATACTTTGAAGTTTAGACTACAGACGTCAATTCTCCTTTTTTGTATTGTTTACAATATAAATCTATAAAATAATGATTATGACGTTATCACGTAAATCTATCGTCCGTAAACCCACTGTAAACCGACTTTACAGACAACCAGTATTTTTTTATTGGACCGATTTCCATTCAAAAGCGATCTCAGATGGTATATTTATGGATTTTGATGAATTTGAAAAGGTCATTTTTAACTTTTTAGTTACCTACTGTACCGATGCTTTCATAATCTACATCCTAATCAATCGTTTATTATATTATTAGCTTTACCCACGGGTCTAACCGCGCTAAATCGTTTACTACTATCGGCACAGAATACATATAGTACAAGTACTATAGCTGCCATTAAGGGATGGCTTATATTATAAAAGAGTATCTTTATCGACGGCAAGCTACACTGAATACTACCATTAATCAAAATCATAGCTCGATATAGCACCGGCAGTTCCGCCGAACTAAATCCGATCAAGATTAAGGTTTTAATCCATAAATCCAATCGATTATAAATCGGTTAAAAATCGTATATTATTGTGTTGATTTCAATTCAAGGGCACCCTACAATATTTCACTGGATAAAAAGTTACTTATGTCTACTCTGCAGTCGTAAAGTTGTGAAAAGACATAAAAGACAATTTGTCGGGTGACAGACAGTAATTTCCCCTTACACTCGTTCCAGAAACTCAAGTGCCAGGTGAGAAATACCCAGACAAGACTTACGTCACTACCTTGATTAACATCTTTTAATCTCTTTGCCGCGTGTTTTCGTCGCTCCTACATTCACCTCAAGTTTTCGTTTCATCCTATTTTTGTACGTTTTCATCCTAATCCGTCTTGGGGAATGACAAAGGACTCTGTAGAAATGTTTTTCAAATGGATTTTTTTGATTAATTGGATTAGATTAGAATCTTAGATTAACTTTATGTTTACATCATACATATAGCGTCCATAGCCAAATGGCTCGTGTCGATTCAATGTGATCGAAAGAGTTAAGCAATGACGGGCGCGGTCGGTTTGTGGATGGGTCACCGCTAGTGTACTAGTAGTTATAAATCCATCATCTAAATTTTTCTTATTAAAATTCATGGAAGATAAGATAAAATAAGAGTCATAACTATTAGATTCTACGCTTCATAAAACATTGTTAAGCTCGATATTCCGCTGAATTCCGCAAGCCCGATGTGGGTTATTCGTATCTCAAACGAATAGCGAACAACGGTGGTGATGTGAATTTTTATGTTTAGTATCGCAGTAAAGAAAAGCAATTGGCTCGGATATTCGCTTCGCCCTTCCATATTCAAATCTCGTTATGTTATTTCATGTTATCGAGAATTGGTTATCCAGTAAAACAAAAAGAAAGAAAGTTTTTATGTAACTAGAATAGTAAATGAGCATGTAAATAGATCGTCCCATCCATTACCGCCTATAACATCTTTGAGAAACTAGGAAAATGACCTTAAAAGAGCTGGAGATTTGAGTGTAACTGTGAGATTTATTAGTGATTTGTAATAGTTCTATGCTAAGCTGGTCATGGAGTAATTGCTTTATATAAAAAGAAATGGGATTATGATTCACAGATTCCCCAACCATGATAACTATGAAAGATATCCGTGACCTACTATTTTGTAATTTTTAAATATAAACAAATTTTATTTTATTTTTTGACAGTGTTAAACTTCTGAGGATAATGTGGTAATTTTTTTTAAAAGGATTAGCAATACTAAGTCCACACTAAAAAGAAATGTCAGACCACCAGTGCAGTGATACGTAGCTATCGTAGACGCAAACCGTTGTTCCAAGTGTGACCTCCATTTAGTATAGCTTCACGGCACGGTGCACAAAAATTATAAAAATGTACCAGGACTATAGAATATGCAGGAGGTGTGATAAGTTCGTTTTAGGCATCTACTAATATTCCTTGGCGCCTCGTTCCATTTGAAAGAGGTTTGAAGCGTGCTCACGTTGAAATCTTCAAGTACGTACTCGTTTATGCGAAGTTCTACCTTTCCTAAAACGTCAGGGGAGCGAAACGTACGCATCTGCATACATTAACTTGCACCTTTCTCTCCTGGTCTTTATATCACTTCTGGTTCGATTTAATGCACCTAGAATAGAATAGAATAGAATAAATCTTTATTGAAACTATTATTACCTATTTGAAAGGCAGTTAGAATCTCGATGAGATTTTTATTTTGTCTGTAGAACGTCTTTTGTATCAAGTTGTCTTTTTGGTCGAGACAATTAATGGGTTTTCTTATTCGAAATCGTTGGCGTAGTCGCGAAAGCGACTGCTCAGCTAAAGGTCCTGGCAACAACTATTGGGTTTTTCTAACATGAAATGCCTGGTAGCCGCTCGGAGTCTGGATATTTCCCCGGCAATAAGCTCATCACTTATTACACCTGGACACATAACTGGTGAAAAGTGGGTGTATAGGCACACTTCTGATACCTAACCTCTTCGGGGAAATACAGCCGTGTTATTTTATTTGAAATTTCCAGTAGTAGTACCTCGAAGATAAGGCCCTGTGCTTACCACTTTGTATTACATGCAGCACAACAGAATTTGTAAAAAGTGGATGTATGTAATACACACCTCTGCCTGTCACTTCGAGGAGATACAGGCGTGATGTTATGTTGTTATTTTTGCTGTTGTGTTACCAGCATGAAACACAAGCCAGAAAGCCATACATCATTCACACTTGTTGCCGTGCAAACCTTTGTGATGTAATTTATTTTGCATTAGTCGACGGAACTTTTTCAATACTGCGCAATATAATACATGGTTCGCGAAATCGATGTGGCGGATAATCAACAAATAATGGAACTACGGTCGCCGAGTGGTCGAAATTCGAACATACCATTTCTTTAATTGAACGTTAAAAGTTGTCAAAGACAAAAATCTAAGTATATATTCTCTACTAGCTGTCCCAGCGAACGTTGTTTTGCCATATAGATAATTTTTAGTGCATATTTTGGGAGAACTTAATGTGTGTGGATTACCACTACCACTACCACTACTACTACCACTACCACTACCACTACCCCTATCGAAAGCGTTCAATAAAAGTAGGAAATTATTAAAAATTAATATTATTACGTTGATACAACTCTTAACAAATGCATTAATTTGGACCAAATTTGATTACCATAAAAACGGTTCTAGTGAGTTAATCTTAAAATATAGACATAACTATACTGTCGTGGACATTTTTTTAAATCATTTCAAGAGGAATAATTCTTTCATATATATATTTTTGGTATCTTGAACCGTTTTCGCAGCGCACGCAACGGAAGCCCTCAAGGATGAATAATTTTCCCCGTTTTTTTTTCACATTTTCCATTATTTCTTCGCTCCTAATAGTTGCAGCGTGATGTTATATAGCCTAAAGCCTTCCTCGATAAATGGTCTATTCAACACAAAAATAATTTTTCAATTCGAACCAGTAGTTCCTGAGATTAGCGCGTTCAAACAAACTCTTCAGCTTTATAATATTAGTATAGATTAGTATAGATAACTAGCTGACCCCGCAAACGTTGTTCTGCCATATGAAAGGTCAAAGTGACGCGATACTTCATGTAAAATACTGTTTATACCATAGATTTATTATGTTTATACAATCAACAACACATTTATTTGGATAAAGATTAATATTATTACGTTGATACAACTCTTAACAAATGCATTAATTTCGACCAAATTTGATTACCATAAAAACGGTTCTAGTGAGTTAATCTTAAAAGATAGACATATACTGTCATGGACATTTTTTTAGATCATTTCAAGTGGAATAATTCTTTCATACATATATTTTTGGTATCTTGAACCGTTTTCGCAGCGCACGCAACGGAAGCCCTCAAGGATGAATAATTTTCCCCGTTTTTTTCAAATTTTCCATTATTTCTTCGCTCCTAATAGTTGCAGCGTGATGTTATATAGCCTAAAGCCTTCCTCGATAAATGGTCTATTCAACACAAAAAGAATTTTTCAATTCGAACCAGTAGTTCCTGAGATTAGCGCGTTCAAACAAACAAACAAACAAACAAACTCTTCAGCTTTATAATATTAGTATAGATAAATGTAGTTATCCAAACCAATGTTCAAAGTGACATGGGACCAAATAACATGCAATTGTATCAAACCAAACTATTAAATATGTTGTGTTTCAAACCAATCGTGTGTAATGTTTTCATTTATTAATTTAATGTATTTATTATGCACTTGAATATTACATAAAAATGTTAGCTTTCTGCACTCCATTAACTGTGCCAAATTTCCTACACCTCCGCGCTCACGTAATTTTCGTAAACCTACAAGAAACCTACAAAGGTATGTACAGGGGTACCTACAAAGATTTTGCTTCACGTATTAGTATTGTGATATTGGATACACATACAACATATATTTCGATCCACTGCAGGGAGATCTTTCACAATTTTCACAAGTAATAAAATGTGTGCAGTCAATAATCATTGCAGACGATCCCGGTGACATTATTGGTATTGATGCCCAAATGCATTATCTTCTTTATCCCAAAGTTAACTTTCCTTATTTCCTTGGGATTCATCATAATGTGCTCGTCAGCCTAACCAGTCTGATTCTGACCACGATTTACTGTGTACTGGACACATGTTTCATAAAAAATAATCTCCTCCTTTACAGAAACAATCTATGCTGGTGAGACAACTGGAGGAAGAACTGAGACTGCGCATGCGCCAACCCGCTCCAGAACTACAGCAACAACTTGAGGCTTTGTATGCTGAAAACGAACACCTGCAGAGAGAAATAGCGATATTGAGGGACACCATAAAGGTGAGAGGGATGCAGATATAGGTAACTAAACCGTATGTTGTTACATTTCATAGTCGAAGACATCATATCTTTAAGCGCTTGGATGAGAGCTTTATTGAACATTGTAATGGAAATTTGGTTTTACAGTAGTAATCATTTGTTGTTTGAATTCTAAAACAGGAACTAGAGTTGCGGATTGAAACACAGAAGCAAACGTTGCAGGCAAGAGATGAGAGCATCAAAAAGTTACTCGAAATGCTTCAAAATAAGGGGATGGGTATGTATGTTACTGTAGTTAGAACGGATTGAGCTTTGTGATCTTTCGAGGTCATTTGTCAAGTGGATGAAGAATGTAACGGATAAAAACTTTCAGGTAAAGAGGAGGAAAGGCAAATGTTCCAACAGATGCAGGCGATGGCTCAGAAACAGGTAATTATCGACTGCGGAATGGTTTCTGTTGCATGTCGGCTCAGTATGGCTCATTTTCCAAATGATCACCGAGAAAGACGAGGCACCTTGGAAAATTTGCTCTACTGTCTCCTGCACCTAGTCGTACTGTGCACGTCACTGCTTTCTCATGATTATTGTTGTTGTATACCACATGGGCGTTTTATTTTGTGATACCTTTATCAGTCACTGTTTCTCTTAGAGTTGCTCTTGATAGTTGCATTTTCATTCATTTGTTGACTCTTAAGCCGAATGTGATTGTCGCGACGCCTGTATGTATTCTATGATTGACAAATTATGTCCTATGGCTTCATTGTACTCTGATCAGTTTCGCTTACTCTTCACTCCCACGATCTTTCAAAACCTCTCTGTGACACTTCGAGCTTGTTTCCTCAGCACTAGTTTACCATTTTCTTCTTCTCCCTCTGTATCACCACACTCCGATGGAATAAACAAAAAATTTAACTCCATATCAACCCCAGAAGATTCGGCCGACACCTCTAAAGTTATTTTTTTAAACGACATGATCACAAACGAATCACGACATTGCATGTTTAGCAGCTCATATGTCCCCGTCACATGAACCTTAGCAAAGACCGTCTCGTGTACATTTATTGGGAAATTAGTTTGATTAATCATTTAGTATCAAAAATTCATGATCGCCTTCTGGGGCTGCGTCGTCGCGACACCGGAAACCTTTTTTATTGATGTACCGTGTACGTGTACCGTAGTGGTAGTAGATGGCCGAGTGTGGCCGAGCGATTCGCGCCGCGTCCGCGTCGGGCGGTCCGCAGCCCCAGCGAGCGAGCGAGACGCGTCGCGTGCGTAGGCAGGTTGTATGTAGAGGGGCCGCCGTCGGGAGCGGGCGGCGGCGGCGGCTGACCGTCTCGCGTGACTGGCAGGAGCTCAAGGCGACGGCGGACACGCTGCGGGCGCTGCAGACGCAGCTGGAGCGCGCGCTGGCCGCGGCCGGGCTGCCCGGCGGCAGCGCGGGCGCCACGCTCACCGCCGTGCTCGAGACCAAGGAGGCGCGCATCGCCACCCTGGAGCGGCAGGTCGCGCTGCTGGAGAGCGAGCTGGCCGCGCTCGTGTCGCCGCCGCCGCCCTCCCTCGCGCCTTCCCACACCTCGCTTTACGATAAGGCCGACCCCCCCTTCAAGAGACAAGTAAGTTTTCTGCTGAACGACGTGCACGTGACCAAGGACGGGCGCACGAGCGCGCCGCCGCGCACGCCGCGGTCTGCGCTGCGCCCGCCCGCTCTCGCCGCGCGCCCCTACTATAGCGCCACCACACTGTGACTCCGTCACCGACGACTATCGTGTCAATTTTTCGCTTTAAGTCCGATCAGTCCAAGTCGTCGCCGACTATGTTGACTCGTTATATTTTTATGTAAACTTGTTCATTGTTAAAGCTATTTTTATTGAAATAAGAGGAATTATATTCTTGAACTGTCTAACGATTATATTTTTGTTAAGTAGGGCCTTAGATGCGGTAAACTTAGGTGTAAATTGTATGGATATTGAAACATGTGAGATTGATTACGTTAACACCAAGTTGATTGACGATTTAAAGATAGACTGTTTATAAATAAATAAAGACTGTTGAGGTCGTTTGATTCAAAATAAATCTTCGATTGCGTTTCTGTGAAAACAGATTAGTTTTGTTCATGTATCGCTTTCGGTGTTGATCGCAACTCATCGTCCAGTCTAGCTTGGTCCCGCGTCACCCGTCATCAATAGAATAGTCTCACGACCCGACCTCTTCATGTAGAGCCATGTGTCATCAGTCTCTCTCACAGTATCGGTAGATAAATGTATCACAACGTAGGCGCCCGTGCATTCGACGAAGTCATTTTCCAATACTTTGTATTCTTCATGGTGGAGTCTGGAAAACTTTCTACCTACGCTCACGTAAGCTTTGAGTTTCCGTATTCGCTAGATATATTTTTAAATAGAAAGTTTTCCAGCGCTGAGTCGAATTTTGTCCATTATACTTTTAATAATTGGGTGCGACTTTTCATATTTGTAAAATTGAATAAAGATGATTGAAATATGCATGTGGTTGAATCGTATGAGATGTCGACATGTCTTCCATGGCACGGTGTTTATTGTAAAGTGTTAAATTAGGTGCTGGAAACATTTAACTAACAACTAGTGGTACTAAAGAAGCTTGGTCCGCTTTCTCATCGGTACTAACATCAACTCGATCTTTTTCTCTGGTGATCGTAACAGTATTCATATGTAGATTTAAAGTTTTGACATCGACATCATTTTCGCCATCACAATTTGCCTTAGTAGATAGATTTTAAATTTGTTTTTTCTATCTTTTCCGAACCTTAGTTCTACTAATCAAATGTATTTTTGAATTTAATTCTATACCGACTTTCGCGCGGGTTATCGAGCAGCTGGATGAGTTTCGTCTGGAGATCCAGAGACGAGACCAGGAGATCCTAGCGATGGCGGCAAAGATGAAGGCCTTAGAGGAACAGCATCAGGACTATCAGCGGCACATAGCTGTCCTCAAGGAGTCGCTTTGCGCAAAGGAAGAACACTATAGTATGCTGCAGACTGACGTAAGCATTTTTATACATTTTTTATTAGTAAAAAAATTTAAGCGTGGAATTCGAACCCGGAAACCTTTCCGACAACATCGGAGCAGCAAGAGCAAAAACTATTTTTGGCGTTTTTATTTCAATGGCAAAGTGTAACCTGGAACATAAGTATTAGAAACGTTAACAGAGCTTGTTTAAGATGGATTTTCCTATGAACATCTAACGAAATAATTGAAGTGCCAATTATTTACGTAGAGTAGTGGTCTAGATAAGTTTTTGAAATCAATTTTATTTTTATAATTCTAAATATGGTATATAACATGAAGCCTTTATTTAGTTGAAAAATTTTAGTAGAAAAAAATAACTAGTAGGTATCTTAGTTGAAAACGCCTAAAACTATTTTTTTACTATCCTGTAATAGTATCAGTAAATATTTTTTAGACATCCATTGAAGAATATAGTTACTTAAAAATAGTACAAAATTCAAAGCTATGTATACATAAAATTTTATTTTTGTTAAAAGCGAACAAATTTGTAGATTTATTTTATTGCGTATTTAGGTAAAAAAGAGAAGAAATTATAATATGTACAAGTAAAAGTTTAAAAATATTTTAGTTGAAACTTTACTTTGTGCAACAATGGTTAATTCCATAGATTTAACTAGATAATTCTTTATTCGACAAAGTACATAATTGTAAGAAAAGTTTTTATTCCATAACAAAATACTTTACTTCTAAAACAACAAATTACAAAATAATAAAACACCCTTGTCCGCACTAACTCCGTTCAGTCTCTTTCTCCCGAATCTCACGCTCGCGATTCAAAATGCGCGGCAAAACAGATGCCGCGCTCTGATTGGTCCTACGCATAGATGGAGGACCACAGAGTATGGCCCGTTCCCTTTATGCGTTCGAAGAAAAATAAAAGGAATGTGTTCATATTACTTCATATTCATTACATAATTCAATATTGTAAAAAGTTTATTGGACAGGTACTTTAAAATAAAAGTAAAAAAAATTATACTTCAAGTTAAAAAAAATAGTGATAACACTATCGACCACTGGGAAAATCTCTTAGAAGCCCGTCTTCGCTCGCCCGCCCGGCTCACTGTTATTTAGTATACCTAAATACATATTCTATGCTTAATATACCTTAAAAAGGTCGCATAATAATGTTGTTACATACTAGTGTGCTAGTAAAGTAATAAAATTTGCGGTCGCAGGTAGAAGAACTAAAAGCCCGTCTTGAAGAGAAGAGCCGATTGGTGGAAAAGAAAACTGCAGCAACATTAGCGGCGGCTCACGAACTAGCCGAGCTCAGAGATCACTCAGAGATCAAAGACAGGAAGATTAACGTACTCCAGAGAAAGGTAAGACTGGTAGAAAGGCTTTCATACAGTCTTGCTTGTGATCGTAGTGTTTGTATTCAAAAGACTTAGTTCAAAATACTGCCGAGGGGTTCTACGAGGTGTCTACATTTAGATTTAAGTTCATCTTTTTTTTCCAAATTTCACATTCCTTCTTATTATTATACTTACTTACTATAGATTATCATTATTTTAAAGCTAGAAACAAAAAATCAACAAGTTAATGATCATCAAATGCAATCCAACTAATTAAAATATAATAATATTTATATTGAAATCCCTACTTGATGAAGCTTATTCACGCTGCCGACTATATTCCTATCAATGCTTATGGTAATTTAATGTGTTACACCACAAATAAATCACATATACAACTGATAATGCATTTTGGTTTAGGTAATTACCAATCTGTGGTTGTTTGTTTAGTTTTCTGTATAGTAAAACACTAGTGGACGCCCGCAGCTTCGCTCGCGTAGAATTAGACCCATTAACGACGTCGGCCCGCGTTCGGTTTCATACTAACTTTGCACCCCCCTTTTACCCCATAAAGAGATGATTTTCGAAACTCAATAAAAAACCTTCATAGTTACTGAATTTCATTCGAATAACATCAAAAACGGCAAAGTTTCATACTAACTTTGCACCCCCGTTTTACCCCCTTAAGGGGTGAATTTTCAAAAATCCTTTCTTAGTGCTCCCCTACGTTATAAAAGGAACCCCTGTGCAAAATTTCAAGTTTCTAGCCCTTGTAGTTTAGGCCCTGCGTTGATATGTCAGTCAGTCAGTCAGTCAGTCAGTCAGTCAGTCAGTCAGTCAGTCAGTCACCTTCTCCTTTTATATATATAGATTTCGTCATCATTATAAGTTTATGTAACAGAGGTTTATGTCCAGAAGTGGAGCTTCAAAAAGATAGATTATATAAAACTAATCAATTGAAAATACATATGTAGTATGAATTCGAATTCGTTACTTATTGAACTATGATACCCATGTTTTCAATAATGAAATAATTTGATTAAATATATTGCATAGATATATTTTTATTTTCATTTATCCGCCGTCTATTTGAATAAATACGTAAAATATTATGTTGAAGATTTTTTTTCATACTTTTACGAGTTACATAAGTATGTTTCTATTAGTTGTAAAATAGAATTGAGTTTATTTTTCTAGGCTAATTTTATATATTTTGATTTACCTATTGTTTTATGATAATTTTACTTTCTGTCCGTCAAAGCCTCAGAGATTTCATAAATTAATTTCAATGCATCATTTAATTTTTGTACGAGTACCTATATTATGCATTAGGTTAATTTAATTGAAAGTAATCTAAACTTAACCACCTTCAATTTATAAAATTGGGGAAACGTGAAGTAAAGAAAATTTGTAATTTGCAAAGAAATGACTCATCATAATATGAAGATTATTAAGGCAATATGTCTTCAATTCATATTTTTAAAAAGTCATTCGGCTAATTTGCTAACACAGTAAAGTTATATCATGAACATTTACTTTCATGTAATAACGTGATAAAAATGTAAAGCCGATATTTCATCCACCGTCTCCATTGCAAATGATTGTGACACGGAATAAAACTTTATTTAAGCACGCGAATAAAATAAAAATTATTTTCGTATTCTGTGAATAGTGATTATTATTTCTCTCTTCTCATTCGTAGAAATGGCTCGAGAGCTCGTTGCCTTCGTTATATGTTTCCATTGTTGCGTTATTGTGTCTGTTGAGTTCATTTCTGTTTATTTTATTTCACGTAGAATTATTTAGTTTAATATTTATCTAGTGCTAGAATTTTGCGGTAAGTTTTTAGTTATATTATTTTGCTTTTATTTGTTTTTGCGTTTATTTTTTATACAGTTACTGTTCAATGTGCATTAATGAAATATGCTAAAACCAATATAACTTGCAGATCGAAAACCTTGAAGATCTACTTAAGGAAAAAGATAATCAAGTAGATATGGCTCGAGCTAGGCTTAACGCAATGCAAGCACACCATTGTTCATCTGAAGGAGCATTGTCATCTCTCGAAGAAGTGATTGGAGATAAAGAGAAACAAATCCAACAACTTCGGGAGCAGAGAGATAGAGCGGAACATGAAAAGAACGAAGAAAGAGAACTCCACGAAAGGGAAATTGCTGATTACAAAATGAAACTCCATGCTCTTGAAAGTGAAGTTGAGAAACTTGGCGCCCGACTCGAAAGAGCTCAAGCAGAGAAGGATAGGCTCGAAGCCAAATTGGAGAGCTCTCAATCCGAACTTGGTAAATCAAAAGCAGAACTGGATAAGGCTGCCAGTGAAGTTGGAAGGTCTGGTGCTGATTGGGAAGCCGCGAAGCAGCGTCTAGCGAGATTGGAACTTGAGAATGAACGACTCAAGCATGAATTGGAGCGTTCGCAGACAACCTTTGGCAGGAGCACATTGACTACATCTCAAGAGCTGGATCGGGTGCAAGAAAAGGCTGACAAGATGGCGGCTGAGTTACGACGAACTCAAGCAGAGCTGAGAGTGACGCAAGCGGACGCTGAGAGAGCTAGATCTGAGGCTAGTGGATTACAAGACAAGGTGGAAAAGTCACAAGGGGAAGTCTATCGTCTCAAGGCTAAGCTGGAAAATGCACAAACAGAGCAAGACAGCTTGAAGGAAGAATATGATCGGTGGGTATTTTATAACACGCTTTTATTAGCTTAGTATGTATATTTTTATATATGTAACAGAATCTTTGAATGTAATTTTCGCTCACTCCAAAACGTCGGATTAATTTGAAACTTTGCTCAAGGCCCGATGATAATGCAATAATTTCATATTTTTTCCCATTATCCTGACCAGGTTCTTCAGGATTACCGATTTTCAAGCGCTTAGTTCGGTTATATACAAAAGTGCGCTTTTTTAGTTTTTTTTTAAATTCATGTATTCTAACCTGTTTAGTTGAGTGTGTTGTGTTGTTTCATAGATACGTACGTCGATGGAAAACTAGGACATGTCAAATCATTATGATTTGACGAATTTGTAGTAAGGTGGTGAGTGACTTTGATTGCCAGTCTGGATCCTGGTTTGAATCCCTGCTGGAACCGACATTTTTTTGCAGATGAATATTCTATAATACAACATTTCTGTAATGTGTATTGTCGTTCGTCTTTCGTCGTCTTGACTTGTCACTGCACAGTAATTTTGATTCGGTACAAAAAAATTATGAAGAACTATGAAAATTAAATGTCTTTAATCAGTTTAATTCAAAAGATAATCTTACTTACGAGTATCTCAGATTTTGTGAGCAATATTACTTTGATAAGATACTTTCATTTTATTACTTTCCAAATAAAATTTAAGGTTCAAAGTTGGAAAACCGTCAATGCGTCGTGAACTTTTCGTACTTAGATATTGGAAATCGATAGAACTTAGGCATTTGATTACGGTTATGATCTCCCGGATGGTAAAAAAAAAATCTGCATTTTTTTCTTACCTAGAACTTGGGGCTCAGAATTCACTTTCGAATCATATTTATTACATGTGTTTTGAGTAATTAAATGTCACCTAAACTGCGGTGGGACGAACCTAAAGAGAAAATTTACACGTAATTTGAAGCGATTTGTTCTCGAATTTTCCATGTACTTAAATGTACCTTCAACCCACCAGCGTCCAGTCTACCATCAGCCGCCTCCACTCCGAGCGGGACAAGGCCATAGCCGAGCTGGACAAGGCCCGGGAGGAGTTGGAACGGACCCAAGCCACGCTGGGCAAGGCTCAGCTGCAGCAGGACAAGCTGCAGGCCTCCCTGGACTCCGCACACTCGGAGATCGACAAGCTGCAAGAAAAACTGGATAAATCTGCTGTTGAGAACAGGAAGGTCAGTTGACTGTAATATTGAGTTGCTTTATCATAGCGATGGCAAGCCAGTAGAGTCCGATAAAGGATCTTTCGATAGCGCAAACCTATTTATTTATTAATAAATTCCATATTTGTTACATCGACCTAAGAAATAAATATCCGCATTGCATTCGTTACACTCATAACTCTATGGCTAATTGAGATCATCGCCTGCGAGTAAGTTAAGCAACGTCGGGCGCAGGGGTGGGTGACTGCTAGTGGCAAAATTTCATGGTCGCTACCATGCTTTGGAGTTGCACCACGTTAACCACGTATTGCCACGGGTCTCGGTTATTTTCAATGGGCAATGTCTAAATAGGTTTTACTATTATTACGGCACTTTCATATTTTATTAGCCACACTTAAATAAAAGCTTTTATATAAAAACACCTCGCCGCCTCAGCCAAATTTCTTAGTATACGTGTTGAAATCGAAATTCAGTAGTTTTGTATGTATTAAAAGCAAAATAAGTTAATCTTTCCTAGTTGAAGTTACCGGCTTACTCACGTGTGATTTAAGTCGAAAATACTCCGACTAGTTTCGATCTATTACGATGATCATCTTCAGGAGTGAATGTGCTCGCGGCGGGCACGGCGTTCACTGCAATCACACGTGAGTAAGCCGGTAACTTCAACTATGAATATAGACACTCACGAATCGTTAAGTTAATCTTTGTTCAGAGGGAAATATATTAAGCTAAAGCTAATACTAAATCTTGGCACAATCCGATTTATATTTAAGTTTAGCTGACTTCAAAAAACCTCATTAAGACGCAGAAACGTGCCGAGACCCTCGAAACTTGGAAAGGAAATCAAATAATCTTGTATCACAGTGTTTATAGTAGAAGAAAAGTGTTTCAAACTTACCGCAGTTATTAAACTTAGTGTTGGACTTCGAGACTTTAAGATAAGATAAATTGTGATATTAGATATCTAGGTACTTAATGAATTGGAACAGTTCCGCCATATTACATTTGCGAGAATTTTATCTTAGTGTTAATCACTGAGTGAGTGATTATTTCGTTATTAATTGTAACATTTGAAAAACTCATTTAGTAAATCTATATATATAAAAATGTTATGTTGGTTTGTGTACGCTTCAAAAACTCAAAAAGTTCTGCACCGATCGACCTGAAATTTTAGCATGATTGTATAATCCGCATCAAGGATTGTTTTTATCTAATTTTTGCATCAGTCTTCATAAACGGTAAAACGGGGGTGCAAAGTTAGTATGAAACTTTGCCGTTTTTGAAGTCATGTGAGCAACCCGAACGCGGGCAGACGTCGTTAATGGGTCTAATTCTACGCGAGCGAAGCTGCGGGCATCCACTAGTCTGTTAATAAATAATAAGATTTTCAACGCTTATTCTGAACTGGTAAACACACATACAGTAGGTACCTACGTTTAGTTTAATTTATGTAAATAATAGGATGAACCCTAGCTTCACACAACACAAGGAATTCAAGTGTGGGCGATAGTGGCATTGAGTCTATTGTATTCGTTGGTAAATAGTTTTTCATTTTCATTATCAATAGTTATATTAAAAAATAATTCGCTACACTTTCGCGCCGATGTATTAGACGTGCATATTAATTAATGTAACGTTAACGAATAAATTTGTAGTTGCAAGTGGACCGCGAGAAGCAGGCGTACGACTTCGAGTCGATCCAGTCGCAGCTGGACAAGGCGCTGGGCCAGGCTGCCCGCCTTCAGAAGGAGCGCGACACCGCCCAACTCGATGCCGATCGGTTCCAAGACAAGCATGAGAAGGCACAAGTAAGTAAAACAGGAAGCACTTTAGAATATGCAACACCACAGATCGGCTATGTACTTCTTTCACAGCTAGAACTCGTTAAAAGTAGTCCACTCACAAAATTTCGTAGCGCGGAGACGCGTCGTTTATGAGAAAAAAAAAAATTACATTTTCTATACAAATTCGTACACAAACACGATTACTACGCGCCATCACACTAATCTAAATAGATCGTTAAGATCGATTACCCTGTGGTTGTCACTGGGATGCGTTTCATTTCACTTTTTTTTTAACCCAAACAAATTTTTTTTTTTGGTTTGGTGGATATGGTATAGACATAGAAATTGTAAAGATACCACTTTTGGATAGAGTATTATATTACCGCACTGGGCTCTGCTTGGGAGGTACTGCCCCATCCCTGATCTGCCCTTGTTATGACGGTATGCGGCCACACATACCGTCATAACAAGGGCAGCTGGGTGGGCGGTTTGAGCTCGCACTGTAGCCGCCCGTAACCAAACCCCCTTTTAGTCGCCTCTCACGACAGGCAGGGGATACCGTAGCTCGTATTCTGGTCCCGAGCTACAGGGACAAAGTACAATAGACCTACCGCTTCTGGGAAATACAGACGTGATGTTATATTATGTTACCTACTCGAATCAACAAAGTTGCAACGTCAACGTATTCGCGAATGGCTGATATTGCATACTTTAGTCTAAACTAAACAATGAGCAAATTTAATCTCTACTGGACCGCTGTCGCGTTCATTCGTACTAGCTTTTTAGTAGGCAGGTCATATATCCTTTGAAACGTGCGTGTGGTCAAAAGAGAAGCAGAGGGGAAATAACATACAGGTACCTACATTATTGTTTAGATTTAGATCGACTTAATATATTTAATCTCTCAACACTATCAGACAGGCGCAAAATAATTGACATTACCTTCCTATACAAAATACTTAATAATATTGTTGATGATACAGAGCTCCTAAACTACATTAAATTCTATGTGCCATCGCGTAGTATATCACGACATCCTAGACCCTTGCTTACCCACAATATATATAGAACTAATTTAGGGCACCACTCCATTTTTCCACGGTTATGCAGGCTTCTGAAGGAATTTTTAGCTAAAGATTTAACCATCGACCTGTTTCATGATGGACCTGTATCATTTAAAAGAAAAATACATAGAGTCTTGCACCCCATTCCCAATCCAAATCTACAAGCTTTTAATTTTTAATTTTTTTTTTCGGTTTAATTTCCAATTTGTAAATTTTTTTTTTTTTTTTTCATTTTTTGTTATGTTATTCGCTTTATATTCGTGTATATTTTATGTGTGTTTATGTACTCTTATATGTTAGCTGTCTTCATTTCTAATTGAAACTACATGTTATTCTTTTTTGGCCTGTGTTATATATAAGTTTGTTGCATGTAATTTTGTTAATGAAGCATTAAATAAATAATTAAATAAATAATTAAATAATTAATTAATTAATTAAATTTCGTTCGTTTCTAAGCTTTCGTTGATTTGCAATCTAGGTACCTACAAGTTTTTTTCCGTTTAAAAACATCTTTATTACTACCTACGCTAATTGTTGGCGGCCATTTAAGAACTGATGTCACAGTTTTGCGTTCCAATTTTAGTGTTATTTGGACGTAGTAGTTTAATTTCTCTGTGGTGTGATGTACCTACCTACGAATATCTGTTGTTTGTCTCCGGAGTTCCGCAAGTGCTGAATTTTCATTTTATTTATTTATAAAACTTTATTGACACCTTTAAAGAGATATACAATGGGCGGACTTAATGCCTTATGGCATTTTCTACCAGTCAAACCCTGGTTGAGAGGGGAAAAGTTGCGGTAGGTGGAGAATAAAAAATATATACATACATACATAAATACATAATACAATATATATAGGTACCATCAAACATATAGATATAGTACATACAAACACTCATTTCCGACAATTTATTAATGTAAGACGGATTATCTTTATTATTTATCTTATCCAACAGTAAAAACTCTTTTACTTATTGGTTGTTCTTGAATTAACCTAAAACTTAATAAAGATAATAAAAGAAGGTTGGATTATTGGATGAAGCAGGATTATTAAGACCGTCGTAAATATTTGAAGCCAAAGGAAATTAAGAAACAACACAATAATAAATAATGTTTACAATTTTGATATTCTGGCTTGCTAAAAAATAACAATCTATTTAAAGATAATCATCAAAGCGAACGGAATTTAACAACGCCCACTTATTATACTATTTTTGTTTTATTAAAAATAATGTTTAACACGTTACATTAAAATAGCTAAGAAATGGAAACGGTCAAGTGTGAGTCGGACTCGCACACCTAGGGTTTCGTACCACCGAGCGATTTTAAGATTACTTGTAGGTATGGGGACGCCCCTTTCCATTTTACTTTTAATCTCTTTTATTATTTGTTGTCATAGCGGCTACAGTAGGTAACACTAATTTTGTGAAAATTTCAGTTATCAATTTTTCACGCCTCCTGAAGGCATCTGAAATGGTTTAAAAACTGATACAGGGACTGTGTTTGTAGGCAAAAGATCAATTAACTAATTGTTTCTGGGAATAATGTGTTTGGGTGAGTCCAAAGTCCAACACAAACCAAGAAAAGAAAAAAAAAACACTTTGTCACTCAATTTTATTTTAATTTAAAGTTCTATAATATGTGCGGTATGCACATGTAAAAGTTAGTGTATAATTTATGATTGTGAATAAAGTGTGAATAAAGTGAATAAAATATATATTATTATTATATATTATTATTACTGGGAATAATGTACCGGATCATGTAAGTGCTCAAAAAATTTGTCATTTGCAATCCGTGACAGGCGCGGGTAAATAACACTATCGGTTTATAACATAGATTTAACATCTTTTTGCTACGCATAATATAATACTAAATACATAAAATCTATGGTTTATAATGTATCCTGCCGCGTGACTATAGGTATGTTTCATCGGTCGTGTCATTGTAAAAGTAACATTAAATTTGGTAAATAATACCGATTGTATACTGACTGACAATCCGCATTGGAGCAGCGTGGTGGAGTATGATCTAGACCTCCCGCAGCTGCCTGTGGGAGCCTGTGGGAGACCCGTGCCCAGCAGTGGGACGTGTGGGTTGCAGCAGTATACTGACTACTTACAAACATTGGCTGTAGGTATATAAAACTGTTCAAGACTTCGCCCGCGTAAATAATAGCCTATAGCTCTCGGTGGTAATAATTCGTTAAAATAAAAGAATTTTTTAAACAGATCTGTAGTTTCGGCTTTATATTATTAATTATTTCTTGTAGAAATAAGCAGTTTCTTCGTACCTATATAGTTTTTGTGAAATGTTATTGCATAAACATTATATAAGTAAATAAATAAATAAGTGAAAACTAGTATAACACAATTCAAAAGTATATTATGTAACCTATGCAAATAGAGATATCTATTTACTATTCCTATAATACAGGAAAGTAACCAAATATGGAATAGTACCCATAAAGGAATTTTTTCGTATGTATGTTCTACCGCGATACAGATTATATTCCGTATCTGGGACGTATACGTATATATACGTTACTTTACCGTATTCGTTACTTTCCCCTACTAATAACAGTTGTCACTCTTACATTTGTTTTACATCTAGATCATAAGTAAGTAGGTAAGGTTAACATAAAACACAAGTTTGGCATCCAGCTATAATTTATTGGTAACGAACTGTAAAAATATACCTGAGCTATTGATTCCCAGTGACATAAAATGACTTCGACAACCGTGGAAGTTTGCCAAGCGGAGCTTTTCAGTTATCTAGAGCTTTTTTCAAGCTAACAGCTTGTGATTTATTAATCTGTTTCATAAGCGGTGCTCAGTAACATAATACTTAATTCGGTCATAGCGATCCGAATTTGCAATCCAGACATTCGACCACTCAACCACCAAACACCAAACCAAACAACAACCATTTCTTTGTCCTACCTTTGGCCACGGGTCCTCTGGTCTACATCGCTGGCCAAAAAATCAGTGTCTTGTGAACATTTGACACTGGGTTGGCCAGTAACTCCTCCACCAATCCGCATTGAAGCAGCGCGGTGGAGTATAGTCTAGTCTAGACCTTGCACAGATTTGTGTATGGGGTAGGCCCGTGCCTAGCAGTGCAACAGTAAAACTACTCAACTGGCAGGCCGAGACCAAGTAGTAAATTATTTTTTCTATTGAACGATAATGAGTCACAGTCGACTAATCCTTATATTCCTTTTAGGCCTTAATCGCCCGCATCCAGAAGGAACGCGACGCTGCGCTAGCCGAAGCAGCCAGCTGCCGCGAGCGCGCCGAGGCGGCGGCGGCGGCGGCCAACAGAGCGGCCAGGGACCGCGACAGCGCTGCCACCGAGCTGGACGTGCTGCGCGAGCGGTGGGAGAAGGCGCACCAGCAGCACCAGAAGCTAACGGTACGGAATGTTCTCGAACATCTTAGCAGAACACAGATTCTTAACTGCCAGTTGGTTAAGGCTAAGCGGTGGGAGAAGGCGCACCAGCAGCACTAGAAGCTAACGGTACGGAACACCTTAGAAGAACAAAGAAGCTTTACTGCCAGTTGGTTAAGGCTAGACAGTGGCCTGGTACCGGTGGCTTACAAACGTTTAATGGACGAGACAGTGGCGCAAAACAATCATTGGCTGCTACATATGTTTGGTTTGGTCGAATGGACTTTTGTTGTGCGGCTACATATGAATGACGAGCAAATGAATGTCTTCACAATCGTGACGGTCTAGATTGCACATAATTAACGTTATTAGCCCTGAGGCGTGGCAGCATCTCCTTGAATGACAAGGGTGATGCCTCAAGCCAGATAGACTAGGCTTTCAATCTCTATTCTGCTCATTAATTTTCAAAATAACTGGAAGATTCTAAGGAGTAATAATTTTACAAATATATTTGTTTTATTTCAGATGGAGCGAGACGATGCTATTACGGAACTGGAAATATTGAAAGAGAAACTAGACAAAGCTTTGTACTCGACACAAAAGACCATAGAAGAAAAAGAGAACGCGCACAAAGAATACGAGAAAATGCTTGAAAAGTATGATAGGTACATTTTATTTATATGTCGTCTTGTGGTGGTTGCGATTTCTATGTGAGTAGTTACAACAATTTTTGAAGGAGTTGTTGCTTCTACTATTAACCTAATTTTTTCCTTACAGATCCCAAAATGAAATATACCGACTCCAGAATAAGATAGACATCCTTGAAGCTGACAAAGATCGTTTGGAATTAGAGCTGGAGAAAAATTTACACCTATCTACCAAATCCAGGGATGATCAACGGAAACTCCAAGATGAATTGGCTAGATTACAGGAAATGTATGATAGAGCATCATTGCAACTGGGTAGGACTAAGGAACAAGAAGAAAAAGCAAAGGAAGATATGGATAGGTTATGTGTTGATATTGAAATGGTACGCGAACGCTATGAAAAGGGTCAAATAGAATTGCGAAGACTCCAAGGTGAAAAAGAAAAGTTGATTGCTGATAATGAAAGACTGCAGTTTGAATATGATCGAGCTATGACACAGTGCGGCAAAGCGCAAGCGACGAATGAAAAGACTCAGGAAGAGATGGCTCGAGTACAGGTCGAACTTGAAAAAATGTATGACAAACATGACAAGGCATCGTCAGAATTAAGAAGAGTCCAAGCCGAGCTTGACAAAGTCAAGGCTGACGTTAGTGGGGCCAGAGAAGAAGCCGAAAGATACGCAGCACGCTACGGAAAGTATCACGATAGCAAGGAAGAACACGAGAGAACTAAGTTGGAGGTGGAACGCCTGCGTACACGGCTAGAGAAGACAACGCTAGAACTGGAAAGGGCGCGTAAGGCAGAAGAAGAAGTGACCCGTCTGCGCTCGGAGCTCGAACGCGTCGAGGGCCTCCGAGGTAAATACCAATTCGAACAGGATAAGTGGAATACTGAATTAAGTCGACTACAGGCAGAACTAGAGAAACATCACGAACGGCAAGATGCGGCACAGGCTGAAATACAACGACTGCAGAGCGAAAAGGAGCAGGCAGAAACCAAGCTACACGAACTAAATATTCAACTTGAATTGTCTAAGAGTGAAGTCACAAAACTCAACGCTACTTTAGAAAAACAACGCACTGATCTTGAACGCGCTCATATTGAGTGCGAGAAGTTTAGGGACCGGTGCGAAAAACTCAAATTGCGTTCTGAACAACTTGACAAAGACAATGAAAGACTCAAAGGGGAGTTGCAACAAATTGAGAGGATGAAGTTACAAGCTGTTGCCGGTGACAAAGCTAGGACCGAAGATAGACTTGAAATCGAACGTCTTCGAGACAAACTTGAAAAAGCTATCCAAGCTAGGGATGCCACTGAGATGGAGGCTGGTAGGTTAGCAAAGGAGCTTGAAAAATCTCAGATACATCTTTCCAAATACCAAGAGACCAACGAGTCCACACGCGTTGAGTATGATCGCATGACCAATGAATTGGGACGCATGCACGAGCGCCTTGAACGAACTATACTTGAAATGAGGCAGATTGAACAAGAAAGAGATGCTCTGAGAAATGAGATTCAGAACATGAGGCGCAATGTAGAACAGCAACAAAGATCTTTAGACCACCGAACACAAGAAACATTGGTAAAACTGCAACAAGAATTGGCACAATCAGTTCGCGACAGAGAGAAGATGGCTTCCATATTAGAACAAAGAGACAAACAAGCAGATGCTATAGAAAAGCAAATAGTGAAATTGGAAGCAGACACGAAGCAGCTAACGATTGAACGAGACCAATTGGTGGCACAATTAGAAAAATCTCAGGACATGCTTGTAAACTTCCAGAGAGAGCTCAATGCGTCAGAGACAGAATTACAAAAACAACGCGAAGAAGTGCGAAAGGTCAAGGAGGAACAGAGAAAGATGTCTCAAGATTCAGAGCGTGGTGCAAAATCGGTTATCGAGAATCGCGAGCGAGAAATCGCTAAATTACAACAACAAATGCAAGCCGTTAGCAAAGAGAAAGAGACCTTCAGGCAACGGGCCGAGAAGGCGGAGAAGGAGGCACAGAAGGTTGGGGAGATCGAAAAATGGCGCGCGGCCGTCGAGGCTGAGAAAACAAAAGCGATCGCGGCGGAGAAAGCTTTGTCGGAGTGTCAACAACGCTTGCAATCATTGGAGAAACAGTTCCAGGCACAGCAGCACCAATTGCAGCAGCTCCAAGCACGCGGACCCTCAGACACGCGGGAAGTTCAAAAGCAGCTTGAAGCAGCGCAAGCGGAGGCGCGGTCGCTCGCAGTGGAGAGGGAGAGATGCCAGTCGCAGCTGGAGATGCTCGTTCAGGAATTGGAGAAGAGCCAGGTCAGTTGGAGGATCGCCCGGCGACGAGCGGCTTTCGGGACGGCTTTGCGTGGTTGAATCGAGTTTGAACATTTTGTATTATTCCGACAGTCTGTATAGTCTCACCAGCGACGGGTAACTCACTGACAGCTTAATCCAACATACCCAAAGCAATAAATGTTTTGAGTTGTCCGTAAGTTACACAATTACCCCGCAGGAATATATGTGGTCCGGCTATATTTCGCAATTTGATAGGAGCTAAGGATCTAATTTCTTGCACCGGTAATAATTTGTAATTACCATGTCATGACGGAATTGTCAATTAATGTCTATGCAACAGTCTCATGTGATTGTTTCAATATCGTATCAGTTATCTAATAACTTATACTTAAAAGTATTCATAGTCTTTCGTGAAAAATTATTCATAAAATTGTTTTCATTATTAAATCTAATTGAAAATTGACTACTTATATGGCCGAAAAGGGAAGAATTTAAAAAAAAATTACTTCTGAACTGACATGTAATCAAATGTAGACTGATTGAAGAATGAAGATTGATTTAAATGTTGCTAATTATTACTCTCGATAATATCGCCCTCATATATTCCCGGTTTACCTATAAGTCTGCTCGTGACTTTAGCATGACATGTTCTTAACGTTCGTTGAAAGCAAACTCGATTGAACCGCCACCGAGTCGCGTGCGTCGTCTGCTTATCATTGCACCGGTGTTATGAAGTAGATGTTTTGATTTGGATGTTCATACATTTGACTTTTTATTTGTGACCATCTTCGCCGGTTGTCATGTACATTGTTGTTGCATAGTAGCATGCCTCCCACGGCCCGCTGGGCATCCTCCAACCCCTCATTATAAATATTCGTATTTATTTTATTAGTTTCATCATTGCCGTGTATTTGGAATTCAAAGATCATGAGATTAAATGTTGTGTTCGACAATTGCACCAGACATTTCAAATCACATGCACAAGTATCCAAATGCAACTCTCTCGGAATGATTGTGCCAAATGTTCGGTGCAAGAGAAATTCAAAAGGCTTTACGTATTTACGTCAATATTAATTTTACTTGTCTTTTTCAGCCATTTTTGCTCTGTGTATCCGCAATTTCCATGTCGTCATGTACATTAAAGATGTTTTGGAGTACTTATTTTTGTCATTGACTTCGTTGCTGCGATTATAATTTTGCCGAATGTCGTGTATAAATTTACGCTTTTGTAATATTGAGCTATTTTGATGATTTTTCGACATCGACTACGCAAATTTGAGCTTAGAGGAAACTTGTTGCTATATATTTACTAACTGTACTTGTCGGTATTGCCTGAATAGCGAGCATGATTGTTCTAACTATTTTTTTTCGATGACAGCTCGATCTCCGAGAAGCGAACAAGAAACTTCAATCGGCTGGCGCTCAGAACGCCAGAGCTGGGGAAGAAACAGCGCAAGCTAGACGACAGTTGCAAGATGAATTTAAGAAGCTTGAAGACGCAAGAAAACAGTTTGAAGAGAACAGAAGAACGTTCGAAAACAAGAGGAAAGACGTGGAGGAGAAGGAGAAATCGCTAATGGAATTGGACCGACAGTTAAAGAAGAGAAAAGAACAAATGGACCAAATGGAAGCATCTTTGAGGAAGGTAATTAAAGCATTTGTTAATAAAAGGTAATTATTGAAAATTAACAAACCTGTTTACATAAGGGTCATATTAAATTATAGTATTACAAGTTAAAATTTTAATGTTTTCATTGAAAAAGCTTATCTAAACTGTTCAAAAAGAATATGTGTCTATAAATAATATTTATCAGTTTTTTTTAAAATAATTATGTATTTGTCAATTAACAAACCTGTTTACCTATGGGTCATATTAAATTATAGTATTACAAGTTAAAATTTGAATGTTTTCATTGAAAAAGCTTATCTAAACTGTTCAAAAAGAATATGTGTCTATAAATAATATTTATCAGTTCTTTTTTAAATAATTACGTATTTGCCAAATCAACTTACAAGCTACACAGAATTGGGAACCATTGCTCATTATTTAGCAGATTGATTAGAACATAGAACGATTTATATTGATCAGTTTAGAATAGCATTATATCTCTTCTCTTTAAGTAGTTTGTAGATACCTAGACATTCGTTAAGCGTGTGTAATCACCTCATTGCGAAATAAATTATTTGAATTTGAATTTGATTTTTTTTCTAAAACATGGTTCACTCGAACCCGTTTCAGGCCGGCGGCAGCACAGCAGCGGTGACGGACATGAACCGCAAGCTGACGGACTCCCAGAAGGACGCAGAGCAGTTGAAGGCGAAGCTGGCACAGAGCGAGGAGGAGTCCAAGCGGCTGACGGCGGAGACCGAGCGGCTGCTGCAGCTGGTGCAGATGTCGCAGGAGGAGCAGGCGCAGAAGGAGAAGCAGATTATGGACCTGCAGCAGTGAGTATGCGCAAATGATGAGAAAAAGAAGCGAATTATGCATCTGCAACAGTATTTTGTAGCGTCCATAGCCCAATGGCTCAGGTCGATTCAATGTGATCGAATGAGTTAAGCGTTAACGGGCGCGGTCGGTTTGTGGATGGGTGACCGCTAGTGGCAAAATTTCATGGACGCTACCGTGCTTCGGAGGGCACGTAAAGCCGTCGGTCCCGGTTGTTTTCAATGTTGGAAACAGTCGTTAAGCCTTGTCGAAGAGCTTCGGGTGGCTTGAGAACATTCGACACTGGGTTGGCCACTAACCCCTCCACCAATCCGCATTGGAGCAGCGTGGTGGAGTATGCTCTAGACCTCCCGCAGCTGCGTCTGTGGGGGAGTCCACTACGATATCCAATGCGGATTGGTGGAGGAAAACTTAGTAATAAACACGTACCTATAGTGTATTATTTCGTTACTTACTATTCATCGTTATCTATTTCAGGTCTGTGAGGAACCTCCAAGCCAAAATGAAAAGTCAGCAGCAAGCACAAGCACAAAGAGAAGAGGTAAAACCAATTATATATTATATCTTAATACCTACTAACATATCTAAAGTTTCAATAGTTACGGACAGTTTTGATTTATTGGGGAGTTTATTGATGGTATTAAATAGATTTAAATTTTGTGTACCTGACACATTTTTTTTTAAAAAGCCAGCAGTTTTAGCAAATTTAACTTTTAACTACAAATCGATACTTTCATAATATTAATATTTCTCTAAACATTTTTAGATATCCGCATGATAATCTGTTGATCTGTAAATTTCATTCATATAATAATATGTTCTTCGTTACATATGAAAGTTAATTTTATACAGAGTTAACATTGCTTACCCGTATCAATACTAACACAATAACCTTTTTTCTTTCATGCTTCGTCGCAGGCTGGACCGACTGGTTTCCTCAAAAGCTTTTTCTAAGTTAGTTCTTCACACCAAGACTGTCATTAATTTATTTTATCTTTTTCTTTGATTTTTCCTTAACTGTCGCTAATACTATCAATTTCGTAAGCGACTTCTCCAGACTCCACGTCTTTCGGTAAAACTCATCACTTTTAAGCTTTACAATCGCAATTCGTATTAAGTAATGTTATTGATATTTGTATTGGATATAAATTATAATGAAGTGTTCAGATAATAATAACATTCATCTCTTGTTGATAATCCGAGATAGGATCATGTATAGAGGTTTAATGCTCTTCAGTTCTTTGTAACCAGCACACAACTAAGATAATTATTAGTTTAGCGATAATTTTAAGTGATGTTTAAAAATCGTGTTCAACGGGAATTATTTTTTAAGTATAAATTAAAAACAATATTGTAAAACTGTTAAGTAATCATGTATCTAGATAGATCAAGTAAGTTGTCCACTAGTCGATGTTATTCAGCTTTTGATCTTGTTAAGCAAAATATCAATTGACTATAAATAAAAGGAAATCTATGTTGACCTTGCTCGAGTTATTTTTGAGTTTATATTGTTGAAATTATGTTGTTGAAGTAAAAAGGTTCGTTTTTATTCATTTACTTTTTGTTTTTCTTTTCATCTTTCGACCCTAAACGTATAGGAACTGACGCGAGCAAGACAAAGCGAGATAGAAGCTATCGGCGACTTAACTAACACTCTGAAAGAGCGAGATAGACTTAAAACGAAATTGGAAGAAAATAAAATGAGGCTTATAGATTTAGAGATAGAACTAAATGAATCGTCACTCATACTTTCTGAAGTATTGAAAATATCAGACAGTCAGGAGCTTAATAGTATAAAGAAAAGTAAAAGTTTTTTCGAACTCCAAAAGAGTGGTAAGGTAGTAGATAGGCTTGACAAATGCAGATTTACCAGGAGTTTTAATGACTTGAAAAACATTAGTGGCGAAAGCATGTCTTGGCAGGCGAATGTATGTAAACTTACGCAAAAGATAGCCAATTTGACAAAAGAGATTGAGATCAAGAACTCTAAAATTATAGAACAACAAAGATGTATTTCTATTTTGGAAGATGCATTGAGAGAGAATAATAATATAGCTGAATTTGAACAACTACTGGCAGTAGTTAGAAGTAAAGATGAAAGAATAAATGAGTTAGAAAAGTTTGTTAATAACAAAACAGGTTCATCGTCGACGTCTTTTAAAGATGAAAGGATATTGGAACTGGAGGAAGCTTTGAAAGAATCATTCATGATAGCGGCTGAAAGAGAAAAAGTTTTCTATGAAGAGGAACAGAGGAGAATTGAAACGCTACATAAGGTAATGTACATTTTTAATCATTCAATAAGTATCATTATTACATTGAAAGCAATCATACTCATATTTAAATGTAACTCAATCGTAAAGTTCGTAGAAACAACCGGTTAATTCGGACAAGAAGTCAGTTGTATTACTTTACACTAACTTTGAGAACTGCTTTAAAAAGCAAATTAAACATTTTGTTATATGATGTCGAGTCATTAACGCATTCTTGCGTTATTAACGCATTATTAAGTATCTTCTTAAGGGAAATTGTACGTAGTCTTTTCTATTGATTCCTTCTACAGGTCTAATGTTCTCGTAGACATTCAGCCAGTTAGAAACAAAGACCGTTGATTCGCTTTAAAAAGTTAAGTTGCGTTTTTAATCAGAATGCGTTTGATTATTTAGATTTTACTAACTTTAAAAAAAAAAATGTTTTAGTTGAAAAAAATGGAGCAACGCATCAGGTCGCTACAGAACGCGTCTACCCTCAGTTGTGAAACCTGCTCGGCTGTACTGCGGCGGCTGAAGCAGCTAGAGGGCGCCCTGCAGGAGAGCCGCGCCAAGCGAGACGCCATGTTGCGCCAATTGTCGCATGTCGTGTAAGCTGAAGTCATATATGCATATGACAGTGTTAATTAAAAGTAGCCACATGTCACGTGTGGAGTAAATTTTTATTTTTTTATTGTTTGTTTCGATCGATCGCTGCGACCCATAGACGTCCCACTGCTGGGCACGGGTCTCCCCCACAGACACTGCTGCGGGAGGTCTAGAGCATACTCCACCACGCTGCTCCAATGCGGATTGGTGGAGGGGTTAGTGGCCAACCCAGTGTCGAATGTTCTCAAGCCACCCGAAGGTCTTCGACAAGGCTTAACGACTGTTTCCACCATTGAAAACAATCGGGACCGACGGCTTTACGTGCCCTCCGAAGCACGGTAGCGTCCATGAAATTTTGCCACTAGCGGTCACCCATCCACAAACCGACCGCGGCCGTCGTTGCTTAACTCTTTCGATCACATTGAATCGACGCGAGCCATTGGGCTATGGACGCTACATTGTTTGTGAATCACCCTACTTGAATAAAAAAGTTACACATTTTCTGTCCTTGTGCTCCCGACATCAAGTTGAAGATTTACATTAATCGTATTAATGGCAGCTACATTGTAGCTAATAACATTGCAGTCTCATGGCACATTGTGTGATTTGTGTAGCTACATAGATACTCGTACCATTTTAGTATAAAAACATACCATATAAGGGTGGTGACACACTTGTGAAATCACATACGTAATCTATTCTGTAGATTACGTTTGTCACAACGTCGTCCGCACTCAGATCAAAATTTTGTTCGGCTCCTGAAGCGGTTCAAACGATTTCTAAAATTAAGGTCACTATTGCTATAACGGCGAAGAAAAATATTGTAAGGAAATGTTCTCGAAGGCATGTGATGTCTTCAAAGCTAGACATTACCAGGGTAATGGACTTTATGACCCGATCCTAACAGTGGGAAAAAGAAAGAGTTGTGGTGGTGATATAGGCCTCTCCTTAATGAAATCACTCCTGCCGGTCCTGCAGTGGTTTCCCGCCGATTTCTTCAGTTCGTCCATCCACCTCACCAAAGAGCAAGAGATCATGTGTCAAGTAAACTGAAGTCCAAAGAAATTGGAGTAGTAACTATTTATCCCACTGTTGGGCAAGGGTCTCGGAATGACATTATAGAGAACTCGCAGGCAGGCAGGTTTCCTGACGATGTTTCCGTAGCCGTTTACAGCAGGTGACATTTAATATCTAAAATCGCCTGGTTCAATAAAGTAGGTACCTATAATAAGTAAATTTCTTCCAAATCCAGCCAGGACATATTGGAGAGCGCCGTCAGCGAAAAGGATACCCGGATAGCAGAGTTCGAGATGAAAGGGGTGCTAGATGAGAGTGAGACGGCGATATGCGACGCGCTCAAATGCGAAAGAGACAAACTGCTCAATAGGCTTAAGATTGAGGTAACAGTTTACCTAAATTGTCTTTATTTTTTAAAACAATGAAAATATTCTAAAGTACCCATTCAAATTCGGTTGATATTAATACATACATTTATTGATGATACAATTATTTTAAACCAAAAACAGAAATACCTGTAATTTGTTGCCGAAAAAAAATGCATTTTTTCATGCTGCAATAGGTACACACAGGACACAAATCATTATTATCGTGACTATTAGTTGACCTATAAAGTGCGTTCGAAAAACATTTTTTTTTTCTGACAATGATGACAAATGTTCACCGCCTCTCGGCCGTTCATGGACACAAGGCCTTGAAGGATACCATTGACACTCTTCTGGAAGTCCTACTAAAAGCAAAAAAATGTCGTAGCTAAAAGCAAATAACCTCGTCTGGAAGTAGGTAAAGTAAAATTAAGTGTCATATAGAAGGATGTCAATATTATCTATTTAAGTATGTATTTAAAAATATCTATGTATGTATATCAGTCTCTGACACCCATAAAACAGGCTAGCGCCTACTTTGGGGTCAGATGGCCGTGTGTGAAAATGTCCAATATATTTATTTATTATTATTTATTATATATGTAGGTATAAATCTCTTTTTTCAGAACGAGAAGATAGTCGAGTTGGAGCGGTGGTCGCCCGCGCAGGAGCAGACCAGCGTGGTGCCACCGCTTACTCTGACCGATGAACTGCTAGCCGTCTGCGATGACAATGTAATCGTTTGGGTATACCTCTTCACGTATTGAGAATGCGCGTTGCGTTGCGTTTGGGCTTGTTTGACCGCGGCGATGCTGACTGATCTGGGGGCTAAGGCAAAGTAACAATTAAAAAAACAATTACGCAGTGGGAAAACAATAAAATCCATGGAAATGACATATGGAGTCGTTAGATCGTAGATTTATCGTTATCGTTATGCAAGTTGGTGGACATGTTTTATTTCTCTACGAAACGGTGAAGATGCGAATTGTTTAAACGATTAATTCCATACAAAGGCATAGTCAATCGATATTTTTGATGTTCTCCGTTGCTTCGATATCGATTCGTCAATACCTACGATGACGAACCGAACGCTGTGACTGTTTTTTTAGAGACGATGACGAATTTAGATATCCTTTCGCTACAAAGCGATTGCAACTTGTCTAAGCTTCCTGGGCTTGATACCTGTTTTGATACTTAGTAGTTTTTATTATGTAGCGTCCATAGCCCAATGGCTCGCATCGAATAAATGTGATCGAAAGAGTTAAGCAACGACGGGCGCGGTCGGTTTGTGGATGGGTGACCGCTAGTGGCAAAATTTCATGGACGCTACCGTGCGTCGGAGGGCACGTAAAGCCGTCGGTCCCGGTTGTTTTTCGTATCTCTTTGCCGTAATCTATTTTTGGATGGGACATGACATGGCGCTTCCTTCCAATATAAACCTCAGTTTATTTAGATTGTTCGTTTTAATAACGAATAGGGATTTAGTTTAAGAAAGGCTATTTTATGTTAGAAAATAGGCTGAGAGTTTTTGTTTCAATGTCAAATTTCTCCACTGATATGCTTTTCATTTTTGCCGACACATACAAAGATTGGGGCGGAAGCTCAATTAACGACTTGGAATGCTTGCGATTATCGCCAATGACGTAAGGTCCTTGCATAGAGCCATAGACATTTCTAAATTTTTATTTTCTTCTGAATTTTATTGTAATATAATAATATTGTACCTAATAGTTTTAAGTGTGTTTCTTGATTTAATTAGAATTTAATTATTACCTATTCCAATACAATCACAATTATTTTCTGTAAACAAACTAGGTTAGCGATTCAATGAAGCGTAAATAGCTTATATCAAGCTTATAAATAGGATTTGATTAGATACCTATGCTATAGTTTTAGCCACAGAACAGATATATGAGTGTTCTGTGGTTTTAGCAATTTTCATTCGAGTTTGGAAGACCTTTAGCTGAAGCATTAGACATGTTTGGTTATAACCGGTAGGTACTTGTTGTCTAATAGAAATAGAAGCACTTTAAGCTCGCTTAAACTGGTCCTATATGTATAGCACTGAAATGTCAAAAATCTGAAATCTCTGCAAGGTTGGTACAGTTTTCCAAGAGCGCAATTAGGTAACGCTTATTTCCGCTTCCGTTTTTTTTTTGACGTTTTTATAAAATAAGTCTTTTTTAATTAGTGAAAAGAATTATAGAACTTTACTTATTTTAAACAACTAAGTAGTTTTCTAGTTTCCTTTAACGTTGTCTGGCCCATATACTAAATCTATGAAAACTAACTAGTACCTACTCTGAATACTAGCTACCACAGATGAACTAAAAGAACTGTTCATTTTAAATGTTTTTCAGGAGGAGGACATCCCTGCAACAGTGCTCTGATGCCTCAAAGCTAAGTCTGAATGTCCCATTGTTTTGACATTACCATAGCACCGTCACCTCATCTGCTACCTTACCATCATCGCTTTTCACTTTCGAATTAAAAAAAATAGAAAAATACATCTGCTTCGCGTTCAAATGCGCGCCAAATATCAACCATAGATAATAAAACTTATTATCTTTTGTGTGAATTTTTATGTTCTAATCACGATGTTACTTTTTAAGGCCTCAAATTCTATTTAGGAAAAATATTTTTTTTAAATACTAACTAATTAATCGTTGATGAAACTAAATTATTTATTACTAACTGCCTTGTACTACCTACTTAACCGATTATTGCACTTGTTAATAACATTATTATAAACTAGAGCAATAATTAATAACCGATTAAATATAGCTAAATCCACATTCGGTGTCTATTTTTATCCTAAAACTAGTCAAATTTATTAATGTTTTACCGCTTAAATATAATTTTAATAACTATTATCTACTTGTTATACTTGATTAATTGTTTTAATACATAAGGTTGTTTTGATAAGATAGTTAAAATGGGGTTATGATTCAGATATAAGCTTTAGTGCTCACACGACATTTTGATATTTTTAAGGGTTAATGTTGGACATATAAGCTACTTGAACTTACTAGATTGCATACCTACTGACGTTATTTAGGCGATATGTTATACTGCAACCGCTAGCTTAGTACTTACCTACTCACATTTTTGTTCTAGAGGATATTCAGATAATAAACTAATTTGCTAGTGCGCTGACTTGGTAGTGGTCTTATTTCTAAACGTTTACATTTACATATCATGCACAAAGTATAAAGTGAGCCAGCGAGCGAGCAGTGGCATATCATTATGTTACGATTAGCTTCAGAATAGGGTGTTATGGACTGTTGATGTTCGATTTAGATAAACCTTGTACATTGTCAACAACAGCACTGCCTTAAATTCTAAGTAAATTAATCGTTTGTTTTCTGTTAAGCAAGATCCTATGTTAAGCTTACGAAACGAAGAGACGTCTGCTCTCTTTGACTGCTCGCGTCGAAGTGAGGTAAACGCGGAATCAAGAAGCTACTTCCGTTACGGCAGCTAATATACTGATACCCTGATCGAATTAAAAAGTATTTTAGAAAAATATGTATCGTGAGCTTTTTATAATGTCTTTACAGTATTGCATTTGTGATAAACCAGTGATTTCATAATCCAATTTGTGAAAAATAATAATACATATTTTCGTGAGGTTTTTGTATATTTTATTACGGAGCGAAATTTTATTTGTAACCTAGTTGAATTTTCAAATTATGTATTAAGTTATGTTGTATTAACTGTTTAACAAAAGTATATAAAGGTTTCAAAGTGTGCACCAATTTCATAAATTGGATTATTGGCCCCATAAATTAATAATGAATTCGAAGTTACTCAATTTCTCCGTAAAAATTATCGTTCTCTATTTATACAAGGACAGTGGTCACCTTTTGTAGACTTTACGTATCTTGCATTACCGTGACCACAGGCAGCAAATGTCAAGCCAAATTCTGAAGAAAAACGTTTTTCTCTAATAACTAATACAAAATAACGAGTTTGTTGAAAAAAAAACATATTTAATTCCAATCCTCCTTTTCATTCGCGAAACAAAATTATTTTTGTAATGATTAAATTTTAATAATTAGTTGGTTGGGTCCAAATCCAAAATGGCTACTGTCCTTCTAGTTTTAAGCTGTCAAACTTATCCAAGTTCAAACTTCTGCTAATGAATCTGTACACAGATAATAATATAACGTTGGCTTTTATACACGTCGCTGATTGTAGGATGTATTTGTATTGTAGATGGAATATATAGAGTGAACAGCTGCAATGTTTTGTTGATTACCAATCTGTTAGGTTTAAGTTTCATGATTGAAAAGTGAACTTTAGTCTATGTCTCAACTAAACTTTGCAGCTCGTCTTTTTTGTATCGACTAACGTGTGTAGCTGAATTGTATGATCAATCAAACCACAATAATTACTATGGTATAAAGTAAAGATATTAGTTACTTGTTACATAAATAATGTATTATTGGGTCGTATTGTTTCACACGTTGTATTGACCGAACTATGCTGAAAATATAAAATACATGTTCTTTGAAAATATATTAACTTATATTATACGGAACAGTATCGTGTGTATTATTTTATACAGTAGTCTCCTTTCTCCCTTCCACATATCGCCTGTACCACCAGGGGTCAGATTCCAATAACATGATTCTATTTGAAGAGCAATTTGTAGTTCCGATCTGAAATACAGGTCGATTGTGCACTGGCGTAGATATACATAGTTAAAAATGACAACCAAAAACTTAAAAATATAAGAATAACCAAATTTAGCAAGGCTTTTGTGTTATGTTAAATAAAACATGCACTATGCAATAATTAAAATAAAATTGAAGATGTCAAGGCAATATCAATCGCCATTGTATCTGATTGCGTTGACAACGTGCAAGATACTGTTTAAATGTAAGTATGTACTTAAATAAAAAAATTCTACCAGTATAGTGGTTGATTAAGTACTTTACCCAAAATTATGGCTGCTTTCATTCTTGGCATTTTTTAAAACTTCCTACTGCTGAGTTCACGAAAAAGACTGAGCAGCACCATCTATTGTTAAATAGTAATACTATTTAATAAATCGTTGTTGCTATCCGTCACTAGATGGCACCAGTACAAGCAAATTGTAGGTATTAAAATTTGAAAATTATAGTTTTTGCACCTGGTTGCATATAAAACTTACCTAAATCACAGCTAGATACCTAAAAATTGAAGTAAGTATAGTCGAAATTTTATATCTCTTCTTCAAGCAAGTAGTTTTTTATTTTTATTAGTGTCTATTGTATGCGCTCTCTCAGTTCCCTGCACTTCTACCGTAAGGGCATTAGTGCCCGCAACCACCACCAGTACCTTCATCATCTAGTAGTACTGTAACTACTAGTAACTTACTACTAGTAACGGTCACTTTTCAATTCCTATTAATTATGCTTAATTTACGACAACGACGTACACCAAAACTATTTTAAAATTAGAATTTACAATCCATACATGGAGCGGAAAAGGTTATTCAAACCAAGCCAGAAAGTTTTGCGCCTGATCTTTAAAGATAATTTATTTTATTATGCTTAGGACCCGTTAAACATGATAATTACCTATTTTATTCCAAGTAGGTACTTACCTGACCAACCGAACCGGACCACGATTGCTCTAAAAAATGTAGAAATAGTAGAAACTTGGTAGCATGGGTCTGAGCGGGCGTACCTAAAATAGAAGCCATAATACAGGAAAAAACTGGGATTATTTAAAATTGAATTTCAGTGGGTACTGACTACGATGTTTCATCATTTGTTTAATTTTATTCCAACTTACCTTATACACGATTGCTCTAAAAACTGTTGAAATAGTAAAAACTTGGCAGCATGGGTTTTGCCCCGAAGCCATAATACAGGAAAAATATGGGATTCTTTAAAATTTTATAATTAAGTATGTAAGTTCTTTTCGTATGTACCTAATCAGTCTGTTTCATTATTTGTTTAAAAAATGCGCAATAAGAAAACCCGCGAAACCTGCAAAGCCTCAAAAGGAAGTTCATTCCCCTAAAATCTCAAATCCCCGGCTAGCGACTCACGCGCAACGGAAACACTACCGGAAGCAGGTGCGTGAGAGTTCCGGGCTGATGGTGACACCACGCGGCGGCGCGGGACAGCCCCTGTAACATGGTAAGTAGATTGAATTATGAAATTTTACTTTACGTAAATACACAGTGCACAGATATAATACTCGTAGATACCTACTAGTATCTAGGTGGACTAGGTGGAGCGTCCATAGCCCAATCATCATCATCATTATTATCACAACCCTTTCTTTGTCCCACTGTTGGGCTCGGGTCTCCTCTCAGAATGGGATTAGGCCTTAGTCCACCACGCTGGCCAAGTGCGGATTGGCAGAATTCGCAGAGTTAAGCAACGACGGTCGGTTTGTGGATGGGTGACCGCTAGAGGCAATATGGACGCTACCGTGCTTCCTTCCCTCCCATTCTGAGAGGAGACCCGTGCCCAACAGTGGGACAAAGAAAGGGTTGTGATGATGATGAATGATACGTAATTGTTCAAGTTGCATAGCATAGTAAAGTGTAGTCAATCCTAATCTTATCCTGAAATTTATAGCTCCAAGTTGGCTACAACTGCGGTGAACGCGTCGTAAATCGGTCGCACGGGATTTGCCTAGCCTTAACAACTTCACCTATGATCGAACTTGTGAATCTGACATTGTTTATGAGCCCATGTTTGATACCCGGTTACGTTACTGCTTAGAGAGGTCCATGGTTCAAAACCCAGCAGCATGTCCATACTCATATTATAAATGCGAAAGTAACTCTGTCTGTCTGTTTGTCTCGCTTTCACGCCAAAACTACAGAACCGATTTAAATGAAATTTGGTACACAGCTAGTGTTGAGCGTGAAAAAGGACATAGGCTACTTTTTAATCTGAAAAAGTGTCATGACGGGTTGAAAAGGGGGATGAAGCGTTGTATGAAAGTATTGCCATTTTCAGAACTTGAAGCATAAAATTTCTATTATAGGCTGTTGATTAGATGTAAATAAATTACAAGCATCCATAGTAGCGTCCATAGCCCAATGGCTCGCGTCGACTCAATTGTCGAAAGAGTTAAGCAACGAAGAGCGCGGTCGGTTTGTGGATAGGTGACTGCTGGTGGCAAAATTTCATGGAACCTACCGTGCTTCGCAGGGCACGTTAAGACTTCGGTCCCGGTTGTTTTCAATGGTGGAAGCAGTCGTTAAGCTTTGCCGAAGACCTTCGGGTGGCTTAAGAACTTTCGACACTGGGTTGGCCACTAACCCCTCCACCAATCCGCATTGGAGCAGCGTGGTACCTTAGTATAATAGGGTTTAATATTGTACCGATTAATTTTAATATTGTACGGTGCGGTCAGTCGCTGATATGTACGCAAGTCTATTCACCGTGTGATATATTTTTTTATTAAACCTTTAAGTGCATGTAACAATATGGCGGACGAAAAAACGTAGACAAATTCGTAGCGATGCGTCCGTCCGGCGTCGTCGGCCGTCCGTGATAATCTGCAGAATATCGAACCGTAGGAAACTGATATTAGAAGTCATAGAGTAAAGCCAGGGCATAAATGTTCGAAATTCAAAAGAGCAGGGGTAAGTGTTCAAAATATTTGAATACCTGAATTTTTTTACACCCAGATTTCGTTTTAAATTAACACAATCGACACTAGGGGCGATTATGGCGTGAGCGTCTCGATAATTACGATTCGTCCTAAATTTATGGCGGTCCAGAGTGGATAAATAACGAAGGAAAAATTACTTTAATCGCTTTTTAATCCGTCTGTGGTCAAGAGGGACTAAGCAGTCTGGGTGGTTTGGGTGCTGTCGGCGTATTGGATGCTACGTGCAACGGGTGCAGAAAAGTATAAACATAAAGTTAAACTGCAATTTTATCAATATTTATCTATAAGTTCTGCTTGAGTTTGGTAAGTATAAGAAACTTTCATAAGCAAAAAAAAAAACGTGAATAAATAAATACGGGTGCCAATATTTATTTCACCTTAAACTTTGCCCGCAAACGACGCATATTTGAACAATATGAAAACATGGATATTTTTCGTTCGTTCGTTACACAAACTAAGACTAGTATACCTACAAGCAAAAATTATAGCTCTTTTTAACACGCTTTTATTAGCTTCGGATGTATGTACCTATGTAGCGCATGTATTTCTGTAACGGAATCTTTGTACGAGATTTGCGCCTACTTCAAAAGGTCGGATTAATTTGAATCTTTGCACACTTATAACAGTGCAAAAATTAAAAAAAAAACTCTTAATTTTAGTTCAATTATCCATAAGCGCCTATTTCTTGGTTTTTTAAACGATGTTATTATAATTGAATTGAGAGTCCTTTTGGTGGTGACACGATTTGCGCTAACATTCAGTATCCATATTTTTTCTTCAGCGCTCGACTAAGCTCGGACGGGTCTAACGCCGTGTCCTTAACAAGAAGACCGCTCTTCGACCTAACATTGATCCGCTGCGGGCGTTCTCCGTCTGCCATTGCAATTAGGATAACTACACACCACAGCGGCAAGAAGGCACCGTTCTATAGCATAGATTATGTTATAGACTCTATAGTCTATACCATATCTACCGTGATTTGTTTTTCTACCTACACAGCATCTCTACTTTTATACTTACATACAATTCTGCTACCACCACTACCACCTACCTATCATCTACCACCCCGCAACGGTACTAGTGAAATTTCTACCGGTAACTGTGGTTACTGGCAACTAGCAACAAATCTGTGACTGACTCAGAAGGAGATTCTTACTAACAATTACTAATTGGACTATTACTAACACCAGCTAACAGGGCTAACTATCACTAACTGTCCCTGCCCCAGTCCTCATACCCACTACCGAACTGACCAACTAACGTTCTTCTTATTAACTATCTCTGTTAACTGAATTTGAACCATCCTATTCGGTACTCGAGTCAAAAAGTCAATTTCTTTTTTCAAAGAAATCAGTGAAAGTTGACATGGGTGGCAGCGGGTGGTTGGTGCTGCAAGCTCGTTTTAAATATGTAATTAAAAATTAGGTAACAACTTATTACAAAATTTAATTTCAAGTTTACTTTATTTAACACAAGTTTTAAGTACGTTTTCATGATAATCGTTTTCAAATATGAGTGATAAAACTGTTGAGACGCATTTTTAATACCTTTTTAAAATTCACAGATTTTTCTAGTGCGTAAAAATAATAGAAGAATAATTACTGTCTCTGAAATATGATGAAGCTTACAGATTATATTTTTCAATACTCTAAAGTGTGTGTATTTTGCAAAAAAAAAAAGATTAATCATAATTTACTAGATTTGGCTACTTACCGGGTCTTCGAAGTCACTCATCCACATACTGACCCCGCATGACATTAAATTGTTCGATCATGTATAATCAACGTGATCTATAGGGCACATGGATTCACCAGTGCTTATGAGAAGATACAGGCAATACAGGTGCTAAATGATGGGCGAATAATAGGCTTTTGATGATAAAGTAACAGATATTACGCAAAACCTACATTACAAATTGGCTCACAACGTTCAATATAGGTACTATTATGTGATGAGTTTAATCAATATGTACCACACATTATCATCCCATATACATTGCATATGTATTGTATATTGTGCCGCTATGTAATTCACGCGGAGTGCACACGAACAGTAAAGTACGCGTCTGTATATGTCCATTTAATCTGGCCATATGTCACTCACAAGCATACGGTGTGTGCGTAAATGCAGCTAAGGAGCGGACCGAGTAATAGCGTTTTTACGCATTACTAAATATGTATTTTATATTTACTCGTCCGATGCCTGCGCTGGAATTAACAAACTGTGACCCAATTTGAACAAGAGAAGAAGGAATTCGTATTAAATGGAAAAGAGTTCCATTTAGGTTCAGATATATTTATTTTTCATTATATGGTAGGTATTTATATAGGTTAATAAACTTTATTGCATTTTATATCTACTACCGTTCACAAATTTGAAGCTACCGAGAAGGAGATTAACATTAATTTGTAGTTGTAGTTACAAACAAAGAGCATTAGTTGATCCGCTAATAAGTAATTTTTTTCCACTATTCTTTTTCTAATTAAAAATATTTTTATTTAAATTTCCCGCCACGAATCGAAGCATCCAAGGTTCTTATTTGTCTTGAAATATTATAGTTTTCTGGTAGAATATAAACTTGCGTTATTAAATATACAAGTAGAGAATCTAATTTGGGAAATTTTTAGGCACAGACAAGACAAGATTAATTTCCCGTAGATTGAATAATTGGGCAGATACTTGCTGCTGCTGCAACCCATAAGTCCTACTGCTGGGCACGGGTTTCCACGACAAATCTGCGGGAGATATAGAGCATACTCCACCACGCTGCTCCAATGCGGATTGGTGGAGGTGTTAGTGGGCAACTCAGTGTCGAATGTTCTCAAGCCACCCCAAGGTCTTCGACAAGGCTTAACGACTGTTTTCAGCATTGAAAACAACCGGGACCGACGGCTTTACGTGCCCTCGAAATCACGGTTATTATAAAACATTTTACAGGCCCGTTGGCGCAATTGGTAGTGACCCTGTCTGTTGCGCCAAAGGTCGTGGGTTCGAATCCCACTCAGGACAAATATTCGTGTGACGAACATTTTTATTTGTTCTGTGTCTGGCTATGCTAATATGTTAATATTATCTATTTAAGTATTTATTTAAAAATATCTATGTATGTATATCAGTCTCTGACACCCATATCACAGGCTCGCGCCTACTTTGAGGTGAGATGGCCGTGTGTGAGAATGTCCAAGATATTTATTTATTATTATAAAACGCTATATTTTAGCCATATCCTTAATTAGCTGAACTGTTGTGTGAAAAATACACAACTATAGCAGAGCAGGCCGGCGGCGTAGAGCTTTCAAATCAGGCTGATGGCCGCCACGCTATTATAGCCCTTATGTACACGATCAAAGGCATATAATAGTATGTAATGATACGATACATTGTGGTGTATCGGAGTACCTACTTATGCTGAGTGGACGGTGGACGCGCTATGTAGAGCGACGAGAGGTTTTTGATCTGCGAGTATTGAACATATTACTGAGTGAAAAAGCGTAGTTTAATAGTATGTTTAGGTACAGTTCAATTCTAACGCCCGGTTTCTGAAAGGCTGATCAACAGAAAAATTAACTAATTGGCGGTCAAATCTCTTGTTAAGTAACATTTGGGTTGCTAGAAGGTTAATCATAGATCATGCGCCAGAATCCTATGTCAACAGCAATTTTGAGTTTCTGAAACACTTGCTACGCGATAAAAGTCAACCGAATATCAAATCAAATTAATCATAGATTAGTACATTTTTCTCTGATCAACGTTTCAGAAATCAAAATTGATTTGACGGTCGGTCTACGATGCGTTGCTACTTTTGCTATGCTATCCTTGAGGACTAAGATGGTCGTCTCTAGAAAGTTGTAAACAGCCACCACACCTGTACAGGATACAAATTGCTTTGAAATAAGTTTGAAATTTTACACGGCAGAAATGGAATTTGGTACTTTGGGTGACAGTTATGTCTTGGACTAAAGACACAAGGTAAATTATAAGAATGGGCTTTGTAGCCAATTCGAGTATAAAAAAACGCTCAAAAATAATTACATACTTACATAGATAAATTTACTATTCACTTTTAATTTTTCCGTTTATTATCAAAATTAATATAGTAATAAATAAATAGGTAACGAAATTATCACCTACTTTATTTATCCCTTACATAGGGAAAATGTATTCGCATAACTTTGGACTTACCTGTCATATTTTGACTTAACTAAAGATTAACTGGTTCAAATAAGATTAAAAATATTATCATTGATGTCACACGCAAGGATCCAAACTAAAGATTTACCAATAAAAATATACATTAAACATTAGCTAGATGAGTGCAAATAGTGTAAATAAAATTAGATTCATTAAGAACACAAGAAACGTTAAGGAACACCTGTGAAATCTGGATAAATCAACACACACAATACCAGAACTATAAAAACCACTTGGTTCTATTTTTGAATCGCCATTTTTAGCGGGCGCTGCGTTCCATTTTCCAAAGTGCTTGGTTTATTTTTAAAATAGCTGTCGACGTTTTTGATTAATTGGATTGTGGGACTTTTTTTTAAATTGGAATAATGGTGAGCCCGCCAAAAATGAAATTTGTTATTAATTATAATGATGTCACAGATGGATTAATAGTTTTTATATTGATATTATTTTATTTAATGTATACTTTTGCCAACCCTGGCAAAGACTTGCTCCACCATCATAGGCGACAAACTACTTTAGGAATGGTATATTATACTTTATAGATAGTTTTTTGTTCAAGTAGGTGGTATAGTAGTATAGCCATATAGCTAACTAGATATAGAAATAGAAAAAGAAAATAATTTATTTTTCTAGCTTAATGCTACAACACAATTTATGGCAAAACATTGTACCTATACCTACTAAAATAAAAAAAAATCTAAATTCAAAATTAACAAGAAAAGTAAGGACTTGGAGCTGTTGCTTGTTATAGGTACAACGGTGCAACTGTATGTCGTCCGCATACATGTGATATTTGCAATGTTTTATAAGTTTAATTATGTCTGCGATATATAAAATAAAAAACAAAGGCCCCAATATAAATCCTTGCGCGATTCCTCTGTTTACGGATCTTACGGAGGAGTTACGCTGGGTCCCGTAACCAGTTACTCTCTTCAAGCACTATCTACACTTTGCAACCGATTGCTGTCAACCCCTTGCGAAAATAGCTGTCAACCCATTATAGAGAAAATAGTACTTACCATATTAATCCTTAATATATTACATAATATACAGTCTAGTTTTTAAAATTTTATTAAAAGCTAATCACGTGGAACTTTACCTATAAAATCCAAGGAAAAAAATAACAACATAATTAAAAAATTAGCCTCGCTATATAGCGGGGCAACGCTGCCAGCGTTCTGGGTATAGGTACAATGCCACAAGGCCTGTTTCTGGATGACATTTTGTAATTATTTCTTTTTAAATAATTCTTTGTTTTAGTTTAAGGTTTTATTATTAAGTAATATACCTTTAACAACATAATGGGAATGGGAACCTTATTTTCCGGGCATTTCTAAATGTTCCCATCCACTTCTTCTTTCCAATGTTGTGCACGAGTCTCCACTCAGAAAGGGACGGGTTAGGCCATAACCAGCTACGCAGGCCAAGTGCGGATTGGCAGACTTCACTTCATTCACATACCTTCGAGAACATTATTAAACTCTCCGGCATGCTTTCCTTCACCTTTACAGCAAATAATATTTAATATGTGGAAATGCACGTACCTAACTAAGAAGATTCGTTGGTGGGTGGCATTTGCCGATTTGAACCCAGGCGAAAACGATAGCAATTTTCTTTTTGATTCCCTGTCATGGCTGTTGATATTCGTGATCTATTCAATTATAGTACTAAGTAGTATCCTCTATACAGATACTACTTAGTTCTATAATTGAATAGATCGCGTCGCGAACCACAAAGTTAGAATGACCTATCTTACAGCCGATAAGAAATATAATATCGGACCGTGTGATATAACTCACCCTTTAACATAAAAACAATAACGGGCCGTTCGAAGATATGCAAAAATTTAACGAAAATAAAACACGGCAATAAGAGGGAATAAATAAAATGATAAAAAATATAAATCCAGTGTTTTCGTCCCGCTCCGCTCCAGCCCGTCTCTAGACAGCCGACGGGCTTCGGCCGGAACTGCCGCACTGAACATTTGAAATGTGACACTTTTTTATAATAATATGTCGAAGACGGTCATTGCTATGTACGTTAAACGAAACGCAGCAGAGTTGTGAGAGATGGCAGCACCGTCGCGATGACGTCGATATTCGGCTAACTTCGTGTTACTTACGTCTTAACCTAGCCGGTGGAGGGGCGCTGAATGGAGACTTCACTTATCATTTGACTGTCCTAGTGATCGGTTCCTCTGCTCTAGGAACTGTTATTCGTTTCGTTTACCTGATGTGATTATAATTGTGTAAAGTAAAATTATTAAAGAAGTAATAAAACGTAATTATTGTGAATACGCTGTTTCTCTTTGCCCGATTACCGCAGCTGTACGCCCACACAATGTCTGACGACGGTGTTGATAATACGGCCTGTCCGTCATATATATTTCTAGCTGACCCCGCAAACGTTGTTCTGCCATATGAAATGTCAAAGTAACGCGACACTTTATGTAAATGATAATTATAATTTAATACAAAAATACCGAAATAATATTTAAAAATACATCATTTTATCAACATCTATCCAGCCGTTTAGGAGGAGTTCACTGTCATAATGATAATAGTTATGCCACCTCTATCGAATTCAGTGCTAAAAATGTGCTCATAAACAAATTAATATGACGTTGTGCTCGTTGTCCTGCGCGACTCTGAGTAAACGGAAAACGTCCTACTCTGGTACGTTTTCGTAGCTTTACTTTTCCTCGTGGTCATACTATACATACTTCTATTTTACAACTTCTTATATCTATGGGTGGCAGGCATTGATATATGAAGTAACAGAGGTAGATACGTTACTTTCATAGTATTAACATAATCACGCCTTTATTTCCCCGAAGAGGTGGTAGAGGTATGCAGTACACGCACTTTTCAGTCATGTGTACCTATGTCCCATATGATATTGTACGCAAATGGCATATTCCGTTGACATTAAAACCGTATATGAATACATTATGTACTGAGAAGAAACAAAGTAAAAATTGCAGAATAACAAAATAAAGAAATTATTATTAATTATTATTATTATGTTAACATTATTTTAAAAACTTAATATAAAGTGACTGGTCAAATTTAGGACAGAAACATTTTAAATTAAAGAATAACAAGGCAAAATGTGGAAACGGATCAATAATTAAGTTCCTTACATTGAAAAAACCAGTTTTCAGAGCAGGTACGACAACATTGACAACTTAAAATAGACTACTTAGTAGCTGCTTACTAGATGAATTTTAAAATATTCCAATTTACTAAAAGCAATGTTTTTTACATAATTTACCTTTATATAAGTAATAACCAAGGCAACTCACCTTTATAATTTAAATGTGTTATTATTTGAATGATAAAGTAGGTACCTACACCTAAATTCTTTGCCTTACATGTCACTCATACCGAATACACCTGTCGAAAATTCAAGTAAAGAATGTTTTAATTAGTGCTTTCAATTCATTATTATAATAAAATTGACCTTTAAAATTTGACAAATAATTATAGTTATCAATTAAAAAATATCAAACATGAAAAACAACAATTGCAAAGAAGTTAAACAGTTTCAATACAACATTAAAAAAATATTACTGGTAATTTAACCTTAAATAAAACACGTTACTATAGTAGTAGTATATACAGTAGGTAGGTAAGTGTTTATAAAACAAAATTTCCGATGACTCATATAGTTAAAAATGACTTTTGCCATCACATTTAACCATAAGCAATCATACCTATAGGTAACCCGTAAATAAGGTCATACAGCCATACAATTTCTTAAGAAACCTTCCATGACTGGCACAATAATTAAAAGCTACAACTGCATGATATCTTGCCGATTTTCCCACCTATTAGGTACACTTCGTGGACAATTGAACTAACTTTTTGTCGCTTTTTCCCACATCTATATTTGACAACCTACAAACAATGGAATTCCTATATTTATGCTTACTCAAGCGGACGTGTCCTGAGGGTTTTATTGCATTTTGCAATTCTGGAATTGAAAATGAGGCCTATCAAATAAACACACTGCTCAATGCACAATTACTTATTCAAATTTATAGGCACTCAGGTTTACAACTCATGATTACAAATAGGTAATTCAATATAATGACTGATTAACGTTCCTTTGCTTACGGTTTGAAATACAGAATAAGATTGGCAGTGGAAATAAATGCTTTTAACTATAAATTTTACTTCATTTATTCTATTACTATTCAGTGGTATGTAGGTTTATTACAATATTTATTTAGTAAAACCAATTATAAAAGACATTTTAAAATGAACATAACTATGAAATAAAATGCTGAATTATTTTATGTAATTATTGTAATGTATAAAATATAAAACGATATTACTCAGTTGCGTCCTTCTAAAAGACGGGCGTGATATTTCAAAGTGGGCAAAAGTACATTCGCGCTATACTACGTAGGAAGCGACGGGACTGGGTAAGCCTCTGCTCCACTGCGAGCTATGCTATCTAAAGCTACCTTGGCCCGGCCCGATCGCACTACTGCGGGCTTACGGCCGAAATTAATAACCTATCTTTGGATTGATTTGCCTATCTGAGATAGTTATTTGACACGTTTTATATGGAGCATATGTCAGATAGTTATCCGACCTGAGATAGTTATTTGACACATTTTATATGGAGCCATATTATTATATGTCAAATAACTATTTCAGATTGACAAATCAATCCAAAGATAGTTTATTTCGGCCGTTAGACAACACGAAATGTTTGAGCGAGGTATCCTGAAATTGGAATTTAATTAGTTGAATTTTTTTGATGGGACTACTATCACGGTTTAATGATATTATCATTCTTTCGTGCTATGATAGCCTTGATCAGAATATGATAGCAAACGAGCTTGCAGCTTCACATAACTGCTCGCCCATGAGATTTCGCAGTATATTTACGTACAAACTCAGAACACGGAATAAACTAAGAGTGTTTCTGGTAATTGGAAGTTTCAAATAGTTTTACGTGATTGGAAAATCACAAATGAGTATTATTCATTTTATACTATTAATGCAAGTAATACGTACCGTAACCATTCAAACGAGGCTGTATTAAAATTTGTTTTATATTTGCGCTCCAAAATAAAATTTACATTGTAGTTCTATTTACCAAAGAAGGAAATCAAAGAAACTTAAAATAACTTTGATCGAGTTATTTGAAATAACATTATATAATGGTAATAAAAAAGTTAGTAAGAATGCTAATATTTCATTTGTGTGTTGAAGTTTAACAATGTACATTTTTAATAAGCTTTATTTTTAAACTTTTAGGCTTGTGTTCCAACGCTTGCTAAGTTTCAAACGATTTGAATGTATAGCATATACTGCGTAGGAAGCGGCGGGACCAGATAAAGCACTTGCCGTGCTGCATACGATGCTATTGAAAACTATTAAACTTTAATAATCCTTATCCTTACACAGCGGTGACCCAGTGGTGGCCCAGTGGCTATCGAACTTGAATCGCCTCACCCCAGTGGCACGCACCAATGACTTTTCTCAGTTATATGCGATTTAATAAATTAAATGTCATTTGCTATAACGGTGAAGTACAGATCGTGGAAAAACCTGCTGAATAAGCAAACTAAAGTGTTATAAGCGTTACACTTATACTGTTACACTGATGACCTTTAGATGAATGCGAGGCTTAGGAACTTGAAACAAGTAAAACGACAGATTTTGAGAATTGATATAGGATTTTTGAAAATAGATTTGTAGCTTCCATAAAAGCTGGGATATTAAACATAACATCATACCTACCTGTATTTCTCCGAAGGGGTAGGCAAAGGTGCATAAACACCCACTTTTCCCCAGTTATGTTTAGGTCCCCTGTAAGTGATTGATGGTCTGGGAAGACTATTTCCATATACCGGGCACAAATTCAGACTCCGAGCTGCTACCGGGGATTTCAATTTAAGAAAAACCCAATAGTTGTTGCTTGGATTGGGGATTGAACCCAGACCTCTTGCTTATCTGTTGTCCAATGTCCTAAATGCAAATTGGCTTTATAGCAAAAAGACCAAAAAGTTGTATTCAAATCAACATTAGCGCGTCTTCGGCTTCATTATTCTTAGATATATATATTTGTATATATATTATGATATTATACACAAAAAGTAATTAATTTTCTAGTTACTATTTAAAAATTATCGCTAAGCAATTTTTATGCGACTATAACCTTATTTAGAGGAGCGCAGCCGAGCGTCGCGCAAGACAAGGACGGAGAATAAGACGAAGGGTTGCTCCGAGACCGGCCAAGTACCGAGTTTATCCGCGTCTCTCTCGCTCGGCACAAATAATGTCCAACATGGACGTGCGCGCCCATAAAGTACCGCATTTAAAATCCGAGCCAGAGAGATAAGGAATTTACGTAAGTGCTGAACGTTGTGCGTTCTAGAAGCATTTTTGTTACGTCATCTTTACGTCTAAAAATCGAGGATTTTTCAGTTGTTTATTTGATGTAACAATAACAATAATGCTTCGCGAGCGCTTCGCGGTATTCGCGGTCGAAACGTAAGCCAGAGGTAGAAATATTCGGTGCCTCGAATGCGCTACTTGATGGGAACTTCGTAACAATAGCAGGTAGGGGGGAGCGGCGCGCGCATCAAGTACATTGCGAGTAACATTGTTCGCGGGATTTGAGATAATAAACGCGTAACTTTATGGACGCGTTGCCTAGAGAGGATATGCCAAGATAACAGTAACTTTCGTACGGCCCTGTACATATAGAATAGTATGGTTAAGATGGTATAGACCGTTTTTCACAGCATGTCTGGACCTAGGCCGTAGTAAAAAGTATTAGCTAAACGTCGCTATGCTTCGATCGGCCTAGATCCTGTTTTTGATGCAGATCTTATTGTATACCTACAATAATAGAATAATAGAAATAGAATCTGTAGGCGACTGGAACAATACTACTTACATAGGTCAACCTCACGCCTGTAGTTTCCCGATGGAGTAGGCAGAGGTAGAGTGCATTACTGTATGCACACTACCTCTGCACTCACATTCCACTAGTTATGTTTAGGTCTGAGGTAATATATGGTGAGCCTATAGCTATACAGACACCGGGCACAAATACAGACTTCGATCTGTTACTGGGCATTTCAATTTAGAAGAAAATCTTAATCTATGAATTTTTCAAATTTAATTAAAAATATTTAAATAAGTAATACAATTACATTTGTTTTTTTAAAAAAGCTTTTTATTTTCGGAATAAAAAGTATCCTATGTGCTAATCTAGGTACCTATGTGCCAAGTAACAAACATTCAAACATACAAACTTCCCGATTTATAATAGGTATGTATTAGAAGGATAACAAAGTTTTTTGTTGTTGTGTAGGATGTGTACCTACCTATCCAGGACAAGAAACATTAACAATGTGGAATAATAAGCCTTAATAAGGACGGTATGAATCTGGTGAAACATTCTTTATTTTTTCGCATTCTCCCCCACTCTGCTCCAATGTGGATTGGTAGAGGGTTTAGTAGCAAACCCAGTCACTGATTACTAATTAGTTAGGTACTTCGTACAAGAAGTGACGAATGTTCTCAAGCTCGAAGTTATTCGACAAGGCTTAAAGACGATTAAAAACAACCGGGAACGACAGCTTAACCTGCCCTCCGAAGCACGGCAGCGCCCATGAAATGCCACTAACGGTCACCCATCCACAAACCGACCGCGCCCGTCGTTGCTAACTCTGCGACGCAAGCCATTGGGCTATAGCCTATAGATGCTACGACTTAGTTTCGCGTAAAATAGTAGTCTCTTGAGACACTATTTCACGCGAAATTTTATTATTACCAACAGCGCTTGACGTAGTTTTTTTTCAGTAAACATAAGAGCATGGAGGGTGGTTTATGAAATAATTAATAAATTAAAAGCGTTGCCGAGTGAGAGTTCTTCATAATGTTCTCGAAGGCATGTGAAGTCTGCCAATCCGCATTTGGACAGCGTGGTGGACTAAGGCCTCATCCCTCCGATTCTATGGGGAGACTCGTGCCCAATAGTGGGACAAAGAGTGTTGTGATGATGTTGATGATCCTTACTAATATATAATAAGGAAAGTGATGAAATTTTATTATTACCTACAGTGCTAGAGGTAGTTTTTTTTGTCAGTAAACACAAGAGCATGGAGGGTGGTTTGTGAATTAATTAATAAATTAAAAGCGTTGCCGAATGTTTCGTACGCCCGCGGCAGGGAAACACCGCTGTGTACACTGTACCTGCCTCGGGGTATACCTAAGTAAAGGACCTACCTACTGTTGGAAAATGAAATTGAAATTTATTTCGCTCTTGACTATAACATAACATAATGCAAAAAAAGTCAAAGGGTCGACTCACACTGGCGCAGAGTCGAAGCGACACGACGCGTCATGTTTTTCCGCCTACAGCATATTCAGCTCTATTGCTCTATTATTAAAGCACTGCTCGCCTTCAGCCCGCTCGACATCAGCCGCGCGTCGACGCGCGCCACCATATTTATAGCAGAAATTTGTACTTAAATAATAGAGCAATAGAGCTGAATATGCTGTAGGCGGAAAAAATGACGCGTTGCGTCGCTTCGACTCTGCGACAGTGTGAGTCGACCCTTAAGCAAACAAATCATGGCGTTGCAGTTAGGCGTAAAACGTAACACACTCAGCATGCGCAGTGGTTAAGTTGCAGCGCTGGTTTTCAGTGTGCTCGCAGATGATGAATTTTGATGATGATTATGTGAATGTGATGTATGATAATTATGTCTAATTCCACGAAGTTGCAGGTACAACAATAGTTTCGTTTACACGTAGTAATATTATATAGCCTATGTCACTCAGTGAAGATGCAGCTTTGTAATGGTGAAAGAATTTTTGAAATCGGTCCAGTAGTTATTGTGTGAAAACATTACAAACAAATGTTTCCTCTTTATAATACCTATTAGTATAAATATGGAGCAGATATAAAAAATAAAATATAAAAAACGTGGCATCCCTGCGGCAATGACAGCACTTCGCGAGACTTCAAAGGGGTTGGTCCACTGTATGTAGTTCCACTGTGGTCTAAGCATCTAATTATTTATTCCTACAGTAGAACAGTCCGCTCGGCAAGCAATGCCCGCGGGCGCCTGGCCTATAGCTACGTATGTATGGGCGCCTGGCCTATAGCTACGTATGTATACTCCGAGCGCTAGAATCGTGTGCTATCGATTTGAGCAGAAGCTTCCTAATTGTTGCTATGTGTAAAGAATTTAGTACCTACTTATGATCGAGATGCGTGTGACTGTTAACTCAGCCTGGAAATACCACAGGAGATGCCTCTAGTCTAGTGCTAGTGTTAAGCTAAGGTCCTGGGCTCGATTCCCGGGTCGACCAAAAAACTTTCTTACTTGATTCTTTACATATTTAACTAGCTGATCCGGCAAACGTTGTTCTGCCATATGAAATGTCAAAGTGACGCTACGCTTCACGTCATGAACGCCGGTTAAAAATAAAATTATCAAAATTGTATTAAAAAAACATTTTCCAGTGGACCAAATTGTGAATCTAAACCATCATCAAATAATAATAATAATCCTCGAATGCCCTTGAATACACACAAAAAATTTCATAAACATCTATCCAGCTGTTTAGGAGGAGTTCACTGTCATACACACGTACCTACACAAGAAATATAATATTAAGATAAGGCGTAGACTACATACACCTCTATTAAACAGGGCATAGAATTCAGTCCTTTTGAAGACTCGATCAATATTTTTTTAAATATAACTCATGTATAATTGATAATTGTATCAATCAGCCTGCACACCACTGAGGTCCACCGTTGGGCATAGGCCTCCCTCAATCGGCGCCATGTGCCCTCCGAATCCAGCAGTTTCCAGCTGTCTTCGTGTCATCAGGGCGCCTACCATGATCTTTAATTGATGATGTTTCTTTTTACAAAAAGTTTCTTTCTTTTTCAATGGTTGTCTGGAAGAGATTGCTTTTTAAAAGCTTTTATTTAACTTCACTCGTATGTATCTATGTATGTCCTGGAATCTTGCAATCAATATTTCACCCACTTCCACTGAAGCTATCGAGCTGAAAGGCACACATATAAGGTTCCGATGACAATGCATGAAAATAAAAATAAAAGTTATAAAAGCTTTTAAAAAAAAAATTTTTAGAGTATAATTATAGATATAAGACCGTTATTTGTACTACCACTCTAATATTTTGTTTTTTTGTATGTATGTTGTATCTTTTGGTTGTACACCAAGGAACTTGTCTGTCTGTCTGTCTAAAGAAATAAGCTTATTTCAAGAAAGTTTTGTTTCAAGGTTAAAGTAATATTACTCCAATTCATACCATGACCGTTAACAAGCAATCTTATTTTATTCCTGCTTTGAATGAATGATAAATGTACCCCTGCTATTTTTATTTTTTACTTTTGTCTATAGATTTGGACAAAGTTCTATAGTTCCAACAGCCAAACGCGATCTTCGAACGGCCAATACTCCGTTTTCCTAAGCGTGGCTTTATAATCTAAGCAGAACGAAAGCCTATATTTAAAAAACTTTACCCGGACTCAACCGGGTAGCTCCACAATGTTGATGGTTAATGGGAAAACATTTTGCGAAATTACACGGCTGGAATAAACTTGGATAGATAAAGTACGTAACTAGTTGGTTTCCCTTACATCGGATACAAATTAAAATTATCGGGTACCGCCGCACCGATGTCACGGCTGGAGTAGTAATTGTGGATGTGGAATTTATTTCACTTTTTTTTTAATCTATCTGACTGACTGACATAACAACGCAGGGCCTAAACTATAAGGGTTAGAAACTTGAAATTTTGCACAGGGGTTCCTTTTATAACGTAGGGGAGCAATAAGAAAGGATTTTTGAAAATTCACCCCCTAAGGGGTTAAAACGGGGGTGCAAAGTTAGTATTAAACTTTGCCGTTTTTGAAGTCAAGGGCAACCCGAACGCGGGCAGACGTCGTTAACGGGTCCAATTCTACGCGAGCGAAGCTGCGGGCGTCCACTAGTATGGATATAAGATTGCTAATGATGATTTACACCGGTTGAGTCCCTTATGACATGCAGCACCACTACCTTACCTTAACTTTAGAGCAATAATAGATACGTAGAAACTAGTTAGGGCATGCGATAGGAAATCAATAATCGATTTTTCTATAACGGTTAAGTTTTTACGACTTTAATGGTAGTTTGTATATTTTTTTCAGCATTTTGCACTCCTTCTGCATATAAACTTTTACTGTTCCAAATTTCATACTGCTCCGTCCACGTTATTTTCGTAGCCCTAATATTATTACCCGTATTATTAATAGCTATAGCTTATGATATTTATTTTTGTAGGTAGGTACCATTAATATCAAGTACCTACCTATGTACTAGTACATATAATTTTGTATTTGTCTTGTTTTTGTTACTACACTACATATGATCTATCTATCTACCTATATATAGAACAGCTAATCTGTATTAATATTATAGGTATATATTAAAATAAATATATAAATTATATTTCTTTCCCTATTGTCATTTATTTTTTGTTTTGGTTACTTTTTTTAATTAAATTTTGTTAAATGTTTTAGCATTATTATTGTAATGCTGACTTATTGACTGTTTGATTTATACCTGTTCATAACTTAAGTTAACTAAATCTTAATTTAATTTGCAATGCATATCAGTTTTACTTCACAACCGTACTAATTAACAATAAATTAAGCATTTAAAAATGTAGTAGTCAATTAATACGAGTAGCAACTACATAGAAATACCTACCAGTAGGTACGTACATATTAAGTTAATTTCATGGTTACCTTACTGAAGTCATTATTATTTCCACAGAGTAAACTGACAGGGCCTAATGTCACTTTGTAATACATATAACGTTACCATATTTAAAGTACACTAGGTATACTAATATTTCCTTATCAAGTCCATATGTACAAGCAATGATGATTCGTGCTTTTCAAAATATAAAATTGCTAAATAGAATGAATTTATTATTTTGTTGGTGGGTTGGTTTTTTGGGTTCGTGATGGATTTTTGTCAGCAGAATTTGGTAACACTAGAAATGTTAGGTTACAACATACAACTAAAAAAACGTTGCTTTAGCAACAGGCAGCAGCTAAAAAAATCAAACACTGTTGTTAATATTATAAGGAAAAAATTTTGTTAAAAAAGACAAAGATTGAAAGATAATATAGTTGTTGAGAAAAAACAGTTTACGCGCCAGCGCCCAAGCAACGCTGAAACATATTAAATCTACTTTATATAGTTTTAATTTACAATTAAAATACATAAATCATAGATATTTACGACCTCATTATGATCTTTTAATATAACAAATCATGAGAATACAATTCTAAGTTTAGGTATGTACATATTTCGTTTTTGCGCCAATATTTCATTTTTAAACTGACTTCGTTCAAGTTAATTTAAACCTAGTTACTTGCTTTTTACCATCGTTTTGATAACAGGAAAATAATATACAGATACATAGATAACAGACGTCATAATGAATTCTTAAAAAATATTGCACACGAAATATAATTGAATTGAAATAGTATAGTTATTTAGACTAGTTATTATCTTTAGGAGTCGTTGTAATGATGAAAATATTGCTTTCAGAACGTGCAGCACCATAAACTACTTTATCACTGTGCCACTAGCTAACAAGTTATTCTTAGAATAAGCCTAAAGGCGCCACGATGACCAATCAGCGGATAATCATTACGAATATCTTATTATAATAATTATAGTAGGATTAAACATGTCGTCATATCTATGTTACGTAGCTTAGCTTCAAACCCACACGTTAAGCGTATCTCGATTGCTAAGCTGTATACAAAAATCTATTACATAGATCGGCGATGTAGAGAATATCCGAACCTATGTATAACATCAAAATTACATGCAAGAGTTGTTTTTGATTTTTTACATGCGATCTCTATTAGCTAAAATTTATTAGCATTTATTTGCTAAATGTCCTCATATAACTGTTAAATTATTATGTTAAAAACCAAATTACCACATCCATCGTCGCGCAGTCTTTCTCACATCCAAGTTTCCGCCACGTAAAGTTTTTTTGCATCGCGTGCCGCGTGACAGACAGACAGACGGACGGGGCAATTTATAATATGTCGCTATCGTGCGATCTGACACGCTATCCGCGACCAGCGTTGCTTGATACGTAGTTAGCTATTTAAAAAATACTCATTAAATTTATGTTTAAAAAAGGGTTTAAGTTAAATTCATATTCATAAAGATACTCGTATTTGTAATAAATGGATAATTAGCGTAATGTAATGATATTAGGCTTGCTTTTCGGTTTTCAGTACATAACATAAAAACAAAAACAAAACTAAAAAATACTGGTTGTCTGTAAAGTCGGTTTACGGACGATAGATTTACGTGATAACGTCATAATCATTATTTTACACAATACATACAAAAAAGGAGAATTGACGTCTGTAGTCTAAACTTCAAAGTATTCTACAGTACCTACAGATAACTAATCACAGACAACAAACAAGTCTATATATTTATTTTGACAGTTCCCTATTTCGGAGCCATGGAACCGCCAATGTTGTCGTGTGTAAAATTAATTTATTGAAAATAATTTCTCTGCAGAGAACCGCTCATTTAATATTATTTTTAATATTTTTCTGTGAATCAGTATATTTTTCTCTTTTTATGCTGGAATGTACAAAAAAAAAAACAACATTTTCATATGCGCTGTCGATGTTCACCAATTTATAAGACGTTATCACGTCAAAAATTTGAAATATTTTTTTCCAACTAAGGGTTCAAAAATAAAGATAATAATTTAATTTCATATTTTTAAATGTTGTCAGTTATGGTTGCTGTTTATGTATCTACCGACCTAAATTGAAGATTTTTGTTTATTTCTTAAAGTCGGCGAAAATCACGTTCAAAGACTGGGTTATGTACATAATTGTTTATTCTTTCTTATACTAAAATGCTTATGGTACAAAAGGCGGAATTGGTGGTAAATACATACATATATACATACCTACATGCATACATACACAATATGCTAAAAAAGCGTGAAAAAGACTCTTCAGTCGATCTTCTCGCTTTGTAAGAGTCGCCACTTCTTTTGCCTTTTGAGATATTCCAATCCTGCCCTTATAAAACCTTCCGTCAGCATTTTAGAGTCCAAATTGCAGGTTGGACAAAATGAGAGAATCTGCAAGATCAATATAAACCACTCCTGCCGATCCTGTTGCAGTTATTTGCTGTCTACTTCAGGTCATCGGTCCACCTAGTAGCGGACAAGACTCCGTTTTCGGAGACGTCGTCTCAACGATGAATTTTCTTATCATCATCAGGTCAGCCAGCGAGAGATGTCGCCTTCTCATTGCTATTTAAATTCGTACATTTCGTATTATATCGGTAACCTGTTCTACGGATTTCATCATTACCAATCTGGTCTCGTAGTTTGTCTATTGAATTCCCGAACGAAATTCGAACCTAAGACCCACCTAGTCGTCACGTGGTGTGGTATACTTTCGTTAACCCTTCGTACGATCAGTTTAGTATTAAGTTGGTAGCTACCAGTAATTATGTAAAAGGTTGAATATAAAATGAAAGACATATGTATACCCAAGTTTCAAATTACGCTGGTATCGTAAGCTAAGCTGCAACCCATAGAGCAGCAACACCTGCAGTGGGAGGCACTGCTGGGTTTGCGAGAGGTTTTCAGCATACCCCACCACGCTGCTCCAATATGGATTGGTGAAGGGGTACTGGCCAACCCAGAGTCGAATGCTCTCAGTAAGGCTTAACAATTGTGTCGGGACCCTATTTTTAAAACTTCGTCAGTCACCAGGCTTTGTATCTCATGAACCGTGATAGATAGACGGTTAAAATTTTCACAGAAAATGTATTTAATGTATTTATGTGACAAATACTAAAAAACGGAAGAAATATATATATACATAGATAATGGTACGGAACCCTTCGTCCGCAAGTCCGACTTGCACTTGGCTAGTTTTAATTTTTAACATTGAAGACATACGGGACCCACGGCTTAACGTGCCCTCCGAAGCACGGTAGCGTCCATGAAATTTTACCACAAGCTACACCCATCCTCAAACCGACCGCGCCCGTCGTTGCTGAACTCTTTCGATCACATTGAATCGACGTGAGCCATTGGGCTATGGACGCTACAAGCAAACACTACAGTAATTATGCCAATTTAAGCGATACCATAGAATACTTAATAGCACAGCGATGCCTAGATAAAACGATAAAATTGGGTAATTATAAGGGTAGCGGGTTCAGTGCCAGCTGAGGCCCTCTGGCAGATACTGATCGGTTAGTCATTGGGAAAACCGGTTTTTGTTATTTTTAATTGCGTTTGCTTTTAAACGGTGTCAAGCTGTCTTAAAAGGGGTCTTTTTGCACCTTCATGTAGGGGAGGTCTATAATTGTAAGCATTTGAAGTGTTAACAGTGAAGTAAATATATTGTTACATATTATTACAAATTTATTTAAATAATAATTCATAAGCAAACAGGATAGGTAGGTAGACCTCACTCTCAGCATATCGACATTTTAATAGGCCTAAGCACGCACTTCGGTCCTTACTAAAAATCAGCGATGCGGTCGGTAAACGCTCCATTTGCGTGTGTTCAACATAGTTATTGCGCATTTCAAGAGCATTATAGTTTTTAAGTGACAGTTGCAATTGAAATTTTTTTTGAATCGTATCTAACATTATTTATTTATTTATTAAACCTTTATTGTACCTATAAAATATTAGGGACAAAAGGCGGACTTAATGCTTAAAGAAATTTTAAATTTAATTTTAAATTTTTTGACTTAAATTTGGCGGACTTAACGCTTAAATTTTTTTTTAATTTAATTTAAATTTTTTGACTTAACTTTTACCCTATGTTTAACAGTGGGCAATGCCATGCCCGACCATGGGCAGATAATGAGTTATAGCCTTAAACGTAATATAGCTTTACAGGGAGGACACAGCACCTTTGTAATCGGCTGAAGCTACGCAGAGGGGTGCGTTTAATACATCCCCTGTGAAGCCATTTTTCATTTTGCTCATTACTTGCAACCCTTTGCAATTCCACCCTAGTAAGGTTCACAAACAAATGTACTGTTTTAATTTATTTTTTGGCCACGATCTATTAGGCAGGCATAGGAGGAAATGGGACCAGAGGTAAGGAGCGTTATTCACCACAATGTTCCAATTTGGTCAAGTAGGGTCAAACGATCCGATAGGTATCCAAAATGCCTCAGAAAGATGCGTTAACAAGTTGGTTATTCCACCAAGTGAGAAAATTACTCTAGAAGACACTTGCACTCTAGTCAGTTTATCTCGATGTATAACTAGAGTATCAGACCATAAGTGTGTATTTGTTGTAAACTTTTATACAAAAAATTAAACTACATTTAAACTCAATCACTATTGAGTTTTAGAACATCTTTACAAAATTTTAAATAAGTTAATACAAAGACTAGACTAAAAATCGCAAAGAGAAAGCCAGTCCAGAGAAGTCCAGTCTTTTGTTTAAACAGCTTAGCTGACGTCCGCTGCTGTCGGTACAGTGCGCTTGCGCCGACAGTTCTCATTCCGTCTTGAGCATTTTCCGCGCCAACACGAGATGGAAACTGAAAAACATTACTTAAGCAGCCTGGGACGCTTGCAGTTTAAACTCTCGTTAGATTATCTTGATGTACTATAGTATCAAACTAATGGCAATATTAAGTAGGTATTTATATATACTTAATACATTAAAAATACATACTTAAGAAAACCAGACAGTTTAACCTTTAAATTTTAAAGAATAATTTTAAACTAAATACAAACACAATTTAAACTCAAATCCTTTAATCAGTAACAACGTTATAAGTTATGACAGACATAAAATGATAAAGAGAAAACCGAGCTAGTGTACGTTTTGGAGTCAGTGGTTGAACTTTCGCTGCTGTCGGTACACTGCGCCGGCAGTTCTCATTCCGACTTGATTAAATCTCGCGCACGGGCTGCCCCGAGTGCGGAGACTGAAATTGGCCTGCAGCCTGTATCTTCAGACACTGCTTAGTAATCCACCAAACTGCTGATCTGCTGCAAATGCTGCAATCAGGTAATGCAAGGCTGGAGTGGATTATTTAAATTTTTCCCAAAACTTCGTAACCGTTGTTAGCCATCAACACTTAAATAAACAATAAAAAGGATTAAACTTAGAACTGTTAAGAAGGGAAGAAATGCTGCCAGCGTTTTGGGCACCTTAACACGGCGATCAACTGTTTTAAAATTTGTTTTAATAATACTAGACTACTATAAGACATGTTATATAAAACATTATTCGAAAGTGCTTTTTACCTACCATCAGTATTCTCACTATCGCCACAGAATACAGTACAAGTACTATCGCCCAGGTTGAACTGGTAGAAAATGCCGTATGGCATTACGTAAGCCCTTTGTACATACCTACTACAAGGTAATACAACTTAAATAACTAAATTTAAAAAAAAATAAGACTCCCTAGCAAAAAAATCATCATAAAAACACTACAAGACTATTATTAGAATTTTAAAAAATCGCTACTCACACACACCCCGCGGTTGAGCTAGGCCTGTGTTGCGGCTGGCGGACACACATAGAATAGGTACCTACAACACAATTTAACATCCATGACCTGAGAACAAAAAATCTGTGAAATAAATTTCTGCCCCGGTCGGTATTCGAACGCGGGACCCATGGTTCGGCAGTCAGTCTCTCACCGCCGCACCACAGCACAGAGTCGTCATTTAACTATTGATGGGTTAAATCAGTGGTGGGCAAACTTTTTTAATGGCGGGCCACATACGTTTAGAAATTCTAGAGGAGGGCCACAATTATAGAAAAAATGCATTTTGCGTTAAAGCTTTTAATATAATTTTACAAAACATTACAGCATTAAACACAAATATTACAAAATACCTTTTACCCTAAAAAATAATATTCAATTTAACTTTTATTCGAAGGCTCTGCCTTGTTAGGCGTGTGAGACATATAGAATTGTTTTTGTTTTTCCATAATATTTTCGAAAGCTGTTTCCAGCTGTGTGGCTACTGAAATCATTTATCTATATTTTTATATGTTTGTTAAATACTAAAATAATCTATTCGGTTTAACAATAAATTATTGATTGAAAAACTCGACTGAAGAAAGTTGTTCAGCTCATTTGGAAAATAAATTGGGGCCAGGGGGCCTCCTCCTTTGTTGCTCGAGCTCTAAATCCGGTCCTGCCCGTAATACGCAACACATGAACTACGCGGATAGTTTAGCTTCACCTATAGGTTATGCATCTATTATTCTACTAAGTAGAATCTACTTTTTCTTCTCGACCATCAAAACGTAATTATATCAGGCCATATACTATCCATGTCGACGGACCCTCGGCGGGCCGGATTAAATACTTTCGCGGGCCGGAGATGGCCCGCGGGCCGTAGTTTGCCCATCACTGGGTTAAATTATTATCAGTTTACCTAATTACACTATCGACCGCTTACCTACTGAATACCCAATCTATTAAAACTTCTTAAAACCTAAGTTAGTTAAAAACATGATATTTTCATTAATATCAATATAATTAATATAATATTACATACTTATGTTCACTGCACATCACTAAACTCGCCATCTGTTAGGGGCAGTATGCAGACGCGCCCAGATCAATGTTTGCCTGAAAATTATGCGTTATAAAATTAGATATGTATGTATGTATATAGATTCTTCTTAACGCGTTAACTTTAGCTGCACAAATTTGTAATGAATCCGTAAATGTGTTATCCCCTATGTTTATTTTACACCCTTATAGGTAACATTTTTACAAACTTTGAATGCCATATTTACTTACTTATATCTAATCAACAGCCTAAAATATATATGTTATGCTTCTAGTTCTGAAAATGACAATTCTTTCATACCATTCATCCACCTTATCAACCCTTTACAACACTTTTTTCCAATTACAAAGTTTCTAAGGCTCTAGAGTCTAGAGTCTAGACTCTCGTGATCTAGACTCTAGACTCTAGACTATCGTGTACCAAATTTCATTTAAATCGGTTCTGTAGTTTTGGCGTGAAAGCGAGACAGACAAACAGACAGACAGACAGAGTTAGGTTCGCATTTATAATTATTATTATGGATTTTCATGACACGTGTTTTAACATACCACTATGTGATACGAATACCTACATACCTACTTAATGTAAAGTGTGGATCGGACTATAAATATTGACGTTTCCACGCATTCGCCCGTTGGTTGGCGCCAAAATAAATATGTCACCCTACTCCCATGCTCACTAAAATAAATATATTCACAAATGTGATATAATAATATCATAGAAGCATCATTAGTTACGAATTTGACAAATAGTGTCGACTTTTTACTGTTTTTTTAATAGGCAATCCAATTTTTTTGGTTTTTGCTAAAGATTATGTTAGAGTGAGGGAAAGAGTACCTTTCCTGAATGGATCTCTCCTGACTGTACCATCATTATTACCTCTACCTAATGACAACTAAAGATTGAATTGAATTGAATTGATTTTTTTTTGTTCTACGTACGAGTGGGAAACCTTTTAAAGGTACCCAACATCGTGGGAGCGACGCCGGGTTATGTGGGATTTCCACCCACTAAAACCCCCTCGGTGGCCTTCCTCGGCGCTTGTGGAGGGCTCCGGGATCTCTGATAGAACGCACCGGTGCCCTCCAGCGCTGTGCCGTGAAAGGCTCGTCGCGGACGAAACTTCCAAAAGGTATCACATAAGGTATCACACACACAAGGTAAGGCATCCACTCTTTGTATGCTCTAGACTAGACATCCTGTGTGTGACTAGACATCATAGACTAGACATCCAGGCTGTGAGAGACCGTGTACAATAGTACACTATATTTTGCCTTGCAGTTAAGTTAAATTATAAGTACTAGGTAAGTCGAATTCAAAGTAATCGACAGAGTCAAGAAACGACGGACGCGGTCGGTTTGTGGATGTCATGGATGTGTGACCGTTAGTGGCACAATTTCATGGGCGCTACCGTGCATCGGAGAGCACGTTAAGCCGTCGGTTTAATGGAGAAAACAATCGTTAAGCCTTGTCGAAGAGCTTCGGGTGGCTTGAGAACATTCGACACTGCATATCTGCATTAGAGCAGTGTGATGCAGTATGCTCTAGACCCGCATATTTGCATGTGGGGAGACCCGTGCCTGAGTCGTCTGGGTTGCAGATTTAGCCAAGTCATCCATCCATCCATCCATCCATCCATCCATCAGCCTTTCAAAGTCCACTGCTGGACATAGGCCTCCTTTAATCGGTGCCACTCCTCCCGATCCTGTGCCTTCTGAGTCCAGCGATTTCCCGCTGACTTTTTCAGGTCATCAGTCCTAAGTACCTAGGTACCTACACACAATAAAGTACCCCATAGTTAATCGCGTAACGTATGGTACTCTTATATGGCTTACGGTCTGCGTTGTGAACAGGTTTTAAACGAAAACCTCAGTTTATTGCGTAATCATTTTCAAGTTTATCGCAAAATGATATCAGGACTCAATATTTTTTCCCCATCTAAAGTGAGGTTTAGAGTTAAAAGTATAAAAAGTGAGTGCCACATTTGGTACACAATAAACGGCAAAGTGTAAAGTGGTTACTAAAATACGCAATGTGACATTACTGGGCTGCTCGTGTAGTGCGCTTGCAGTGAATTGGTCCTTGAATTTGAGTTTTAATTTTGACGTTATTATAATGTAGTTTGTTAGTAGATTATGTAACTGCAATTTATTGTAAGGAAATAAACAGTGCCTGAATTTAAATGAGTATTGATAAGAATCTACAAAAAAATTCATGGACTCTATCGTGCATGGGAGGGCACGTAAAGCCGTCGGTCCCAGTTGTTTTCAATGCTGAAACAGTCGTTAAGACTTGTCGAAAACCTTCGGGTGGCTTGAGAACATTCGACACTGGGTTGGGCACTAACCCCTCCACCAACCGCATTGGAGCAGCGTGGTGGAGTATGCTCTAGACCTACCGCAGCAGTGTCTGTGGGGGAGACCCGTGCCCAGCAGCGAGCTTGGAGTCTGGATTTATGTGAACTTGGGTGTACTTACTAAACACCTCTGCCTACCCCTTTGATAAAATACAGGCGTGATATTATTTATTTTGCAGTTAAACAAATTGCATTTTCCAGCTCAATCCCAGTATATTAGTCCAATGCGCAGTAACAGTGAAAACATAAAATTATTTACGAACTTACCTGTGCGTTTAACGAGGTGCCCTAAAGTGAAAAGTGTTTTTACGTTCGACTTTTTTACGATCGCTCGCCAGTTGATACGAGTGACAGTCGGACAGAAGGTAGGGAAACATCGCTTCGGTATCGCGGTAAAATATCAAAGAAATCTGAAAATTTGAATTCGATAATTAGCCCTGATTCACTACATGAATTATGAATTTCAATTATGAATTTAATTTTGCTTGCATTTTTTCTAATTACCCGGTTCAATTTTATTCGTACTAGGCACGGACTACATACAAAATAGTACTAGGTGTAGAAATATAGGCCGTTCATGTTAAACTTTCGGTGAAATATTTTTAACTATACCTAATAGTTTTAGGTAGGACTCAGTAAAAATTACCTTCAGTCTTATTTACCTTAATTACCTTCAGATTTTAATTCTTTCATCACATTCGGCATTCTACGGTAATATATTTTATCTACTAAGTACCTACCTCCCTACACCACAGTGGAGTTCGTATCTCGCCGCATTTGAAGTAAGCTCGAATCTTGATCTGTCAACACTGATCGGACTTTGCGATCGCGGGTCGGCTTGACATCAGTGTTGCCCGCTAAAGCAATATAAATAGGAAAGGAATATTTCTTACTAGTGGATGCCCGCAGCTTCGCTCGCGTGAAATTAGACAATAGATTCTTCTTAACCTTTCATCCCTTTACAACACTTTTTTCCAATTAAAAAGTTGCCTATGTCCTTTTTCAGGCTTTAAGACTGTTTACCAAGTTTCATTTAAATCGGTTCAGTCTGGCGATCCCCTACCTACTATGATAGTAATACTTCTATACCATGGTATAATTTAGCTAAGGTACCTACCTGATTTGCAGACCAGCCTGCGTAGCTCTGCTTTAATTTTTCTGATAAATGAATTCATGGAGTAATCCTGGCAACTCGGTAGTCGGTATCCTTGAAATGAAAAGAGACTTCCCTTCCCGTAGAAATAAACGGCGCTATCTTGATCTGTCAATGTAAGATCTGCCGCGGTCGCCTCAAAGATGCCGCGATGTGGTCGTATATTGTGTAGGATTGCTAAGAGAGCAGGGCTGCTACTTTCTGCTGATTACACTTAAGGAGCATACCTATTTATAAACATCAATTATTTTGTGGTGAAGTGCCAATCGAAAATCTGTCGACCGTCTGGAAGAATTTTGGCCGAGGTGTTGTATTCCGGCGTTTCCGAGGCCGGGTACCGGACACAGCCTACTCGTGTTTGACATTTGTTGTGACATTTTGTTGTATATGGCCAAACGCGGAAAACAACATCTCTCACTTTCTGCTCAACCGTCGACAAACATTCAATGAATCCATGAGACTCCTTTCCCCTCACCTTTTTTGCTATTCACCACGAAAAGTAAAGAGATTTCCTGAAAAACCGGACGAAAGTTTGTATGAAATTTTTCTCAAACTTTTTTATTAAAATTTGAAAGTTGTAGACAGATCCATCTAAATCGTATTAGTTAAAATTATTAGTTAACCAATTGTAAAATAACTGATATTGTATTGAAATCGAACAACAAAATTTAAAAGGAACGGGAAGTTAGTCAGCTTGCCGACGTCACAGATATCATAATATTAAGCAATCTGTGGAATAAGTTAGCTTAGCTTCAAGTGTAAGAGTAAGAGGTGCTCTGACAAAATGTATCTATTACCTTCCTACCTAATGTTAACAGAATAGAATTCAGTGCTAAAAATGGGCACATGAATTAATGAACATGGTGGAACATTGTGCTCGTATCCTCTAATCACTAATCGGAACGATTTTGAGTCTACACTACTTGCAAACTTATAACCTAAGCTTCATTTTTACCTATATATAATCATTGCTACCTAAAGTATATTAAATTGCTAATTTTTAACTCAATAACTCATTTCTTGCTGGTTTTTCCGTTTTGGCCTTTATCATAAGGGGAAAATATTAAGGGGTTTGAAATAAAATATTAAAATTCTTTCCACATCTTATTACATCAATACATTGATACATGACTTAGAATTAAGTAACATTTATCACTATATTTACACAATCATAAAAGAGAATAAATTAGGGAAGTTCTTACCGCCATAACCAGCCTTCACTTGACAGCTGTCAAATGTGACAGATCCGCCATTGAAAATAAATTTAAAACTAAAGCGCAATATTTATACAATGTTAATTATATTACGTGATGATATTATATTGTATTGGTACATGTACATTCACAAATTTAGCATACATACTTACAATTTATATTATGCATATTTCGCATTGTGGCTTCAGCAAATTTTAAAATGGTACAGTAGTTGATTTTATGCGGTGCTATTATGTCAAGGAGTAAAAAACGTGTACCTATAAGATTCTAGGTATATGAAATGCCGTATAAAAATAAAAATGTAACAATATATCTACATTATATATTTATTTACTGTATCTATTATGTACAAGAATTTTGTAGTACAAACAAGGCACCTACTATCATACTTTAATACATACATTTTTGCTGTCATTCTTGTATCACATATTCAATCAGTATCTAAAATTAATAACGAAGTATTTTCTGTTAAATTACCGTTTCCTCTGATGCCTCAATTTGTGATAGTTTACAAAACATATTTTAAAAGTACAGAAATGTCTATTTACTTCAGAAAAAAAACTCGAAAACAAACAGTAAAGTCGACACTTTTTTTTAACATAAATATAGTGTTGAGAAAATGAATTTGACAGCTGAATACAAACATTTGGCACGATCATAGCGTCAGTGTTGACAATTGGAGCAATAATGTTAAATTGATGACAATGAGAACATCCTGTTGACGACGTTTATATTGTACAGGTTGAGTGTAAAACACTATATTCGCAAACGTTAATAAAAATAAACGAGGAATAAACAACTGTTCGTAAATTTGTTAAATTCCATACTTAACCAGTCTTATTCATTTAAATTGTGTATGCTGATTGATGTGATTCACTATAATTTGATCTAAATTAAAGCTTTATACGATTTATGCTAATTAATTTTACTATTATTTTCTTACAACTAGTAATTACCTAGTGCAATATGCAGTGATGATAAAATGAGACATTTTGTAACATCCTATAGTTTTACTTTAGAGCGGTATGGTTTTGTGTTTTCTGCAATTCGAGTAATATTAAAATAATTTTAATCACAAATACATCCAATACCATTTATTTGTAATTAATAAATATGAAAATTTTAATAAGTAACTCATATTTACAGTAACTCATTTTGTAAAAAAAAAAAACTAAAAAAACCCTATTAAACTTAATATTTATTACAAATTCTTAAACGGAACTTAAATCTAGAATAAATACTTAAGTCGATGTATGGAACACAGGAATAGGGCCAATCGTTTTGGTAACTCAATCTATTGTATAGATAATTGTTAGTACAGATTAACTTTATGTTTTATATGGTTTACATATATTACTATGGTTTACACCAAGTTTTTTTCAAATCATTTTTTGACTATCTATTTTAATGCATGAGGAAATTTATAGCAAACAAAATGAGATGAATAAGGCTTTCCAATTAGGTAGAAAATTAATTAGTAGATATTTATTTAATTATAGTTATAATATTATGATGTTATGATACTAACTAAATAAATAGTTTTAAAATATGTAGACTTCACACATGAACGCATTCTGACATTCGCTTACGAAGGCATTAACTAAATTTTAGTAAATAAAATATAAAATAACCTTCACATAAATAAAAATTACATTTTACATTCGTAATGCTTGGAAAATCATACATGGCAGCTATCATTTCGACTTATTCAATAAAGGTTATTAAATAAAGGTGTATCAATTTTATAAATTAATAAATACCAGTAAAACGGAGTAGGTTAATTTGTTTTAATTAGTATGAACACTTCTTGGGTATGACATTTTTTTAATAAGTAATTATTTACATTATTTGTTATTATATTCGATTCGCTGCTACGGTTGACCACATAGCGACCTCTCACTAGTAATAAAGCATGTATTTTTATTCAATACCTTGATTGACCAATATTCAGTGATAACATAAATTTCGGGGCAGTATCGATATGTAACGTTGCAAATATATGTACCTATGAACTTAAATGCTGAATGCAAGACAAAATTAGTACTAAAATTAATAGTAGCACGACACGATAGCGCATATAGCTTTACGACTTTTAACGATAATTACGTGACTTCCGTACCATGGAAACGCTAATGAAATAAGTAACATATTGTAAAGCGCGCGAAAAAACTGGCGCGCATTTTAGTAATAATACGCGACCTTTGGCGCCGAAAATCCAACGGTCGTACATTTTAGTTTTTAGTCGTACGCACCAATTACGCATCGGTTGTTCAAATTTTTGTATGTTGTGAATGTGTGTTTAAATAAAGCGATTTAATTAGGCAGACTTTATTTGCTTAAAATATTTTTTCCACCTATTGCAAGAAAATAACTAGTCATGAATATTATATGAAGAGAACTATAACAACTGTTAGTAATTGTTATCTTCCAACTCTGTCCGAACAGAAAATCCAATGTGTCAGAGGATTTTACACAAAAGAAAGCATTCAAAAAGGTATCGTACTAATAATTTCGCTACTTCTACCGTAGTATAATTTAGGCGACAAGACACAGTCGCATACGACATCTCATAATCTTTCCATACCCCGCGATAGGTAGGTAGTCTTTCCCCAACGGTGGACGGGCTAGACACGCGACCGTAGTACAGTATCGATCTGCACTGAAATAGCCTCCCATACTCCCGGCTAACGGGGAGAATCGCAGTGTAAATTTACAACCACCCTAATTACCGATAAAAGCCTCGCGAAGCTATATATCTACGTTGCCTTTTTAAAACTATTTCGAGGCAGAATTTTAAACTGAAATTCTATGCGAATGGGCAATTTTTTTGTCCCACTGTTGGGCAAGGTTTTCTTTTCGGATTAAGAGGGGTAATGTTTTTATTAAAATCTTAATACCTTAAATCCTTCATGATAAGTGTAATTGTATTTTTGCTTGCATGTTTTTAATTGCATGTAAGTTAATTTTTAGCAGGTTTTAAATTGCATCATTATGAGCATATTAATGAATCGTGAAACTTATTCAAGTTAGCACTTCGAATACAGACGATTTATAATGTAATGTTATGTAATGTAAACGTGTTTCTGGCTGGGCAGCTTTATAGCTTCATAACGGATGAACCAATTTTGATAAAGTTTTTTTTAATGTGTCTTTCTTGATCTAGTGTGCTCTTTTATAGCTATGATTCAAGAAAATCCGGTCAGACATTTGAAGCTCAACATCTCGTTTCTAATCCTTTCGGTCACAGGTTTCTGAATTTTTATTAGTTATACTGATATTATTATAATAATAGAGACGACAAATTTTTTTTTCGAATGGAATTTATCTGTATGGTCATACAGACCTTTACGACATCACCAAATAAAGGCTTCAAAGAGCTCAAACCAATATGAGGAGAGGAGTCGCTATATGGGCAATCTATGATTTATGGTAAGTGTTGCCTATAGACACGATATTTACGATATAGGCGACACTCTAAGCGTAGACTATGGGGCACTATGGGTATCACTAGTGCATTTCTGGCATAGAAGGGATCACACTGTATCACTCCTTCAAAGAACAAATTAAATATGATATAATAAAATGTGCTAAAAATGTATTTATAAAATTGCCCCATCCAGTTTTAACTGTGATACATATTAGAATTAAGCTAACTGCAACGGAATTCTTCCATCCAACGCATCAGGCGAGCTTATTCTGTGCACCGCCTAAAGGTGGGGGATTATTCTGTAAACCGTACCAATCGATGTAGTGTCGATATCCCGAGTCTCGCCGGATCACGGTCGCGCGTCGTTCGACGATTCCACATCGCTTGAACTGCTCGACACTGACTTCTTGGGCTTGTACTCTGTGATGACCACCGTCACACCGCTGACAGTTACCTGGTTGAGGAAAACATTTTTTAAGATACAAGATAGCAAGCGAGCATGCGGCACCGTCCATTTACTCAGTGTCGCCTAAGACACTCTTGATAGACCCTGAATAAGAATAAGTACTAATAAGAATGAGTTTCGTCCAAAGTCCGTCACAAAAATGCGTTGTCTTTGAAGTTCTCTTGGCACCATCACGTCACATAACATAATATTATGCCTATATTTCCTCCAAGGGCTAGGCAGAGGTGTGTACTAAATCTCACTTAATTAACTCACCAACAATGTTCGCCATGCTAAGAATGCTCCTGGGATTTTAATCGGGTGTCAAATTTCAGCCATTCTGCACTGCCATGGGCAAGGCAAGAGTGCAGAATTGCATTCAAAATTTTTTTTTTAAATTTGATAAAAGGTTCAAGCTTAGTAGGGCTTGACTGCATTGCATAATGCGTGTGATAAGGTACTTTCCATTTTGGTCTAAGGCATGTCTTAACTGATACCAGCATGTTTCTGTTACACGTGGTTCGGCGCGCATTCCTGTTTTCTGTTTGAAACTCTTTTGATGCGACACTTCATGTAAATGACTTCACGTCAATGAACGACGGTTAAAATATTGTGAATCTAAACTAAACCATTCTCGAATCCCCTTGAACACACACAAAAAATTTCATCAACATCCGTCCAGCCGTTTAGGAGGAGTTCACTGTCATACACACGTACACAAGAAATATATATATTAAGAAAAGATATCTTTCTCTCTTTCAAACATGGAAGACACCAACCTCCCTGGTCTGCGCGGAGCTCCTGTCAACGTTGCTGAGCCGCGGCTGGCGTCGCTTCTTCTTGAGCGAGTTGGCCGACCGCGGCCGCTTCTGCGAGCTGGTCGGCGCGGTGCCCGCCGCCTGCGCCGCCACCATCGCCGGGTTGATGCGCGGCTTGCGAGTGGACGTGCCTGGGGAGGGACACACTATGAATCCCAATTTATACACAAATTACATACAAATTACAGCCCCGTTGGCGCAAATGGCAAGTGTGGCAGACTACACATGCCTCCGTGAACATTTTGGAGAACAGCAGGCGACATTTGATCGGAATCTTCGACAAGGCTTAACGATTGTTTCCACCATTGAAAACATCCGGGACCGACGGCTTAACGTGCCCTCCTAAGCACGGTAGCACCCATGAATTTGCCACTAGCGGTCACCCATCAACAAACCGACCACGCCCGTTGTTGCTTAACTGCGTTGATCACATTGAATCTACGCGAGCCATTGGGCTATGAACGCTACGCCCTAAGATCTACTGCTAGTCATTATAAAGTTGGTAAAATTAGTCTTAGGAGGTATAATATGTAGCAATTCAGTTAAACCACTAATTGTAATTTCCAAGACGAATACGTCCAATACGTAATAATATACGGTACGTAGACCACTGTTGATGTAAGAAAAAATAATTATTTATTAAGTTAGTAGAAAATTAATTAGGGTGAATGTCTTGGCGATATTTAATGAAGCGCCGACCGGTATATTCGTGAGACTATGTTGTCGGGTACAACTCAAAACTAGGTCGCGAGCCAATTTACTTACTGGCAGCAGTGGTCGAATATAATTATATTTAATTTTATCGTTCACTACTATAATATGTAGGTACTCAGATCGTCCATAAAGATGCTGCAAATAATATACAGTGTAAATTCTATAGGATTGTACATATTTTGACGTTATAGAGTTGTGTCAACTGATAGAAAATTCCTGCTTCATCAGCATTAAAAATGTCACTTGGGGCGTATTTCTAGGGTTCCGCACCCAAAGGGTAAAACGGGACCCTAATACCTCCGCTCTGCTGTCCGTCTGTCCGTCTGTCACCAGGATGTATCTCATGAACCGTGCGAGTAAGACAGTTTAATTTGTACACTCGGTTTTTCTTGAGTTGTCTTAATTGATATTAAGACATTTTTTAATCAAGTTTTCTATTGAAATATTAGTTTAAAAAATAATAAATAGTAAACAGAAATAACTTAATACTTATAGTATTTAATCATAATTTTCTGTTATCCTTTTAATTTTAAGTCTGTCTTTATTTTAAATAAAAAATTACAATAAAATTATACTGTAACATTGCTTATTAAATTGCACAAGGTTAGGTTCCTTTGTTAGTATTTAACTATGAGCTTGGTAGTCAAACGGTGACACTAAACTTGTTATCATACAAAGTATAATGCCTCCACCCTCATCCTGTCTTCCGTGGTATGTATAGATAGATAGATAGATAGATAGACATAACTGAACGCCAATGGCGGCAAGTGAATTGGTGCTCGACCCAGATACGCCGGTATGTTACATGGCCAATCTAGACGGTGAGAGAATTTGCAATAAAATTATGTATCTACTTACAGCGAAGAGTGCGTTTGTCTATATAACGTTTATAACTAGCGTCATCTATGCACCTATCGAAATAGACTCATCATGTAGGTACTGTATGTTACAAAACGAGTGATAAAGGAAAATCAAAATTGGAAAAAATTCGTGTACTCAAGTGTGTAGACAGTGTAGCAAATAAAACGAGACTGACTTTATAAAAAAAAGAACAAAATATCTTACTTCCAATTTTAAATAGTTATTGAAACCATAAAATACGAGTATACTTTTCCTATTTTGCTAGTTCAAACATAGAATAAAAAGTCACTCCGCTCTACAGGAGCGACTCTTTAATCTATGGTTCAAATCTGTTGCACGTCGTCAACATTCTCTAGTCATAACTATTTCAAAAAACATAACATACCATCACGCCTGCATTTCCCCGAAGGGCTAGGCAGAGGAATATACACTCACTTTTGACCAGTTATGTTCAGGTCCCATTTAAGTGTCAGGAGTCTCACATTCGATTCCGGGCTCGGGAAGTTAACAAACAATCAATAGGTATTCCGCCCGCTGTGATTGAAGAATTTCTAATGCATTTTTTTCTTAAATTAGATTAAATCTATTGATAGTTTCTGCAAGTTTGTCATGGACGGCACTGGACGGTCGGGGATGCATACTCGTTTGCTATTTAATTTCCATCAAAACCGTGTGTCACTCACCCTGAATGACGAACGTGACCTGCATTGTCCCCGGTGGGGAACAAATAATGTTATTAACATTATGTGTCATACTTTTTTGTAGGGTCATGCTTGACTTGACTGGGTGTGAAATTGCATTGTTTTGTGTCCACCCAGGAATTCTTTTTTTCTCGCAACCCTACTACACAAGTCAGTATTTCTATAAAAAATCTACCACAAGGAGTGGTAGATTTTTTATAGAAATAAGATAGCAAAAGAACATGCAGCTCCCGATCCGCTAGCGCCCTTAACATCTGTGACAAACGTAGGTGACAAACGTCGAGAAGGTCATAAAAGTATTTGTTAGTTAGTAGGTAAGAAAAGCAGTTTATTGAAACATTAGTTAGCTGTAACATTTGTTACTAAAAATCGTGACAAACGTCGAAAAGGTCATTAAAGTATTTGTTAAATAGTTGGTAAGAAAAGCAGTTTATAGTATTAGTAAGCAGTAACATTAGTTAGGTACCTACTAACAATCTCGCCTCATTCTAGGGACAATCACTGATTGATAAATAATGTAAGGTACCTACGCGAGATCGCCTGGAGCGCTACAGCCCATCATCCAGAAACCCTTTCCCTGTTAAACTCCCTCGTTGAACGCAAGACACCGTTTTCGCATTAGCGTGCAAGCTTCCGTCTCAGCTAAGATTGTGTATAGAGACCGGCATCAAAGTCTAGCGCTGACCTTGAATGCATAGAAGCGATAGTTCGCCAGCCGTATTATGTCCCCCACACACGCAAATAACTATTAACTATGTATTTACATTTTCCAGGAGAGTGATCGGACTGGCTCCTGATGTAGAAGCACTCATACCCATATGGCTCGCATCAATCGTACGTGATCGATAGGACGATCTCCTTGGGCTATATGTAGGCTACTGCGCTCAGTGTATGGCAATAGACTCACCACGTTTTACATAACTGATGAAAAGAGAGTGTATTATACAGCTCTGCCGACCTCTTCGGGGAAATAAAGGCGTGATGGTATGTTATATTCCTATGTTATATTTTTTTGTTCGTTCCGTTGCTGGGTCTGCCAAAGTATTCTTGGATTTTACTAACCTGAAATCCCCAGTAGCAACACGGACTCTGTATGGCAATGGCAATAGCACTGCACCATATATGTCAATGACAATGGCACCGATTAACAGAGGCCTATGCCCAGCAGTGGACTTCAAAGGATTGATGGATTGATGGATGGCAATAGCAACTCCTATTACATCGGGAATATTGAATGTACTACATACAGAATATTGGATGTACTAACTACACACACTGTGGGTTGTGGTAAAACTCTTACAATCGCTGATACTGAATAGTACAATCTATTTTCAATACGAGGACTGTCAAGCTGTTCATTCCTCAAGCAAACTAATCAGTAAAGTAATTGACAACTATGGGAAAATGGTTTATTTTATTGCTGTATGGAGCAAATACTAATCAGTACTAAACAACACAAAACCAACAGAAAAACAACAAAATCATCCTTTGAGGGTTTCTTCCTTTCGACAGAAATCTAATAATAAAATACTACCAGTAAACTTCAAATACATTTGTTCTGGTTTACAAAGTCTGCATATTATTATTATTATTTATTTAGCCTCACACGCACGAAGCACACAAATTTCCAAATGTACAAGAAAAAAATATTTGGGCAGTTTGAAATGACTTTTACAATAACTCGCTGACATCGTGAGCTGAAGACTGTGGTAAACCGCAATAAGGCACAGGACCGGTCAGTGGTGTTGTTTAGGAGTCATCGTTAATTGTTAGGTCTATTTCCAGATGTTTACCCCAAAAGGCTGATAGACAGATTATCAATCATCAAATGATGGTTATAATTTTATTTGCCTGTATGAGTTTAGGCTGTCTGGCATTGACTCTAAACAGAATTTTTATGGATACAAGCATATGACACTTTAAGTACATAATATATGTTGTTGATCTATTGAAGGCAATGTGTTATTGAGTTTTTTAACTTGAAATTCTCATTATTATCAAGGAGCCTGGATGTGTGCCTGAGAATGTCAATAAGCTTAGTAAGCTTAGCTTACCTATCACAGGGGATCTGAACGTAACTGGTGTGGTGTTTTTGGGTCCTTCGGGGCAATTCAAGCAAGCTTGCAGCAAAATTGACAATGTACCTCAGAGTCATACAGTTTCAGATACAATATTCGACTGATAATAAAGTTATGTCTGAATAATTGTTAGTTGAAGGCTTATACTAATAAAACTTAACAAAATTATACATGATAGATTATTGATAGACTGTGACCAGCTTTGTTGGGTCACTTTCACACATTTACCCAAAATGCTTCACTGTACAGTAAACTATTGATATCATTTAATATTACTGTATGTTTACGGCACCATAATGATGAAAAATACCATGAAGCTTGATTCATATTAGAACTATTATTGTTTACTGGGTATCTTAACCTTACCTATGTCAATTGAACCTAGATAGATCTATTGTCTAAGTTCTAACATCAAGTTGAACCATTAACTAACACACATTGGACATGGTCCTTGCTATTGAAGTAATGAGGTTTGTGGTAAGATTTAATTTTGTGCTTAGAATTATTGCAATGCAATATGAAATGTGATAACCAAGTGGCTAAGAGTGTAGCCTCTGACTTGTGAAGACTCATTTTCACATCCTATTGGAACAAATAAATTACTTATTAAATTAACTGTGATTTATGGAATTAAATGTCTCCTGTTGTAACAGTAAACAATGAAAAACCTGCAGCCTGAGATCTCCATAATGGTTTTGAAGGCATGTGAAGTCTGCCAATCAGCACTTCTTTAGCATGATGGTATCGTATCCTCTATTTCTGAGGGGATATTCCTGTTCAACAGTATGCCAAGGAAAGGGTTTATGATGAGTCTCACAAGAGAATAGGTGTTTCCTACTTCATAACAGATTCAGCTGGTAACATTAATGGCTTATCTTGCTTCGTGAAATGCAGATTGGTTTGAAGCCAATTCATTTGCCATTACCGTTTTTGTATCTGCCTGTTTTCTATATTCTACATAACATGTCTATAGTTAACAAGTATGTAGAATTTGGAAAGGTGTGTAATGTAATTTAGATGTAGACTATGCTCAAAAGTTCAATGAACGCTAACCAGTTAAATTAAAAAGTCGATAATTTAACGAGTGCATACGCAACATTGTGCTACTTTTAAAATCGGTCGGGTTGTATGCGATCTCGCACTCGACAGTGCAGTGCAGCGGTGTTTTGGTAGTTTTTTTTTTTTTTTAAATAAATATCTTGGACATTCTCACACACGGCCATCTGACCCCAAAGTAGGCGCGAGCCTGTGTTATGGGTGTCAGAGACTCATATACATACATAGATATTTTTAAATACATACTTAAATAGATAATATAGACATCCAGATACAGAACAAATACAAGTGTTCGTCACACGAATATTTGTCCTGAGTGGGATTCGAACCCACAATTATTATTAGTTATAATATGTATGTAATTATTTTTAATTAACATTAACAGGTTAACAGTTTCGTAAGGATAATAATTTATACGATAACTATTGCAATAGAAGTAAATCAAAACAACATGTAAAGGAATATTAATTTTGATTAGGGTTAAGTTTCCGCTCAAGCTTAGTTCTGACAGTTTATTTTTTTATTGCATTTTCCAGATGCAATTCAATGCAGCTCATTATTCCGAAGATATTAGGATTATACCAAATTTTTAATATGCATGTACCTATTTCAAAACATTCGCAAAATCGATAGGTACAACAAATTTTATAACTAGTTGCACTATGTAATTTCAGGAGATATACGTAAGTAATCAAGAATAATTCGTCAGTTTCATTTGTAAATTTGTACATTCTGCTTTTCACCGTCTAAACGTTTTAATATTAATTACACTTGCGTTCATACGATGAAAGTGAAATTGCACCTGGCAAGTAGTAGGTAATTTTCACATTATCCAAAGTTCGAGAAGGGTGTAAACTGAATAAATACCTTTTCGTACGTCGCACATAGAACATTTAAAGGCTTCTGCATTATTTCTATATGTACAAACACTGCAGTCCCAATAATTTTCTTCGAGCACCTTTGACGGCCTTTTGGCTCTTCTAATTGCATTTTTCTTGTCCATTTTACTCACTCACACAACTCAATATCAACTAACACATATTAATCATGATATTTTCGAATAGCCACACAAGTTTATCTCGTTTTTAACTAAATTATTCCACCTTAAAATCATTATTTATGTTTTACTGTGCATAGCACAGAATCTACACCGCGATACGCCATGACAGTTTGTCAATTTTTCGTCGGTAAAACAGAGCAGCCGCCATTGGTGTTAACGCTGTTTTACCGACAATAGCACAGGTAAAACAGAAACAGCCCGTTGGAATTGTACCAGCAGTACACTATTTGTACCAAATGGTGTACCTACCTTAATAAAATTGTATATTTTTGAATTCTCAAAAGTATTGTATTTGTAAGTATTTGCTTTTACTGTTTTGTGAAATCCCTGTTGCAGTGACAGCATTTTGCGAGGCTTCAAAGGGCTACCGATATAGCCCTGTGGCTGCTACCACTTAACGTCTTACTGCACGCACTGGAGGGATACCTTCACAAGTGAAATGACAAGTTTCCGATGTGCGTATTTAAAAAAAAAGAGATAGGTTTTATATTTATTTCGGTGAAAAAAATTATATACATCCCTTTAAATCCCCTCTTGTCCCAAGAAAAATAGACTCGTACATCTTGTGCATTTACCAACTAGGTACACGGACTGGCATGAAAGGCTTACTCCAACCTTGAATGCGCAGAAGTGAAAAATAAGGTATCGTCTGGTGCGGGGCGATCGGGTTGTCAGTTGTTATCGCTGATTGGTTCACCAGCCGTATCATGTCCCCCGCACTGATACCCCATGCGCAGCTATCCCCTTCGGATTTCGTTCGGAGCTAAAATTTGTGCCGCGAGCTGATATTATTATAGCATTAAACAGTATTCTTTTAAATTGACCAGTATGGGGAGATCTGAAACCATAGAACATACAAAGAATCTGTCATATGCAACAAACCCTCTTTTTCTGAAACTAAATATGGCGTAAAAAACTAAATCTTACTTTTCTAGGTATGTACATAGGTATAGGTACATCTTGCACATCTATCAACTCCCAATCACAGATCGGAGCATAAATGCCTTGAATTTTCGATCAGTAACTTACTTAACAGTTATTATTACTTAACACTTACTTAACAGTTATTATTACTTAACAGTTATTATTACTTATTACTTACTTAACAGTTATTATTCAAAACGTACACACTAAACTTAAATCAAAATTATTGCATTGGTACATAAAATGAATGTTTTTAATTTTTATAGGACTCTGCCACTACAATAAAGAATTGAAAATCGAAGATCACAACATGCGAGATTCAATAACACAGGAGGAAAGTTACTGGACAAAAAACATTTTTTTACAATTCGTAGGAGCAGAATTCTAAGAAATGTCGACGTTTTTTGTTGTACGACGCGGTTGGCGCAGCTAGGTGAATTTCGTTTTTACCTGCGGCAACTTGAATTTAGAATGCGCTTCAAATTATACGTTGCGTTCAATTTAGGTGTGTCTGTGTTCTCTGACTGAACGCAGGTTTTTTTATTCGAATTGCTAAAAGTTCCCATTCATTTCTCAGACATGTTTCTTGTTATAGAGTTCAACGTGGGACCGATTTCTGCAGCTACCTACTCCATTATTATAACATACATAATGCACAGCGTTAGTGGATTATTGAGTAACATTATTAAGAAGAACTACCTAGCCCCACAATTCGGTTAGTCTGTATCTACTACCTACGATATTTCAAATAATGAACAAGCTGCAACGTTATAAACGGAACGACAGAAATATCTTCGCGGAACCCTTTTATGGCAAATGGTAGACATAAAGGTATCGCTTTGAGACAAAACCGTATCAAGGCTGCGCATTACAGCCACAACACAACACCATAGCACCGTGACTACCGAACCCATTAGTCAAACTGTGACTGAACTTGACATAAATTTCAGTGGTGACCTTTGATTAATTCGTGCGTGCTATTCTTACCTACAATGATAATTCATGAATTGTAGGTGATTTTATTACGTTACAGGGACTAATTTGCTTTTCAAATGATAAAAACACAAAGTTGCAATTGTAATTTTTTCATTAGAAAAGTATGTAATTTTTTTTGTTTTAATAATTACGAGGTGTGTAAGTTGTATGTAATAGGATGGCTGGTCCGTTGGAGCAATCTATAGTGCCTGCCTACCCTGCCTGGGGCTCTATTTTGGAACCGCTCGCGTGACTTAATCGGTCGACTGCGACTCATATCTCGATTTACTGGAGAATTTCCGTATTTTTACAATAATAAGTCGTAATATACACTCGATTGACGGGCCAAGTGATAGACTAAGCAGTACAGTATTGTTTCTATTTAACGAATATCAGTCGCGGTTGAGCGATTAGGTCACGCAAAAATGGAGCCCCTGTTGCGCCAGGGGTCGTGGGTTCGAATCCCACTCAGGACAAACATTCGTGTGACCAACACTTGCGTTTGTTCTTTTTCTGGATGTTAATATCTATATAAGTATTTATTATACATGCATATGCTAAACAAGATACCAATCTCTGTCTGTAACTACTCTTTTCTATGCCTATCGAAGGCATGTGAATTCTGTCAATCCACACATGGTCATCGTGTGGTCTATGAACCTTACCAACCTATTGCCCGTCAATATGTGCTCACCACTTCTCTGTGTTCGACAATAGGCCAATGAATGAATGATGATATTGCGTTGGGCGTACGCTTAGTTTGTCGTAAATTACGACGTAGTAGACGACAACGTACGTCATCCGTTAGTCTTTTAGGTCAAAAACTTAAATAAGTACGTACTCCACTCCTAAAATCGTTATTCATGGATGAGTATTCAAATCGCAAGCAATAAAATGCCTACACTAAACCCGCAAAAAAAGACTTAACCTCGTAGCTCGAACACCGTGCTGTGAATCATATTTCCGAACGCAACTTGTTGCGCGGGAAAAAGAATCAAAACGCGCCAATGGCTGGATGCGAGACCACCAAACAACTGAAAAAAGATACCTTCGGACGGACTTCGCTTACCGCAAGCGAGAATCGAATAGAGATAATAAAGAGGGAAGTGTGTAGTTATTAGAGAGAGAGCTGTCTGGTTATTTCAGATTAGTGTAAATTATTTAAAAGTCCGTCTAAAGGGCCTAATTGAAAATCAGCGCTGTCGCAACATAGTACTTAAGTAGGTATTAACTTTTTTTTTATAATGTAGACGGACAAACAGACATACGGACCAACTGATGGTAAGTGGTCACCGTCGTCTATGGACACGTGCGACACCAGGGTTGCGTTGCCTGCCTTGAAGGAAGCGTTTCACACTATTTTTGAAGCGCTCCATGTCGTAGCTCGAAGGGAAGATCTCTGTCGGAAGCTCATTCCGCAGAAGACCAGTTCGCCGTAAAAAAGACCGCAAGAAGCGCTCGGTGGTAGTAGTAGTAACTTACTTAAATTAATCAGCATAGCTAAATCATCCTTTCTAGAGAAGACCATGTTCATCTCAGGTAGATTAAATGATTCGTGTGAATCATGTATGTACCTAAGATGACTCTCCAACTCCAAGCATGCAACTTTGTTAACGTCCAGTCCATCCATCAATCAATCTTTTGAGGAACTCTTGACGACATGGAACTTTAGACGCCACATCGACCGTCCTTCCCCTCTGAATAAAGCGGTTTATCGCCATTTCTTCAGGTTAATCTAAGTAAGTAAGTTTACGTTAACTTTCAACGTGTGGTGTGAATGCATGAATGAGAAAGCAGCCCTGCGTGGGCGAAGTTGTGGGCAAACAACAGTAGTGCGTACCTACTAAAACTAAACGAGTAGATCGGCGATTTTGCTCTGCCTACGCAAAACAGAAGGCATTTACTATAGTAGGGGAGCCCAAGAGGGGATTTTGCGGGATACTCAAGCGCGTAAGTTTAATATACAGTGGGATACCTTGTACCCGGTTAAGTACCTCCACCAAATATGAGCCCCACATATAAATGGGGCCGTCAAGGATAAAGGATCTGATTAGTACAAAAAAAAATTTGTCATCAGAAATTCTTGAGCGCGTTAGATTAAGGTAGTGTAGCTGACTACAGAGTAGTGGACTGTATATTATAAACTCGGCGTCAGAAAAATCGCACCTTTTGAAAGAGCAACTTTAAAATACTTTTACTCAAACTTTGTCAATAGTAAGGGTATGGTTGTAGGATATCATTGGAATGGTAATTTAATTGCCTATTAGAAATTAAAAACTTGTGTATGTGTCTTAAATCTTTTAATTAAAAAAAACTTAAAAAGGGACAAAGTTACAAAAAATAAAATTAAAAACATTGGAAAAATTACAAATAAGTCCTTAAAATCTAGTGTTTCCTCCCCTTGCTTTGAGGACAGCTTCCATCCGATCCTTCATGGACGTCACGAGGGTCACCACTCTCTCTTGGGGTATGTTCTCCCATTCTTCCGTCACGGCATCCTGGAGCTCTTGGAGAGTGGTGGGAGCAGGATCTCGTGCTCGTACGTACCTCTTTACATCGTCCCAGAAATGCTCGATCGGATTCAGGTCTGGGCTTCGTGCTGGCCACTGCATAACAGGGATTTCAACCTCTTCCAAGTAGTCCCGCACAGCAAACGCAGTGTGGCAACGGGCGTTATCATGCATTAATATGAACCCATCGCCAACAAAACCGGCATACGGGACCACATGGACTTTTAAGATCTCCGTTATGTACCGCCCAGCATTCAGCGACCCTTGCCCGCGACCACCGCCAGTCCGAGAGACGCACACAAGCTCCGTTTTCCCTTCGACGGATATGCACCCCAGAACATACAGGAACCACCTCCGTATTCGACGGATTCCTCTATACAAGGCTGGGTAAAACGCTCTCCTCTTCTTCGGTATACTCTTCTGCGTCTGTCGTTGCAGAATAGACATACTCGTGTCTCATCGGTGAAGAGAACGGCCCTCCACTGGTCAAGCGTTCAGTTGGCATGCTCCTGAGCAAATTGCAACCGCTCTCTTCGATGCTGCACGGACAATTTTGGGCCCCTAGCAGGTCTGTGAGCTTTTAATTCCTTTTCTTTCAATCTTCTTCTAATCGTAGAGACACTCACAGACGTTCTGCCGGCTGATCGGAGCTCTTGTTGCACCTCAACAGCATTTCTGAAGCGGGGGCTCAACGTCGTGGACACAATGAAGCGGTCGTCTCTTTCTGATGTGCACCGTTTTCATCCGGATCCACGTCTTCGGGTATAGCCACCAGTCTCACGGAACCGTTGGTATACTCGTCGAACTGAGAATCGGATAAGGTTCAACTGTCGAGCAACGTCAACCTGTCACAGTCCTGTTTGCAATAGTGCAATGATTTGAGCGGCTTCTTCAGGGGTTGTATCCATCTTCAGGTATTGTTATTTTGCGTATGTTGTTCCGGGTTGTTCACTCTAAAGTCTGAGTAGCGGCTGACCCATTTTTTACCTGGATATGACCTTTTATACCCTTTTAAGATAGCTCAACTAGCGCTCCTTAATAGAGCATTTTTTCCAACATCTTATTGATTGGTCCCTGGCTAGAAATGGTAATTGGTTTCTTAATGATACAGGTACTTAATGTAAAGGTATTGAAGTGCACTTTACAAAGATATTTTTTTTTCACACGTGGTATTTATGTGTTGGATTCTAGGAGCAATTTACTGAAAAAAACATGAAGGTGCGATTTTTCTGACGCCGAGTGTATATATTAAAGACTTCTTTCTATGTGATTCTTATTTATTGAACCGGACGAGTTTACAATGACGCGGTAAATGTACTGAGATGAGCTGTCGTGAACTAGCGTTAAACAAGTGTTAAGATCCGAGTGAGATTTCTGAGTGCCGTTACAATCCTTAGAAAGTTCCTTTTATTACATTTCGTCTCAAAACTAATTGCCACGTTTATTGTTAGGCGCGGCGTATTGTTTCTTAGACGATCCCGTTACAACACGGTGCATTCGGTCGCGATGTTGCATCGGTACTGCTCTACCGCATGCAAGACAAAGGTTCGCTATCTCTGTTTCATATTGTGCGCTATTCCTTTCCTATTCTTACGCATCGCTCCATCTCGTATAGTAACGGTGTTTCTGTTTTATTTACATCGACTTATTTTACTTATATACGTAATTCTTAACTATACATGTTTCTACGTACACATTAATTACACTATATGTCGACGTCCTTAACAGTCTCTATATATACACTTATTCACTATACGTCGCCGTCCGCAACAGTCTCCCCCCGGCGTAGATCCTTCGCAGCCTTGTCTATCCGCAGGACGGCGAGCCGCGTCGCCGGTCTCCGGAACACTCCGCCTCTCGTTCTTATGTCCGCCGTTCGGATGATGCCGTCTGGACCTGGATCAACACGCTCAACGACTCCCCTGGGCCAAGTGTTGCGAGGTAACGTGTGGTCGATCACCACCACCAGGTCACCTTCTTGTAACGCTGGTACCTTGCCCGTTGCTTGCCCTCGAGGAATTAGCGTCGTTAAAAATTCTTCATTGTAGGAATCCCGTTGCGCTCGCCGAATCCATTGTTCTTCAGCCGCTTGCATGTGTTTGACTTCCAGTTGAAGTCCTTTGTTATCTGTTGTTGTCACTCTAATCAGATTCTCATAGGACGAAAATCTAATTAGCTCTGGCAGTGCGGCGTCGTCGATCGCTTCATCGTTGGTGATCGTGAGTGCAGTTTCGATGTTTATGTCTTGTTCCATCGGCCAATTCAGTTCAGTCTCTCGCAGGAACGAAGGCCCCGTGAACCATCGATCTTCATTAGTAATTCTCTTTGCTTCAAGCCTTGTCGCGTCGTCGGCTACGTTGAGCGCGGTCGGAACCCATCGCCAGTCTTCAACTTGTGTTAATTCGGCGATCTCGGCGAGGCGATGTGATACGAATGGAGTATACTTTTTTGCTCTTTCGTTCCGTACCCAGAGTAGAACGGTCGTTGAGTCGCTCCAGTATATCGTTCTTATAGGTTTCCAACTGTGTTCTCTGACTATTGTGTTAGCCAGTCGTGCTCCTATTAGTGCCGCTTGAAGTTCCAGTCTTGGTATTGTGAGTGTTTTAGTCGGCGCGACCTTCGCCTTAGCCATTACTTGGATCGTACTTATAGATTTGTCCACGATCCTCCAATAGGCCACCGCGGCGAAGGCTTGCTCGCTCGCGTCGACAAACACGTGTAATTCGACGTGTGATTCCGGCGTCGCACGCAGATTGTAGCATCTTGGTATGGCTAATGCTGAGACGTCAGTTAGTTGCTTCATCCACTGGTCGAATAAGTCGGCCTCCTCTGATGGCAATTCTTGGTCCCAGTCGATTTTCTTCTGCCATAACTGCTGTAATATAATTTTCCCATTATTGTGTAATGGCTTATGAGTCCTAGCGGGTCGTATATAGACATGACCGCGCTCAGAGTCTCCCGCTTGGTGGGTGACCTGAGTCGGAGTCTGACCTCGTCGGGAACCCTCTTGATCTCCGTATTATATGTTAATGTGTCAGCGTCTGGGTCCCAACGAAGCCCTAGTGTCTTCTCTTTTTGGTGCGCCGCAAGCTTGACATTTGTGTTTCTTGACCTCTTGCCCTCTGGAACGCTAGCCAAGACCTTCTTACTATTCGAGTTCCAACCCCTGAGGTTGAATGAGGCTTGACTGTGGACGATCATTATATCTTCTATCGTCTTGATAGCTTCCTCTGATGTCTCGAAGCTATCCAGATAGTCGTCCATGTAGTGCTTTTCTTTAATCGCTGCGGCTGCCTCTGGGTATTTGTTTTCATACTCGGCGGCGTTGCGATTTCTCACACTGTGCGCGAGATAAGGCGAGCTAGATGCCCCGAATATCATTGAAGTCATCTTCATTGGTTTAATGACTTCCGTTGGCTCTGCACGCCATAAAAACATTTGAGCGGGCTGGTCTTCTGGTCTAATTTTTACTCTTAAAAACATTTCTTCTATGTCGGCCGTTACTGCTATTTTTCTTTCCCGGAATCCAAACAGAATCTTCGTGAGTGGGGCCAATAGGTCGGGCCCTTCCAATAAGAAATCGTTAAGGCAGATTCCTTCCACTCTTGCTGCTGCGTCGAAGACCATTCTAATTTTCCCCGGCTTGTTGTGGTTCGTGACGGCGAAGTGAGGCAGGAACCATTTAATTGGACTATTCATCTCGCTGCCATCGATTTCCGTCGCGTACCCTTTTCTTATTAGATTGTCCACTTGAGCAGTATAGTCTTGTTGGAATGCAGGTTCCCTTTTCATTTTCTTTTCTAGCGTGTTGAATCGCTTTAGAGCCGATTCGTAGCTATCCGGAAGCGCTGGGTTGTCCGTTTTCCACGGTAGGCCGACTTCAAAGTGCCCGTCTATTCTTTTGACAGTTGCTTCGAATATTCCAATTGCTCTTTCTTCATTCTTGTTTACTTTTTGTTTCGTCGAGACGCCGAGTGAGTCTAATTCGAAATGCGACTCGACGATCTTCTCTAATAGTTTGTCGCTTGCGCATATGTGAAGCACGCTATTTTCATTCTCGCCCATTATTGTGCTTCTAGGTGCCGACCCATGTAGAACCCAACCCAGTTTCGTCCATGATGCGGCGGGTTCCCTCTTCTTGCCGGCGCGAAGCTGTCTCGATACTATTAGTTGCCAGTTGTCGGCCCCTATTAGTATGCGTGGCTTTGCTTCCTCTACGCAGATCTTTGACTGTATGGCGCGTAAGTGCTTGTACCGACCCAGGTCGCGCGGTATGCGTTGCTGATGTAACTTAAGATTCTTTACAGTGCGAGCTTTTATTTCATGTTTTACGTGCTCGCTTAGTCCTTGTATTTCGATCTTTATTGCCTTGCTGTTTATCCTTTTCTGTTCGTTTATTCCTCTTATGTTGAGAGGCTGGTTCGGTCCTCCGTCGGCGAGCTCGTTTGCTACGTCTTCGTCGATTAATGTGACCGTGGACCCTTCGTCTAGGAGAGCGTACGTGATTATCTCCCCCCGTGGTCCCCTGAGCTTTACTTTACAGGTTTTGAGCAGGACTGAGGTTGGCGTTCTCTTCATTGTTACATTCATAACTGCCGCGGCCGTGTCGTTCGGTTCGCTGTCCTCTTGAGTGCCGAGTGTGGCTTCCGCTAGCTTTTCTTTGTGCAGTAGGGCGTGGTGCTTGTAAGTGCACCCGTCGACTCCGCACGCCTTAGCTTTGCAGGCGAACTTGTTATGTCTTCTTTTGTCCAACCAATCTTGCGTTCTTTCGTTGCATGCGCTGGCGGCGTAGTCCGATTCCGCTTCGATCACTGACATTTCGGCGGCTAGTCTCGTTCTTATAAGCTTCTCTCTAATTTTGAGTCGCTTTTCTTCTATTTGACTCAGTTCTTTCTCGGCTTCATATTGTGCTTGCTTGATTCTTGCATCGTTGCTACGTCGGGATGTATTCGTCCGGTGTGTAAGTGCCGGCGACGTAGCTCTTCTGGCTGGTGATGTGGCGTCTGTTCTCGGTGTGCTCAGTTGTGCAGGCGGCCCCATGGTAGATATGCCCGTCGGTATCTCTGGCACGATCTCCATTAATCTACCACCTCGCTGAGCTTCCGATTCCCCGTATCCCGATTCTGAGCGAACACGACCCCTTGTGTTCATTGCCACCGGAGTGTTGTTAGAGCCCGATGCAGACATGTGGCGTCTTGAAGCGTGAATCCGCTTGTGGATTCACTTGTAGCGTCGATTCCCTCTTGAATCGAACGTATTTTGACTCGTTCGCTAGCTCCTGTACCCGCTTGTTGCGTCGATTTCCCTTTGAATCGACCGTAGTGTGGATTTTTCTTGAAACCTCTTCTGGCTGTAGTCCGTAGCGTCAAATCGCTTGTGAACTGACCGCTGATTGAATCCCGCTTGGATTCCGGCGAAGCGTAGGACTAGCCCTTGATTTCCCAATCCGACGTTGAATGACCAACACTGTAGTTGATCCGACGTTTGAAGCTCCTGGTTCAATATTCACAATCCGAATTCGAAGGACCAACACTGTAGTTGATCCGGCTCAATATTCCTTATTCGGCTCGAATGGACCAACACTGTAGTTGATCCGGCTCAATATTCCTTATCCGGCTCGAAGGACCAACACTGTAGCTGACTACAGAGTAGTGGACTGTATATTATATATATTAAAGACTTCTTTCCATGTAGTTCTTATTTATTGAACCGGACGAGTTTACAATGACGCGGTAAATGTACTGAGATGAGCTGTCGTGAACTATCGTTAAACAAGTGTTAAGATCCGAGTGAGATTTCTGAGTGCCGTTACAATCCTTAGAAAGTTCCTTTTATTACATTTCGTCTCAAAACTAATTGCCACGTTTATTGTTAGGCGCGGCGTATTGTTTCTTAGACGATCCCGTTACAACACGGTGCATTCGGTCGCGATGTTGCATCGGTACTGCTCTACCGCATGCAAGACAAAGGTTCGCTATCTCTGTTTCATATTGTGCGCTATTCCTTTCCTATTCTTACGCATCGCTCCATCTCGTATAGTAACGGTGTTTCTGTTTTATTTACATCGACTTATTTTACTTATATACGTAATTCTTAACTATACATGTTTCTACGTACACATTAATTACACTATATGTCGACGTCCTTAACAGTCTCTATATATACACTTATTCACTATACGTCGCCGTCCGCAACAGGTAGGGTGAGTTAATTACATGCTAAAAAGTGTATATTCCACTAATAGTAGGGGAGCCCAAGAGGGGATTTTGCGGGATACTCAAGCGCGTAAGTTTAATATACAGTGGGATACCTTGTACCCGGTTAAGTACCTCCACCAAATATGAGCCCCATATATAAATGGGGCCGTCAAGGATAAAGGATCAGATTAGTAAAAAAAAATTTGTCATCAGAAATTCTTGAGCCCGTCAGATTAAGGTAGGGTGAGTTAATTACATGCTAAAAAGTGTATATTCCACTAATCTTACAATTTGAGAGTAACGTAAAGAAAGGGGAGGGCTACAAAGTTGTAAAAAAAAAACGTCATCTCGGCATTCTCCAGCGTGACTAAATTTATTTTTATTTTAAAGGAAATAATTCAAGGATAACGAAAAATATACAATCTGACGATTTCCACAAGCCGAAGTAACAAAAATTCGTCGATAAAGTTAAGTCGGGCGCGAGCGTTGCGAGTCGCGAGACGAGTTGCGAGACAAGCCGAGAGCGTCTATTCACACTCCTTTCTCGTGGCTCGCCTCGCACCTCGTCTCGCAACTCGTACGCGAGTGTAAATGAGCTATTACTCTCTCACTCCGTCCCCACTCTGGTTTCTGTTGCCATGACGCCATAACACAGACTCGTTCTTGGTATTATTAATAACGTATTTTATTCCACTCCATTGTCCAAATTTGACAGCTAGGTGACAATGAAACATCCGAACAATCGATCCGATCGGATTTCGATCGGAATCGATCGAAGCCCCATGCCATTACTAATTTAAATTTATTTTCTAGTAAACTACTGCTGCTTTTAAAGTAAAAAATACTGTATGAAGCTGACTCTATAGGGAATCAATCTATGTTAAAAGTAAAGTACAAAATTAATCCAAAAGGTATAAAAAAAATATTGACCTTGACATTGCGGGTAAACAGGCTTAGGACTATTTCGTTCAAACAAAATTCAAATAACGTCATTGTTTACAAAATGCAACAAAATCCAACGGGAAATTCAAAACGCAAACCATTTTGTGCTTTATTACCAAGATTTAACGTAGACTTTCTTTTGCTACTCTTTCGATTCCCGCTTGCTCTTTCTTATCACACTCGCAACGCGCAGCGGGAACGACTATCTCTCTCTTTCACAAGGGAGCGATGCATCTTTTTACTCATCTATTCTGTGCCGGATTGAGTTCATCCAAAATGAATCTTATGATTAGGATATAAAGATATAGTTTAGAAACTGGCGAGCGAGAGATATACTCTCTCTTTGGGCAGGATTATATATCATTTATACTTAAGAACATACTCATTTTTATTTCTTGTCAGATTAGGCGAATCCTTATAGATAATCGTTAGATTATGAGACAGCATGTCTAGGACATAATGATGAACCATATATATCTTAATCTGACGCGCTTGAGTATTTCAAAATGGCGATTTCTTTTTGCACATCACAATAATGGCCGCGAGTTTGCGTCACATCGAAATCGTAAGATTATTGAATGAGAGCTTTTTTTAGGTTCACATAACATCCTCCTAGAAAATCTGACGCGCTCGATTAATTTTTTTTTTCTTTCATTTTCAACCCTTACGTGCGACCACCCGCATAATGCAAACGATCAGATTAACATACGTACAATATTAAAAATACGTAGAACATTGATGCTATCAATATCTGACGCGCTCAAGTATGCCCATGCATCTGTTTTTTTTTACATATTTGAAGATCTATAGCCGCTCCCCCCACGGATGAAAAGGTACACATTATAAAACATTTTTTTCTTCTTATCATCTAAGCTTTCAACCCAATAAGTCTCTATGACGCTCGAGTAAACACCCATTTAGCATCGTGGGCTCCCCTACTATAATCTTACAATTTGAGAGTAACGTAACGAAAGGGGAGGGCTACAACTCTGTAGCCCTCCCCTTTCTTTACGCTACAACTTTGTAGCCCTCCCCTTTCTTTAAGAAACAACAAAACGCTACAAAGAAGCTAAGAAAAACAAAGAAGCTACAAAGTTGTAGCCCTCCCCTTTCGTTACGTTACTCTCAAATTGTAAGATTAGTGGAATATACACTTTTTAGCATGTAATTAACTCACCCTCCCTACCTTAATCTAACGCGGTCAAGAATTTCTGATGACAAATTTTTTTTTTTTACTAATCTGATCCTTTATCCTTGACGGCCCCATTTATATATGGGGCTCATATTTGGTGGAGGTACTTAACCGGGTACAAGGTATCCCACTGTATATTAAACTTACGCGCTTGAGTATCCCGCAAAATCCCCTCTTGGGCTCCCCTACTACTATAAAGGTACTTTATAGGCACTGATATTGGTATTTCAGAAGACTACTAGGACTAGGAACAATATTCGTTTGTAGGGATTTAGGGGGACAACGATAATTTTTCATGGAATGCAGCTGTAAACCCGAACCGATTAAGATGCATTGCGCACCAGGTCGGAAAACTAATAAATCTGCTAGACGATTTTTGCTTCAATTGGGAATCCTGCTCCTACTGTTGTTCAACAGATAGTTTTACGTCTCCAAGCTAGAATCATACAAGACTTATAAGTAGTACAAGAGCAAAGTCTAATTCCGATTTATCGCAGCATTCGACGCCAAATTAAAAAGAAAACGCCTGTTGTCGCTTGTAACCATAGTTCACTACTTTTTTCTGGCACAATTCGCTCCATTTTTTCGCTGTGCAACTGCATTCACGTCCCATCCCACATAAAACCTGAATTTTTGCTTTTGGCGGATAACTGGATAGTAACTTTCTTGCATTTTAGGTACGGAAAACATCTGTGAAACATAGGTAACTAACCTAACCTAACCTAACCTAACCTAACATATTAATAGTTTTTTTTTTTTCTTCAAAATAGTTGATTGTATGGGTTTATCCTAATATTTAATGACCTATGTAATTATTTGAAGAACCTAAATACTTTTACTCAATATTTTTATTCATTTATTTATTAAAAAAAATTTATAACCTAACATACAGACTTCCCCAATTTGTTAGTGAAGTTTATCATGAACATTAGAACAAATTTACTAATAACTTAACTTATGACAAACTCAGTTTATGTTAAAAAAAGGCAATGTCAATATCTAATAAAATATCAATTTGTTACATATTGATATTTTTTATTAAATATTGACATTTTATAGTACCTACTACCTATGTCAAAATCTAATAGTATCCATGTCAATATCTAATTTACTAATGAAACAATTTAAAAACAAATTTGAACCAAAATGAATTTAATTTTTCTGTCGTAACTGAGTCAAGACCACGATATTACTTCCATTAAAACATTCCCACTAACTAGTCGTAGTATTTTAAAGTAAAGGTACTTTTAGGGTATTCTAAGGGTATAAGGTAGGCTGCTGAAGGAGGATTATCATACCTTCATTTCTCACTATTCTCTGCTTCACTCCATAAAAAAGTGTGTTAGTAGTAGAATTTATGAATTATCCAAAGAATATGCAAATAAAACTCCAATATAAAATCAAGAAACATTTATTCATTATTACAATTTTATGCTAACATCATGCATACCCGTGTGGAATTACAGCTACCGAGATCGTGAAGAGTAGACAGTTTGTAGATTAAGTTCTAGTAACTTGATTGAGTCCATATTCGATTATTTTATTTGAGTTCTTAAAGCTCACACTACCTTAGTACCTAGGTGATGCTGTAAAGGCCAGTCAATAGTAGCAACAGCACGAAACCATTCAAAAGTACACTCCACATTCGATAAAAGGAGTAATAAACAACTTTATAACTATACTAGTGGACGCCGGCAGCTTCACCCGCGTGGAATTAGAATAACAATAGTTTCGTTTAGTTACACCTAGTAATATTACATAGCCAATGTCACTCAGTGAAGATGCAGCTTTCTAATGGTGAATTTTTTTTTGAAATCGGTCCAGTAGTTTTAGTGTGAAAACATTACAAACAAATGTTTCCTCTTTTTAATATTAGTATCTACAGATAACAAACATTGTAACATTAGTATTGTAACATTATGTATTGTAACATTAGTAGGTTAAGTCAATGCGTACCTGGAATTTGATCCTAGACCATTTATATATTCTTATGCTGCTATTATTCCGCTGCAGATGTTATTAGTAGTTTCTTCGTTATAAACGCCAACAATCTGCAACCAAGGTACCTACCTCGCCTTGCCGAAGCCCGGATGACGTCAGCACAGTCTGGCTTGCAAGGCTGCTTCGCCTTTGTTGACTCAATACGGCAATACTGGCTGTTGCACGCGAGTTTACTCACGGTATTTTTTGAGTTAAAAACCCCGGCCCAGAGGTGGATGTATTGGAAATGTTATCTCATAGGGAACACGAAAGAAAATGGTCCATACGTGTGATGGGGCCCTTGGGTAGGAAAAAGCAAAAAAGAAGGACAAGAAATATTACTTTAATATAGTAAACTCTACTGTATAAAGTATATCTTTTTTTTTGTTTATTAAGGTACATACATTGTTAATATGTATATAAATTTCTGCAAAACTGTAGGGCAGTTTGTCGGCAGCCGGTATTTAACAGTTCTCGTGGACCTTTATTCTTATAATAATATATTTATTTTATTATCTATTACTATCTAAGTCTTACTTTATCAATCCTATCTCATAAATATCTCAATTAAAATGTTTATACAATATACTATAACATTAATACTAGGTATATGTATATATATTAACTTATTTTATTCTTATACATATATCTCAGTTACTAGGGAGTAAACTAGCTCTATTGCTATAGGTTACAGACTAAAATTGAATGAATACGCTTGGCGTAAGTAACACTTGGCGGTACGAATGGCGTAACGGGATGACATCACACTTTTTCCTGTGTTGAAGTTCATTTCATCGATTTAAAAGACATTGTAACGTCAAAAATTAACCCTTGAAACATTCTAACGCTGTGTTTTTAAAGTGTTTGATAAACGACTATATTATTCCAGCGCTTCAGTAGCTTCATTACTTTAAGCACAAAATGGCCGCTAACTTTTACATAGAATCTATTTAGAAAAGGTTCTTTATTTAAATATTACTTAAGTAGCTCGATGTCGGGACCATTCGAGTACGAAAGTGGTCGAATATTCAACTACTGGGATGTCACCGCTGTTAATTGAAGTTGTCACCAACTGCATGACAATTCATATAACTACAGACAGACATTCTCCAATATTAATTCAATGCGCATAAAAATTTTATTGGGAGAACGTTAAATGTGACATAGATGTGGAAAATTTTCCTTAAGAATAAAAGATAAAAGGCTTTTTCGCAATTGATGGAGAAATTCAACCATGTTTTAGTATGACTTCCTTGGCCAATTGTTACTTTATATTTATACCCTTTTGTGTTATTTTATTTTATTTTGAAACACATTTGACTGAAGGTACTATTATTCTGTGACTGAGGGTTGGAGTTTCGCAATTTTAGGGTTTCGTACAGAATTACGGGGAACTCGGTACAGAACCCTGTCCTCGCTAAATTGCAAGGTAAAATCAAACAATTTCATCCTTTTCTCAGAGATATTTTAGACCGTTTAATAAATATTTCACTCACTTCAGGTGGTAGTTTCCTAGGTGGTAGAGCCTATAGGGAACCAAATAGGTTTTATATGAAACCTAATTGGTTCCGTATAGATTTCGCCCGGGGCAGTACCACCGCCCGCCACGGTACCTAGTAGGTACCATTTCTGCCGTGTAATAATTGTTTTTAAAGCAATTATGGTCCGGTTGGAAAGGTGTGGTTTCCGGTTACACTTCTTTAGAGGCGACCATCTTAGTCCTCAAGGGTAGCAACACATCTGTGACTGACTTAGAACGAGACTCCTACTAACAAGTACTAACTGGACTATTACTAACACCAACTAACAGGACTAACTATCACTAACAGTCCCCAGTCCTCATACCTACTAACGAACTGACCAACTAATGTTCTAATTAACTTTCTCAACTAATTGGACTAACCATCCCAGTCCCTAATTGAGTTTTGTTCAAAGTCAGTCACAGTTGTCATGGGCGGCAGCGTATGGGTGGTGCTGCAAGCTCGTTTGCTATCTTGTATCCATAAAAAATAAAATCACAGAACCTACCATCAACTACCAGAGACTACACTACAGCACAGATTACTAAATAGTCACAGGCTACAGGTATTTCAAGTCATTAATCCTCAAGGTTAGCAACGCATATGTGACTGCCTTAGAACAAGACTCTTACTAACAATAACTAACTAGACTTGTTGTTAATAATAGGTATAACAACAACTAACAGGACTAACTTTTACTGACCCTGCCCTCATACCTAATAACGAAGTGACCAACTAATGTTCTTATTAACTGCTAACTGGACTAATCATTCCAGTTCCTATTTTAGTCTTGTTCAAATTTGGTTACAGTTGTCACACGGCAGCGGATGGGTTGCGCTGCACGCTCGTTTGCTATCATAAATATAAAAAAAAACGTAATGTGTTACACAAGACCCAAAATAGGATTTCGACTTGACTAATTACTAAAATCTACCCACATCAGCGAAGTCATTCGTCGGTAGACCTACTCGTACCTACATAATATTACGCAATTAAAAATTATCATACAATAGAACACCAAGGAGTGAGAGCATTGTACAGTGCCACCGGTTCCGTACAAGAAGCTTTCATTGTTCATTTACTGTAAGACATTCTTAGTTGGTAGATCCTATCCGCCTCCCACCTCGTCCATTTTTGCCTTTATTTAGCTACTAGTGGACGCCCGCAGCTTCGCTTGTGTAATTAGACATAACAAGAGTTTCGTTTACACCTAGTAATATTATATAGCCTATGTCACTCAGTGAAGATGCAGCTTTCTAATGGTGAAAGATTTTTTGAAATCGGTCCAGTAGTTTTTGTGTGAAAACATTTCAAACAAATGTTTCCTCTTTGTAATATTAGTATAGATTATAGGAAATATTTGAATACCTACTAATGAGATTCAGAAAACGAGCCTTTGATTGGTTAACATAAAATCGCACTACGTACGTAGATCTGTCGAAAACCAATAAAACTCCCAGTTTCCGCAACACAGGTAAACATAATTAAAAAAAACGATAAACGAACTAAAATGTAGTTTTTTTTATTGTCATCGGTCCTTGAAAAGTGTGCACAGATTTGAATCTGTTGAATTAATCCGACGTTTTATAGGAGGTCAGGTTTTAAAATCACGTTTAAATATTCCTTACATACATACATTCCAAGCTAATATAAGCATGCCTTTATATGTATATGTATTCATTATTTGTAACATAGCAATAAAGTTGCAGCAACCACTAAACCATAAAAGGTCTGCACTCAGCCTTGTATCTCATGTCTATTGCAATCACAGATCACCCATTGCAATACACCGGCCACAAATCCTAACTATTACTAGGAATTTCAAGATAGAAAAACCCAGTAACCTTAAAATTTGTCCGACTCGGAAACCATATGTTTTGTAAGATATATTCGACCCAATTTTCTTAGTTCTTACAATTTATTTTATTTATTATAATTGCGTTTATAAATAATTGTTTATTTAAATATATTATAGTATACATATAAATTTTTTTTTTATTTTTCTAATTCCTTCTATTTAATTTTAACATATTTTTGTATTGTGTTATTTTAATTTACTTTACTACTATACCGCCTTTGCGCTTATCTGCTTGGCCCAAAGTTCGACTTGTAGATAATGCTTTTAGCATTATGTCCGCCTTTTGTACCACAAGCTTTTTGGTATAATAAATAATAAATAAATAAACCAAACCCCAAAAACCTCGTAGGAATCTTACTTGATCTAGCGGTCATCGAAGTAGGAAATTGTTAACTTTGCGAAATGCTTTACCCTTGGCCTCGTTATAAGAAGAATTTCTTTGCTACATTATCGTGCAGAACCCTAATGTTAAACAACCGGCAATTTATTATAATTATGGCGTTTTACATTCGCGGTGTTTTTAGTTTAGAAATAACTAGTTTAGTGTTAAACTCGGCTTTACTTAATTATACGCCATGCATGGCATGGATATCCTTTGCGGCAATCTTTAGTTTACCATAATTACTATTTAATTTTATAAAACCACACTTTAGATATTATTAAACATTCAGTTTTGTTTGGTTTTAGATTAAAATGAAAAAAATATGTGTGTGCATGCGAAAATTAATCTTTTATGATTGTTATACTTAAGATTAAATAGTTATGTAAGTATATATAAGTACATGTTATAAGATACGTAAATGTTAAAAAACGTAATTTTAACAAATACTTTAAACGTATGGTACCAGAGAATTCCTACTATATTAACGAATAAGTACATATAGTACCTAGTTGCAACTGGCAGAACCAGAATGATTGTCATCATCATTTTGAATGTAATGTTGATAGAGATTGATAGGTGTTATGAAATTATCTGTGGAAACAAATAATAAAAAAATGTATGAAATAACAAGCGAGAGTATTTAATTCTTCGAATACTATTGAGACTGCTTTTACGAGATATTTAACCATCTAATAAAAATGACTATTTAAACATCATACATAATTCACGTGTCTGTAAAATTTTCCTAGAAGTAAAAAGAAACTTAACTTCCATTTTTTCTGTCAGACGAATAAATCACTGTAAGTGTAACCCAAACCCCCGAAATATAAACATAACTTAACTGTTCCCTAGAAATGGTGCGTAGACCTTTCCGAGATGACCCAAAAGTAGAGTCAAATTTTGTTGTTCGTAAGTATATGACGATAAAGTAGTTAACCGTTGATCACTTTAAAGATTCCAATAAACCAACCGAATTCAGAATACGGTCGTGGAACTCTTGATGTGTAAAAATTAGGATGTTTTTTCGTCAGTTGGACTTTAACGGTGTCTGGCCCACAAATGAAACACATGACAAAGCGCCCCTTGCACAGGTTCCCTTAATTTATGGGACGTCAGTTTTTGTGCGTGCGTCCACTTGCCAAACGCTGCAGGGGTCTCACGCAAGGGGTGTGATCCAGATAATATTTAGGGTTGTCAACTATTTGTGTTAAGTACCTACTGCAAAACTATTTCATAGCAATTCTATTCTTTTATAACAGTGACTTATAATTCGCTGGGACCCATAGACGTCCCACTGCTGGGCACGGGTCTCTCCCACAGACACTTCTGCGGGAGGTCTAGAGCATATTCCACCACGCTGCTCCAATGCGGATTGGTGGAGGGGTTAGTAGTAGCCACCCGAAGGTCTTCGACAAGGCTTAACGACTGTTTCCAGCATTAAAAACAACCGGAACCGACGGCTTTACGTGCCCTCCGAAGCACGGTAGCGCCCATGAAATTTTTGCCACTAGCGGTCACCCATCCACAAACCGACCGCGCCCGTCGTTGCTTAACACTTTCGATCACATTGAATCGAAGCGAGCCACTGGGCTATGGACGCTACATATTACTTACTTACTTACGCTACATATGACTTATAATTACTTATTTATTTTCGGCGTCAGACAATTGTCAGGTACATTTTTATATAGGTATACTTAAAAAACAATGGCTATGCATATGATTTGCAATAGTAATATCCTGTCTACGCTTTAAAACTTTTTATTCTTACTCGCCCGCTCCTAATCGCACTGCCAAGCATAATGTTTTCATCAACTTTCCTTCATCTTCGCAGGACGTCATAATTAACATGTAACTTAACTTTGGACAGTAGTTTTTGCGTGATGCGCTGTGTTTCTGTGATTTCAACCTTGTGAGAGGCCGAATTCCAGCTACTGGAATGTTACCGCTAACCAAACGTGCAATAAGACTTGCAATTAATAAGACACTCATGCACTTTTGACAACTCATGTTTGATACCTGATGAATTTATTCAATTCGCAGATAAATAAGAAAGAAGAAATAAGTAGTACCCTTGTACTACCATTTTCTTCCTGTGTTATATATTGTAACTATTTCCTAACTAAAGTGTAAAATCCCCTTTTGCTAACAAATAATACTGTAAATTAATTAAGTCATAGGCAACTAATAAGTAGTATCGTCTACAGTAGCGTATTAAAATAGTGCTCTGTTCTGTGTCCCAAGACGTGTATGGCTGGAAACACTTCAAAAAAAAAAATTACACCCATTTGGAAAACAAATCACACTTATATGTGCTCTCCGCGTTAGTATGATAAACAATTCATTGTTAATTCTCTTTGACCACGCGGGCGGAGCCGCGGGTAAAAGCTAGTTATGATGTTATAATTCCTAGTTGTTGACAACCCTATGGCCCGAATAGCTTCGTGTGGCGTGAAGTCACGACTAAGCCACTCTCAAGCTACTTCTTGATTCTCACTTAGGTATACCATAATTTTGTTTGAATGCCCAACTATTAAATCAGTTTTCCTAAACCTATTTCCTATTATAATTATTTCAACTGCCTACAAAAAAATAATAAAAATACACCATAAATATAATTCAATAGGTACCTACATACATATTATAGAATCATATTAATATTTTTCTTAAGGTTATATTGAATTAATAATAAATATCAAGGGTGTGTTTCCGTTCCGTCGCGGTAATAGCCCACCGTGGCTATAAAACTCGGCCTCTCACTCGAGGCGGTTTGGGTTCAAATCCCAGCTGCACTTAGGTAAAGAATAACGTTTCGAAGTGTTAGTCGTCCCACTTCACCACAGTATTGGTTATTCGTTGTATTTTTCTGTCTTGAATAAACCTTTTTTTGTTCTTTATTAAATATCTTGAGTATGATTGCATCATTATCTAACAGCTGACTCACTATATTTGTTTATTTTTACCGAGAAGGTTGGAAGCTCCACCACATTGCTCCAATCATTGATATATGTACAGGGTGTCCCAGAATGAATGGATAATCCTTGAGCCCCGCACAGAACAGCTCTCCAGCGCTTAGAAAAAAATATAAAAAAAGAAATAATTCCAAGTGATACCCAAAATATGATTTTTTTTAGAAAAACATACGTTATTTTACCTTGACTTCACATTCATTTACACAACTGCCACAAATTAATGATATTTTTGGCGTTTTTGGTGTCATTTTATTCCTGATAGACTATACTACTAGAAATACATCAAATAATATAAGTATCTGTGATACTTTTTTTATAAAAAAAATAAGAACTTGAATTTTTAACATGAAATTTGATACCAAAATAATTTTGACATAGTTTGAGAGTGTTTCATGTAAAAAAAAAGTATGAAAACGTAAGTGTCCAGCTATATTAAAAACATGCGCAGTTAATAAAGATTAAATAATGGTATAATACATCATTTTATCTAATACTACTACGAAGTTATTGCTATTGAGATGCAAAACGAGTAAATACGACTAAAATTAAAAAGTTAATGTCTTAATACATTTTAATAATAATAAAACATTTCAGGTGTCGCTGCGACCCATAGACGTCCCACTGCTGGGCACGGGTCTCCCCCACAGACACTGCTGCTGCGGGAGCTCCAGAGCATACTCTACCACGCTGCTCCAATGCGGATTGGTGGAGGGGTTAGTGGCCAACCCAGTGTCGAATGTTCTCAAGCCACCCGAAGGTCTTCGACAAGGCTTAACGACTGTTTCGTAGGAGGTAATGGAATCCCATTGGTTACAGAATGATGGCTGCCCTGCATATTATGGTACAAACGTCCGGGCTTATTTAAATGCCACGTATCCAAACAAATGGATTGGTCGTTTGGGTCCTATTCTGTGGCCTCCTCGATCTCCAGATTTAAACTGTCGGGATGTTTTTTACTGGGGCTGTCTAAAGGAAGAAGTGTACTCAAAAACAATTTCAAATGAGGAATTACGCAGCCGTGTTCAAGAGGCCGCTTCAAAAATAAATGAATGACTCTACGCACGGTTTCTTAGTAGAGCCTATAAAAGAAGATGTCGAGCGTGTATTAGAATCGGTGGCAGACAATTTGAACACCTGTTGTGAATAAAGATTGATGTAATGTACACCTGAAATGTAGCGTCCATAGCCCAATGGCTCGCGTCGATTCAATGTGACCGAAAGAGTTAAGCAACGACGGGCGCGGTCGGTTTGTGGATAGGTGAGCGCTAGTGGCAAAATTTCACGGACGCTACCGTGCTTCGGAGGGCACGTAAAGCCGTCGGTCCCGGTTGTTTTCAATGCTGGAAACAGTCGTTAAGCCTTGTCGAAGACCTTCGGGTGGCTTGAGAACATTCGACACTGGGTTGGCCACTAATCCCTCCACCAATCCGCATTGGAGCAGCGTGGTGGAGTATGCTCTGGACCTCCCGCAGCAGCAGTGTCTGTGGGGGAGACCCGTGCCCAGCAGTGGGACGTCTATGGGTCGCAGCGACACCTGAAATGTTTTATTATTATTAAAATGTATTAAGACATTTACTTTTTAATTTTAGTCGTATTTACTCGTTTTGCATCTCAATAGCAATAACTTCGTAGTAGTATTAGATAAAATGATGTATTATACCATTATTTAATCTGTATTAACTGCGCATGTTTTTAAAATAGCTGGACACTTACGTTTTCATACTTTTTTTTTACATGAAACACTCTCAAACTATGTCAAAATTATTTTGGTATCAAATTTCATGTTAAAAATTCAAGTTCTTATTTTTTTTATAAAAAAAGTATCACAGATACTTATATTATTTGATGTATTTCTAGTAGTATAGTCTATCAGGAATAAAATGACACCAAAAACGCCAAGAATATCATTAATTTGTGGCAGTTGTGTAAATTAATGTGAAGTGAAGCTAAAATAACGTATGTTTTTCTAAAAAAAATCATATTTTGGGTATCACTTGGAATTTTTTTTTTTTGATATTTTTTTCTAAGCGCTGGAGAGCTGTTCTATGCGGGGCTCAAGGATTATCCATTCATTCTGGGACACCCTGTATATGTTACCACTGCGGGTTGGTGGAGTCTGAGAATGTGAAAGAAAATTCGAATGGAGCGGTTTTTAGAGACGACTATCTAGTCTCCAAAGGTAGCAAAGTATTTCATAAGTCTTATATATGTATATGAGAAATATGTATGTATATAAAAAAAAATATGTAAATACATAGTTTCAAATATTATTGTAACTTTTATTCGAAATAGGTACATATCAATTGAGTTTGAATAAAGAAGACAAAACACTTGTTATATTTATCGTTATAATATAAAAAGTTATTATTTTTTAATGAACACGATTGTCACGGATAACGTTCAAAGACAATCACAGTCTCACAGATACCATTGTATACTATCTCATTTAAAAAACGTGCAAAGACTGAACTTATACGCAATAACAATTAAAACAGACAGGAAGCACATAATAAAATGGTTTGCTTACGCGCCTCCGATACTCACATTGTGCAGGAAGCGAGTACAGTGGGGGCATGCAGGGCATACTGCACGGCAGGTGTCCGGACACTCGACACCGCTGCTCTAGCGACACGCACGACACATGGCCCGACAGCTGTTCCGACTCTTATCTAAATATTTCTTGGGCCTTGCGCAGACCACGACTACATGAAAATGTCGTACATGAAATGACATTTGACATGAGCATGTCAAATGTATGAATATAACGCTTCGCTCCGCAAATCTGCATCTGCCAAAACACAACCTTGAATAATGTTCACAGAGATAGTGTGAATGTGCATCAACCAACACATTAATGGCAATTCGGAAATCTATCTATATATGTCATATTGTATAGGATGTCAATATTATCTATTTAAGTATGTATTTAAAAATATCTATGTATGTATATCAGTCTCTGACACCCATAACACAGGCTCGCGCCTACTTTAGGGTCAGATGGCCGTGTGTGAGAATGTCCAAGATATTTATTTATTTATTTATTTATTTATTTATATATAAAAGGAGAAGGTGACTGACTGACTGACTGACTGACTGACTGACTGACTGACTGACTGACTGACTGAGAGACTGACTGACTGACTGACTGACTGACATATCAACGCAGGGCCTAAACTATAAGGGCTAGAAACTTGAAATTTTGCACAGGGGTTCCTTTTATAACGTAGGGGAGCATTAAGAAAGGATTTCTGAAAATTCACCCCCTAAGGGGGTAAAACGGGGGTGCAAAGTTAGTATGAAACTTTGCCGTTTTTGATGTTATTCGAATGAAATTCAGTACCTATGAAGGTTTTTTATTGAGTTTCGAAAATCATCTCTTAAGGGGGGGTAAAAGGGGGGTGCAAAGTTAGTAGGTATAAAAGTTTTTCGTATATTATTTCAATGAAATTTTGTATTTAGTTACGTCTAATTCCACGCGAGCGAAGCTGCGGGCGTCCACTAGAGAAGCTGACTGCCTGACTGACTGACATATCAACGCAGGGCCTAAACTATAAGGGATAGAAACTTGAAATTTTGCTCATGAGTTCCTTTTATAACGTAGGGGAGCACTAAGAAAGGATTTTTGAAAATTCACCCCCTATGGGGGTAAAACGGGGAAGCAAAGTTAGTATGAAACTTTGCCGTTAATGGGTCTAATCCTACGCGAGCGAAGCTGCGGGCGTCCACTAGTTTTAAAATAAAACATCTATACTTGAGTAGTCTATAAGGAATATCATTATTTTTATAATTGCTGACTTTTTACTGAGCATAAGCACGACATAATATTAGTTGTGCACACACTATGCATCTTAATACGATCGTTATTAAGCTCATTATCATTCAACAACATGTCATATATCACTTACACTTGTTATCATGCTATCTTCACATACTCTTAATTCAAATGATGTAAAGTCTAGTTTCCAACAATTGCAATTGGAGCATCCGAAACTGACAAGCTTACTCATGCGGGATTATTAGCGTGTGTTACTGTGGCTTAAGATTCAGTTTTGTTTGTCTTAATAATAAAAGAAGAATTGTGGCAAAGATGGAATGCACAGCGCTGCGGCTGCGGACGGTTACCCACAGCGTTTTTGTTCGAAGATATCTTCTGCGATGTAAAACTGGAATACTTCAGAATCGAGATGTCCTATTATTGCTCGGCTTGCGATGGCTTGGTCTCAAAAGGCCGAATATTAAAACACTTGGTTTTGAGGAACGCACTTATTTTAAATTTTATAGACGAAATTTGAATTAAAGAACGTCGCAAATAGTTAAAATAGGACCTCAGAAATTGGTAATACATATTCTTGGCTTTCGTCGGCTAGGGACGAGTGGAGCGGAGAGATTTTATAGAAAGCGTGTAGGGCAATTTTGCTAATAGAAAAATAAAGCTGGGAAAGTTTGATTTTATTATTAAAAGCTTTTATTTAACTTCACTCGTATGTATCTATGTAAGTATGTAAGTATGTAAGTATGTCCTGGAATCTTGCAATCAATTATTTCACCCACTTCCACTGAAGCTATCGAGCTGAAATTTGGCACACATATTTAGTTCTGATGACAATGCATGAAAATAAAAAAAAAGTTTTAAAAAGTTTAAAAAAAAAAAATATTTTAACGGTAGGTATATTATTATAACTTAATTGCTTACAACGCGCATATAACTTAGAAAAGTAAAAAAGAAAACTGGTGCATGCTGTGTTATGAAGTTACACCCTTTCGAGAGAGAATGCGAATTCGTAGCCACTTGGCATCGACCACTTCCCTATTACGGCTGCGAATCTGATCAGTGGATATTTAAAACAAAATGGCTACTTCTCGGTCTGGTTCGATATACTGAAGTATTCGTTTCCTGTGCCCCAAAAAACTTCGAGTTGATAAGTGTCAGTAAATCGAGTTCGGTGGCAAAAAACTGTGCGCTCGGCAAACGCAGTGAAAGTGTATCATTGTTGCATCGGGGCTGCGAGACACAGACGAGGCTACGTAGAAGGTCTCAGTCATGTCATACAAACTTCAGTTTTAATGTTGATTTACTTTGATTTTAATAACGCTTGGACACGCTTACACCTAGTAGGTACTCGTATTGTGGATGGCATAACTGTTAACTAGTGTTAAGTAGTAAGAGTCCTGTTAGTAATTGGGTGGAGCATGCTCGTTTGTCAATCTAAAGTTGCATCTCATTAAATTACCTATCTAGGTCTAGGGAAATATTAAGAGAATCTGAATAAGTAGGTACATAAAATTTACAGAAGTGTCAACCCTATAAATTCAGTCAGATCAGGCGTAAATGAATAAAGTCGACTACAAACAAACGGGCCCTCTGTATTTGTGTATGCAAATGCGCTCTCAGAACTCGTTTTTGGTAAGTATTTCACGTATTTTAGTATTAATATAGGTACGAGTATTTGGTGAAGTGCAAGCAACTCGAGCAAGTGGAATACTGTTGTTTTTTGACTTGCTCTTTGCGGCCTTGCGTTAGATATTAACTCGAGATAAAATCACGTTATCAAATGTTATTCCCCAAAGGGTTAAGTGGAGGTAAGTAAAAAGTATACACCTACTTTTCACCAATTATGTTAGTCCTTATCCTTACTGTCATAAGTCGGGCACAAATCCATACTCCGAGCAGTTACCGGGAAAGTCATGTTAAAAACCAAATAATTCTTAGTCCTACTCGGGGATAACAATACCGTCACACTTGCGACTGCTAGAACAACGAGTAAGTTTTAACTATCCTCACTTCCTAAATTAGTTAGGATGTATATACAGTTAAATAAATAGGAAAGTGTGTATGTCGGTTTGTCTTTTTTCTCCTGACGGAACGGAATGAGATCGGTGTGATTCTTGCACAGGGGTAGGCTAAGTATTTTGTGGTTTAGGTTACTTATCCGGGAAAATTCCATGGTAAACGTGAAACAGACAAAAGTCAGGGCTATCTCTTGAACTGGAAATAGATCATAGATGACCTTTTCACAGAATGGGTGTTACTGCAGCCTCTATCACAACAAAAAAGTAAAAAAGGTAGATACTAAAGGAGCCATACAAGAACTAACCTTAAAACTTACTAACTAACTTCGCTCAGTGGCATGGACTAATACAAGTTCTAACCTTAAAAATCGCTCAGTGACATGGACACGTATGCGAGTCTGACTGGCACTTGATTTTTCATTTAGTAACAATAATGTGTACACATATTAATTTTAAACAAGCTGGAAATATTTCATGTTTAAAGCAGCCATATTTAATACCAAAATTATAAAACGGAACACTTATAGGATCACCTCAGTATGTGTCCTTCCGCACCTATCTACTCATTGCCTGCTCTCGATACTCACTAGTCCGGTTTTCTTGTTTACTAAATTACAATAATTAAAATACAAGGCAATAACAAAAAATAAATAAACAGATTGTCGAAGTACAGCCACTTGGCGAAAATGGATCGCAATCAGCATCGGCCATGGAATACTAAAACCACTTTGGACTTCAGTAAGACTAGTTAGTTGCGCAATTCGGACTAGTAATGTACACACTATTAAAAATTTACATTTATGAGTTCAAATCATCGATTAAAAAACAATTTTTTATAAAGATCGATGTTTCAAATAAAAAAAATTAATGTCATCTTTGCCACTGTAGGTCAGGTTGTACGTGTTGCGAAGACCTATAATATTCGTTTTACCAATACATACATATTTAGCTAATGATGGTTATTGTTGTGTTTATGGTTCCGGTTATATTGCTGTCAATAAGAATTGGGAGCAACAAATATAATAGATTTAGATAAATAGAATAATATTTCTGATTAATTTTATGATCTAAATATGTATTTTACTGTGTTCATTAAAATACACAAAGAGATAACTGTGGTAATTTATTGTATTTATTATTGTAAATATTGTAATTTTACAGCTCAATAAGTTTAAAAGTATAAGTTGTTGTATTACGAAATAATAATTTTCTTAATGTTCAAGGTAATTAAAATTCAGTGCATGTAAATAATGAAGTCTACTTCTACTAAGTTATGCTTTGATTTCATAATAATTACCCACGAATCCAAATGTACAAATGTGGGGTTCGTACATAATAAGCGTAAGTGACAATGTTCCTCCATTATCTATAATGTTATACTGGCAGAAGAAATTACTTTTGGCCTTGTTGTTATTGTTATCCATATCTATATACATAAAAGGAGAAGGTGACTGACTGACTGACTGACTGACTGACTGACTGACATATCAACGCAGGGCCTAAACTATAAGGGCTAGAAACTTGAAATTTTGCACAGGGGTTCCTTTTATTACGTAGGGGAGCACTAAGAAAGGATTTTTGAAAATTCACCCCCTAAGGTGGTAAAACGGGGGAGCAAAGTTAGTATGAAACTTTGCCGTTTTTGATGTTATTCGAATGAATTTCAGTACCTATGAAGGGTTTTTATTGAGTTTCGAAAATCATCTCTTAAGGGGGGGTGAAAGGGGGTGCAAAGTTAGTAGGTATACAAGTTTTTCGTATATACCTACATTATTTCAATGAAATTTTGTATTTAGGTTATATTACGTCTAATTCCACGCGAGCGAAGCTGCGGGCGTCCACTAGTTGTATATAAAAGGAGAAGGTGACTGACTGACTGGACTGACTGACATATCAACGCAGGGCCTAAACTATAAGGGTTAGAAACTTGAAATTTTGTACAGGGGTTCCTTTTATAACGTTTGGGAGCACTAAGAAAGGATTTTTGAAAATTCACCCCCTGAGGGGGTAAAACGGGGGTGCAAAGTTAGTATGAAACTGCCATTTTAGAAGTTCGTGAATGTCTAATTCCACGCGAGCGAAGCTGCGGGCGTCCATTAATTATCTATAATGTTATACTGGCAGAAGAAATTACTTTTGCCCTTGTTGTTGTTGTTATAGGAGCCAATAAAATAATCGGCTCGTAAAAACAATGTCTCTTTCTCTCCAGTCTCACGTCAGTCCATATTACTCCACACTCCACTGGCCCTCCCAAGGCACGCCACTGAGCCCGATCATCGGCTCTTCTCATCCACTTGCTTCTAGCCATTTGCGCAGATCGTCGCTCCACCTATCAGGAGGTCGTTGACCCATGTGATACTTTTAAAATTGATAATTATGTATTAAAAAGTTGCAAGATACCCGTTTATCAATAAAAGTTAGCGAGCTAGCTATGAAATAAGATATTTTTTTTCTATATTTATGACTGTTTTATTAGTTTCGCTTCTAGTTTTGAATCGCGCATCGAGCTATAAATGGCGGACGATTGCGACGAGCCTTTTAGCAAAATCAATATAGCTGTATGGTTTATTATTTCGGGATCCATGATGGCGGACTCGATTTTTTACAAAATTAATATATAAGTATTAAAATTAATATATAATATTAATATTAATATAGGTATCGTGTTCGCGGTTTTCGGGGATGCTGTTAACGAATAAAACATTTATTAAGATCCAAAATTCAGATTTCAGATTCAGATTCAAGAGATTCAGAGCCTCTCTTTCGCCTCGCGTTTTATGTGAAAGTACACCATCCTGATATACGAAAGGCGGATCTATTACTACCATGGTTACAGGTAATAGAATAAAAGTTTTTGAAGTGAAACTTCTTTTGGCGCATGAGGGTAAAATTTTTACGGATGAAGCGGATATGACGCATTATTGTGTCACGGATCTGGCGCAATAATGCGTCACGCAGCATGCAGTGAGATAGAGCGAATGTCGCACAGTACCTACAAGTCAAATCCAAAGCTCCACCACACCACAGACTAAATACGATACAGATACAAATTCCAAGACCAAAGATATACGAACACGAACGACAGACTAAATAAGACAAAATACAGATAAAAGATCGCTAAACGGAATCGTCATTTAGAGATACCGTACGGTGCGAACATAAAACTGTATAAATGTAAAGTGTATATGGCAATAAATGAAAATTAAATTGAAATTAAAACTTATATAGACTAGCATAACTTAAGTTTTGTAATAAAACAACAAGACTTTCAAATGAATATTTACATTTATTCTTTTTTTGTGTATATTCGAATATTTAGCCAAAGAAGTTTCACTTCTGACATGTGTAGGTACTTTGTTTAATTTTTTTTACCTAGCACGGACATTAATACACTTTTAAAGTAGGTATTCTCAGGCGCGGTCGCAGCCTGAAATTTTGGGGGGGGGTCACCAAAACTACGTAGTTCGGTTCGGTTCCTTGTTTCTAAACTAGATGTCATTTCCAAGTAATTTTGGCCATCGTACGTAGTTCATAAAAACTCGGCCGGACGGTAGTCGGATAGCTAGAAATTTCCTTTTATTATTTGGCAAATTTTTGACATTTTTCAATTTGACCTTAGATTTTGGGGGGGGGTCATGTCCCCTGTGACCCCCCCCTTCGGACCGCGCCTGGGTATTCTACTATTTATATGTGAACTCACCCTTAACAGTTAAATCAGGCTGTTCCGTCGTACGGCAGCTTAAATTTTATTGCCTATTCAATGCACTCAATTGAATTTCGTGTGTGAATATTGAAAGGATGTAAAAAACTTTGCAACACCGGAAGGCGTGGCATTCTTTCTCACGTGTTTTCGTTGCGTGCTATATTTGCAAGGTATGCAGCTGTTATAGTATAGATAGAGCGGTGATAGCACAGTGGCTGACATTCGGTCTCTCACTCGAAAGGGTCCGGGTTCTAATCCCAGCGAATTAAAGTTACAAGAAAATAATGAATATCGCTGCGACCCCTAGACGTCCCACTGCTGGGTACGGTCCCCCACAGACACTGCTGCGGCAGGTCTAGAGCATACTCCACCACGCTGCTCCAATGCGGATTGGTGGAGGGGTTATTGGCCAACCCAATGTCGAATGTTCTCAAGCCACCCGATGGTCTTCGACAAGGCTTAACGACTGTTTCCAGCATTAAAAACAACCGGGACCGACGGCTTTACGTGCCCTCCGAAGCACGGTAAATGGTTAAAAACGAATACATTAACAAGAAAACATCAGAATAAATAAGAGCATTGTATAATGTTCTGGTAGGTTTGTTAAGTCTGCCAACCCGCAAGTGGCCAGCACGGTTGACTATGTCCTTTCCGCCACCCTTCCCATTACCAGCAGACCCGTGTCCAACAGTGGGACATCAAAAAGAGTTGTGGTGGAGGTTCCATAACAGAGTCCACTTCCATGACACCCAACTTATGGCGATTGGCGACAAGCTGGTCGCTAGGTGACTGAACTTTTGATCCAACGGCGACACCTGTCGTAAACCAAGCATGTCGTTATTCTCACGTGTTTTATACGCAATATTTGCAAGAAAAGCAGCTGTTACGATATTGCATTGCACAGAAGAGAGAGATAGGAAACACCGTATCTTGGGAATGTAACCCCGAAGCTCTGGACCAGAATACGGTTAGCTTCTGCGTGCCTTATGAGACGACTAAAATGTAGTGTCACTAAAGAGTGGGAGCTGGAACTATCCATCCAGTGACCCCGGGAAAGACGACATCATCCCTACTTGTGGATGATGTCGTATTGGCCTACTTTGGCCACCGAGGGTGTTTCAGTGGGCTAAAATCCCACATAACCAGGCATCGTTCCCAGGATATTCTTTATTTATTTATTTATTTATTCATTCATTCATTCATTTATTTATTTATTTATTTACACAGATAACAATCATAACAGATTTGTCCAATTCGATTGTTAAATGTTTCAAGATACTTTCCTGTCCTGCTGCCCTGCGAAACACGGTTTATGGTGGAGTATGGAGACCTATCGTAGCTGAGTTTGTGGGGTAGACTCGTGCCCAGCTGTTGAACGTCTATGGGTTATAGCTGATAGAAGCTTAATTAGGTAATACCACGGTGGTAATTACTCTATGGTAATACTAAAGTATACTAAGACTCAATCAATCATTTGAAGGTAAGTAATGAGGATAAACAATTTCAATGTTTAAATTTTTCTCAGTCCAATCTGAGATATTTTAATTTTAACTAGGTGCATGCAATGCCACTTTAATCATAAATAGGTAGAACCAACTCGCAGCGGCATGCACTAAGAGTACAGTAAACTTGATATCTTATCTGTGGTATGCTTACAGCTAACACAAAAGTTATTAAGTGTAGCAGCTGATGTTTTGAGTTATTAAATACTATTCTTGAGTGTTGAAAGTGCAGTGTGTCCGTTGAAGACACGGTTACTCCAGCATCGTGTTCAATAGAGCGAGATATGACCATGATCTGCTGAGAATCTGGAATTTATAGGATAAGATAAGTTTTTATTGAATGACTCCGTAGCATTAATGTGTGAGACAGTGCACTGTGTTACTGCAGACCTGGGTTCGAATCCCATTTATTTCGCCGTTTTATCGGCGTTATCGTATATGTATTTGTAATCGAGTCTTATATGGATTGACGTCTTGACGCCAATTGACAACATTATTTTTAAATATACCTACTCACATTATTATTTAATTATAAGAAAATGAATGTTAAGAAGTAAAAAAAGGATAAAGTGTTAAGTAGAAAATACTTACTTACACAAATCATCTTACTTACTGTTGTAAATGCCTTCAGGTTTAGGTCCGCGAAATTCATTGCGGTAAACTTGCACGGCCTTTGTGCCCTGTGGGTCACATAAAATTATACAAGCGTTTAATTTAATACTACACTAAGTAAGTAGGTATCTATTTGGATTTAAAATCGTTAGTAAGTTTTAGCTCATGTAGGTAACTTATTGTAGGCTGTATTAGGTACTATATCTAGGTAGGTACTGAATGTGAAACTTGGATCCAAAAATGTATGTAGGACGTATATTACAAAAGAAATTTCACTACAGTCAAACTAGGTAGGTATATAATTTTTATTTATTTTCAGTCTTAAAATTAACATTTCAGGGTTATCCCTAATACGCTAGTGAAGATAATGCAGTAATAAATAAAAAAATAAAGTAATTAATAAAAATAATTAATAGGTAAGTCAACAATTAATTCAAATATTTCAAAATCACTAAAAAATTAAAATTAAAGTAAAAAATAACGTCAAATATAAGTATGTAAAAAAAATACTAATACCTAACCAAATTTAATCAAATAGGTACTCAAATACATAAACAATGCTCAATAGTCAACATAAATAAATAAAACATGTTGATGATAAAATAATCAGTTGGTTTCATCAACATTGATCGGTACATGGTACTTGGTATTGGTACATACATATTGGTCGAGTGTTAGGCTAGAGATCCACACGTCCACTCTCCACGTCAGGCAGAGGAGGTATTATTGATTTTTTCTATCTTTAAATTCCTATTAGTAGCTGAGGATCTGGATTTGCGCCCAGTGTATGGAAATAGGGTCATCAACTGATATGGGATATAAAGAAAGACATTACTGGTGAAGTTACTACGCAGTAGACTTCACACACACACTTCTGCCTTCCCTTTTGGGGAAATACAGGCTTGATATTATTTTTTTGGAGTGGTCGGAGTGGCGTCGTTCAGGAGAGGCCAATGTCCAGCAGTGGACCAATAAAGGCTGATGATGATGATGATGATGATAATTTTTTTTACCATGATTATGATATACTTAGATGATACGAGACCAGCTGAAATCATACTCATACCGGATCATGACAAGGAGGACACTCCTCTTGATGTCTGGACCTGCATCACACCAGTGGCACTTGTACACTGCTTCTGCTACCTGCGTACTCTGCAACGATGGGTAGTTACTTGTAATTATTAAATAGATTGGTTGGTCAACAAACGATTATCATCTCAATGCTGGGCATGTCTTCTTAAAACTGAAGGCCTAGAGATGAAGTTGCTGCTGCAGTGCGGAATGGCGGAGATAAGATTGTTTATGGAATGTCTTATATGGGCTTCCTACGGTCCGCGATTCAGCAGAATATCACGGACGGCCGACTACGCTGGACGGACGCATTGCTACAATCTTGCATGCGCTTTTTTTTACAGACGAAAGATCGAATCGTGCGTGCGATAGATGAAGCAAAGAACTACATATATTTTGAAAACAAAAGCATGAAAATTATTTATTGCAAGAGGGAAGAAGGTGATTATTGGTGATTTTAAAATGTTAGACGTTTTCAGAGTAAGTTTTGTTTTTTATGCTAAATTTGATGCACACCTAACGTTTTTCCTAGTAAGTTGTTTACACCTGTAACTGAGGTAACACTTAGTTCGTGTCAGTGCTTGTTATAAGTTATTGTGTTGGTGTTTATCTTGTTGGTGTAACTTATTAAATAAATAAAAAATAAAATTAAGCCAACCTCGACCTTCCGGTTCTGGTTTTGGATGGCCAACTGCTTTCATTTGCCATTAACGTGCAGCTTTTCTGCACGTTAATGGCAAATGATTCACATGATCACATGAAAATTAATAGAAATCAACACTAGACTTCACTACAATCAACAAATACGTCACTTACCCGCTTATAGAAGGCCACAATGAAATTAATATCTGCAATGAACAGGCAGAAAGTACTTTATCCTCCTCTAATACAAGCAGACACCAAGGCCGCTAGGGTTTTAATGGTGCTTGGCACCGTTGTGCACCGGTGTAGGCACTAAAGTCTAACAATATTTACGACGAACCAAGTAAGTATTTCCGAAGCACTCATGGCGCGGCTTGACACCATGGACTTACAAAAATGGAGGACGGAGTTTTGCTAAGCGACGATTAAAACGCCACAATGTCGACACAATCCTATCATGACTCTGTGAGTTACGCCGCGGATTGCCAAATCGAGGAAAATTATCCACAATTATTTTTGGTACAATCAAGGTACCAAAAAAATTAATAATGCAACCAATATAATTTCTATTGCTTTTCCTACATATTAGGGCATCCTTTCATTATTATTTCTAAACGAGGGCACGATTTGAAGCGTAATGGCGGGCGGTAGACTTACTATGGTATGATAGTGTGGGTGCCGGCTTGTTCGTATTATCAAGGTGACTTACTATGGGTGTTTCAGTCCATGTTTGAGACGCTGGATGGCTGACTTCTAGAGAATTTTTGAGCATTCGTGGCTTGGTCATGTTAACCCGTCAGACGTCTAAATAAATAAATACGACATTGCTCTGTATATTTAATGTTCTCACCGCATTCATAAGCATATCCCCAAAGAAGCACAGCAGCGATATCTGCGTCAGGCTCATCACCAGAAACGTGACAAACATTATCACCGTGCTGACGTCGTCCACGCACTGTTGATCATAATATACAGCGAAAATCATTAACAACATAACCACAAACATTAACAATATAATAACAAATCGATATTCATCTGTAGAGTTAGATATTGCTGAGGAATTCGATTCAATAAAAAATATAATTCCGGAACATTACTGCCTATTATTATTATTGTATTATTTCCTGTAATATTTTTGACCCAGCTTGCAATATTTATACAGGGTTATTGGTAATTCGACGTATTCCCGTTAGGAGGTGATAGGGGTGACTATTTGTGATAATTTTAACCCCCATATGCATTATGCAAAAGTGAACCATTTTTGAGTTATCGTGGTTTTTAACTTTTTTCAAAATAAGTCGAAAATGCAACATAAAAAATTTATTAAAAAAAAAGTATCAATTTAAATCTAATATTTTCTTTTGATTTATAAAAACGATTAAACAATGCTTATTTCTCAATATTAAAACAACAGTTATCGGTCCAACTTTAAAAATGCGAGACGACAAACGATATAATTTCAATATTTTTTGAGATTTTCGTCTACTAAAATGCCTTAAAAACCAAAAAAACTTTTATCAAACTTGGCTTGCAGATTGTTTTAAAAACATAACCGTTTTCTTAGCTCTCCAACAAGGCATAAAAACTAGGAACTTATTTTAAAAAAACTGGAAATAAACCGATCACAAAGGAAGCAGGCGGAAATTTGTATTCGAAATAAACTTAAGATCGTTCTTTAAAATTTCCATAAAATTAATTAAAAACAATGCCTAATGTAAATAAAACAAAAAATACAAATTTAGAATAAAATTTAGAACCAGTAAAAGTTTAGTAATACCTAATAACAATTAATAACAAGTAACAATCAAGACATTTTGTAATTTTGCCTAATTAAAGTTCTTGCTCGAAGGGACTTCCTTTTCATTCTTTTTCTGAGGTGTAACATAACTACCGAAGTAGTCAAATTTGCTGCGTTTATAATTCTTGTTTTGAGTTCTTCCGCGAATGACACAGGGGCGAGACGTCGTAAACTAGGGATTTCATGTGACCCCAGACATAGAAATCAACCGGCGTTAAGTCCGGACTCCTCGCAGGCCACGGAATGGGTCCTCGCGCTATCCAACTATTAGGAAAATGGCTATCAAGTCATCGCCTAACATTGACACCAAAATGTGCAGGACATCCGTCTTGCGTCATAGGGGAAGTCCCTTCGAGCAAGAACTTTAATTAGGCAAACTTACAAAATGTCTTAATTGTTACTTATTATTAATTGTTATTAGGTATTACTAATCTTTTACTAGTTCTAAATTTTATTTTAAATTTGTATTTTTTGTTTTATTTACATTGGGCATTGTTTTTAATTAATTTTATGGAAATTTTAAAGAACGACCTTAAGTTTATTTCGAATACAAATTTCCGCCTGCTACCTTTGTGATCGGTTTATTTCCAGTTTTTTTTAAATAAGTTCCTAGTTGTTATGCCTTGTTGGAGAGCTAAGAAAACGGTTATGTTTTTAAAACAATCTGCAAGCCAAGTTTGATATAAGTTTTTTTGGTTTTTAAGGCATTTTAGTGGACGAAAATCTCAAAAAATATTGAAATTATATCGTTTGTCGTCTCGCATTTTTAAAGTTGGAGCGATAACTGTTGTTTTAATATTGAGAAATAAGCATTGTTTAATCGTTTTTATAAATCAAAAGAAAATATTAGATTTAAATTGATACTTTTTTTTTAATAAATTTTTTATGTTGCATTTTCGACTTATTTTGAAAAAAGTTAAAAACCACGATAACTCAAAAATGGTTCACTTTTGCATAATGCATATGGGGGTTAAAATTATCACAAATAGTCACCCCTATCACCTCCTAACGGGAATACGTCGAATTACCAATAACCCTGTATAGAATATAGGCTCTAGTTCAAGTTAAGCTATATATTGAACGTATTTATTGAAAAAAGAATTAGATTTAAAATACAATACTAAACAAAAATACATTATTGAACTCCTTTGGACATAATATTCGAGTAAATGCAAATACTGCAGTTGTACTCTGCAGCTGGGTTTTCTTAAATATTGGTTATGAATTTTATTAACAATGAGTAGGAATTATTAAAAAAATTACCGTCACGACGAAACTACTGAGACAAATCAACAGGGAACTTAACATTATGTTGCAGAGATTTGACTGGGAATATAAAATTTCAATTTTTCCCACCAACCTGAAAAATGAAATCATAAAAATATACACCTATAACATCTTCATTATTTTAATGCTGAAAAAATCTATCAACAAACGGTTTGAGAAACCATCGCGAAACCTAAATCTAAGAGCAAATTTGTGTTAATTATGTTTGGAAACTGGTTGGTTTATTTTTCTCAGAACTAAGATGATCAACTTAATATTAACCTAGCTATTCAAAGGGGGAACGCTGCCAGTATCTTCGGAACCTTGCCTAAAGGGACTCCTTTTAATGATATATTTTAGTAATTTTTTTTTAGGTTTTTTTTAAGGTTTTTTTTAGTTTTAAGTTCATTAGTTATGTCAATTGTTAATTATTATGATTATTAAATAAATTATAAGTAAACAATGTCACATACTAAAAAAAAAAAATAACGTCAATAAGACGTAACTAGCAACTCTTTACTTATAATGTATAGAAAAGAATACATTTATAGAACAGAATAAGTGATTTTTTATGGTTATTCTGACAGTTTCTTCAGTGTATCTTGTGGCGATCGTCAACAACCAAAGAACCAGCAATTTGGTAGTACTAGAAAAATACATACTCAATGAGCTCTTGATGCCTTTTGACGGCCTTTCCGAAGTTAATTCTCATCTCTCCCATACTGGCTTCAGTAGCAACGTTCTCAATCATATGACAAAGAAGACGAAAATGCATTTGAAGGTAAGTACAGAACGCGTAGAATAAGATATCTGCACTCAACACATCTATGCAAACGATCAGAGCTGGAAAAGGAATAGGCTGCTCGTTACTTCACCCGCGTAAAATATTTATAGTACTCGTCGATAGTGTAGCTTTCTATAGGTGAAACACTTTCAGAATATGCACTTTCTGAAATATTAGCACAGATCTATAGAAAATCTTAATTGAGAATGTAGAAGAGTAAGCAAACACTTTATTTTTCACAAACAAAAGCCACGTCACAACTAAATGATATGAAAGATTTCGAGAAATATGGAACGTGTTGAGTTTGCTTCACAGATTAAGTGAGTGATTTGAAATATTCGTTTTGTAATGAATTCTACCTTCTTTTAGTTCTGGTACAAGGTCGTGGTCTTAACTTAACGACTGTACCTGCTCCAATCGGTATTTTGGTATCTAGATGAGTCGTAACAACTAGGTGTCATTTAACATCATAACTAGGTTATTAAAAATACCGATTGGCAAAATATCAAGTGAAAAAAGCACTTACATGTCAAAAATTGATGAAAATAAATCAGTGACCACCTGACCGGAGTGTATGGATCAATGAAATACTCGACTCTGAATGGAAACTTTAGCTCTGTGCTGCCCGTGGTGTAGTAATCGTATAGCATGGATAGAACTGGAGCTGCAGCAAACACGACGACTACACTTAATGCCGAGTAAGAGAAACAGATTATAACCATGCGAAGAAATTTCTGGGCGTCTCTAACTATCTTCCTTTCTACTTCATTGTCAGAATTTGAATCCAAATTTGCAGAGCTTGGATGCAAGTTTCTGAACTTTTTAATAACATCCTTCACAACATCTCTGTAAATATAGAGACCCAATGATTTTGCTATGGCCAAAATACACACGGTGATACAAGGCGTTGGCATAAACAGTTCTTCTAATTTCTTCCCCATCATGACAGCTTCTATCAGCCATATGAACTCCCCGATAAGGTCAGGATAAAACCAGATTATATTGAAGTAAAAGAGCCACGATTTTACAAAGTTCAAGAATCGCTGGTCGGTTTTCCTTGGGGTTATATCCATGCCCGAAAAATTTAGGGAGATCAGAGGAAACTTAAACGAGTTTTCGAAATCAACCTTGACTAGCCTGTCCATATTTATGTCTGTAGTGCCTAGTGGATACAATTTGGTCATATATTTATTTCCCAAATAAAAAATAAATGTACTTATATAAGTAAAAGAAAGAAGTGTTCTTTGAGAAAATGAAAAAAGTAATGCCGAAAATTCTTCTTGTAATTTATGAACGGAATTAATTATTTCCTAAGCTTCTCAAAAGGAATGACAAACTAACAGTAATTAATATTCCGTTTGACTCTCGCGGAAAATATATATTTTTACTTTTAAATTTCCCTTTGGACGTCAATCTAGTTTCCTTGTCTTGTAATTAAGTGCTTCGCATGTTGACATATAAAACAAAATTAATTTCATCAGGACGACATCCTCATTAAATTTTCATCAATGAGTACAGTTGTACAGAAATTTCTAATAGTTACTTGGTAGTAAACATAATATTTAACAGATAATGTAAGAAAATTAAAGCAGAGATTGGTCTACGCAAAACAAATCAAGAAGTCAGCCAACAGAAGATACAACACTGGTCAGAGCTACAGTGGTTAAAAACAAACCTGTATCCAACATTGACCTCCCAACGACGTTACTTGATTGGCGCTTCGATACATAGTTTATTTCTAAGTCAAGATAATAAATACATACACTTAAGAGTCACTCTCCAGACCACAAAGTATACAGACAAAGTTTTACGTTTTAAAATTGAATATCCTTACGATAATTATAAAGCTTTTTAAGATGCCATAGATACAAAGAAGAAACTGTGTTATTTTTAATAAAATTCTTTTTCAACTAATCAACTAGAAACCGAATCGACAAATTTCTTTATTTCTCTTTTCGTATATACTAAACTAACATGATGTTTGCATCAATATTCTGATCACAACTCACGTACCTACCATCAGTTAGTTGTTAGTAGTAACTAGTGAGCCCGTTTGTCAGTCCCTGTAACTAGGTATAAACCGAAAATCTTTTAACGGTATACGTATACCTCACATTACCTACATTTATCCACAGAACTATACTCGTCGGCACGTCAGAAGAAATCCATCAAAAGCTTAGAAGTTGGACGACGAACGCATAGCTGGTCCCAAAATTTTGCCCCGCTTTGATCCCGCCGCGTCCCGGGAAAGGGACAAAAAATAATTTCTGCCTTATTTTCATATTTGCGGCGATTTTATATTGGAGTTGGCTTAAAAGCGGCGCGACAAAGACCCTGCTTCGACCGGCTAGCGGTGACCACAATGAATGGCCTCAATCAGGAATAAGATCCATTCTCCACTCGAAGGTAGATACTTTCCAGCACACCGCGAAAACCCTTTCTTTGTCTCACTGCTGGGCACGGGATCTCTTCTCGTTGCGTAGATGTGAGAACTGGGACAGTAATTACTGTTGGTGATAGTCAGTTCAGTCAGTTAGGTGAGACCCTTGCCCAGCAGTGGAACGTCAATGGGTTGCAATCATCATCAAGTAAAAATAAGTAAGTAAAGTAGAGTAATAGTAAAGTAAAGATTAACTCTGAGAGTACTCGTAGAGTAGAGTAAAAAAATAAAAGTGAATAAGTAAAATGTAAAGTTAGCAATTCCAAATGAGTCACAGATGCGATACTTGGTAAGCTTCCCTACAAGACTAAGGTCTAAATAATTTTCTTTTTAGAAAAAAAAATCCTGCGAATTTAAAACTGCTGGCTACCATATCGGTCGGAAGGGACAGTCGTGAATATGTATGATACCGTTAGACGCACCACGACAATGTCTCCCGTCGGCCACGGGTATAATCGCCTCAAATCAGGTATTAACTGGTTTTTGCTGAACGAAGAGGTAGTTAGTTGGCTTTGGTGTTTGCAGAGGTGAAATCATGGTGAGTCTGAATATCGTCAAGCACTTTTATTTGGAATGCAATATTAATTAATAACATTGTGAATATTTTTACCAATCCGCACTTGGCCAGTGTGGTGGATTATGGCTTCACTCCTCTAATCAAGAGGAGTATGTGCCGAACTGGGTGGGACAAAGACAGGGTTGTAGTAGCGAGTACATTATAGGTATTAATAAGGTGAGTATTTATGTGGAAGTGAGTTACTTAGCTTAATTTATGACTCTACTATCTTTTGTCCGCAATTTCGCCCGCGTAAAATTTAACATACGGTCACAATTTTTCTGAAAGAAAATTGTCGTTTTGATCCACAGTAAAAAAGTGATCGAAGGAATTCAACATGCACAACATCCCTAGGGAACATATTTACGGGATGCAAAGTACCCTATGTGCCAATCTAGGTTAAATCATCTATCTATGTGCTAAGTTTCATCCAAATTCGTGTCGTAGTTTTTGCGTGATTGAGTAACATCCATACTTACAACTTTCACATTTATAATAGGTATTAGTAGGATGATTAGGTAACTTTTTTATTAATTATTTACAAGCTTTAGCCGTGGATGTGCTCGCGTTATATACTTAGTTTTCCGTGCAGAATTTTACTATTACTCTAGAGTTCAAGTTATGTCTATGATTATGACAGTTTATGAAAGCAAACTAGTATATTGGTTAAATATTCATTCAAATATTTATGTAAGCGTGTTTTTTTTGTACTACGTGTAAGCATAGAATTATATTGTGATTTAAGGTTATTACGCAGTTAGCTAAGCGAAATCCAATCTCCTTATAGATAGCGGAATTAAATTACTAAGTGCCTACTTATCTTCTCATTTGATTTTTACTTTGCTTATTCTTAATTCATTGTAATGGCGTTTTATCAGTCCATTTTCCAGTCCACAGTACCATACCGTCAAGGGACTTTCAATATTTTCCGGGACACCCGACTCGTACAATGTTAACTCAAAATATAGTACACATACATACATACTATAGAATTAGACACATTAACGACGTCTGCCCGCGTTTGGGTTGCATGAAAATGATAATACTTTCATACAACCTTTCATCCCTTTTAACCTTTTCAACACTTTTTTCCAATTAAATTGTAGCCTATGTCCTTTCTCAGGCTCTAGACTATCTGTGTACCAAATGTCATTTAAATCGGGTCAGTAGTTTTGGCGTGAAAGCGAGGCAGACAGAGTTACTTTCGCATTTATAATATTAGTTTGGATGTACAGATAAGATTAAAGTATAAATATAACAGTTCTTTGAAACTCGACAGGTTTCGAGGGAAACAAATCCAAGGGACACCGTTAAGCAGCGCAGCGCATGGAACAGGACTCCGGGACCAGCACAGGAACTGAAAATAACTTTTTTCCTCCTGTTTGGGACGTTTTTAGAAATGAACTAGTGGACGCCCGCAGCTTCGCTCGCGTGGAATTAGACATTCACTAACTTCAAAAACGGCAAAGTTTCATACTAACTTTGCACCCCCGTTTACCCCCCTAGGGGGTGAATTTTCAAAAATCCTTTCTTAGTGCTCCCCTACGTTACAAAAGGAACCCCTGTCCAAAATTTCAAGTTTCTAACCCTTATAGTTTAGGCCCTGCGTTGATATGTCAGTCAGTCAGTCAGTCAGTTAGTCACCTTTTCCTTTTATATACAGGGTTATTGGTAATTCGACGTATTCCCATTAGGAGGTGATAGGGGTGACTATTTGTGATAATTTTAACCCCCATATGCATTATGCAAAAGTGAACCATTTTCGAGTTATCAAGCTTTTCAGCTTTTTTCAAAATAAGTCAGAAATGCAACATCAAAAATTTATTTAAAAAAAAGTATCAATTAAAATCTATTTTTTTCTTCTGATTTATTAAAACGATTAAACAATGGTTATTTATCAACATTAAAACTACAATTATCGGTCCAACTTTAAAAATGCGAGACGATTAACGATATTACTTCAATATTTTTTGAGATTTTTGTCCACTAAAATGCCCTAAAAACAAAAAAAACTTATATCAAACTTGGCTTGCAGATTATGTTAAAAACATAACCGTTTTCTTAGCTTTCCAACAAGGCATAACAACTATGAACTTATTTTAAAAAAACTGAGAAAAACCGATCACAAAGGAAGCAAGCGGAAATTTGTATTCAAACTAAACTTTAGGTCGTTCTATAAAATTTCAAAAAAATTAATTAAAAACAATGCCCAGTGGAAATAAAACAAAAAATATAAGTTTTAAATTAAATTCAGAACCAGTAAAAGTTTACTAATAATAACAATTTTAATAATAAGTAACAATTAAGACATTTTGTAATTTAGCCTAACTAAAGTTCTTGCTCGAAGGGACTTCCCCTATTGCGTACGCAGTCTCATTCTTTTTCTGAAGTGTAAAATTACAAATTATTCCGAATCACATTTGCAGGACAGGAGGTCTTGCTAGTATATCATGTTTTGCCTCATAGCCAAAGGCACGTCTTCAAGCATTTCATTTGTTAAAAAAATTCGTAAGCGAGCAAAATTGGTTCATCGATAAATTCATGCACATGCACTGCTGGGCACGGGTCTCCCCCACAGACACTTCTGCGGGAGGTCTAGAGCATACTCCACCACGCTGCTCCAATGCGGATTGGTGGAGGGGTTAGTGGCCAACCCAGTGTCGAATGTTCTCAAGCCACCCGAAGGTCTTCGACAAGGCTTGACGACTGTTTCCAGCATTGAAAACAACCGGAACCGACGGCTTTACGTGCCCTCCGAAGCACGGTAGCGTCCATGAATTTTTGCCACTAGCGGTCACCATCCACAAACCGACCGCGCCCGTCGTTGCTTAACTCTTTCGATCACATTGAATCGAAGCGAGCCATTGGGCTATGGACGCTACCTATTGCACATAATGCAGAATAATTTGACTACTTCGGTAGTTAAGTTACTCCTCAGAAAAATAATGAGACTTTGCGTACGCAATAGGGGAAGTCCCTTCGAGCAAGAACTTTAATTAAGCTAAATTACAAAATGTCTTAATTGTTACTTATTATTAATGTTATTATTACTAAACTTTTACTGGTTCTAAATTTAATTTTATATTTATATATTTTGTTTTATTTACATTGGGCATTGTTTTTAATTACTTTTTTTGAAATTTTAAACAACGACCATAAGTTTAGTTCGAATACAAATTTCCGCCTGCTTCCTTTGTGATCGGTTTTTCTCTGTTTTTTTAAAATAAGTTTATAGTTGTTATACCTTGTTGGAAAGCTAAGAAAACGGTCATGTTTTTAAAATAATCTACAAGCCAAGTTTGATATAAGTTTTTTTTGTTTTTAAGGCATTTTAGTGGACAAAAATCTCAAAAAATATTGAAGTAATATCGTTAATCGTCTCGCAATTTTAAAGTTGGACCGATAATTGTAGTTTTAATGTTGATAAATAACCATTGTTTAATCGTTTTTATAAATCAGAAGAAAAAAATAGATTTTAATTGATACTTTTTTTTAAATAAATTTTTGATGTTGCATTTCTGACTTATTTTGAAAAAAGCTGAAAAGCTTGATAACTCGAAAATGGTTCACTTTTGCATAATGCATATGGGGGTTAAAATTATCACAAATAGTCACCCCTATCACCTCCTAACGGGAATACGTCGAATTACCAATAACCCTGTATATAGATATATAGATTCAAGTACCGTCGACAATGTCTCTTGAATCGGTGGATACAAAGAAAATAAATAAATAATAAAAAAGCCTTTATTCTACTACCTTAAATTTTGTTTACACAATTACATTTGTTTTTTAAATCTTATTCTAGGTAGAAGTCGCCTCTTTTGCGTAGGCCTCCCCCAAATCATTCCAAAGCTTGCGATTTCTTGCATTTGCATCCAGTTAGTACCTATGCAATCTGAAAAAATATCCTGCCGGTGGATACCACGGGACAAGAAAAGGAGAAAAGGAAGACAGAAAAAAAAAACAAAGAAAATAGTGGAGTAGAAACTGGAATATTTGTTGTCAGTTTCAATTCAGTAAGATTGTGCCGCATAATGCACGTGCAAAGTGAGAAAAATGATTGAGTTTCAGTTTTATATTTTTGACGTGTAGCAACATTGAATGTCGTTTTACAAACCAAAGATTAATCTACTTTGCAACAATCCGCGAACAAAATGTCGTTTTGGTTGTAAGTAATGGTTCTAATTACCCGGAAAATTTCTGTAGCAATTTACTAGAAACTTGAAAACTACTGTTTAGTGCAAGCGCCTAGCTACGAGTAGATATTGTATAGTAATATAGGTACGAGGTGTATAATATGAAATTCTACCTACCTTCTCAGATGAATAAAAAAAGGTAGATAAAGCGCGGCCTTAGTTACAGGTGAAGCCAAAAAACTCGGCTCCTTAAAGTAAACACACGCGATCACGCACACAGATGCATTAAAACTACGCTCATTTTCGTCAGTATCTCCCGGAGCGCCGTACAATAACTTTGCCTACAAAATGCCATCCTGTGTAGTTAAATGGTGCAAAAACAACACTAAACGCAACAATAAGTGTCAAGGAATATCGTTTGACACGTAAGTTTATGCAAAACTATATTTTTTAATGTTATCACTACTTCATTTGAGGTTGTTCGGGTCAATGTCGGGAGGTGACGTAACGGGAGAGTGTTGCCAAGTTCCCTTAATTCGAATTGCCTAAATTTAGGTAAGTCGTGGAGAAATTATGTAGATTGCACGTAATTATTGTTTTTGTATGTTATATCTAATTGAAGTCAAGATAAATATACATTTGCGCGTTCTTATGTACCTAAATATTTTTTTTACTATCAAATATTATGGTTTTAGATTTCCAAAGGATATTATTTTAAGAGATGAATGAGTAGGTAGCTGCTATAAAAATGAGCCGAGATGAACCAAGATGTTTTCGATATATGCGCAACTTGCGAAGTAATATTAAGAAAAATATCTATAGAGAATATAAATTTGGTGAGGGAAAGTCAGCATACCTATATAGTCACGCAAATTTTAGGTTCTTTTACAGGTAACAATAGAACTTTTAATAACTTAGAAAATGACCACGATTATGCTGGCCATGGGTATAAAGTAAATTTAATACGATTAGTTATTGAAAAATATTTGAACATACGACTGCATCATATTTCTAAAATGAATACAATAAAGATGACACTGAGTTCTAAGCGCCAAAAATTTACAAAACTTATACAGCCTTTCGCCAGCCAGAATCCTTTATTCTAGGTTAAACCTAAAATTAAATTAAATTAAATTTTTATGTTATGATGAGGTAATATTTACCCCACTTAAGTAATTATCAGGGACTTTTAAAAAAAATGGCAACACTTCGCTAACTCACACATAGTTATAAAAATGGTTACAGTTCCTTGTTAGAAGTGCGGCATCTACCTTTTTTTATTCATCTGAGCCTACCTTTGTCTTTTTTCTGCTAATAGAATTTGAGCTTTATTCACTTGATTTACAAGTGATATTTGTTGTAAGTGCTGATATCCTCAAACAATGCTATGTCAAGGTCTAATGAGTGATATGGTAGGCGGGTCAATGCCTCCATGTGACATTGTTATACGACTCACACTCGAGGGGCCCATATCCATGCCTCAACTGTCGATAAAATAAGTAGGTATACGTAATATCTAGTGCTATTCAAGGTACACGACTATTCGTGTTGGGCGGACTTCTCAACGATTTAGTATAAAACCTGCCCTATTTCGCCTATTGTCTAAATGTTGACCAGGAATTGGATGTTAATGAATCTATTGCATATGTCAATTAAATTGTTTTTTAGTATCGCATTCGATTTTCAAATAAAATTCGTTACGTATATAGTAAGTATTCAGTGTTTGCAAATGGCACATTCCGTTGAATACGTCACTTACTGATACCATAGAGTAAGGATATAGTATGTAGTCCGTGCTGATACGAAACTAAGCAAAAGAGCAAGTGGACCGGGCCCAGCGGCATCCCTAGGGAGAGGATGTCCAGCAGTGGACTAATGTGAGCTAAAGAGATTGAGAGACCATCGCACTATCTGATTCTGAGCCGAAGACGTATAATTAAAATACTAGTTTCTGAACGGGTGAATAACTAAAATCTTTATTAAGGCTATTCACCGGTTTGTTATAAGAAAGTGAACGACTCAAATAAACACTAATAACATTACAATACAATGTAACAATGTTTTCATAACAGCTGCGACAGTAAATGTTTTGGGAATGCCGGCGTGGATCGTAAAACAATGAAATCACATTACTGCAAAAAATTCTTCAAGCTGCGACTTGCGACTTGACGGAATCATTTTGGTACGGTATTTTCGAGATACTCGTACATATTTACAAACGAGTCTAATACTGCATCGCCTTAAATCGCCATTGACTGGTCTTACCTCTCAGCGTGCCACCTAAGCACGGATGTCGATCGACTTAATTGGCGGCCTGACTTTTTTTTGGCGTTATTAGGAAACTAACCACTTATGAGACCACGACTCGGAAAAAGGAGCACAGGTTGCCCTTCGACAAGGTGGACAGACGACCTGAAGAAGACGGCGGGAAACCGCTGGTTTCAGAAGGCACAGGACCGGTTGGAGTGATGTCGTTTAAGAGAGGCCTATGTCCAGCAGTGGACCTCAAAAGGCTGATGGATGGATTAGGAAACTTACACACATATAGTCTCGCCTGTTTTTCATTTGGGAAAGGCAAATACAACTGATTTCCAATTATCCACACTAATCCACAGATAATTCATAGATTTTATGTCGTTGCCAGTGTTGCCACTGCTAACTAACGATCTTAATACTTCTTTCGCTTCATCTAATTTAATTAGTTTCCTAATACAATGTCGTGTTCTTACCGTTATTAGTACCAATAGATCTAGTTTTCTATCGAATTACTTATTTCATATGGGTATGGTAAAATACTTAAACTGCGTAACTTTCTACCTTATACTTAACTCGACATACCTAGGTAAGTGATTAGTTATTTTATATTTTTTATATTAAGATTTTTTTTAAAGTAAGCTAAACTTACGGGTGATTACCATAAAACATTCTTTAGGTTTTTGACTAATTTTGCAAGACATAAATATATCGACAGCAAAAAAGATACGAGTTTATAAAAATAAATAGATACATGCGTTGTTGCATTTGATAATTCCATGAAATTACATGATTATTGGTATTATTACCTACCTAATTACTGTTACTTTGTAACAAAACAACACGGTATTAACTAACGACCGTTAATATTAATGCATACGCCTAAATTTTTTAACATTAAGGACAATCTTTAAGTACGTACCTACAATAAAATTAGCAATAAACTTATTTGCCGATATTTAAAAACAAAAGTGGAAATTGAAAGAGAAATCGCCTTAGTGACGTCGTAAAAGTATTAAAACTTGGTCTTTGTTCGATAACTTAAGTGTGGCTATAAAAATTAAATAGACCAAAGACAATAGTTTATAACAGATGTTCCGTTAGGCACAAAAATTTGTTTTTAAGGTAGAAACTGAATTTGTAATATGATTTTGGAATTAAAAAGGATTCTATAATAAATCTCGTTGTTGTTTGTTCTTTTGTAGAATAGGATTTAAGGCTTATTGTCAAAGAGGAATGGAAAGTTTTCAACGATAGTTTGAATGAAGAGAATGCGAAAAGCTATAACGGTTTGTTACACGTGGGAATAATTTTATTCTAATGTCCAATAGAATATGCTAGACTTCTTTTTATGTATTTTATATATATCTTTTTATGTATATTATTATACATATATGTATATAATTTTAGCCAAACGGACAAGCAGACGGGTCACCTGAAGATCTGGTCACCGTCGCTTATGGACACGAACAACACTAGAGCGGTCGCCAATGCACCTTTTTTGAAAAACCCCATATCCGACTTGGATTCAAAAGTTTACCCTGAGCGTGCCATACCAGTGTACCACGTAACGGTATCGTAAACAGTCTATAAAAACAATGCATAGGTCTTTCGGCCAATAATAATTATATATGCATATAAGGACAATCGATAAAAAAATAAAAACATGCTGATTCCCTATGTAATTAAATTACAATAATTAATCTACATGTTTAAAACATATTACCTACGTATTTAACGTAAGTATAAATTAATTATTATTATCGTGCACATTCTGTCGTCGTGATGTACACAATATTATTCTGCCATGTTTGTACAAAATATGCTAATATTTTCATTGTTAACTCAATTTTAAAGAAGCTAGGAGGATATAAAGAAGCCAAACATTACAAATTATTACTTTTATATTGTTTCCTCCTATTAGCATTATAAATAAGTCGAATGTAACGAACGGTCTATCCTTTCGCTGGCTATAAGATAGTAAATAAAATGTGGGACATCTTGTGCTTTTTTGTGCAAATGCACGTTATTATAGTAAAATCGAAAGAGTCTAGGTATCTAGGTAAAATAGTACCGACGCTGCAGTGCTTGTTTATGAGATTTGAGAAGTACCCAACCAAACGTTTTCTCTTGTAATGTAACAAAGTGCCCTTTACGAATGTTGGAAGTTTAGGCACACACAGGGCATGACAAAATAACCATTGTAATTCATAATTTAATATTTTATTCCTCAGTGTTTTCCTTTATTTTTTTAATGTAGAAATGGTCTTAACCATTTCTAAATTTAAAAAATAGTACCCAAAAACAAAAATTTTAAGTAATTTTTCGACATCTTTTAGTAAATATCAGCTTAAATTACATGGATCAATAGCCTACAAGAGTACATCGATGAACCTTTTCAAACAAAGAAAAGGTACCTATTCACCGAGCAGTAAGTTTGTAATAAAGGCCGCCTCAGGTAAGGACAAAAACGACCAGGTAGTGCGCAGGTACTGGTTTCTTTTAGGGAAAGAGGATGTAGAAAAATAAAATATCTCAAATAATTTGCAACTTAAACGATGACTTTTAATACATTTTACTATATTACATTCGTTTTGTACAAAAACAACGTATTCATGAAGAATATACTCGTATTTTTAGCTCGACCTTATATACGCAAAAGATAAATAAAATATAAAATATGATTGAAATATAAAAGTTACGTATTAAAGAGATCTTAGCGGCTTGGAAGAAAATGTGTTAAATTAAATACATACGTCTTAAAATCCTTGTAACACATAAAAATCAACTTAATGTACAATTTAACACTTCTCAAGTTTGTGCCATTCACGGCAACTTAGGCTCACCTCATGGTCAGATTATTGGGCCTTGCATTATTTAAAATCATTAACGTTTGCATATCGCAAAATTAAATACAAAAGTATTTGGAACTAATACAAATTCTTCTGCTGGTAAATCTTATGATTTTTATTTTGAAAAATCAGTATAACTTGAACACTAGATTATTAATTATTTGTATGTTTTTAGTGTAAATTGGCCACAACCGAAACTTTGAGTAGACAAAGATAGATATGATGCCAAAAAAACTTCCCTTTTTGATTTAAACTACGCTGGATTTGAAATAATATATTCGTAACTATTCAAAACATAGAAATTCGTGTCCAGTGTGTGACAACATGCTCACCACCAATGTCACCAATCCTATCCGGAAAAAACAAGGTTGGTGTTATATTTAAGCCCGTATGAAGCGAATGATCGATGATCTACAAATGGCTTAGCAGATTTTCTTGAGTCATACCTAAGAACAATATTTATTACCTTACAAAAAGAAACTAAATCAAAATTGGTTCATCTGTTTCTGAGCTATGATGCCATTGACATCACCCGTTTTTTAATGTTGGGAGATCAAAAACCGAATATTCGTTTTACAAATACGTGCTTATAAAAGATTATAATATATCTCGTGTCACGTACTTACCTACATAATTTTCTCTTTATGTTTAGTCGTATGATTCGATAAAGGAATGTTCGAAGTAGATACGTATTATCATGTTTGTTCAGTCTTTTTTCCATATTTCTAATCTTTTATTTTACTATCTATTCATTTAACATACATTTTGGCTCTTGAAATAGTATCTCTTCTTTTGGCAAAACTTACCATTACAACTTTCTATGAAAATACTATGTATTAAAATGGCCACATAATTATAGTAGACCTACAAAGTCTTGTAAAACGGCAGTGAATTGTAGGAAAATGGAGCAACATCTGAAGACGTGAAGTGACATAAGAAATATACCTAGAATATAGCAGTGTCGTGGTAGAAAAAACATTTAACAACTACCCGGTATCACTTAGAAAAAGTTTAGTAGACAAGTTCACAATAATTACTCTCCATTTTTATTCACTTTATAAAGTGTAGTTAGGTAGTTATATTATACTAAACCATTGTTCCAACAGCCATATAATTAGAGAAAATAATCTATCTGCACACACAAAATACTTATACAAGGTCGAGCTATAAATTAATTGAATAATTTGAAGAATGGCTAAATATCTAACTAATGGAGCAATTACATTGAAAACCAGACCTTTTTGCACGAAACTTCAAGCTTGTATTAACATTACATTGAAAATACTTATGATGCAATGCCCTAATGAGTAAAAATTTAAGAAATAGTACCAATCAAAAAGGTCTGGCCCAACATAGCGACTAGGCGTCGGGGCAACTTTCTGACAAACTCAACTAAAAGACGGACAATTTTCAAATCACAGTAATCAAAATAACCAATACAACAATACTCAACAACAATACAACCGGCACTTAACAGAACAAAACTAAAGAAAGCGGCCCCGTTTCCTAACGATAATTCGATATAATATCTTAAAATTGGTTAAATCCTCAATCGCTGTCCAGTATACAACCTTGGCGGCTCCTTCACTTCAACATGGCCGTCGCACTCACACATACAAACGTGACACAGACTAGCGTGTGTGTGGTCACCGCACATGCCACAGACCGAGGTTAAGTACACTAAGACGCGGCAACTTCACGATATGGTCCAAGCCTTGTGGAGTTATACACGTACACCCGTACAAGTCTATCGCCTTCAAATTCCTGAGCCCGTCGCCGAGCGCCCGCAGGCCCCTATCAGTGACCCGTGTGCACTGGCCTATATTCAGCGTTTCGAGTTGCGATAGCCTGGCCACCCTCTCTAGGCCCTCGTCCGTGAGCCTGCAAGCGCTTAGTGATAACGAACGCAGCCCGGACAGCCCCAAAGTGGCGTGCGATAACGCCTCGTCGCCGACTTTATCGCAAAATGAAACGTCTAAAGCTCGTAGTCGCCCACTCTCTGCCAAGTGGGCCACGCCAGCGTCGGATACGCCGTCACAAGCCCTCAAATTCACATCTTCTAAATGAGGCAGCCTCGCTAGATGCCTCAGTCCAGCGTCCGTCACGGCAACACAGAAGGAAAGATTGATAGATTTGAGTTTAGGAAGACCTGTAGCGGCATGTTTTAACGCCTCGTCCGTCAGCCTTTGGCAGTCTTGTAAACCTAAATGTTCTAGCTCGGGTGTTCCTCTCGCTTCGCCTCCGCCACATAAATGGGCAATGCCGTCGTCATTCACATGCCAACATGACCTCAGGTTTAGCCGACGCAACTTCCTCAAACCCCAAGCAATTAATAACAAGCCTGTGTCTGTTACGTTGCTACATCCACCTAACTCTAACTCTTCTAAGTTTTTGAGCGATTGTGCTATTCTTCCGAGCGAGGAGTCTGTTACTTGCTTACAGAGGGATAGATCTAGTCTTCTAAGTGCAGGTAGTTCTGTAGCGAAGGCACTAGCCAACGCTGTATCGGTAACACTGTAGCAGCCGCTGAGTGATAGCGATTCTAATCCTGGTAAAGCTGCAACTGCGTCTCTCAGGCCACGTCTGAGCGATAAAACTTGCAGTCTCCTCACTCCTCGCCTCGCCAGGGAGGCGAAGAGTACAGGTGCTGGTCTTCTAAGGTGTAAAGCTGCTTCTACTCCGCGCCAAACAGATCTTCGGTCGGCTGCATCTCTCCAGGAGCGGCAAACTTGCGCGGCACGGCCTCGGTCTCGAACGGGTAGCCTTTCGAATATGAGCGCTAACAATTCTGGATAGAGCCTCGTTATATGCGTGCCCTGCGCTTCCGGTACCGGTTCGGGCACATGAGCGGTCGACAAGTGGGGCCGATGTAGTCTGTAGGGCGCGCTGCGTTGTTTCCGTCGCGATGTCGGCGGCAGCTCGGTAAGGCCGAGGCGTTCGTCGCGCCAGGAGAGCACTTCCTCGGTCCACGCACTCATGGTGACACTACACTATAACATTACACAGGTACGCATCGGACCGGTTTGGGAGCGACGAGCGGTGACGTGCGTCCCGCTCGGCGAGTCCTCGTGCACTGGCGAGCGGGCGGCGGAGGGCCCCCGTCGGTCGCTGCGCGCCGATTGGTCGCGCTCGACGGCACGTGACGCGCGCCGTATCGATTCGGAGGCTCTGCGGCGGCATTTTTAAGTTGCCGGCCCGAGAGCCCGCCTTCGCCCCGCTCGACCCGCGACGCCCGCCGCAAAGATTAAAGGAACATCAGAAAATCAGCTATGTATAGATTTAGGTGACATTTTTGTTCGGACCACATTATTTTGTTTAACTTTAACAAGACAATAAAGAATGCAAGTTGAGAATATTATAATTCATAGAAATTTAATATAGTGTGATGTATGTTGAAGTGGCAATTTTCAATAGTGACTAGCAGGTCTCATTATGGTTCGTTTTAATATGTCCAATTCATTGCAATTGCTGACGAAGATCTGTGAATGGATCCATTAAGCGGATAGAAGTACTCAATTATATTTCCAATGGTAAAAACATGAGTCTATAAATAATGGCCTTGTAGACCTTCGGGTGGCTTGAGAAATTTGACACTGGCCACTAACCCCTCCACCATTCCGAATTGGAGGTATTGGAATGTGCTTTAAGCCACCCGCAGCTGTGTCTGTTGGGGAAACCAGTGCCCAAACATGGGACGTTTATGTGTTGTAACTAAGGCATGTAGATTTTTTCTTATTACATTTACATGCATCATTTAAAAATTTAAAAATACCTACATGAAATTAAGTTATTATGATGATCAACGAACGAGTCCGACGGAAGTAGGCAGAATACGTCCGCTATTGCGTCCATTTAATCTATGTTCTCAGTGATAAGGCGGCAAAACAACTCAGCGCGCCGTATATTTTCGTTCGCGCTGCACTTGCCGACGACTTGTGGCAACTTTACCAAGACCCCCGTCACCCAGCCGACAATCTCTATTGCCATACACACAAGGATATACAACCACTATGACACAGGTCATATAAACTGGTCGTTTGATAACATCAGCCAACTATTACAAGGGCAACCGGTTACGTTCCGAATATGATATTCGAAATTCGAATTCAATCGCTCGAGAACGAAACGGCGCCCGTTTAGAAATTAGCATACCGTTGCAGTTAATATCGTTTTAAATAGCGCTGCGGGACTGGCCGTATAGAAAGCGGTTTTCCGAATTTAATTTATAAAGTTCTTTCCCGTTGACGTCATCGACGACCGCTGGCCTATTTAAATATTCTGTTACTAGCTGAAAATTGTTTGCCGAAAGGGATATTACAAACCTGCCTACTTAAATAGATATTTGTAATCGCCGATATGCGCAATTGATTGAGCTTCAGTTTTCCTACTAGGTAATAAAACAGTACAAAGTACCTAACTGCTGCCAAGCAACCAACGCGCATTGGCAATGCTCAGTGACTATAATATTGACCATTCTGTTTATTCGGTGACGTCGTAAAGGTCTTTATGACCATACAGCAAAAGTCCATTCGAAAAAAAAAATACAATTCTGTCTATAGCTCCTTAGAAGTGGACAGTCTTTGGAGGCTAAATAGTGGTACATTCTTCATAAGTAGGTACTTTCCTTAATATAGTGAACAAAAATATTTTACGCGGTTGTCCTGGGTAACACAATTTTTTCTATAGCTCCTAGGATTTGGTAATACCGCACACCGCAGCCTCTACCCCCTGAGGCTGGGTATCTTTTGAAGATTTCCCCCCCGATAACAAAAAAAAAAAAGGATTTGGTAATAACAGACATCTTTTTTCCCGTATCGAAAAAGGTATGTACATCTACAGAGGAATGATATGTAGGAAAGATTATCACTGTGGTAAAACAGTGAGAGCAACTAGCATCCATAATTTTAACTTAAATTAAATGCGTGCTTGACATTATGATAGTTATTAAATTAAATATTTCAATAAAATTTAGGTTGTAGGGTAAGACTCTACCTACTTAAGTAGGTAGAGCCTCTATTACATTGTACCCAGGACGTACTTTAAAAAAAACTTATAAATGTGATCATAGAAGACAGAGAAGTATAGCATAGTAAGCATAACCTACCTAGTCTAGTCTATCACTCAACCCACATCACATACCCTACGCAGTGTATTGTTAAATTAAAATTCCCCTGCGTTTAGTTAGGCAGTCTTATCATATTTTTCTTACGCTGTGGTTTAGTTTCGTTGCTGTGAATGTTGTATGGTCCGATCAAGATTAATTCTTTATAATGTCTTTTAGATTATTAATAAAATATTAAGCTTACTTACTTATACACATATATGTAGTTACTTAGTAGTTAGTTACTTAGAATATAGTATCTCTACCGACTGCGACTGTCTATACTCAGGAGACAAATTAAATTAATTTATTAAAATTCATTTTATAGAGCGGCCATTTTAAAATCAACACACACGTAACCCGTCGGAAGTTACTCAAGCAACTTCACACAAAGAAGATAATAATAATTATTAAATCACAATCGAAAGTATACCGTAACTTTATATAAATAAAGCCGATATTTGTAAAACATAAACCCATGAGGGAATATAACATGTATTAGAACGCAAAGTCAACCTAATATCATTGAGTTTAAGGTTGCTCATCGTATACAGTAGAAAGGAACAACACAAAATGTAAATCAGCTGTTTTTAATGTGTGCGTGAGGCGTGCGTGCGGCGCGGCGTTCCACTTGACTCGTTCTGTTTTTGAATTATTTCTTTTTTTTATTTGCCTTTCTCACATAAATAGTTTGCGCTCGTCTTAAAAGTGAATGTTTTCCATATTTAATTAAAAGCATTCGATTGGATTTCAGCTCTCGTCATAAAATCAATGAAGTACCTATGCATCTATTTTAGGAGTGACATCTATGAAGCTAAAACCTTTTGGTATAAATTATGAGCTGCGGTTTTGCGACGTCATCATTTGCTACCTATTAAAATATTATAAACCATTACTACATAGTAAAATAATATGGCAAACACATAAGTAATGGCCAGAAAACTAAGAATTCTGGATTTAACTATGTATACATTTATTTAACGAAGTAAGTTTGTGTAGTCTGTAGAACAGCTACTCTATCAACTCTACCTAATGTATTTTTTTTTCCTTTTTAGGGCATTGGCACATGGTACGCTCAGCGAAAATGCGTTTTAACTCTTAAATGTAACCACTCTGCTAAACCTTAATTCTTATTGACGTACCTTTACGTATTTTCAGATGCCAGCTTGAAAGCTTGATTCTACGAAGCAAAGGCAGGTTTTTGTAGGCAGGTTTGTTTTAATAGTCTTACCATAGAGTAAGGATCAAAAGGTCTTACTTACTCTGCAATTCATCAATTTCATGATGTAGGTACCTACTGTACCTATATTCGAATAATAGCTACTCTACCAACTCTACCTACTTTACCTAATTAATTCATAATTTATTTTGTATTTAATGTGTTTATAAAAAAATATTGTTAACAATATTTATCTATCTACATAACACCTATCAGACGGTAATTCTGAACCATCAAAAAATATCGACGAAAATTACATAGTACTAACCCGAATTCAAATTATAGGTACTGTTAAAAATTATTTAAAAAAAAAACCTTTTTAAAACTTTTTTTTTATTTTCATGCATTGTCATCGGAACCAAATATGTGTGCCAATTTTCAGCTCGATAGCTTCAGTGGAAGTGGGTGAAATATTGATTGCAAGATTCCAGGACATGGATACATACGAGTGAAGTTAAATAAAAGCTTTTAAAAATATAGTTTACAGGTTATCTCTTCTATCTCTACTCTCTCACTCACGTCTACTCTATTAACTAGGTAACATAATATTCCTAAAGTCATTCTACTCTTCTTCTGAAGTAAGTTTAGAATTACAAAGAATTAAAGTATCGTTAAACTAATAGAACAAGTTTACGAGTAAAACTTGCATAACGACGTTATAAGGTCTTAATAATTGCAAGCGTATTATTTTAACGGAACCTACTTGAAATACATTTTGGTTTATATTTAATCTGTAATAATAATCGTACGAAACAAAATACTTATACGGTACATCGGAACGGCGGCAGCGGCCAGAGGAATGCAAGAATCACTGCAACGGCTCATTTTATTCAACCGACATTTTGTTTTTTTTTTTGTTTTTTTTTCTGTGAGGCGAGACGCGAGTTTGACGGACGGCGGCCGTGTCTTGTCCCATTTTTTGCCGCCTACCTGGTCGTACTGATGCCATATGGTACGTTCAATCTTTGTTGAATACGACCCAAGTTAAGGTTTCGAATAGGGCTACGAAATAATGCTTTTTATAGATTATATATTATATATAAAAGAGAACTGATCTCGATATACATTGTAAACCTTTCATTCATATTGACTGACAGATCAATGCTTAAAATATCGACAGTGGATGCTTAGGTATTTTTTTATAACGGCGTTATCCAGTTACACGGGATTTATCTAAATCTCAACCCTAAGGAGTTGAACCTGAAACGTGATATGTATCTGGTATAGGCATTTACATAGGTTGTCCTCTAAGACAGTTGTGCAATCCCTCTGCCTCAAAAGCAATCATCAATATTATAAATTTACAAAAAAACACGCTTTTGCAAATAACCGAGCATCTTAATCGCTAATGCTGAAGATCCTGGTCAGGATAATGGGACAAACTATTTAAATTATTGCATTGTCATCGGTCTTTAATAAGTGTGCAAAGTTTCAAATTAATGCGAAGTTGAAGACGGCGAAAATCACGTTCAAAGATTCCGTTATATACATACATGCCTACATACATACACACAAACACATACATACCAGGAATAAAAGCGTGTTGAAAAAGTTTTAGTGCCCCATTATACTATAGCTTCATTCCTTACCCTAATTTAGCTAGTGCATATATTCTGAATTGTATTGTAATCGGAAGTGAGTACTTACTAGATGCTCTACAATCAGATGGACCTAGGAGAAGAAGACACCGGAAAACCACTGAATTCAGAGGGCACATGACCAGACGCAGTTACGTTAAGAGGCTTGAGTTTAGCAGCTACCTTTAAAAAACTTAAAGATGGGATGGATGGATTGTAGTTTTGTTTTGATAAGTTTCGAAAATGTAAAGCAAGACAAAGGAAACCATGACCAGTAGTGTACCATGGACCACATCCTTGCTCTATGGCGGTACTAATGTATCTTCTGGCTTTAGTAAGTAACCTACCTATGCTGAATTGCTGACGGTTGTTAGTATTAGCACGGACTACATACAATGTATGTTTGACTCTATGGTATTAGCATAAAGTAACGACATTGGTGTGTAGTCAGTGGTATATTAGCATAGAGGTATATTCCTCTACGCGGTATCATTATAATTTTTTTTAAATATTATTATTAGATATCCATATGAATAGGTAATGTAGTTAGAAACTAACTAGAGAAAGAGCATAGAAATTAATTAAGACGTGAAACAATTGGAAGCAACTAATTCAATGCGAATTAACTGTAATATTTAATAAAATGCAGGGCATGTCGCAAAATAAAGTTTATGACATAGGTAAATCACTAGTGTTCTTCGTTCACTGCAAACAATATGAATACGAGTAACGCCATCTGTCGTTGAGTAGCCGAAACGGAATCAGAGTGCATAGTGCAATCTGTTATGGAATAGCTATAACACTTCAACCTTCACTGAGACAGTCCTCTCCTCGATATAAAAGATTTCTAGTTGCTTAATTGTACTACTAGATGGCTCATCTTTATGGAAAGCTGGGCGAGGTGGTCGTGCTACCATGTTATTGTGAGCCGATAATGGTTTCAACTTTCATCCAGCCAGATACCTACTACATTTACTTACATACAAGCAAAAATATAGAACATATAATATTAACTTTATAAATTAATATTCCAATAAAACAATTTGGCATAGAAACCCTGTAGGTACCTATGCCAAATTACAGCGTTCTGTCTCGTACTATCAGTCTCTGCTAAGTATGCGCTAAGACTAGGATAGACTGACAAACTGACAGAAATTTTAACTACAATAAAATAAATAAATGTTTATACATACTTATGTAAGTACGTAAACGTACGTAAAAGTACGTACGTAAAAGTACGTACGTACGTACCTACCTTAGGAAATTCCTGAGTTGCCCCTAGGCTTAAAGCTGGGCACGCCCATGAACCTTTGTAGAGGCAGAGATTTAATGCATTATGAACAAACATTATGACGAACTCTCGGGCGATAGATTTCCTCTGTAGCACGCACCACATTAAGCCCAGCACAGTTAGACCAAGTTATATTGTTGTTCCTATAATATACAGTAGCTGACCCCGCAAACGTTGTTCTGCCATATAAAATGTCAAAGTGACGCGACGCTTCACGTCAATGAACGACGGATAAAAATAAAAATACTAAAATATAAAAACATTTTACAGTGGACCAAATTGTTAATCTAAACCATTCTCGAATCCCCTTGAAGTGCCTTGAACACACACAAAATGTTTATCAACATCTATCCAGCTGTTTAGGAGGAGTTTACTGTCATACACACGTACACAAGAAATATATATATGTATTAAGAAGATATGGTCTCTACCACCAGATATAAAATAAAAATATTTTAACGATGGCATCTATACAGAGTACCTACCTATTATAATAATAATTACATATTTATTTTTTTATTAAATCAGGCAATGTAGCCCATACATGTTAGCATCTCTCTTACAAACCTGTACCTCACCTACTATTAAAACTTTAAAATAACAACGAAAAATAATGGAAATGGCAGCCAGATTTTTGGTTGAGTGAAACCAGGTCAAGAGGGCTCTCTCGGGAACAATGGACGCATCTACGATCTAAAAGTGGCACCATTATTAGCGCATTTACTTAAGTTCGGCACAAAACCGTGCACATTGAAGAAAATCGCCAGAATGGTCAGAGAAAGATTTTATACTTTAATCTTACTTTCGTAATAGGTAATTGTAGCCCGGTCACAATATCTGTGCACCTGGAGTCGATAGACGGCATCGGTGCTCTGGTACGATGTGCAAAACAAGCATCACTAGGAACTTTAATACTACAATAACTCTTTTTTGTGTAGTGATTGAATTACTCGGCATTTTCTGCCAGCAACCCAGGGATATAGAAAATTTTTTTTTTGCCAGGTAAAAGCTAAATTGAAAATATTAATTAATTTACCTTACATTATATAAATAAGCTAAGTAATTTACCTATAAGCATAGTACTAATAATACATACATACTAAAACTTATTCCAACAATTTATATACACTCTTAAACATAACACATATAAAAAAAAAATAAGTATGCATATTTATTTATAATATTATCATATCTATTTAAATAAAAGGAGAAGGTGACTGACTGACTTACTGACTGACTGACTGACTGACTGACATATCAACGCAGGGCCTAAACTATAAGGGCTAGAAACTTGAAATTTTGCACAGGGGTTCCTTTTATAACGTAGGGGAGCACTAAGAAAGGATTTTTGAAAATTCATCCCCTAATGGGGTAAAACGGGGGTGCAAACTTATGAAACTTTGCCGTTTTTGAAGTCATGTGGGCAGCCCGAACGCGGGCAGACGTCGTTGATGGGTCTAATTCTACGCGAGCGAAGCTGCGGGCATCCACTAGTTTACCTATTACTAATAATACATACCTACATACTAAAACTTAATCCAACAATTAATATACACTCTTAAACATAATACCTAAGTATAAAAAAAATAAGTATGCATTTATTTATAATATTATCATATTCATAATAAATGTATACCTACCTATCTAATACAATATTGTTTTTCTTTTATTGCTTTAAAAAAATTTTATGGCACTGATTTTGCTTGGATTCGTACGCCGCGAGCAGGATGCAAGTTCGACAGCCATCTTTGTTTTTCAGCGCTGTTTCAAATACTCGTGACAGGCTTTATAATCTGCGCATTTAGCTAGTGAACAGTGACGTCACCGACTACTGTTTCGTCTCCACGATTCTGTCTGGCTTTGTGTGGCGCGTGCGTGGCTAATTGGTCACTGGCTTGCCCCGACGAGCGACACGTGGCGTGATGCCCCTTGAATGTTCTCGGAAAGTTAGGCTAATAAACGATTTTGCAACTACACGTGACTCCGAAAGCAAGATTTTTTTTCATAAATTTTCATGGATTATTTTTTACGATTGCGACGAAGATGGATTTAAGAATAGGAGCATGCACTGCCCATGACTATTGTGACAGACATTGAACAAGACTCATAAAAGTCTCCTTCAAAGTCGATCAAAATTACGATAAAAAAACACATTGTTAACTAAATTGGACATGTCTTAAAAAACGGAGTTATAGGTAACTTTTCCGCAAATACAGACAACATAACGGAGAAATGGTACCGCTTATATAAAATATGTTAATTAAATGTACATTAACATAAGCGAAATCAAGCAATAAATATCAATTTCCCTAAGATACGAGCTCTAAGCAACATTAACTGTGGTCCACCTGACCGGCCACGCAACCCAGCGTAGGGTTATCCCAGTATGATTATGAGGCAAAGCGCAGACAACCGGTCTAATAAAGTCATCCGATTTCTGAATGCCTCTTTTGTCTAGTGGTCTCAAGTGTGACGGTTAAGCAGGAGGTCCTTGGTTCGATCCCTGGGTCAGGCAAAGTTTGGCGTCTTTCACTTTTGCTTTGCCACTGGGATCCAAGCCTACTTATCCGCCTACGGCGTTTTAAGGCTGACGCTGGTGTAGACCTACTAAGAATTATTTATGAAGCTTGGAATATGTACATGATGCTGATGAGGCATATTCTGTGACCTCTCAAATGCCTAAAAAAATGTGTTAGATTTGTTTTGCCTAATGTAAAAATTCCGGCGGTGGTTGTCACCCTTAACTATTAAACACTGCAATTTGGGGACAAAACAGTTTTCCTAGGGATAACCATTGACTCTAATCTTCAGTGAGGTGCCCACATTGATGTATTGTCCAGCAAAATAAGTTCTGCTGGTTACGCTATCAAAAAGATCAGACAACTCGCTGATATTACTACAGTCATTTTGTGACCATCATCCCCAAAACGGTTGACTATGTAACGCCTAATTATCTCTAATAACATTAAATTGCGACTGATCGTTGTAATTCTTAATTCGTATTTTTTAAACGTACCAAGAACCTACTCGTATATGAAGCTTTCATAATAAATAAATTCACTTTGTTTAGATAAAAAAGAATATAGGTTTTTCTATCAAAAAAAGCAGTGTAGATAATGTGAATGAACAAGAAATGTGTATAAATTAATTGTATCTGGCTCTAGACTAAGTATCAAAATCTTCTATGGGGAACTGTGTTCGCTTCTACAATAAAATACCCGGAAATATTACTTGTCTCTCAGAGAATAAATTTAAATCTTACATTGAACGAAACCTCCTTATTAAAGCTTTAAGCTAATAAATGACTACTTAAACGATAAAAACGCTTTGCGCTTATTTCCAGCTCCACTTTAATTACAATTATTATAATGTATCATGATCAAATTATAAAATATAAATTTTGAAAAGAGTAATTAGTGTTCTTCCAGGTATCATCAACTTTGTGAACCGCTCCATAGTCCAAGTTAACTAAAACTTGTACCTACTCACATCGTCAGATCCTGTAACCTACCTAAGAAACATTAAACCCTGGGCCTGTTGCGTTGAATTCTATTTGGGTTGTGACTGCATAATGAGAACAGTATGAAGAACTGTCAGACATTCAGGTTTTCTCACGAACTTTTCCAACACCGTTACAGTAGGTGATATTTAGTTTCATTACACGCATTGCTTTATAATCATTCATGCGTGCCGCTTGGCTTTAAACCCAGACTATGTGCAGCTTTCTGCTGGTTGCTACAAAAAATAAGAAGAAATAAGTAGATACCCTTATCTGTATCGAATTTTACTGCTAATTTTACTGTGTGCATAATTAAATAGATAAATACTTAAATAAGAAAACAAAAAAAGAAAACAAAAAGTTGTATTTCACAATTCAGTGTACGAGTAAGTTACGTACCTAGGGGATCGGATTACGTAGTTCGCTTAAAAAATGGGTTTTTCTGTTGCGGGTGGCAAAAGTGGTGGCTGGAACCGTCAACCCATCGAACCAAGAATAAGTGACCGAAGAATAGCTCTTGCAAGCAAAGTCGTGGACAAAAGTCTCGTCTCGTCAATATTATAATGAAGGCTTTCGTGTCGAGATGCAACTTAGACGTGTTCGCGGGCGCAACCCGTCGACACGGTTGCCTAGCCAACCTACAACCACTAGGATGTGCTCACAGTGAACATCAACTAGCAAACAGACTCTTTGGCAGTCATCTGCATAGCACTGGTCTCTCATTATTTATTACACTATTAGTACCCGAATGGTCGAAATTCGATAATTCAATTATACGTCAATTAAAAGTTTATGATTATAGAGATACCTATTAAGGTATCCAATCTTTAAAGCAGTACGCAGAACTAAGGTAATATACCTACATATTTATTAAACTGTGGTTCAAAAGATATTTGATAAATAACATGCCATTGTAAGCAGGTAACCGACTGTTAAATAATGCACGACTCTCTTAGGCTCTCTTTCAGGGTCTATTACTGGCCTACTGGTGTCATGGCGGTGGTGAGAGAGGGAGCATTTTTTTTATAGTATAGACGGACAAACAGACATACGGGACAAACAGACACCTGATGGTAAGTGGTCACCGTCGTCTATGGACACGTGCATGCGTCGCATTTTATATCTTGTATCCATAAATATACATGATGTATAACAAACATAAACAATACCAAAAGCATTTTCTCGAACCTCTATCCATAAGATAAGTTGCCCAGGAGCAAAGTTTTCTACGTCCTTTGAAGGATCTGTGCTGTGGCTGAACCAAATGTCGAATGTTTTTCCAGCGACCCGTAGGCCTCCAAAAAGATTCGACGACTGTTATCAAACAATCACATCCAAGAACGACTTCACGTTGGGAAACACCACTGACGCCAACGCTGCTTTTGATTGACAGTATGATACCAATAACGGGACAGAATATATTATTAATAATTAACCGTTAATTACAATACAATACAACATAATGCAATGTACTTGGTCGAGTGCTTGCCTTTAGTAGAACTTGTCACGCAGCTCGATCTTAAGATACAATCAACCGAAAGATAATCTCGAGATACACTGGTCTCAAGATACACTGGAATCGAGACATAGTGTCAAACGGCAAACGTGCTTCGAATGGCTGAAGCAATAGCTCGAACTCTATCTAGTTAGGGATTTCCTAGGGCTACAACCCTTTATATGTCTGACTATTGAGCACAGGATTTTTAGCAGGAGATTTTTTTGAAGATATGAGATTGATAGATAGATGTCACTTTTGAAATATAAATAATTGCTATCTCTCTATTTCTTTCTTCACTAACTTATATCTCCCGCTCAACTTCCGGTCGCCTCGCATGATGTTCTGTAACGCTCTTGTCTAACATTCACCAACTTACCCCCCAAGTCAAGCGTGCCTGAAGAAGTTATACTTAAAAAAAATATCTTAACTATATCCATCGGCATCGTTAACTGCACAGAACAACCCTCAAGTTAGCTAAATGGCTAAATCTTACTGTTTCGGTAACACGACACTTTTCTACAAGGCCCGTTATTTTCTTCAATTAAAATAAGACACCTCCAGTAATTACTCAGAGGAGTCCGAGGTAATTAAAGGCTTCCATTAAGGTGGCGACACTCAGTTTTCAATCAAAGTCAGTAACTGCAGTTTCAGTTTAAGATTAATGTTGGAGCGAATAAACAGTAGTTTCTGTTCATTTATTAAATCATTCCTAGATCTATGATAATGTCTGTACAGGTTATTAACATGTTTAATGACTTGTAGTTTGTATCTTAAGAAATCCGATAAAACAGTTCGTATGAAGAATATAAGTACTAACATGTGAAATATTTTATGTTTGTGGTCGTTGAGGTAGCAATCGATCAAGTTTTTCCATGATGCTATGTCCAGCAGTAGACTTCAAATGTCTGAAGGATTACACTTAATAAATATCAATTTTTACATAAATTAGGCCATAAACATACTCATTTAAATACTACATAAGTCATTAAATTCAAAATGCGAAATATAATTTTAATTCCGCCATTAATATTTTTTGCTTCCGTCTGAAAAGATTAAGAGTTTACTGATTGTATGTAATGTTTTATTAACTTAATAATAGGTAGAAGTAGGTTCAGATGGGGACACTGGGCACAAATAACTATCTACCTACTTACAATATATGTTCTAATCTTCGAGTCCACAAATGATTTTAGATTAGAAACCGTCTTGGAGCAGAAAAGCATTGTTAGGTTACAACCAACGCAACGGTACAATCAATTAAATCAATATGTATGAATACAATTATAAGTAAATACAGTTGTTATAATAATATATTTTTTACGCTAACATAATCACCTACAACATACTTGCACCATACCTACTAAATTACTATCGTATATTTGAAATCAGAAGGTAACAGAAAAGGCAATAGACTTGGTCAATTTTTGTGAATAACTATATTATTAAACCTTAGATTAGAGATCTTCCGAATATAACATATAAGTATATGAAAGTGGCACATTAAATCTGAAGTTTTTTTTTAATGGATACAAGATAGCAAACGAGCTTGCAGCACCACCCATCCGCTGCCGCCCATGACAACTGTGACTAACTTCTTGTTCAAACTCAATTGGGGACTGGGATGGTTAGTCCAATTAGTTGAGAGAGTTAATTAGAACATCAGTTGGACAGTTCATTAGTAGGTTAGATATAGGCTATAGGCTCTACAAAAAGTTTGTGCACTTACTTAGTTTCGCCTCAGCACCGAATTCTTGCAGATGCTAATGCTAATGGTAACGAAATATGCGATAAGCGAACACTGAATCATATGAAGGTAATATCTTTTTACTAGATAGATCAATGACCTGTAGAGGTGTAGATAAGGAAGGCACCGCATTGTTAGTAAGAGTCTCGTTCCAAGTAAGTCACAGATGCTATGCTACCCTTGAGCACTAAGATGGTCGCCTCTAAAGATGTGTATAAGCGAAGGGGTTTTAGTGACAAAGACTCACATACATTAGCCTCTCCCCCAGAGTGGTCAGGAAACATGGAAGATTGCCCCTCGAAAGAATTAAAGAGTCAGGTAGATTTCGAGCCGCCGTGACAGCGCCTTTACCATTTTACCGCGGCCTCCGTAACTCATTAGGCAACTTGCAACGCTCTCTGATTTATCGCTGCCCCGTAACATTATACCTTATTAGGATTACTCCTGATTATATTCGCTACGCTTCCCATTAGTCTCCCTTAAGGTTCTGCAACATCAGATGCACGTTTTTATGGATCTATTGATGGCGAACGAGCGCGTGACATTCGCTGAATTCGCTGACACCTGCGGCAGATTTAAGACAAGTCTTAAATAAAGTTACAAGTTACATATCGGCGGGTCGGGAGGCAGCGTGAAATTAGGTAGGCGAGACGAGTTTCACTTTTACTATTTATATTTTCTATGTATATTTAAATTAAATTTTATCTAATTACTATACTAAATCTAGAGTGGTAAGACCCATCCGATGTTAGGGGGACTGTCATGGTTAGTCCAGTTGACAGAAGGTGCTAATATGATTTTTTTTTTAAATAATCATGGACATTCTCACACTTGATGCAAATCCTGGAGGCGTTACAAACGTTTAATAATGACATAAATAACCTAACCATTATTCGGGCGAAATATTGTTTCTTTATTTTTGTCGTATGGTAGCACTATTTTTCAAAACTAAATACATAATCTTTGTAACTTTACCTTGGACCGTTCATTGTACATATTATTTGAATCGCCTTTGTTCTAGGTTCAGTCGAATGCCGAATTGCATTTCCTACCAATCAAATCACGGACAACTCAATTTCAATATATGAAATTGAAAAAGTATCTGAAATACTTGAATTATGAATAGGGCAGTTCAATATTCAGAGCTTTTAATTTAATGGATTAAATATAAAATTATAACAGGGTTTCAAACAAACGGTTTAAAATTATAAAATTCAAAACGAAATTTCAAAATAACCCTTGACGACTCCTGTGAGAGGTATTCGCTACACTGTCCGTGTAGCGAATACCCTTGGTACCTACGTGCTATTGTTACTCAATTGTTATAACTTCTCGATCGAGAAAGTGGTAAGAACGTGCCAGTGACTAGAACAGAGAAACTAGCTTTGGTTCGTAAATCGTGCTTTTTCTGCAAGAACAGATTACAGGTTGATAGGTTCCACAATACAGGTTCGGAGGAGCCCACACAGCCTTCGCAAAGCTCGGTAGTCTGACCCCACTATTCCTATCCAGACAGACTCAGTCTGATTTGAACCTCCGTGAAAGTCGGACGTGCTGTGGCTCGAATACTCGAACCATCGCACCCGACTTTAAAAACAAAACAAACTTTCAAAGTGAATTCAAATTTAGTGATGTGACATTGTTAAACTGTGCAAACGGACTGTCAAACGATTCGGTTTGTTTTGCGTCGAATTTCTTTGGTTTTGCGTATCTTTGTTTTGTTTTATTTTGTCTTATTGTTCGGATTTCGTAGCTTTCTCTGGTCGAATTGGATTCGATTTTACGGTGTTGCATTGTGGGTGACAGTGATGAGTGTTTCGAGATTCTGTCTGGTGTGATAGTGTCTTCACATTCGCGGGTAAAACGTCTGTGTATTGAAGAAGTTGCATTGTTCAGTACGATACAATTATAAACTGCGTAAATTTTTCAGAGAGCATCAGTTATGTGGAACTTGCGAAATCCATAATCTGTTCTCAACTAAGTAATTACCTTACCTAATACCTTAGAAAGTATGTAACGTTGAAAGAAGTATGAACTTTTGTTTTTTACTTACTAAATCAGATTCAGATATAGGTACCGACTTACTTTAAAACTAGATAAACTAGGAAACTTTAAAACACCTAACAGTAATGCTACTGTGTATACACACACAATAGGCCTATGCCTATTGTGTGCATGGATAAACTTCCTTTATTCGCATAGTTCATGAAAATAGTAGGATTCATAAACACAATTAAGCAAGTTTTCCAATCGTACCTAATAAAATAATACTGAAAATCAAATATTATTCGCTTACAATTGTGTAAGCGAATAATACAGCGTGTGTTGACACGAAAGGATCTTCACCCCTTATTTATGAACCAACATCAGATCAGGAATAATATCAGGATTCAGTAATTAGTTAATATACTGTCATATAAGCTTATTTTACAAGTGTGTTCATTGAAGCTTATGAGAGCTTCAATTTTTATAAACGGCTTGTGTGATGTGATCATCGGAGTTAAGCAACGTCGGGGGCGGTCGGTATGTGACAAAATTTCATGAGCGCTTCCGTAATTTGAATGCCGTTGGTTCCGGTGGTTTTCAACTGTAAACCTATCGCTAAGCCTTGTCGGCCTTAGGGTGGATCGAGAACATTCGACACTGGTTTGTCCTAACCTCTCCATCAATCCGGATTGGAGCAGCGTTGTGGAGTATGCTCTATACATCACAGACATGCAGGTCTCCTTACGATGTGTCCTTCACCGTTACAGCAAGTGACATTTAATTTCTTAAATCGCACATAACTTAGAAAAGTCATTGGTGCGTGCCGCTGGGGTTTGAACCCGAACCGCTCGAGTGAGAGGCGAGTTCGATAGCCACTGTGCTGTCACCGATGTTTTTGCGTGATCTGTATAGCAGAGAGATATATCTTATATCATACGCGAGTCAGCTCAATTTTTACTCAAGTTCTTTATCAAACTTGAGCTTGAACCTAATATCAAATTGTCAAATAAATATCTGGCCCATCAAGTTAATGAAACACTGAAACGAACGCTAATATTATCTATATGATTTCATTGTTAGTTATATCACGCCCACTAATTTTATGTATGTATATATAATTCTTTGAGAGTTAATTAAATCACGCCCACTAATTTAACTGGTACAAAAAGATTTTTTGACTCAACTTTCAAATTGTTTTAAACTAATGGAGTGGTTTGGGCGGGTTTGCTTAGAGGTTAAAATGTGTATACCTAACCTACATTGATGATACAATATGAACTGACTGACTCACCACCTCTTTCATTATAACTACCTTAATATTTCCCGCGAGTATCTGCGTTGTTTCATAAGTTATCTACTTTATTCCCGAAAGATCTATCCAATTAATTGACACCATTTTGAATTTTTCTATAACCATCGATATTAGTGCTCTGAAAGAAACACGTCGAATCTAAAAGAATTAGAAGAACACTTTTTAATTAAATCACCATTTAGCCTAAATGAGTCTTTTGTTCATCTTCACGTCAGTACGTGACGGATTGTAATGTATCGAACGTACCGTGCTATAACAATAATCTCTATCTGACTACCTCGTACCTTCGACTGTCTCCGTATCATAACTCAAACTTCTACAAAAATTCTTTGAACAACCATCACAATTAATATTTATTAATTAAATATTGCCGTGTTTTATTTGTGTACTATAATATAAAGTATAACTATAAAGTAAAGTAAAGTAAACTATAAAGAATAAGGCCATGAATTGTATTTGAAAATCTTTTGGTTTGATTCAACTCAACGCACGGGAAACCCAGTAAATGTGCTTGAAAAAAGTATCTAGAAAGATCTAGTAAATTTGTGTATAATACCTTAAAAGCATATTCGTGTATGACTTATATAAGTAGTAGATATTATACATATAGCATTTAGTATTCTGTACAATGTAATAAAATCATTTATGCACGACAAAGGGTCGTAAAGAAACGGCAAAGTAGACAAGAAATAAATAAAATGTCACAGTCGCGAGTTTGTTCATGGTCCGCGGTTCTGTATAAAAAAAAAATTGGTCTAGAGACATAATTCCTTTCGGACATATTGCTTTGTTTTTTCACTGTTTTTTATCCTTAAATCTAAATAATATTATACAATAACTTTAATCGGGGGATGTAAAAGTAACTGAATGTGTTATTAAAAAGTAATAAATAACTAAATTTTATCTATGAGTGTTGCTACAGTAAAAAGAAATAACATTATTGAGCTTTATTGGAGTAAAAGGAGTGAAGATATTCAATTATTCCTGTCCATGGGTTTGTGAATTTGTGTTATGTCTGCTTTCCTTTATACGTCTGTGCACTAGTAGTCATTGTCAAACAATTTTCTATCTTCTATCACAGAGTACATTTTACATCGAATATCTGGTCGAGACATTTCATTAATCAAAGAAGAATATTATATTAATAAAACACAGAATCATTATGAGAACAAAAATTGTACTCATTACGACGACATGTTAACCCTTAAGCTAGGGAGGAACCCTAATATAGTAGAAACGGTTGATAAGCGTAGCGAGTCGCGATACGAATGAAATAAATAACTCAGATCAAACTCACAAAAAGAAGAAAAGCTTCCAAATAAAAAAGTTCCGGCGATTATTGCTGTAATAATACAGAATAAGTTCTCTATTGTGACTTTCGATGGAATTGGGACTTTTACATTCAACGATTACCGAGTAACTTATAAAAGAAAGTTACAAAGAAGTTGGATGGTTGGTTGTTTATAAACTCGAATGTTAAATGTATTTCTTGACGAAGCATGTGTAAAAGACAAACGAGTGATAAAGGAAAACTAAAAAAAACTAGGAAAAATACGTATAATCAATATGTGTTTACAGCGAAGACAAAACAAATACTGAAAGAACAATGGAATCATAACAAAAGCTTCCGTAATATTCAAACATTTGATTATTCTTTCTTATTTAACACTAGCTTTCCCCACGCCTCCGTCCGTGTCAAATCGATTCCATGCAGAATTACCTCTCCCATCAAGGGAGATATCCTATCAATATGTTACTCTACAGGCCCTGTACTACATCTGTGCAAAAAATGGAATCAATCCAGCATTAGAAGAAGAAGGACAACCCAAACAACAATAATCGATTGAAAATTGAACGATTATTTAATTTTGTTCATTTCATTTTTTTATGAGTGTGTAGTCCTATGCTGTTGCACGTCGTCAACATGTATGTAACAATATACGCCATTGTCTAAAAAGTCCAAGAATAAATTCAAAGCCACTATTTTCAAATAATCACAGAGCTGCAAACAGTAAATTATAAAAAAAATTAATATCTATACGGATAGGATGTTTTCTTTTCTTGGAAACTAACACAAGAATATTTTCATGATGAGTAAAATAAAAGATGCAGACATATAATTGATAACTTCCTCATTTCATAAAGGTTGCTTCGGTTAAAAATAATGTAGCAATACACATATAACAAGCAACGTATTAGCTCATTAATATAATAAAAAAGCTATTTCACGGTAAGAAATAAAATCCAATTTGGTTATCCAGTTAAGTCCAGTTAAATCCAGTTTAGTCAGTAACCAAAACAAATAAGCAATTCACATTACGATTTCAATTCCCGTCGAGATCCTATCCGTGTCGTGGTCGTGTCGTGCCCTACAAGCGACCACTATACCTCTCCCATGCCCCAATTAGTTACGCTTTTGACTCTTCTATTGTGTACTTGAGATTGAAATTATAAGGGAATCCAGATGACTCCACATCTTTGGGAAAATTCCGTTTGATTTATTAAATTACTGGCTGTTCTTATATAACTTTGCTTCCTGTGTTATTTTACTGTAGGTATGGAATAAATAGATACCTATTTGATATTTTGATTTTGTATCTGCCAATCCGAGCTGGAGCAGCGTGGTGGATTGCGCTCAGGGCTTTCTCTTCTCAGTTGTGACCCTTGCTGTGGGATGCTAACGTGTTGTAGCTTGTTAAAATCTTATCAATAAAAGATTACACTTATATTTATGAATTAGCGTAGCGTCCATAGCCCAGTGGCTCGCATCGATTCAATGTGTTCGACAGAGTTAAGCTACGACGGGCGCGGCCAGTTTGTGGATGGTTGACCGCTAATGACAAAAAAATTCATGGGCGCTACCGTGCTTCGAAGGGCACGTTAAGCCGCCTGCCTTTCAATGGTGAAAACAGTCCTCAAGCTTTCTCGAAGCCCTTCGGGTGGCTTGAGAACATTCGACACTGGGTTGGCCACTAACCCTCCACCATTACGCATTGGAGCGGCATGGTGGAGTATGCTCTAGCTAGACCTTCCGCAGATGTGTCTGTGGGGGAGACTCGTGCCCAGCAATAGGACGTCTTTGGATTGCAGCTTATAAATAAATTATATATTAGAGTGTGGGTAGATAAGTAGAGGAGTAGAGTCAATCGCACGCTAACCACGGTTTAAACAATATTAAAAATATCCCCATTGCATTTTCATAAACCAAATTTTGTTTTAATTTTAGTGCAGTGAGTAAAGCAATATGAGTGGCAGACTGCAGTGATTGAGTGAGAGTATCCGCCACAAAAATAATCTTGAGAGTTCTCTACATTTGGTAGCCTTCGAGCGGCCTAGAAACATCTGACACTCGGGTTGCTCACTGCCTCATCTAATAATATATCCTTTCAGCAAGGTGGTGTAAAACATACGGTCTAGTTTTATTAATTGTAGGTTTTGACATAAAGTGAGTGTCAAATGGGTTTCAGAAATTCTTAGGTCGTGTCACGGGTTGGGTTGTATGTCGCAACCATTCAATAACGGACTCCAATGATCTTTGTGCTAATTAATTGTCTGAATCTAATTGGATTATAATCTAGTAAGGACTAACTGAAGTCTATTAATTAACCTTTAAATTGAAGTCCGCCGGGTGCAGTCGAATGCAAGTGGAAACTAAATTGTAGGAGTGGATTTTATTGGGCTTTTCTAACATTAAAAGGACGTGTCCGTTCTACCACCTTGAAAATCTCTAGCATAAGCAAGTTGCAGTGTATTTAAATGAATTCCTCAGTTTCATTCGTTTAAATCACGATGAGGCCCTCAATTAACGGAGTACGGAGTCGTGCCAGGTACATATTCCACTCCTTTAATTACTTAAAGCATGTTTGTGATTGGCTAAGATTGCTAGATGCATCTGTAACTCTCTGGATGGTAATTAATAATTTAATTATAATAGGCGGCTCGGTTCTGTACCACAACAACGTATTTATTGTTTTTCATAACTTATAATCAAGCCGGCATTTCTCCGCAGGGATATGCAGGCATGGGTAGTGGATATAATAATAGGTAATCATAATCATTTCATCATCAGCACAACCCTTTCTTTGTCCCACTGTTGGGCTCGGGTCTCCTCGGGATTAGGCCATAGTCCACCAGGCTGGCCAAGTGCGGATTGGCAGACTTAACATACCTTCAAGAACATTATGATGAACTCTCAGGTATGCAGGTTTTCTCACGATGTGTCCTTCACCGTTATAGCAAGTAACTTTTAATTTAATCGCATATAACTAAGAAAGAAGAAGAAAGAAAGATAAGTTAATGACAGTTAAAGTTTAATATAGTAATTGCTATGAAATTATTCACAGGCGTATTGAACGTTACCATTGCCTTGAAACAAGCAGATTAAGCGTTTGCTATAGACAATCTGTGTCTATAATTTGCATAGTCATCTATGCAAATTATAGACACAGATTGTCTATACGCCGTAAAGGTTTGTATGACCTTTTTCTTCTATGGTATCACCATACAGTAAAAGTCCATTTGAAAAAAGAAAAAGATCTATGGTTAGGTACCTACTTTGATGTACACTACACAGCCTTTATTTCTGACTCAAATTAATGGTTTGTAGCAATGATTAATTTATCAGATTAATTACAATTCCAAGCCTAGCTTGCACTCCGTTTTTTTAAATGGATTAAATTTTCTCTACATTTTATTGAGCTAAACTGTCATAATTATATTGAAGAAGTATGAGAGGATTTTTTTTAGGTTGCCAGTATTTTTTTTATTTGTACATTGAATTTAACATTGATTTTAGTAGGTACCATTCAAGTATACTATATATTTTGATGTTATTTAAAGGACTAATATAAATAAGAAAATATCATTAAAACGTTGTATAACCCAGTGCATAAAATGTGATTAAAATAATATGTGATAAAAGTAATAGCATAATGTGAGAAAAGCCATATACTAAAATGTGACGTTTCGGCCATTTCGTGCGCACAACAAGATGGCGTCAAACACGGTGTTCCGGTTCCTGGTGCTGCTGGCGGCACTCGTGTGGATACTCGCGGCTGAAAACTCCACGAGAAGGAGGAGGGAACCCTGGACCAATGGCAGTTGGTTGTGAGTATATTTATAATTCTATCGGATGTCTTTCTATAGGAAGTTCGGTGTTCGTGGTTTCTTTTATTTATTTTGAAAAAATAGTTGTCATTTGTTCCATAATTACTTAGCAAACATTAAAAAATCCAGCTAGTTAATACTGCTTCTGCAGCTGTTGCTGCTTCTTGATTTTTTTTATTTAGGACCCCAGTTAACGCAATAAAATAGGATAGTTTGATAACTTGCCTCGCGTTGGTCAGTAACGCCGCCTTGCAAGTTGTGACCATGTATTGTAAATCTGATTAAATCGAATTTAACCGAAACCTTATTTGGAACGTAAGTACCACCTACCACTTCTTAAAAGTTATCTACGTCATCAAAGAATTTTCAAAATAACAATACTGTCGTGTCCTCTACGATCGTAAAATGCTGTTTAACATATGAACAGTTTTTAATTTCCGTATAAAACAACAACTTTGGCTTTAAACAACCAAGAGAGTCTGCTGGGATAACCTAGACTTTAAAAAAATAAAGATTTCCACTTTATTACAGGTCTAGACTACGGGCTCAGCTGTGAAGCAGCAAACACTGACGGCTCAATTATTAACTTTCCATCTTAGGGATTCAATCCCAAATCCCAGTAGTTATTGATTGAATTTTTGATGTCCAATGTATTTCTTACTATTTTCCTTTATCAATTCTCGTCTGGGCTTAGGTATATATGTATACCTTTACTGTGAAACAAGTCGACATGTAATATGCCTGCAAAACCAGCCTTAGAACTTTGAATGTTTTTATCGAACGACTCATTTACATATTTCAAAAATAATATATTAACGTCTTTGAAACAGAAAAAAAATATTCTTAATACAATAAATTGCAGCATAATTACTTATGTACTAATTGATTACTAAATTAAATTAAAATAACGTAGAGGTTCAACAATTTTCACGCTCGTTCCCAAAAAAATTCACAGATTTTGTCACAATGAGCGTAACGCTGTAAAGTGTGAAGCCACTGATTTTCAGTGATGCCTGAAAAGTACACTAGTATCGGATGAAGAGAAGCTTAAATAAATAACAACAACAACAATGAACAATAAATATAACATTTACATTATTTACAATATTCATTTTTACATCTAGGAATAAATAAGTCACAGCCGAACAGGTGTTTCCAGCTGTGAGATATAGAGGGCAGGTTTAGTGATAACGTAGAGCCGGAATGTAATCGGATGAAGAGGAAATCACTAGGTATCCATAACTTTAATCATATAAAATAAATATAAGATGTCTACATAATTTACAAAAGTCCTGCTATCCTACTAATACATATTATAAATGTAATGAACGTAAAGAAAGTTTGTATGTTTGGTTTCATGTTTGTTACTCAATCACGCAAAAATTACAAAACGGATTTTTGGACGGAAACTTGGCACATACTAAATTTTATTAATTAATTAATTGGAAAGCTGTCTGGCGCTCTGTCAACAGATGGCGCTGACACTAATTCTTAATTTGATTACATTTTTCACAAAAAGCAAAAGCATCTAGGAAAAGCTAGTAGACATTATAATATATCATATTATTATATAGCTCTCAGCAGAACGTGTTCTTCCAACTGTATTCTGAGACGTTGTGGGCAGATTTGGTGACCCCGTAGAGCCAGAACTGGTAGGAGAGACGCGAAATGCCTTTGATGACGAAAGTCAGGGTTATCCGCTCCTGGAAGAGGATGTTCATGAGGTTCAGAAATGTGAAGAATTAAGGTATTAGGAGGAAGTGGAAACTTAATTGATCTATGTGTTTTTGTTATGTGTTGTTGTGATATCTTTGTGCAGATGAACATTGTCTGTTTCACCTATAAATAAAATAAAAATTATAAAAGGTACCTTCATTTTTAAGGGTTACTGGGAAGAAAATATAAATATTCAGGAATAAGACACTTTTAAATTGTGAATTTGTCAGAATTCCTGCTCGTAATAATACAGTTCGTAAGAAGTTATTTTTAAATTTAGATTTAGATTATATTATTTGGTATCCAAAAAAACCCAGAGCACAAGTAGCGCCCATGAATGTTTGCCACTAGCGGTCACCCATCCAAATAGGTACCAACCATTTTTTTTTAATGTCTTGGACATTCTCACATATTTTATGGCCATCTGACCCCAAAGTAGGCGCGAGTCTGTAATATGGGTGTCAGAGACATACATACATACCTAGATATTTTTAAATACTTACTTAAATAGATAATATTAACATCCAGAAACTGAACAAATACAAGTGTTCGTCACACAAATATTTGTCCTGAGTGGGATTCGAACCCACGACCCCGCAACAGGCAGGGTTACTACCGATTGCGCCAAAGGGCCCGTCAATGTTAATTTGATCGATCACAAAGATTAAACTTCCTATAATTGACCACGTACGATCGTACGAGCTATGGGCGCTTCAGAAAAACCTTCACCACAACCCTTTTAAGAAACTAAGTTAAGAATATATTAAAAGCTTTTATTTAACTTCATTCGTATGTATCTTGTAAGTATGTACTCGTATGACTTGGAATCTTGCAATAAATATTTCACCCACTTCCACTGAAGCTATCGAGCTGAAATTTGGACACATATTAAGTTCCGATGACAATGCATGAAAATAAAAAAAAAGTTATAAAAGCTTTTTAAAAAAAAAAGCTCACCATGAATAAACCTCCTTCCGTTACGAAGCCCCGGCTGTCGGGTCCGTCCATGTAGAGTATCACCAGGATGCCGGTCACGAGGTACTCGCCCTCCTCCGGACTCTTATCTGGCTGAGGGAAGATCGTTCTAGAATATTCTCCTTATAATTCTGCCGAGTAATTTTATTCTCTAGAATAAAATTAATTTATTCTCTAGAATAAAGTTCTCTATTCCTCTGCCAACCGGACTAACCATCCCAGTCCCTGTTTGAGTCTTGTTTCAAGGGCTATCACAGTTGTCACGGGCGGCAGCGGATGCATGCTCGTTTGCTAAATTGTACCCATAAAAAAATCTGCTAAATTGTAGAAAAAAAATCTCGCCTAGATACTCAAACGCCACCACCGGTGAACCAATCTCTTTTTTTTTTTTTTAATTTATTTGCATATGCCAGAAATGGCAAGTACGCTTGCTGCACTACATTTTTTGATTAAATTTAATGTAATTGTGTGTGTCCATCCATCCATCCATCAGCCTTTCGAGGTCCACTGCTGGACATAATACTGACCGATTCAGTCAGTGCCTTCTGAAATAAACGCTTTAATTATTTCAAAACATAACAATGACACAATCATTAATAATCACTATATTTAATCTTATTTCATAATTCCCGCGTTATTTCTTAATCTGGCTCCATAAATTATTTACTTACACGTGTGGAGGGGTATCTCAGGGTTAGGTTCACGGTTTGCTCGGGAAACGTCCAGGCTTTGGTTCCGTATAAAATCGTTTTCTCGTCTGTATAAACAGTAAAAAGTTTAAAGCTAAGCTACAGCCTAAAGGCATCGACTATTGAGTGGCGGTCACTCCCAAATAGCTAAGGGAGGTCTAGAGCATACTCCACCACGCTGCTCCAATGCGGAGATTAGTAGCCAACCCAGTACGAATGTTCCGCTTCCCCTTAGGTCCGGTAAGTTAATACGACAACCGTTAGGGTCGTGTTGTTGGATGTTTTCTTGTGAAAACTACGTGGACCGACGACGGCTTAACATCTTTTTTTTATTTTTTTTTATTTATTTGTTTATATAACCCCTTTATGTTTATTTTTCAAGGTCCCTGATTAAGTTATGTATACGTCTATTCTTCTGTTTGTTAAAGATTATTATTATTAAGGATTGTTACTTGATTATTGTGCCTCCATGGAGGCACCATGCTTCGGAGGATATGTTAAGCCGTCCTCCGAAGCCCAACATATTTATTCACTAGCGATCACCCATACAATATATTTTATCTTCTTGAAGTCGATTACTGATAAAATCACTTCATTCTACGAAGTTAATTACGATAATTTTGTGACGTTAACAAAAATAAACTTCTGAGAATACCTATTATGAATGTTGTTTTTAGCGATAACAATTATAAACATATAAATTACACGATAATATTATAAAGGCGAAAGTTTGTGAGTGTGTGTTTGTATGTTTGTTACTTCTTCACGTTCAACCGGCTGCACCAATTTTGATAAAATTTAGTATGGAGATTCAGATATCTCTGGATAAACAAATCGGATATTTTTTTTCATTAAATACTAGAAATTTCACGGGGCGAAGCCGCGGGCAGCAGCTAGTCCATACTTCCATATTAATATTATAAATGCGAAAGTAACTCTGTCTGTCTGTCTCGCTTTCACGTAAAAACTACTGAACCGATTTAAATGAAATTTGGTAAACAGATAGTCTAGTCTAGAGCCTGAGAAAGGACTATATATTTATACGACATAGGCTACTTTTTAATTGGAAAAAAGTGTTGTAAAGGGTTGAAAAGGGGGATGAAAGGTTGTATTAAAGTTTTGTCATTTTCAAAACTAGAAGCATAACCATTCATATTTTAGTCTGTTGATTAGTTAAAAATAAATATGGCATTCAAAGTTTGTAAAAATGTTAGGTACCCTTAAGGGTGTAAAATAAACATTGGGGATAACATTTACGGATTCATTACAAATTTGTGGAGCTAAAGTAAACGTGTTATGAATAATCTATTATTATGTCCAATTCCACGCGAGCGAAGCTGCGGGCGTCAACTAGTAAGATATAAATTTTAACTCTGTGCCCGATGTAAGCAATATAGAATAATAACAATACATCAAAATGAACAAATCTTGCCAATAAATAAATTTAGAAATAGACTTAAAAAAATATTTTTGACAATAACAGTGTATTATAATCTTAATGAATTTCTTGAATGTGACATTATAATTTAAGTGTTATTATGTAGTAAGTAAGTAGCAATAATGTGACATTATAATTTATAACTTAAGTTTCTTGAATGTGACATTATAATTAATCTATCTATTGACATTTGTATACCACCCAGTGGTTAGAGTGAGGGACTACCTTTATTTGTAATATCAAAATGTACCACTCTAAGACAAATAACTAAATAAATGATTTATGAAATGTACATATTAGTCGACGCTACCGTTTGCTATAAATGTGACTAACTCAGCTTTGATACTGCAGTGAGACAATTCTGCCCACAGGAACGGAAATACAGGGGTTATATTAAGATATGTTGTATTCACATAAGATTCAAAACATAATACGACTAACCAACCTTCAATGTCCTCGGCAGCACAGTGGTATTTCTTCACCACGTTCCTCAGTGTACTGTTCGTCATCTCATTGTACTGGCCAGAACCAGCATCGACGTACGCATCATCGTGCCAGCCCTCAGACTTAATACACAAGCACTTGCGAGAATATATAATCAATGCAAAGAAAATTAACGTTTTCATCCTACCGTAGTTTAAATCACATCTTGCGGCTTTGACGAACACTACCTCGACATGCGATCTGTTATTTACAAATTAATTATTTATTAACGTTACCAATTAGGCATAAATTACTGATAAGACAATGCGAGTAATCTGATAACGATATCGCGTCGTGTTATCAATAGATTGCTTTACATGGAGATAAATAAGCAATGGCCCGTTGACATCTGGAATATCATTCCCATTCTCGTACAAAAATAGTATATCCATTCATCCACTGAAGTCCACTGGTGGGCATAGGCCCTAACGGCCTTTCGGAAGTCGTTTTAGATATAGCAGTCCGTACTAGTTGGGTTAATCGCTTTGTATACATACTATAGTACTATGCGATAAATTGGTAAAATATAACAAAAATTCTTGTTTAGCAATCAATATTTCACCCACTTCCACGGAAGCAATCGAGCTGAAATTTGGCACACATATTAGGTTCCAATGACAATGCACGAAAATAAAATTTAAAAAAAAAAGTTATAAAAAAATATTTTTTAATTAATTATATAATTATTATATACCTAATATGTTTGATAATTTTCATACATTAGTGCCGAATAAATTTCATTTTCGTAAATAATTATGCATGTGCAATAATGATAATGGAATCTTAAAATTAAATCGAATCGAATTTAAATGTACATCAGACCTTTGTAAATTTTACTCATAAAACATGCGTTTAATGAGATTGTAACGGCTGAACAAGATTTCATTTAGTTTTTCTTATTTATTTTATTTATTTATTTATTTTTCATGTACATACAGGAGAACAGAACAAGAGCAATTAAAAAGAAAGAGGTGTACAAAGGTACTGCTTATTTCCTTCAGAAATTTCTTCCAGCAGCCCTGAGAATGGAGACTGGCGACTCGATGGCAGAAGCATGTACACAGAACAAATTACAATACAAATAAAACAATTATAAATAACACAAATAATAGAATACATACAATCTACATATAAGTGTATAAATAAATAAATAAATATATATATATCTATATACAGTGTAAACTCTATATAGCGACACTGAAGGGACTGTGCATTTTATGGCGTTATAGAGAGTTGTTGTTAAATGGAGAGAAGAAACATCAGAATTAGAAAAAGAAAAAGTTTATTTCCGACAATTGTTAGTAGTTATGTGCATAAAAAAGAATGTTATTTGAACGGTATTGCGTATAGTCTGTTATTTTTGTCTGACGTCTTTTGCTGCACCAATAATTTTGTTGTATTTTTTTACTTATTTTATTCATATCTAGCAATAGATAGATAGACACTAGCAAATCATGGTCAACAACAGTCTACACGTACAAGCAATCCCAATTTGTAAACAAAAGAACGAATTTCTTAGAAAGTTCGGTATGCATGATGCCGACAGTCGAGTTTATTGCGGGCTAGGATAATAAAGCGACAATAGATCGTACACAGCTGCGCAGTTTTTACTAATTTTAGCAACTTAAAAGGTATTTTTTATTACTCAATTGTTGTCGTTATTGAGAGTGGGTGTAATGCTATGTAGAGTGAAACATTGTATGAAATACAAGCTAAACCAACCAAAGCCAATTGATTTCGACGCTTAAGGGAGTTTGTCGTTAAATAGAGTGACGTTACATGGAGTTTACACTGTATATATATACATACATGCTATATACGTACATACTATACTATAAATACTGCTATAAATACATAAAATAGTAATAGTTCATACTTACATAGATATTGGTGAAAACTATCTGTTCGTAGTTAAGGAAAAATAGTGATCCTTTACTCGTTTTTTGAAAGTAGTTAACGTTTTAGACTCCCGAATGTGACGCGGCAATGCATTCCACAGGGTGACTGCATGTACAGAGAATGATTTGGTGTAATAGGAAGTACTATGGGATGGGAATTTAAGAAGGGATTTTAAGTGGGGACGACAAGGCGCAGGAGGAGGTCGTGCTGGGGAAAAACGCTCGCGAAGATAAGACGGATAGCTTAGGGTTATGGAGTATATTGTAAAGCATACATAATATCCTCGTGTTACGGCGAAATCGGATTGAGAGCCACTTGAGATCCCTGCGAAAATGTGAGACATGGTCATACTTACGGATACCGAAGATAAAACGAATGCAAAGGTTCTGCAGGCGCTCAAGCTTATTGAGTTGCTCCTCTGTGGCATCCAGATAGCAGGCGTCAGCATAGTCAAGGATTGGCAATATCAAAGTGTGGCAATATCTTAATGCTTATTGTATTGTATTATTATTGTATAATTTTTTTTGTGGTGTACAATATAGTGTATTTGTATTTGCTGCTATCCAATAGTGCGCTGGTGTCGCATTCAAGAGTGTTCAAGAGTAGCAAACACGACTAAACTTGTCTAAACGTCATCACAATTCAGATTTCGATTGCATGAAATTGTTTTCAAGAGTAGAGCAGCGGATTAATAAAAATATAAAGAGAATAAAAAATAACGGCCTAATCTCGTGATGTCAAATCTAATTATAGGTTGGTACAAATTGAGGAGACATTAATGTTTCTAAGCCATTTGACTTTACATTTTATTTCATAGATTAAAAGGACAACTTTCCTTTGAAAGATAGATCAGTCCTTTTTAAATTAGGGTGTGTTGGGATATTCGGAGGGAATCATAAACCGGGGAACTTTAAGATCGGAAATAATTAATAAAAAAAACGGTCCCTAAAAAAAGGAATCCCACACCCTTTATCGGATCCCTCATTAGGCCTACTTAACACTGTTGTAATGGACCATTATATTCACGCCGGAATATTATATGAGACGGGGAATTGTATAGAGTGGTTACAATGGCTAAAGAAAGGATTGTTATTCCTACTGCATTGTAATCATTGCAAATTTTATATTGGTCCCATTATCTGTATTAAATCTTGGTGATGATTATTACCCAGACGTCATCATGACGCAAAGTAACAATAGGTTAAATATGTACCTATAATTTTAAGAATTTTCGTATGTAAGAAAAATGAGGACAGTTACAAAACAGAACACCTGTATTTTTTCTAAAGTGGTAGACAGAAGTGAAAAAGGGATAGAAAACCGTGACCCGGGGATCGAACCCAGGACCGAAGCCGCGCTTCTGCCCACCAGACCAACGTGGCAGCGACCACTAGACCAACGAAATTCATTGCAAAAAGGATCAGCGAGATTTCGAAACTTAACATATTATTTGCGCATTTATTTGAATTTTAATTTCGTCGAATTCGAATCGCAAAATTTTGCCAAATTTGGTTGAATTTGGTTTGTACTATTGATGTACGAAGTATATAAAATGGTAGACACGTTAGTTGTTACCTCTATAGTACTCGGTGCTCGCTAATGGCATAACAATCTTGCCAGATTTCGTGTACCAATTTTATAACGCCTACTCATAACCCGTCTACCTTTTTTTACTCTTCATAATTATCATATCCGTTGCTGTGGTTACCAACATCAGCTCTATAAATTCCAACCCAGCGATACTAATTCAAGAAGTCCGCTCCATATCTCCTGAGTTATATTTTATTTGAAGTAGTAATATATCGTTTTTTATCTGGATATTTTATATCTTGGTGCTTCACTTGATTTATTTATATTTATGGTATTATTCATTCATTTCACGAGAATCAGAAATACTTGCCTTAATGAATATTTGAATAGCATGTTTGGGGATACACATACATTTCACAGATTCAATTTTTTTACATAAATCTTTAAGTGGTTTTTTTATAATCGATGGCGTTTTAATTTTAATTGATAAAATTGATTGCCTAATAAATTCTTTCAATATGGTACTTAATGTAAATATCTTAATATTTGATCAACTTCATTTAGAGTTGATATAAGCTGTTTAATTAACTTTTTCACTAAAGCATTGCGTCTGTAACAATTTTTATACTCTCTGGAATTATTGGCGTCTGCTTAAGTATCTATGTGCTAGCAATTGCAAGACCCAACTGTTATATATTATCTTTCACATGTGCCCCTAGTGGCCCTTATTGTGTACATGCAATATCGGAATAAATAGTGGAGATCCAAAGTGATTCTTCCCTCGAAAAAAACAATTACCTAATCGTGATAATAATAACCAAGCCAACTCCAAATACATTCCAGATTCCAGAACTATCTTACGTACCAACATGCGACTAAGCAAGTGGCCTGTATGACTATGACTAATTATGGGAGAACATAGTCGTGTAGGTACCCAATAAGTATATCTATGACAATTTGACAATGCTATTTGCGATCCTTAGGCGCATAGAAGTATCTTAGGAGATCTATAGGATCAAATTATTTACTGAAATAGTTGTTATACTGATGTAGCTTAGCTTCGATCTTCAAGACCGAACTGTATAATAGAACTCTTCCTTTCAAGTTTGTATAACAATGTACCTATTATAACAAACTTACGACATAGGATATAACATGGTAACTGGTTGATTCGTAACACGCAACATAGATTTGTTTCACTCAAAGCCCGTTCAGTTTCGCTTAGCTGACAGTATGTAGGTATATAGCAGGGGAAAGGTAACCTAATAACAATGACATTATATTAATAGATTTCGTGATTTTTTAATAGTTAATTTTAATTTTATATTTATGACTTTCTAAATTTTGATAACCATTGTCTATGATTATTATATTATATGTTGTGCTACTTAAACTGTCATGATATTTAAGTCCAATCAATTTATTATATATGTGCTTGGTTTATTAATAATTTTGTACCTGGGAAATAAAGGCTTATTATTTTAAAGTATCATTATGTTAAATTGCACTATTTGCCCGTCATTCAAATCCAAGCGGTACGCCTCAAAGACTTTTCTATTAGGCGGTTTAATAATTTAAATGTAACCTACTGTAACGGTGAAGGAAACATCGTGATGAAACCTGCAAATCAGAGAGCTCTCCATCATGTTCTTGAATGCATGTGATGTCTGCCAATTCGCACCATGCTGGCGGACTAAGGTCTAACCCCTCCAATCCCAAAAGGAGATCCGTGTCAAACAATTGATTTCAAATTGGGCCACCAACAATGGCTGTTGACACACTTTGCATATGATGGACTGTACGTGGTTACTGAATTACCTAAATAAATAACACACGGTCATGATAAAGGTCAAGTCAATCAATAAGTAATAAAGGAACGGTAACATTTTTATCACTCTGTAAGACCGCGAAATAATTTAGAACAGTAAAAAGTCTTAATTGTCGGCCCGATATACTAAACTATTAAAAAATAATAAAGTATTTATAAATTTAACTTATCGCGTGGAAAATATATTAACTCACAGTCAATCAAATTCTCATTATCGTTAAAGTATATAACCATATTCAAACCCGTCATATCATGAGTACGAGATACAATCATGAAGTCGAAAGTTCTATTGTGCCTTTCCTTGTTAAGCCTAACAACATTGATAAGTGCCGATGGAAGTTTAAGGGTGGGAGAATTCAGGGAAGATGACTCAATACTTCTATACCATGGCAAGTTTGAGGCAAGGGGAATATTATTCATCAAAAGAAGAGAGAGTTTTGACGTTAAGTTGACTAACGGTGGCAAGATTAAGGGAATTGAGATCACAGACTTGAGAGGTGATGGCAAAAGTTGGATCCTAGCAGGAGGAGTCGACCATGATTATGCTACGATAAAGCTTGAAAGCCAGCGCAGTAGTGGGTACAGCTTTAACCTTGATGTTTATGGTTACAAAGATGATGAAACAGACGAAAAATTGGATGATAACAAATCAGAAGAACCTAAAGATAAATCTGAAGAAAAAAAGGAAAATAATGCTGAGTTTGACAGTAAAGAAAAGGATTCTAAGGAAAAGCACAAAGATAGTAAGGAAATGGAAAAGGACAGCAAAGAGAAGGATAGTAAGGAAATGAAAAAGGACAGTGAGGAGAAGGAAAAGGATAGCAAAGAAAAGGATAGTAAGGAAATGGATAAGGACAGTAAAGAGAAGGATAGCAAGGAAATGAAAAAGAGCAGTGAGGAAAAGGAAAAGGATAGTAAGGAAATAGACAAGGACAGCAAAGAGAAGGATAGTAAGGAAAAGAAAAAGGACAGTGAGGAGAAGGAAAAGGATAGCAAAGAGAAAGATAGTAAAGAAAAGAATAGTAAGGAAATGGAGAAAGACAGTAAAGAAAAGGATTCTAAGGAAAAGGACAAGGATAGTAAGGAAATGGAAAAGGACAGCAAAGAGAAGGATAGTAAGGAAATGAAAAAGGACAGTGAGGAGAAGGAAAAGGATAGCAAAGAAAAGGATAGTAAGGAAATGGATAAGGACAGTAAAGAGAAGGATAGCAAGGAAATGAAAAAGAGCAGTGAGGAAAAGGAAAAGGATAGTAAGGAAATGGACAAGGACAGCAAAGAGAAGGATAGTAAGGAAAAGAAAAAGGACAGTGAGGAGAAGGAAAAAGATAGCAAAGAGAAGGATAGTAAATAAAAGGAAAGTAAGGAAATGAAGAAGGACAGCAAAGAGATTTTTAATTAATTACGTATCAAATGATCAGCGTACCAAATCATTTCACGAAGTTTTAGTATGACTTCCCTAGTAGATTTGTCTCAATGTTTATTTTTCTCCTTTGTTATTTTACGAAAATGTATTAAATTAATAATAATAATTATCTTACTGGCGCTTATAATATACAAGAAGTGATTTTCGATATTTAAATTTCAATATAATAAACAAACTGTTCAGTGTTCTTAATTATGTGGCCAGCCAGTTAGAGATTATGTATAAAACTAATCCGTTTATTTTTTGATTACTCACGTGTCATAGTATGAAAACTTTTTGTAAGTACACAAAATTAATTAAAAATATGTGTAAGAAATTATACAAGTTTGTTTGAAAAAATCTTCTATCACACATTATAAGCGTTCTTAATTACCTCAAGCCACGTAGCTCTTACCGCCGGGCCACAGCCCAGAGCGGCGCGGATTGCGGCGCGGCGTGAGGCGCGGCAAGCGGTGAGCGGCGAAAACAAATACATAGTAGACAATCTATGAAATATGCCACAGCTACCGGCGACGCGACCTGCGGCGCGATTTGCGGCGCGGTGTGAGACGCGCGGCACGCGGCGGCGATGGGCTGCGCGGTGTGCGAGAGAAACAAATGTACTAGCCAGTATGGAGGCGGCCACAGCTCGAAACGGCGCGCGCGGCGGCAGCGGTGGACGCATTCAGCATCGCGCGACCGAAACAAATAATTTTGGTTTTATCGCGCGTTGAGCCTCCTAAAATAAAGGATTCTTCCAAGTCTTCGAGTATGTGGGCGATTATATCATCAAAAGTGTCCATGCTTGCCCTCGTATATTCAAAAATATTATCGGGATAGTTCCTATATTCATAATAAGAGTGGTAAATTCTCCTAAAGGAAAATGGGTCCTATTCTTGACTGAATGATATCTTGAGCTAAGAACGCACTTGTTTCAAGGCAATACCGAGCCACTTTTGATAGAGGCATTTTAATAGTTTAGCCATTCTCTAAATACGTCCCCCGCTGACGCCGCCGCGGTCGCACCTAGTGTAGCTGTGGCATACCACCGCAAAGCGCGCCGCCCGCCGCGCCTCTCGTCGCACCGCGCGCCGCACCGCCAGAGACTGTGGGCAGGCCGTTAGACATATGGATTAACGTTGTAATTGAAAACGACGCCCGACGGCACAGTTCCTATGAGTCTCCTTGAAATTCTGTCTCAGCCTAGTATGTCTTGCTAGTCTTGGGCGGCTATCATATCCCTATAAATATCAAAAAACTGACTTCAAAACTACAAAGTAAGAGTACCTAAAAGTTAATTCGTTTGTAGCAGCATGGTAGAATATGCCGCAGCTGTGGCTGTGGGAGTGACACGTTCCCAACAGTGGGACGTTTGTGGGCTGTAGCGTTACGATATACGAATGTATACAATACTACTATGTAAAAAAAATCACAAAATATTTGTTTTACAATGGTTTAATTGTATTGCTGATATTTATCAAGCACTCAAACTTTACTAGACTACTAACTAAATCTACAATCTACAAACCAGTAGGTATGGTACACACATTAGAATAATTGCCGCAAGCTAGCTCTTATCACAGTGCAGTAGAGGCCATCTTCAGCATTAATTTGGCAAATGGATGGACACCAGTGACCTTTGACTGGTTGAATATACTTTAACGTCGAATGTATATTGAACTATAACGTGTTGGTTTACATGGTTATACTCGTAACATATAAAATATCCGTTTCACTAATATTTTTATATTGGAAATAGTTACACACACTTCTGCCTATCCCTTTGGGGAAATAAAGGCGTGATGTTACGTTATGTTACCACAGTATATATACTATTCCTAGTTTTACAAATACAATAATGTTAAATTAGCGTGTTTAGTCATTGAACTACTTCCACTAGCGTGGGTACATCATACATTAGACATTAATTATTTATTTATCGTAGATATTTTTATCAAATAAGTATGAATAGGTATCACATTTATTTTGAAAATAAAAAAATATAATAACAATCATTATGTATCACATAAAAATCAGTCAACTCTCAAAAATACACGGGTGCATAACCTACCTATAGGCTAATTTATAATAATTACCTGCCACTAAGCTAAGCCCAAATGTCACGATAGACACTACTTATCTATCTATTCTCGGAGCAATGACCTTTTATAAATATACCATTAGTTATTTAGCTAAAAATGTTATTTCAGCGCTTAAGCGAACTAAGCTTAATGCCTTTTTAATTAATCTAAATATTCTTCAAAACACATTGACATAAATAACACCTATATAAACAACTGAAGCACAAAAATATCAGTCTTACAACATCGTACAATGGCGTCGAAACTTTGTCTTCTAAACATTCTCATTCTCTTCATGGTAACTCTTGTTCGGAGTCGAGGAAATCTCTCTGTAGGCAACCCAACGGGTGCGCATTTGATCTACCACAACAAGCATGAGAAAGTGTGGGTTCCGTTGATGAGAAGAGACGAAATAGTCGAAGTGAAGGGCGTTGACAACGAAGTGATAAGAGCGGTCACCGTCACGGATCTTCAAGGGGATGGTATGAGCTATATATCAGGTGGCGGCGTCGGTCAGCAGTCTGTGACCATCAAACTCGAAAGCCGTAGGAACCACGGCTATAGCTTCCTAATCGAGGTGTACGCTTCGTAAACATTAGTCCTGCTTACGATATTTTAGTGAGGATTTGTTATTTTTATAAATGACGATTTATTTCCTGTCTTTTATTTAAATCAAGACTGTAACCATGACAATTTTTCACGTTTGTTCTTTAGTAAGGCCTTTGTATTACATTTATGTTCAAGTTGATCATTTTTATGACAAGAACGATTATTTTTATTCCTACGGACAGTCATCTCGAACACTCATAGATGGCGCTACATACATGTACATCGAAAAATATTTTAATTTATGTATTTTTCATGTATATTAAATAACAACATAAACTTGCCAAATTACACATTTCTCCTCTGCGCATTATTTCAAACAATGGGTACAAAGGGTTATCTACCCGAACAAGCACAGTAAATTAGGACAACTGACTATGAAATTCAATCCATCCATAATCCTAATATATACCAGATATAGGGTATCTTTTTCCGAACGTTTTATGTGTATTGAACTATCTAATTCGAATCTCAACATATGTAGGTAGAGATATTTTGTAGGACCATAAAAAAAGGAAAGCATAAACGTTTTTTTTAGTCATTGTATCTAGTTAGTATATTACTCAGTTGTCATGAGCGGCAGTGGATAGATACTACAAGCTCGTTTGCTATTTATATGTGTGCTCTATTGCTTGCTATATATGTTATATCCTTAAAAAAGTAGATAATAAAACATCAGCATTCATACAGTAATATTGCTATTTTCTTGTATTGGACTATTTTCTATTATGGAAAATAAACTTGGTTAGAAAAAAATAGATTTGTTTATTTTTAGAACTACGAGTAGGTACCTACACTATTGCTCCGTTCACTTCATCGCAACAAAGAGCTTGGTAGCCTTAGTATAATTATTAAGAATTCAAGGTAAATAAATATAGTCATCAAGGAAAATGTAAAATATTTTATACAGAATTCGGAATGTTAAGGAAAATCTGAGCAGAATGCATGTAAGCCCTCCGCGCGATGTGGTAAACATTGCCCGCCAGCAAGGTTGCCAGCCGCACTGTGTGTAATATAATTCAGTTATAATTAAATCTTATCGACTAATAAGAAAATAAAAAAATTGTAAAATACTTTACTACTCCGAAGAAAACTACATAATAGTAATAAAATTAGCATGTAGGACGTGTAGTCCGTGTAATTAGTAATAATAATTGGTGCACATACAATTTATTTTTTTCTATCCCCTCCACTTTTTGGCCGCTGGAACAGATTTATTATAGAAATAAGCAGTACCTTTGTAGTAAAATTTTGTTTTAATAACTGTTTTACTTCCGAAGTATTTGTGTACAAAAATATTAAATAAATAAAAATAAATCACAATAAATATGTATGTACAACTTGTGAGAAGAGAACCCGCCCTCTAAGATATCCTCTATCTAACATACTGATAAACATAAAATAATAATTATATTTTTTATACTACCAATAAGTACATAAGTACATAGTATACATAGTCACAGAGGAATAATTCCTCTGTAACAAAAGTTACAACATTATAAAATGCCGCTACAACATTGACTATAATATTTTAATGAAAACAAGAAATCAAAAGATATATTTATAAGTATAAAATCACAAATATAAATATTTGAAAACTTCAGTAAAATACTATATAATAGGTATATAAATATATTATAGTTTTGTAAATTTTTATTCTGGCACAAGTCATTTTGGCAACCCTAATTCAGTTCGACCTTAATTCATGTCACAGCGTGCCTTACTCATTCAGTCACAAACACTGATTGGAGCAACAACAAGATGTTGTTCAAAGCCTTAATATTAGCCTGTGCTCTTGCCACAGTGTACGCTAAAAGCGTGACGGTTGGCCAAGTGTTCGACCATGCGGGGGTAGTCAGAAAAGTGTATGAAAAACAAGTGGAAGCGTCTGGTATCTGGCTGATGAAGCGAGAGAGCGAAGTGAAGTTCGAATATCCTGTGGGAGACCGGAAGATCAAGGGAATCAACATTATCGACCTCGACAATGGACTTGCTGAGCCGTCCATCACCAGTGGAGGAATCGGATTTGATTTCGTGAATATCAAACTGAAGAGCGAACGAGGTTCCGGGTTCAAATTCATTATAGAAATTTATGCGTAAATAAAGTCGGTTTTACTGTGAATAAGTTGTGTAAATACTGTGAAAATATTATACAAACTGTAAATAAATGTGTTTGTGAGTTTAATTCGTTTCATTTTTGTAATAAATATTAGCGTAGAAACAGTAGTTTTAAAACGATAAAATGTTATTAGAGAATTATAGTGACGTAACTTGATTTTATTTATTCTTCCCGCGATATGTATTTTTTTTACATTTAATGCCAGTCTGGCTAGCAATTTTTGTGATACGTTCAACGGATACGTCTCGTGTCTTGTATATGTAAATAAGCTGCAAACAGGTAATAAAACATATTAGTAAGTGTGAAGTAAATCAAGGTATAGGTAAAGGTTGTGAGCTTCGATCAAATAAGCGAATAAAGTTAACGTCAGCAATTACTAACCTAGAGTTGCATGAGATGCCATGACATTTGTAGACTGATTCGTGGAAAAATATATCTATATATATATAAGGAGAAGGTGACTGACTGACTGACTGACTGACTGACTGACTGACTGACTGACATATCAACGCAGAGCCTAAACTATAAGGGCTAGAAACTTGAAATTTTGCACAGGGGTTCCTTTTATAACGTAGGGGAGCACTAAGAAAGGATTTTGAAAATTCACCCCCTAAGGGGGTAAAACGGGGGTGCAAAGTTAGTATGAAACTTTGCCGTTTTTGATGTTATTCGAATGAAATTCAGTACCTATGAAGGTTTTTTATTGAGTTTCGAAAACCATCTCTTAAGGGGGTGTAAAAGGGGGGTGCAAAGTTAGTAGGTATAAAAGTTTTTCATATACCTACCTACATTTATTTCAATGAAAATTTGTATTCAGGTTATGTTACGTCTAATTCCACGCGAGCGAAGCTGCGGGCGTCAACTAGTTTACAATAATGTAAAACGAGGCCACCGTATCGTGTATGTTATTGTGTTATCTGAGTCATAAACTCTTAGTAGATCAGAGATCAGCTTTAATACCTATCAAGATGTTCGATTGTGTAGTAAAAACATATCGTAGACTGGTATAATGCCCACTGGCATTGAGTTCGCACATTAAACCTAGTTTTAGGTTATGCAATAAAGTTTATATAAGTAAATACAAAATAAAATATTGTCATTTCATTTGTTGTGATTGAATTTTTTACTAGAGTAATAATTCTCCGTAAGACATAGTATGATAGGATGTGAGAAGCGTAGTTATAACTTGGTACTTACCTGTATCGCGTATTTTACAAACCTAGTGACGTCATTGCGTGACCCACTGCTGCTACATGCAAGAATATGCGGACTGTAGTACGGTCTCACTATTTAACTTACTTAGCATAACTGGTTCTAACGTATTGGCTTCATAACTTAAGGTATTTTTACGAAGGTCTAATAAGGGTTAAAAGCTGCCTATCTATCTTATAAGAAACTAGTGGACGCCCGCAGCTTCGCTCGCGTAAAATTAGACCCATTAACGACGTCTACACGTCTAACGACTTCAAAAACGGCAAAGTTTCATACTAACTTTGCACCCCCGTTTTACCCCCTTAGGGGGTGAATTTTCAAAAATCCTTCCTTAGTGCTCCCCTACGTTATAAAAGGAACCCCTGTGCAAAATTTCAAGTTTCTAGCCCTTATAGTTTAGGCCCTGCGTTGATATGTCAGTCAGTCAGTCAGTCAGTCAGTCAGTCAGTCAGTCAGTCAGTCAGTCACCTTCTCCTTTTATATATATAAGATATATACCTTCCTATCAGACATTGATACATAATACGAGTATATGAAGTTCTAATAAAACTGGCCATGTGCGTGTCGAGTTACGCGCAATGGTATTAATTCGAGTAATATTACTTTAACCTTAAAACAAAAATTTCTTGAAATAAGCATATTTTTTTAAGTTCATGGTAAGGCCCTTTATTGCTCCGTAGTAGCTCGTCATAAATGCCGACTTGGAATGCTGTTTATTGTTTGATTCTATGAGTACATTATATTAAATGAGTTCTATAAACGGGCCCACATAGGACGATGGTTACTGAAGAATCAGTTGTATTTCATTTTCCATAAGTTCACATGGATCGTAAATTCATACTACTCCTTCCTTACTACTACATATATGTTTACGTAACTAATAACTTGACGTTACTAATAAAAACACATTTATAATTATTTAAACAAAATATTTAATAAACAAAACAGAGCTTGACCTTACACTACTTGCCATGGTTGTTCAGGAATTTATTTGAATCAATTGCGTATACCTCCACCCAGAAGTTGTATCCGCGGAAGACGCTAGGGCTGTCCAGCTCGATACTAACTGAAGTCTCACCGATACCACCTTGTTTTATATACGCTTCCCCCCATTTGTCCTCTCTCAAATCCAGGACCTTTATAGCATTAATAACTTCGCTCTGAGAAGAGTTGACGGTAATGGTTTCCGAACGAACCCATATAGCAGGATTTTCTTGATGCACCTTATCGTATATCAACTTTGAATTATTATCTGGGTATCCGAGCAATAGGTCGTTCGAATTCACGGCACTGATTACAAGTAATATTACACTAAAGGATATTTTTACGAACATCTTTGACGTCTGACGCCTTAAAAGTTTATAATAATTATGTTTGCTACGCCATGGATACTGGAACCCGGTAGCTTATGTGTTTGTCTCTCAAATTGGCGATTATTTGGGAGAAACTGGTTTCTATGAATGAGTTGACTTCACGATCTATTTAGGGTACTGACAGATTCGGCAGGGTATACTTTTGTAATCTACAATCAGTATCTTATAAAAGATAAACTAGATGGCTTCTTAAATTTACCTTCACAGTAAAATTGAAGAAATATAATTGAATAATACCAAAAAAATATTTTCAAAGTTTAAAATTGTTTGCAAAACTGTCAACCATGATAAAAAGATTTCATTTCTAACTTGTTTCTATTCAGTTCATTTATAAGTTTGCGCAGTCGGGTTATTTTTTTACATATACATAATTATTTTTTAGTTTTCCTAGTTTAAAATTAATAATTTTTGCTCTTGATGAAACCCTTTATTTATATACCTCACTCGATAGGTTTGAAAAAAAAAGAAGACAGAATATAGCGCCAAAAATCGGCCATCAGTGTATCTAAAACTAAAATTTAGCTAGCCGTTAATGCTGCAGAGCGTGCCAAAGAAATATACATACGTATACATAAATACATACTACATACATAACATATACATACTCGAAAATCATAACCCTCCTTTTTAAGATATAGACAGGAAAACGAGGTATACCTTCAGATGTAATTACTAATGTATGACTCTTACAAGTCGCCTCAAGGAATGAATCCACTACCCACACTATACCACAATCACAAGTAGTCAGGCTACTAAGCTCGATCGAATATACATTCGAATAGTTCACACGAGTCTGTCACCACCATTATTACGAACATTTCCACTAACAATAAAAGTCGTTCAACATGAGTGTCATAATATAATCCATGAATCAGAGTTGTTTACAATTAGTACCCTGACAAAACGTACCTTTATACCTACTGCCGACGACGGGCAGCGAACACTTCACATACTCATGCGAAATCTAGGAGTCAAGTATGACATCATTCTTGTTGACTAAAAAAATCATTTAAAAACCTATGCATGTTCTACAGAGATCATTTCAAAGTTCGATTTTGTTACCGATTGTTATTAGACCATAATGTCAGCCAAAGTCATAAGTTATCTAACCCTTGCAATCTTGACAATCAGTGTAGAATGCCACGATATACGAATTGGATTCGCGACGCCGCAATCTAGAAAGATCTACAGCGAGATCAAGGAAGCGGACCCAGCTTTGTGGAGAAGGACTGACGACATAATCATCAATGCGCCGAGAAATGAAATTATATCCGCTGTGTACGTCACAGATCTGAGAGAAGACAAGAATGGCGAAGCACAGATCGAAAGTGGTGGGATTGGGCAGAAGAGTGTGACCATAGGACTCAAGAGCCCATCGATATTGAGGGGTTATAAGTTCGAGATTGAGGTGTTTGGTAATGACCCTAGTTTAGGTTACTCTATCAAAGGAGGAGCACAGTATAATGACGATACGCAGTTTGCGAGGAAGTTTTAATTAAGCAGGGTTTTGTTGTTTGTTATTGTGAATAAATTCTGATTTTTGCTGCAAAGACAGTTTTATTAGTTGACGAATCAATGGCGCGGTGAGTGACGAACCCGGGTTCAAATTCCGGCAGAGTTAGATATTTTCACAGACTTGTGCTCTGGTCACAAACTCTGGTCATAGATGTTAAGTGTTGTTTTCTGTGTGTGCGTCCTACACTCGCACACAGGCTTAGGCCTACAGCGGAGGTGTGAGTGTGTAGCGTTTATTGATATTTATTTATTAGTCAATTGGTACAATTAAAGTGCTAAAAGGTGGTTTGGAAGCCCGTTGGATTGTGGTTACTAGCTCATAAGTGAGTTTTTGCGGTGACAGCCCAGTGGCTATCGAACTCGCCTCTCACTCGAGCGGTCCGGGTTCAAACCCCAGCGGCACGCACCAATGACTTTTCTAAGTTACGAGTATGTGCGATTTAAGAAATTAAATGTCACTTGCTATAACGGTAAAGGACACTTCGTGAGGAAACCTGCATGCCTGAGAGTTCTTCATAATGTTCTCGAAGACATGTGAAGTCTGCCAATCCGCACTAGGCCAGCGTGGTGGACTAAGGCGGAGAGGAGACCCGTGCCTAACAGTGGCACAAAGAAAGGGTTGTGATGAAGTGAGTTTTAAAATATTCAGTCGGTGCAGGGATCAACTTACCCGAATATTTACTTATTATAAGGCCTTAAGGGTACGTAGCACTATATAATGAAAATCTCAATTACAATCTGCAGTTACAATAAAACTTTTTTTTAAATGCTTCACCAAGAGTAAGAGCTAGAAAGGATGTTATATTATAAAAATAGATTTTGTAAAAATGGTGTTAAAACAATTTCTTTTTGTAAAATATTCATTAGAAAGATTAAAAAAATTAATCAGACTTATCAATATTATAACTGTGTTTTCTCTAGCTGGATACATGCATTAAAATTAATATTGACTCATGTTGTGTAGATAAACGTTACCTACTTGCTAATCTTCATTGGGATTCAGGGAATACCCAGAGAATAGATAGCATAGGAAGAACAAGAGTAATTGAAAGGGAAATTAGAACAGGAAATTCAGTATTTAGTAGCCTATTTAAAAGGTATGTTTATTAATGACTTTATGAATTATGCAGCAGTTTTTAATACACACAAAAGTATCTCACTAAAATAATATTGAAAAGTGAAGATGTTTAGATTGAATGTTTGTGTTTCAATCACGCTTTATAGATAGAATAGAATAGAATAGATAGAATATTTGTTGAAATGATTATTGTAGAACCTTCCACCTGAAGGAAGAAGAATTCGACAAAAATTATAGATTGTTTTACAATTGAAAACAACCGGGACCGACGGCATTACGTGCCCTCCGAAGCACGGTAGCGTCCATGAAATTTTTCCACTAGCGGTCACCCACAAACCACAAACCGACCGCGCCCGTCGTTGCTTAACTATTTCGATCACATTGAATCGACGCGAGCCATTGGGCTATGGACGTTTCGACGATGAAAAACTGTTGTGTTGTTATTGTTAAATGATGAATACTTTTTAACGTATTCTACCAATCCAAACTGCCAGTCTGGTGGTCCAGAGCCTTCTGAGTAGCGGTTGTTTAAGTGGGCCATTTGTGGCAGCCGTTGGCTCTCGTTATCTTCAAGAGGCTACGTACCGTACTCCTCCTTTATTAGCATTAGGCTTACGATAACAATGTTGTATACACACTCTTCGACTTATTAGGTATATTAGGAAACAATAAGGCGACGACTTAAAAAACAATTATAAAGCTAAAACATTTTTAGATGCACTTAGTAAATAAGAATAATATATGAATTTCGTAGATTTTTTTCAGTTTTAGGCAGTGTATTTTATCAAGTTACTAGCGACCCGCCCCGGCTCCGCACGGGTGCAAAGCTGATACTACTATATTATGCATGTTATATACATATAAACCTTCCTCTTCAATCACTCTATAGATCTATTAAAAAAAACCGCATCAAAATTCGTAGCGTAGTTTTAAAGATTTAAGCATACATAGGGACAGAGAAAGCGACTTTGTTTTATACTATGTAGTGAAGTGAAATGTTTTATTCATCGTATGTAAATGCAGATAATACAGTAAATATAGATTTACCCGAAGGGATAAATTTATTGTTTTATAAATAAAATGTTATATGTAATACATTTCAAATATTAATTGTTAAATCTGATAAAGGATCGATAGGAAGTCACGTCAAAAAAAGGTCTTAATTTTATTTTTACTCTTTAAAAAGTGTAATATTTTTTAATGAGTTATCTTTTTTTTTTTCAAGAACGAATTCCTCAGTCACGCGAATTGAATTTATATTATAAATCATAATCATTCGATCGATCTAGCGTAAACTAAAAAACAGAGAAAAGATTTTCAATCACAAAAATATGTCAAAATGTATCTGTTCCGGTCGCATAACAATACCGCCATCCACTATGATGACATCGTTCACAAACACTTTCATCATGCATATTACGCCTTTACAGCATTAGTCATGAAACCACGTGAAGAGTATACACCACCACACCTATTTACGTATACGTACCAACTGTTAATGTGTTTATGTACAAACTAAATGAGGCTAAATTTACGATCGTTTCAAATGTAATTTCATAAATAGCCAGCAACTAATATTATTTTATGTAGTTATACGTATGTACGTAATTTACCCAACTTCAAGCATAAATGGTTGGCGACGGAAACAAATTATTATACATATGAAAGCCTTAAAACCCTTTGAAATTAAAGGTATGTTATCTCTTGCATTTTAGCTAATAACAACGCATTACAGTCATAGACTTAAGGGTTATAAATACTTTGCAATCATCCGCTAAATAATGTACACTCTTATGCACGCAGGCTCACGCAGCACCCTCCTACTCAAGAAATTGCACATTGCACATGCAGTAACACGTTATTATCGGATGGTCCGTTGTTGTCGCCCTACCTTACCTGCTTACGACCCATAGACGTCCCACTGCTGGGAACGGGTCTCCCCCACAGACACTGCTGCGGGAGGTCTGGAGCATACTCCACCACACTGCTCCAATGCGGATTGGTGGAGACTCCACGATTGCCCTCTCGTTATAAAGTAAAAGTTATGATTTTGACGCCAACTTTGTATCATGAATTTCAAGTAATTATTATAAACTAACTCGATACTGTTAGAGATGTTTTGTGGGCCAAACCAATTCAGGTTATTATTGATCACAATACAAGTCTAACCTTAAACCGGTTGTCATCATTAATTAACCGATAAATTGTGTTTAGTGCAACGTTTTTATTTTAATCGCAATGGGTTGCATGACCGTGACATATTTTAATTTCTCCTATTTAAAAAAAACGTTGAAAATTTTTATACACCTGCAGTGGAGTCAAGGATTAAGTACGAGTAAGTAAGGAATGGAAAGGACTTTACGGCCCGTTCACACATGTCTCCGTTTTACTGTTCCGTTTTATCGTGTACGTTTTTTTTCGTCGATGGCGTATGTAGTTGTATGAGCGACTTCACACATAACACAGTATTCTGTATACAGTAAAAAATATCGTTCCGTAAAAAAATGACATTCCGTTTTGTCATCGAATACTGGACGACGGAACAGTAAAAATATACGGATACTTAGAATTTTAACGGATAGATACTGTGTGCGTGGCGAGCGGTGTGTGCGGGATGTAGGAGGTAGAATAGCGGCGGTATACTGCGAGTTTTCTGTTCACACATCGCGTCCGGTAATGACGGATCCGTTGAACGTTATACGGTGCCTATGTGTGAACAGAGCATACATTTATGACGTATCCGTTAAAAACGTACCAGTAACAGCCCGTTCACACATGGGAGTCCGTTTTACTGGTACGTTTTTAACGGATACGTCATAAATTTATGCTCTGTTCACACATAGGCACCGTATAACGTTCAACGGAGCCGTCATTACTGGATGCGATGTGTGAACAGAAAACTCGCAGTATACTTGCAGTATTGTCTTTGTATGTCGCATCACGCCCCCTCCTATACCGCCCGCCACGCACACAGTATCTATCCGTTAAAATTCTACGTATCCGTATATTTTTACTGTTCCGTCGTCCAGTATTCGATGACAAAACGGAATGTCATTTTTTGACGGAGCGATATTTTTTACTGTATACAGAATACTGTGCGATGTGTGAAGTCGCTCATACAACTACATACGCCATCGACGAAAAAAAACCGTACACGATAAAACGGAACAGTAAAACGGAGACATGTGTGAACGGGCCGTAAAACGGACTCCCATGTGTGAACGGGCTGTTAGGCTCTAATAACGGATACAGTATTTAGTTAGAGTAATAAATCTATAAGTATTTCAATATTCAATGTTCAAATACGATTTCGAAAGTTGACGTGATATCTATATGTCATCCACGTTCGGTAAAAGTATTTTTCGCTGCGACCCATAGACGTCCCACTATGCTGCGGGAGGTCTAGAGGATACTCCACCACGCTGCTCCAATACGGATTGGTGGAGGGGTTAGTGGCCAACCCAGTGTAGAATGTTCTCAAGCCACCCGAAGGTCTTCGACAAGGCTTAACGACTGTTTCCACCATTCACCTGTGCCGGGACCGACGGCTTTACGTGCCCTCCGAAACACGGTAGCGTTCATGAAATTCTGGACGCCATGGACGCTACTAAAAAGTATTTTCACTAAATAATAAAGGGCATTGGGGCTCTGTTTTACAGTTGATTTCAGACTGATAAGCAATGGTATTAATTTTTGAAATGAGAATACTTTTGGTGGTGACACGATATGGGCTAACATGCTGTATCCGTTTTTTTTCTACCGTAATCGAAGACTATACCTATGTGAAAGTCAATCCTATTAGTTAGCGGAAATTTTATAAAGAATTTTTTAATGTTATGATAATCTATTAATAATTTATTACTTGAAATTAACAACTGTTTGTCTTTACCATCGACTGTAGCGTCATAGCACTTCAAGATCGTGATGGATTGTACCTTTGTCACTTTGTTTGCTTTCTTGGATTGGTTTATGCACTAATACACCTTTTAAAGTCATAGTGAATATAATAATTTCATTGTTTCACTTTTATTTCGTTTCAATTTTAGACAAAAAAGAAAGTGTTCTATAAAATCATTTGTAGATATTTCAGTCCGATTCAGATCATAGGAAAGGAATTAAATTAAGGATGTTACATGAGCTCTAGTCATCGCCAATTGTACCAGTATTATGATAGGAAAGAAAACCTCCAATCGTTGGTCCCTCACCCTTATATCTACTATCTATAGTTTAGAGGAGTATGGTCCAGGCAACGTACGAACAAATGGAGAAAGAGTGGTTAATTTTGGAACGAAGCGCTGTCAAATGTTTAATTTCTTATATGATTGAAGTACGGAAAAATAAGAAAAATCATTATTTCACCGGCCATAAATTATCATAGTGGATGATAGATAGTGGTTTGTAGTCAGATTGAAGTTAGTACATAAATAAAGTCTTACAAAAATCTTATTCAAGATTTCTGAGACCGAATATATTTGATATTTTTCCCGACCGATTTGAGGAAATATATAAATATTACATTACAAAAATGTTCGTGAAAGAATAAAGACGCGGTTACACTTCTTGGTTCCTTATCGCATAACACCGCCCCGTTCTATATAAAACAATACACTTTCATTAGCGTATCAGTGTGAAACGAACGAACGAAGCAAAATGCGCGCCCTAACTCTACTTGCCCTTTTCTGTGCCTTCGCCTGCGTGACATCCCAGAGCCATGACTTAATGCAAGGACAGGCTACCTACGGTGACATCATCGTTTACAAGGTCAACGAGTACAAATACGGCTTCCCCTTGGTCGTCAGAACCAGCATTATTGAATACCCGCTACCAGGGCAGCAGAACTTCGCCTATATCAAAGCAATATACATCAAGGATCACTACACGGACGGCAATGGAGGTTATCCGATGATATCTGCGGGCGGCGTCGGCCAACGGTTCGTCAAAATCAAACTCAAGAGCCAAAGAAGCTATGGATTTAACTTCACCGTCACTATCTACGGCAGATATTGAACTTAAGCTATAATGCGATCCAGCGTTGAACGTGCTGTGATAATGTGCCAATTTTAATTTATTTGTTAACTGTATTATATTTATTAAAGTGATTTTATTGCGCTACTTTCGTTTTAGTGTGTGCAAGTGTATCTAGAATTTGTGTTATAATTCTTAAAATAACAACAAATAGCTGAATCTAAACTAATTATGTACAAGCGCCAAAAATTGTTAGTGCGATCTCGAAAATTCTACCTACTTCATTCATGCTGAATTAATTGAGGTTAAACAATACACTTCCGCGTCTGAAGGCTGAATCGTTTAATCATCATAAAATTTATAAGCTGTGAAAGAAAACATCACGAGGAAATTATCTGTAGTCTGTCCATAAATCTCTGAACTATGCCAACAGACGGTGATATCAAAATTTGTTACTGGCATAATTTTTGCGATTTACTTTTCGGTTTTGTCAAAAGTCTCTAGTCTACTTGTTTAGAGTTCTAAATATCAAAAGGATGTTGAAGTCTACCTACTTACTGGGCCAGCATGGTGAAATGTAACAGTATTACGATAGTAAAATATATTCATCAAAATTCTTACCAAGATGCCACCGAATTCATTTAAATATAGAATACAAAGTCTAGAAGTTCTTCATAGGTGACTAGCACAGGTCATTAGTATTCCACTTGTTTTAAAATCTGTTTTCAAAATGAGTCAAAGAAAAAACATGATGAGATTACTCTCTTTAAAATAAACCATTTTGCAATACAGCTAAAAAAATAGCTATTTTAAAAGAGTTATGGCTTCGTCCGCAGTCCGAAATCCCTTTTCAAACAAAGTTCGTTATTCACGGATAATCCGTGGATTAATAACGAAGCCAGGCATATATTTCATTAGTTCACGAGAGCTTCTCCTATCATTATCCATTTTTATGACTAAATGCTTTTTTTAGAAACTACATATTGTTATTTCGTTCCTTATTCAATAACAACACAATCTACTTTTTATTAATTAAAATTATATTTGAAACACTTACCTACACTCTCACACCCCCGCAGTAGTGTCCTAACTCAATTTAACATCGATGACCCGAGTACAAATATTTATCTAGTAAATATCTGCTTCGGCCGGGATACGAACCCGGGACATGGATTCGTCATTCAAACGCTCTTTCAAAGGTTTACTAAATAATTTATTAATTTGACCATCGATATAATATTAGGTCTTTCACCTATGAAACTGGATATTTGTATAAGTAGGTACTTACAAAAAGTTAAATATAAAAATTTGGTTTTTATATTTTATTTTAGCTAATCAAAGTACTGGCCCAAATAATCTATAAAATTTTGCAATTTTGATTGCAGTTTGTTCATCCCTATACTGTAGAAATCTGCCGGACGGGAGGCGATGAAGTAAGCGAAAGCGTTTTTACTGCCTCTCGGATGTTAAACATTTTTCCGCTTAAAAAATTTACAAAATTTTGAAAAAAGTAGGAATCTGTTGGGGCAAGATCCGGTGAGTATGGTGGGTGACGGAGAGCTTCCAGCTGTAACTCTTGTAGCTTTGCGATGGTCTGTCGTGAAGCGTGAGCTCGCGTGTTTTCGTGAAAAAGTAATTTATTTTGAAGGGAAGATTGACCAGTCTTGCTTGTTGAATTGCGAGCTTCTCCGTCAGTATTTGCAACCACTAGTATTAAATAATATTTGTACGTCTTTGATTAGCCCCCACCGTCGCCTCTCCTTCATCCAATATTTTGATTCAAAGACAAGCCACTTGTGACACGAGAATGTTTGTACCACATTAATTTCTATATACGCAAACCACAAGTATTTAAGTAGGGCTTTCGCCGTGACATTCTGAGAACTGAGATATCTTGTTTACTTGATGGTACTTCGGAGACAATCGGGACGACGTCAGCTCAAATCAAATGTTTGCTTTATACTCGATATTATGTACATAATTAATGTTTCTGTAAAATCATGTTCCGTGAAATGTGTACACGTAAGTTTGCCGTCAGATTTAAATGTGTTATCGCTATCTATATTCATAGGTAAGTCTACTACAAACAAATAGATTGAATAGGTACTACGCATACTGGCATAGCGGCACGAAAAGAAGATTTAGTTGCATGCTCGTTTCCTATCTTATAACCCTAAGAATATACTGAACGATGACAAACAGGAAAACACACAATACAACACAATACATCCATAATTCATGAAACATACTGTAGTGCCAGTAGTGCTAACAACAATATGAAAATTATATGCAATAAATTACTGATAACTTCCTTGCTGTATTTGTTGTTGTTGATATAATGAAATATAAGTTATGCATGAAATATTTATATATGAATTGCTTTTACGGTACAGGAAAACTACGAGAAAATTTGCATGTTATATGCACCAATCTGTAGTTTGAAAACACGGTAGGTCATGGCTGAACCCTCGAATAAAATCTACGTCACAAAGTAAATTGTTAGATACATTGTATAAATTCCTATATTAATAAATGTATAATAAACTTTTAATTGGAATATTAGCTATTAATTAACCTAAATTAAGCAAAGCGCATTTGTTTAATTTATTATTATGACCGTTCCGACGGCTGATCATAAATTTAATTAATGGCCTTACAATTAAGTGCATCGAATACCTAGAAAGCTATTAAACAGGTGGGAATAAAATCACATTTCATAGAAATTTATTTTATGATTGATATTAATACTTGTTTGGATGTGGTAGAGCAATTCTTCCAGTTTTTCACTTACAATGTTTACTATAACTGCACTGTGTGACCGCGGGTGACCTAGTGGCAAAATTTCATGATATTATATTCGACATAGGATGGGCCACTAAACCCTCCACGAATCCGAATTGGAGCAGCGTGGTGGAGTATGCTCTAGACCTAGCGCAAATTTATCTGTGGGGGTGACCCTGCCCTGAAGTGGCACGTCCATGGGTTGCAACAATGTTTGCTATATAAGTCTGTACGTTTTTTAATTTCACTGATATCAAATACGCATATAATGAATTGAATGAAATGAATCATTTTCGCATGCGAATTTAATAAAGAATCAATTTTCGTGTCAGTCGTTTTTCGTCGTCAGATTTTTTGATCGTTATTATCAAAAAATCTATTGAATATCTAAATATAATAGATTATCTAAGTCCACGCTGACAAATGGCTACCATCAGCTACCTTGATAACTACAACAAAACCAAAAAACACGTTCAAAAATTCCCATTTACTTCCATTGTTCCAGCAACATGGGCCTCATAGAGTTCGAGAAATGGTCGAACCAGCCCGACCTGTTCTCGGACAAGTCGAGGGTTTGCACGAGCCTGCGCGGCCTGACGCCGGGCCAGCGGCGAGTGTGCAGGCGTCACAAGGACCACATGCCCGCTGTCGGGGCGGGGGTGCGCGAGGGCATCTCCGAGTGCCAGTACCAGTTCAAGAACAGACGGTGGAACTGCACGGTTACTGGAGACGAGACTGTGTTTGGCCCGCTTACCTTGATAGGTATCTATACTTCTATACTAATATTATAAAGAGGAAAGATTTGTTTGTAATGTTTTCACACAAAAACTACTGGACCGATATCAAAAATTATTTCACCATTAGAAAGGTGAAAGATTTTTTTTTTGCAGGTAATCCTTACACGAACGTAACCATAACGAAAATAGCATGCAGTAAAAATGTATACCACCGTTATTGCCCCAAGCTAACCGGAACGCCTACCATTTAGCAAGTTAAGATTAATAGCGAGTATAATACGGTACTAGTAACTTGTTTAATTAATTATTAGGAGTACTCTAGTGGACTCTAAATCTCAGTTTACTGGACATTCTGAACCCTGATTTATAGCGCCCGCTTTCCGGACCAATGAGCTGATTCTTTTACGATGTGTCGAACAAATTCGAAATTCGAATGGTACGAGTAATCACGAGTACTTTTCATTCATAGGAATAAACCACTTTGGCAAAGCAACAGGCAGGTTACGATAAGCAATCATGTTATTGTTTTCTACAGCTGCATTGCTGCTAACTTCGGCGCTGTATTTTACCGTTTACTTTATATTAATTACATAATGTCAACGAAATAATAACATTCTCATTGTAAGTGACAATGCACAATCCTTAGATTAATCTAAGGCACAATCTTTTAAGTTTCTTTATTGTAGACCAAAATACAACAAGTACATACAAAAATCAGAAATAAAAGATTGGTAGTACCAATGGCGGTATTATTTTAATGCCTACTACCAGTAGGCAGGTATAAATCTTTCAAGGCATTTTAGTGACGCTACGCGGCAAAGGTTTGAGTTGTAAAATAATTTTATTGATTTTGTTCTTTGTACTAAATTAAATGAAGTGCTATGCAAACGATATGAAGCAATCAGAGAGCACTAAGGGCAAAAATAAGTATTTTCTTTGTACTTAGTACTTTTTTGTTCCTTTAAAAAAAGGTCGACCGTGGAAACTTTGTAAAAAAATGTACCCAGTACCTTCCATGATTAACTGTAGGTATAAATTATAGGGCCGAAAACTAAAATAGAAATGTTTCGAGCCGCTATCGATTTCAAAACATGTCCGCTTGTGATGTGGCGCTGTTGGTAAATTTCGTTTATGTCGTTCAAGCTGCACGCAGCATCACCCAACCGCTATCGTCCGTGACAACTATGACAAACTTTGAACAAGGCCGGGACGGTTTGTTCAGACGTTAATTGATGTTAGCGGTGTTAGTAGTCCGTTACTGTTAGCACAGAATAATCTGTTAGTAAAAAATATTGAGTGACTAATTTAATGTAATAACATAATTTATTTTTGCCTACAGCATCACGGGAAACAGCGTTCACCCACGCCATCACTGCTGCCGGGGTGACTCTGGCGATGTCACGGGCATGTCGGGATGGGCGCTTGGCCAGTTGTGGGTGCAGTCGGGCGGCAAGGCCCAGGCACCTCCATTCCGACTGGGTGTGGGGCGGTTGCGGAGACAACCTGGAGTATGGATACAAGTAAGTACGGCAACTAGGTTACCATGAGTTATAGATACTTACAACTGTCGTGGATGCCTTGCCATTTTTGGTTGCAGAATAGTTCACTTAGTATGTGAACTGCAATTTCTTCGAGTGCAATGTTCAAAGCTGCAAACACACAGACCAAAAATTTTGTGACGATGTAATAAAAGTTTCACTTTATAAGGAGACTTAAAGTTGAAAACAAAATGAGAACCGAATATGTCCCGGTATTTTGTTGCTATTCAAACACCTTTAAGACGCGAAATTACTTTCGCTGAGTTGCGCTATACTTATACATATACCTTTTATTTATTATTCCGTTTCTTAGAACTAACTTCTGCTCTCAAGGACTATGTGGCCCTAGTAACGTCTACTATGATACAACTATAGGCTACTACAATTTCTTGAATTCGTTGAAAGTAGGTTGCGCCTAATAGTTAATGATAATAAATAGTTGTTGCATGGAAGTAAGAACTTGGAGTTTTTGTAATATTGTATAAAAACATTAAGTATAATTTATTGTACAAGGTTAATGTATAACCACTTTGTATAACCATTGGAAATACTATAGTTAGTATAATAAAATTATATTTCCACTATGGTAAAGGAGACAGACCATTTTTCATACATTGTTGGGTCCACACGTTACAAATACCAAATTAGTCTTGTTTATTCGGGAAAAATATTAACTTCAACTACCCTTAATTTCGATTTTATTGTCTATGTGGTTTTAGAGTTATGATCATTTAAAATTCTGGTTATGTCAGTTCAGTTTTATACCTATAATGAAAACTTTTTTAACGATTCGAGCAGCTATGTAAATATATTTTAATTTTGTCATACTTACTATTCCGTGGATGGGTTATCCACGGATAATGGATAAGATTGATTCTTCATGTAAGGATCGCCTTCCAATTGCGTTGCACCTATTTGTAACAACATTACAATTGATGCAGTTGTTCATATCGATAACCAATATCGAGCGCCAAGTCAGTTCGCTAATGCAGAATCCGCCAGAGTCCGTGAGCAAGCCAAAGTCGTTGGAATAAGAACCGAAAAAACGAAGACAGCCAAAGAACATAATATTCACACGCGCAAACAAACACGAACGAAGTGACTAGATATAATAATTGACATTTGAATTTTGACGGCATGTGTCATTATTATGAGATGGCGCTTTATAACAGTTTTATGGTTTATGGTCTTGGAGTAGTTCTATTCAGCCTTACTATTTTTGAAATGTTATTAACAAATATTTATTTATTAATAATTGTAATGATTTACGTATTCTTGAAAAATCTTGATAAATCACGTGATATTTTATTATTTATAGAGCACAAGTATTGTTGTGTTATTTTTTGCACGCGGCATAGAATCTGCGAGCAGTGTCCTGATAGACAAAATTACAATTTTATTTGTTTTGCAACAGTAATAATTAATTTTTTTTTTGGATTTTGGTTTTATCAAAATATAAGGGATTTTTTCAACCTAAAGTTTTTCTTGTAACGCCTGGACCCAAAGGTGGTCAGGTCAATCTCCTTTGTCTCATTAGAATTTGTGATAGATAATAATATCCAGGGTCCCTTGATATGTTGTTCGCAAACCTCTTGAACTGTATGTGAGCTTAGTCCATTTCCCCCATTTAAATGAAGAAACTTTAGAGGACCAAAATGACATGATTTATGAATGAGTTTTATTTTAGTTGATAATGCATTGTGGTCGCGGAGTGCTCGAAATTCGACCATAAGTTATTTTTAAGTTTAAGTTTGATCTTAAAAATATGGTGAAGTTAAAACCCCTCTTTTCGCGTCGGGGGTTAAAAAAAGGTGTCCACAGAATTTGCTATATTAGTAACTATGCTCAGCATAGTATGCTGACTGCTGATTTTAACCTTATTAAAATCTTTTCAAACGTCTTCTCTTGACATCAAGCTCATCTTCTCTTGACGAGGACATAGGAGTTCATATATCCATCCATGCATTCTATTTATACGGGGGCACAAAAACCAAACATGAGATATGAAAAGACTGTGTGCGATACGGACACAAATGTTTATTAAATACCTCTTTACCTTTAGGCACGCCGATATTACGTTACATAGCGTTGTAAATCCGTGGTCAATCTATAAAGCACCCACACCACAGACCACACACAACCTCGAATTCGAAGTCCTTCTTCGGCTTCCTTCAGTTTTCAGGTGCGTCACCTGTAGCACCTCGGTCATATTTACCAGGACTGCAAGAGTATGAGGAAGTGCAGACACACCTTGGATTTTGATTTCATGCGTTTACAAGCGATTGTCGCTGCTGAAAATTTCCCGCCATTACACCCCTAGACTTTTCTCGTTACGCACACATTGAAAAGATGAAAACGGCATAGCCTGTCTCTGTTCCTCTTTAGTCTATCTTCACTCCCATCTATTCATAATAAATGTTGTGAGTGTGAGTTGTATGTGTAAGGAATAAACCTCACCCTTTCACTCCTCGGAAAACTGCGTATATTTTCTCACATTCACTCTCTTGTTTGATGTACTTAAAGGCTGTACGTTATTTAAGTACCATCCACCTGAAAATACCGAAATCCTTATTCCGTGGCACAGGTAAAATAAACTCCATGACAGTTCTTCGTCCCTAGTAGCCAGGTGAGAGGTAAGACAGGTGAAAAATTCACCTGATCTTCTTTCCTCGAAGGTAAAATTTGGAAAATGGAAAATGTTATGTTTTTGATGCCATATAATTAATTATGTAGGTATGTATGTTAACTTTTATTATATCCAAACTATTATGACATTTTAAGTTATTTTGATTATGAAAATGATTACCTAATCATAATTTTATCGTTTGTTGAATGACATGATGAATACATTTTGTTTAAAAATAATAATGATTATTTTAGTGGACCGCTATTATTCAGCTGTCACAAAAGCTTCACGGATGTCAATTCGTGGTTCGAGACAGGTCGGGTACTAGGACTTTATGGGCCGTGAGGCTCGTAACGAAAACGCCTGCGAAACAAGATAACAAATATCAAACAATGTTGAAGAGAGAGTTGTATAGTATTCAACTTTGTTATACGTAAACATCATTTACATAATTTCCTCTACATCTCTATAAAAATAAACTGATTCAAAATCGAAGTTATCTTCTTAATTAATCAATTAATTATTACCAAAACCTCAAAAGTCACTATTAAGGATTTTAGCAAACGATTTCTTCAAATTTAATGTTACTTACGATTCTATGATGATTAATAAACGTAAAAATCTGTTTCATTTCGCTATAAGTTGATTAGACATGGTTATAGAAAGTTTATCTCGTTCAGTCTTTCTCCTTCACTGTCTGCTTCACTGGTACTCTTTCATGTTACTCGAAGGGTTGTGTACGGTTCATTTTAACTGCGAAAAATTGCCTTCCTTTTCAAAGATGAGCTAACGGGTTGATAACCTATATTCATTTCTAACTTCACTCCTCCAAAATCAGAAACAGTCAAACATTTTTGCACTTTACATTCACACAACAAGACCACACAACTATGTCTACTCTGTGCCACAGCCACACCATAACGAAAGGTGACGAAAGCGCATAAAAGACGACTGAACTGAACTGAAAATCGCGAAACTTTTTTTTATATCTCCCGCATTAATCAATCTCATTTGCTAAAAATACGAATTTTCTGCATATTTTTCGTTCGCCCGACCAGGATCACAAAGGAACGAAGATTCTTCAACGAAAAAGCAACCCCGCCGTACTTCATTGGTTTAGAATTTGTTTCACGTTTTATACCTATTTCATAACGTAAAATATTATTTTCTTATTGCTATCCCCTCAAGTCATTGATCAATATTTAAGTTTAATAATCGCCGTCGAAGACATTGAATAAATTATTAAAAATCGGTACTTAATACATCATAACGTAACATTAAGCCTGTATTTCCCCGAAGGGGTAGGCAAAATTATGTTGTATGTTATCATTTATGTTTAGGTCCCATGTAGTAGAATTATAAATTCAAATCTAACCCAAAGGCTTTATGAGCTTACTCGTATTAATTACTAGTGGACGCTTCGCTCGCGTGGAAAAAGACATAACAATAGTTTCATTTACACGTAGTAATATTATATAGCCTATGTCACTCAGCGAAGATGCAGCTTTCTAATGGTGAAAGAATTTTTGAAATCGGTCCAGTAGTTTTGGTGTGAAAACATTACAAACAAATACAACTCTGTAACACCTTATCAACCTTATGGTCCACAATAATTAAATCTGAATTTGAATTTGAAATCTTTTTCTCTTTAAAATATTAGTATCTATAGACAAGTATGTTTGTATACAGTACTCGTAGATGGTGAGTGGCAAAATGAGTTCACGTGCTTCAGAGGGCACGTAAGACAACAGCCGTTGTCGAAAGTTAACGGGCGACCTAAAAACTTGGGACAATCGGGTTGGCCACTAATCTACATTGGAGCATCGTGGTGGAGTAACCGATATCCTAAAGGATAGATAGGGTAGGATGATTGCTCATTGTGTAAAATTAATGAAATTAATATAGTGACATAATTTTACTTTAGATAAAATTATAAGTACAGATAGACAAAACATTGTCTAGCCATATGGAGTGGACATTTTAGTAGAAAAACGAAGAAGGCCTTTCCAGAGGCAGCTTTGAAAAAATCCATGCCTTAGATACTAGGGTTACAAAGGATTGAGCGGGCAAACGGCTAACAAACACCAACACCAACTGTGGTGCGAGTATGAAATGACGTCACTGTTCGAAAGAAAAGCTTATTGTGGGCGGGGCTTCGCTTTTTATCCGTTCAGTTTAAAAAAGCTTTTCCGGTATTTCGCACGTTTGAATTTTCTATATTAGGACGGCATGATTTTGAAAAGTTAAGGAATGAATGGTATGCGGGCATGAATGGAAATGGAATTTCCCTTAAGGGAAAAATGTGCCTTTTCACTTCATAAAGGAGATTTTCCCGCATTCGAGTATTTTTCTCACCAGGCGAGTATAGTTCTGGAAGAGGTTGCGAGGAATTCGGGAAATGCTTTTCGGGCATGCGTAGTCATTGGTAGCGACGAATTTCTGTTCACCATGGATGGCATGATTTGTGCTTTTGCGTCATTTGATATAGAGTTAATACGTAACAAGTAGTAACTATGAATAAAAATTATATGTGGCAGGAAATCATAACTTCTTGTATATAGTACATATAACTTATTAAGTATTGAGGTGATGAGGTACGAAGCGAGTTCAAATCCAATCGGAATCGGGGAACGCACTAATGTCTTTTCCAAGTTATGTGCGATTTATAATTGAATGTCAGCAGCTGTAACGGTGAAGGACTCATCGTGAGGAAACCTACATGCCTGATAGTTCTCCATAATGTTCTCGAAGGCAGTGAAGTTAGTACTCTCTCTCTCTACATTTGGTGAATTTATGACCTAACGTTTTTCATTCGAAAAAAAACCCTACACTCACTAGCAACTTACTATCGTAAAGATATAAGCTGGGGTTTTATTCACATTCTTTTTTAACAGTTTTCTAGCCAATAGAACTTCATAATGACCAGCCGGACTTAATATCCCGTAAGGCATGAGTTATTGAAGTAGAAATAATATACACTATTAGGTAATCGCTCTTTGTGTGTACAAACGTTTGAAAAGGAAACTATTAATACCATAGAGTAAGGACCACAGTAATGTAGTCCGTGTCAATACTCTACTATTGTCTACTGCAAAGACCATGGCCGTATCGAAACGTTACTCAGAATTTGATGAACGCCGAAATTTGAAATCTAAAATCCGAAACTGGAATTTAATAACGTCTCAATCTCAATTTATTTTCAGACAAAGACACGATCAATTTATTACACCTACTGAAGTTGACTGAAATTTCAATTTCAGTGTATTTAGCAACCATTTTTTATTAGTAACTCTCGTAACTACTCATTTTACCCATTTTTAAATTATCAGACTGATATCTTGACTTGACAAGCATGAACAAGCCATGAGCCCTCATAATGATGCTTTTCCAAGGCTTGACTCCACTCACGCAAAAGCCAGTAGTACCAGTAGTACCTACCTCAGAACAATTAATGCAAAAGCAGTTATTATTCTGATGTAATTAGTGTATACAGATATTTAAAACACTGAGTTTTGTTATGACATTCACTATTGCGACGATTATAATAATATTATTAAGGCATTAGTTATATTTTTGATCCCAGTTTTCATAATAATCTAAGATTACTTTCCTTCAACCAACTTAAACCCGACCTACCCCGGATAACCCGGGTTTAACGGTTTAAGCCTGCTTAAATGAGATATCAGCTACCAGGTCCGCATAGAGCGGAAGAAACGCTTAATCCGGTCCTTTTTACCGGCTTTAAGAAGGTTCACATGTATAAAGGGAAATAAAATACCTGAAGGCATTTTAATATATGGAAATAGCGTAATACCTCTTGTACACGTATTGAAAATAATTTAAAAGAGTCAAATTGTTGAAAAAGGCTTCTAGGCTTAATTTATTGTTTCACACTTAAAATTTACTGGGAAAACCGAAAACAATGCAGAACTATAAAGATACGAAGCAAGCAAAAATCACCCTTAACGTACTGTATTAAAGTCGAGCTTGTCGCACGGCCGGTCGCTAACTGCTACGAATCAATATCTCCCCTCGTAGAACCGTAGCGGTGGGCGTAGCACTCGTGAAAATTGCATGACGTTTGCATTTTCTGTCTCCTTCTGCAAGTCCTTGTCAGTATGCATGTGCTCCTGTGGACTAGTACTAGGAGGAAGCGAACTCGATACGTAAAAGTTTTCTTGTTACTTTTCTTGAAACGAGTATGTTCTCAGCTTTGTAATTAACATGTTTTTCAAAGTTAATTTGAATGTCTGTTGTTAAGTACATACGTACATCGACTGTTGGTTACTGGTTGGTGGAAACCTCGGCTGAAGCCAAATCATGTTTCATTTTGCAGGGAAGTTTTAGTTTATTAGGAAATTGTGTTATTTTCTGTGTGTACTGCCCGCAGAAAAACCGCAATTTCAGTATGTTTGATAAAATTAAACATACCTGCATATTCTAAAGCATCAAGGCGTTCAAATTTATCTAAACGACATAAAAAATAATTCAATGTACGAGGGTGGTCCCAGATGTAGTCGGCCTACCAAAGATAACACAAAATAAGTGGAAATAAACTTATTTATTTCTTAAACGCAATACACTTTTCCCAGCAATGTTTAATAGTTTCTATCTACGAGTACATATACCCTGTTTATAGTGATCAGTGTCAAGCTTCTCAAAATAACCATCAACAACAGACTACCTCTTCATTATTGGCTAATATTTTACCGCCGAGCTACTTTTTCAAGTTAGAAAACAGAAAATAATCCGAGGGAGCTAGATCTGGCGAATAAGGTTCATGCGGAAGCAATTCCAACTTCACTTCATTAAGTTTAGCCTTTTCATTATAGAGGACTTATGAACTGGTGCATTGTTCTGATGAAACAACATTACTTTTTCACCAAATGCGTCATTTTGTCTTAATTTCATCACTCAAAATTAAAATGGAACCTTTCATTTTTCCACCAATCCACACTAAAAACGTATTCATGTCCCGAACGCTCACGTTTTATCATCGATATTCTGTTACCAGGTTCACAGAAGGCTTCGTGGATATCCGCGAGCGAGAGCGCAAGGTGAAGCGAGGCAGTCGTGAGCAGGGCCGCCAACTTATGAACCGGCACAACAACGAGGCTGGGAGGAGGGTACGTTACGTTACGTTGCATCACGTCTAGGGGGATATGTATGATATCTAGTTACCAGGGTGACAGAAGGCTTTATGAACCGGCACGTCTAGAGAGTAACTACAAACGTACTTTCTCTATCTACTAGAGTGAGTAACTCTACGTAACTTTTCACGACTAGAGAGATATGCTATCCTGATCAGAAGAGGCGTCGTGAACACCGCGAGCGAAAAAGACGAGGAGGGCCGTCAAACAACCGGGATAAAAATTAGGATTTGTAATTAAATTGTTTTCAATTGCAGAACAATCCTTCAGTTTTGTCGAAGACCTTTGTGGGGCTTGAAAACATTCGATACTGATCATAAACCCCTCCGCCAATTCACATTGGAGCAGTGTGGTGGGGTATACTCTAGCTGGGAATATTGATAATTTCCCAACAGTGGGATGCCTATGGGTTGTAGCTAGACAGATACAATAAACCGTTATTCACCAATGGAGACTGGCGCACACTAGATTAGTGTTGGCTTGTCTTAGTTAACTTACGGCGCTGTCTCAGTTTCTAAAATAATAAAGTAATGGGCAGAGTTAAGGGCATTCGGTGGAGCTCCCCTCCGCACCCCTCAGTAGCGTAGTAAAAGTTAAATAAATAGATCTAATGTAATTTGACTAAAAACTCAACATATCAAAACTAACTAATAAAAAACAAAAATATATCTACTGATTATAACTAAAAGTAGGTAAGTAATAGAAATTTCGAGCGTAATCATTCACACTCGAAATTTCGCGGCACGGAGCGGTCGTGTACACTTCCGTATAACAGTGAGCCTCAGTGATCACTGTTTATTCGCGCTTACTTACGTAATAGAGACAGCATGTTTGGCATAAATGAACTTACAGCGTTTGCTAAAATTTAGGAAATTAAATAATTAAAAATTAAGTAATAACTTACATTATTAAATTATTAATTTCAACTTTATTTAGCATACAACTAAAATACGTAAAGTAAAGCTTAATGGTAATTTGTATTCAAATATCAGAAATAAATCTTTTGAGAAGATTATGACTTTTGAGATGAAATAATATTTGTTTGACAGAACAGTTTTATGATTGTTTTTTCTATTATTTATTAAGTTTAGCGCAGTACTCAACGACCTATAAATCAATCCGGACTTAAGCAACATGAAGAGATATTCTTGTCCCGCAATAGACCGGTAACGGGTTGCATCCAATAATAATTGATGTAATCCTACTCTGGTTTACTCGAGGAAAACATAAATAAAGCTCAAAATCCCGCATTCGCATAATAACACGCTGTAAGAAGACTAAAAAGTATGCTCACAACATCATAAATTGCTACCAAAGGTGCTCCAATCCGTCTATAAAACATGGTATTGCGAACACTATAAACATTACGACCTAGACCTTGCCTTTATTTAGCCGGATTATCATAAATTAGACTTCGATATAAGCTGTGCCATATTTGTGTGACAATGTAAGTTTTTCTATCGCAATCGATAGTTTAATTACGGCCTACATTGCTAAAGTTATATATGGATCTCCCTCTTTTTATTAAACTCTTAATAATCTAAAATAATATTACTTTTTATAGATCTACATTTAATAAAACTGGTTATTTCTAGAGAGCACTTGACGTAAATACTTTAACTATCTGGCAATTTTACTTGTCTGCAAAATGTTTGAATAATGAACCTCAAACCATACGTTGCCATAATAAATATAATTTTTGAACTAGGGCGATGCAAAATTAAAAAAAACTCTCTGTAAAATGAAAATGGCGAACTCCAATTTCTTTGGAAAATGGGGAAGTTGAAATAGATCTTGCGGCTGTGCTGCTACTCTTCATATAGGTACTAGTAAAATTGTAATATTTTCGTGTATCAACATTTTTTCCATGCTTTCTATAAACACAAAGGGTTCGACCTTCATCCAGTGATAGCATTTTTGACGTGATAACGTCTTATAAATCGATGAACGCCAATACATATGAAAAAAGTGTGACATATCTCCCGTACCGCCAATTTTACCGCCAAGTGTTACGCCAAGCGTATCCTTTACATTTTAGTCTGTAATCCATACTAGAGTGATTAATCGTTTGTACTTGCACTAAATAAATAAAATAAACGAATGGACGCCCGCAGCTTCGCTCGCGTGGAATTAAACATTCACTAACTTCAAAAACGGCAAAGTTTCATACTAACTTTGCACCCCCGTTTTACCCCCTTAGGGGGTGAATTTTCAAAAATCCTTTCTTAGTGCTCGCCTACGCTATAAAAGGAACCCCTGTGCAAAATTTCAAGTTTCTAACCCTTATAGTTTAGGCCCTACGTTGAGAATAATATATCAGTCAGTCAGTCAGTCAGCTTCTCCTTTTATAATTATAAATTATATTTTATATTTAGGTATATATTTTATATTTATTTTTATTAAATATCTTGGACATTTCTCACACACGGCCATCCGACCCCAAAGTAGGCGCGAGCCTGTAATATGGGTGTCAGAGACTGATATACTTACATACATTAATATTTTTAAATACATACTCTCTTTAATATTTTAAGCTAACCTAGTCACGTTTCGTTTCGTTCAATGTACCAGGCGGTCATAAAGAAGTCGCGGGTGACGTGCAAGTGCCACGGCGTGTCCGGCTCCTGCAGTCTTATAACCTGCTGGCAACAACTCGCAACCTTTCGGGAAATTGGTAAGTTCGCATTTCAAATTGTTTATAGTTATTTGTTATTTCTTACTGCCTAGTCCTCCAACTCTAGTTCCTTTCAATCTAACTACACAGAGTTTCTTTTAGGTATGTTTGGTATGTGTGTATTGGCAAACATCATATTCACATGCTTGAGGAAACTGGAGACAGACAGACAGACAGATCTGTTTCGATCACTTAGCCTAAGGATTATAGTTTTATTCAACATTTGATGATTGTGAAACATCTATAGCCGCACGTAAAACCGATTTCTGGCGTGGCGAGGCATGCCGTGGCGCGTCGCCACGCTATATAATGGTATATATTCGGATACCTATAGTGTATACTCCGTAGTGTATTTTTTTTTTCTTTTTTTGTTTTTTTTTATATATATTTTTTTCTTATATGTTTTAGTTCCTGTGTTCCTGTCATAATCTGTACTTTTGTGCATATTACTTGTACAAAATAATTTCGATGTTTCACATCTGCCAGGCGTCCCGTGACGGCTCACTTTTTTTTATTCAATGTACAGCTGCGGACTTTCATTATATGTAAACAACTGAACATAGGATATAATAAAAATAATACATCGATATAAATTTAATTAACTTCGCAAACTAAACAATTACACATAATCATTAAAATAACACATCAGTATAAATTTAAAGCGAGTGAGATATCAACGTGAATGAAGTTGCAACGAGCCGTGTTACCAATCTGCACTGAAAGCCACTCTAGTAAATGACGGTTGCACGTAGCGTATCAGCGATCGGTGCACGAGTTTCAAATTAAATGGTCCATCCGGACGGTATTTACTGATTCATCGATTGGAGTCCAACGATAACAGGTCATTTCTAAATTAAAAAGTTCCCGAATTACGTTATCTATTTTTTTTCTCATCAATTCAAGTCTAATTACAATGAGGTCTCTACATAAGTAATATTTAAGGGTGCAAGATTAACTTTTAAATAAGTAGATCGTAAAGCAGGAAAACTCACAGCTCGTAAACAATCAACAACGGTGTAGGTAAATAGCAATATGTACTTATGTGTACTTTAAGTGATATTTCAAAGTGAGTCTTCTCAACGTAACGTAAGCGTAAATTAGGACATACACAAGCGAGATAAATCAAATACTCACTTACACATAAACACTATACTTAATTGAACATGTTTGTTTATTAGCACACTTTCCAGCCAATTAAAACTTGGTTGATACAAATTACAGGAAGACAGGAGCCATTTGATACGGTCCCACGGAACAATGCAACCGTTCCAACATTCCATCTAACTGATTGACTCCTAAACGAGCTGGCATTGTGTCTGGGAGTGTCAGATACCAAACTACTCAATACTAATGAGCCAAGCCAACATTAGTCCCTCTTCCTGTCTTTTGTTTCCCTGGTACTTGTGAATTAATTTCCTGTATGTATTAACTTGATAGTTCTAATTTGTTAGATTTTTCAGAGCCAACGGGAATTTTATATTTACATTAAAAATCCCAGAGTCCATACGCACATATGACTTTTTAGTTGTGCAAAGAAAGCTGCATGTCTGAAAATTCCTCGTACCCTCAAATGCTTACGAATTATCAACTCTACTCAAGCACCTCTGAAACATAACATTAATTTTCACTATACTAATTCAAATGGGCTTTATCGATGTAGTCTGTCATTTAGTCTGTATAGTAGGTATGTATATATGCTATACAATACGAGTATAGTACGGTTGGCAACCCTACCCAGGCCCTCCTGAAAAATAAATAAACCAAGATACGTGAATGCTTGTGATACTTGTTTGCAGACCGCACAAAAGCGTCAACATGACGTCATCGATGCCAGGTGTACAAATATTGTGTACGGGCTATATTTATTATGCCTTCTCAGTTTAAGCCTTCTTTCTAAGTTCTTCTTGCAGCAAGATATTCAATTTTTGAATACTCCACAGGTGACTACCTCAGAGACAAGTACGAAGGCGCCACTGAAGTAAAGGTGTCTCGTCGCGGCAAGTTGCGGCTGAGTAACCCACACTACAGCCTGCCCACCGCGCAAGACCTGGTTTACTTGGAAGAGTCGCCTAACTACTGCATCAGGAATGAGTCCCTGGTACTATTCTTACGTTCCATGCTACTGAAGGTGGATCTGTATACCTCTATCAAAAAATCATTTCTATGTCTATGTCCAGCAGGGTCTGACGTATATCCATGTTCTTAATAGTATTAAGAATCAACAAGTAGGCTACAAGCTACATAGTTACCGAGTGTCCTAAGCTATTTTAAAAACGGGCGAAGACAGACTACACTAATCTATAAAAGGAGAAGGTGACTGACTGACTGACTGACTGACTGACTGACTGACTGACATATCAACGCAGGGCCTAAACTATAAGGGCTAGAAACTTGAAATTTTGCACAGGGGTTCCTTTTATAACGTAGGGAAGCACTAAGAAAGGATTTTTGAAAATTCACCCCCAAAGGGGGTAAAACGGGGGTGCAAAGTTAGTATGAAACTTTGCCGTTTTTGATGTTATTCGAATGAAATTCAGTACCTATGAAGGTTTTTTATTGAGTTTCGAAAATCATCTCTTAAGGGGGGGTAAAAGGGGGGTGCAAAGTTAGTAGGTATAAAAGTTTTTCGTATATACCTACATTATTTCAATGAAATTTTGTATTTAGGTTATGTTACGTCTAATTCCACGCGAGCGAAGCTGCGTGCGTCCACTAGTATATAATATATTAAAATCCGGGAGAACAACGAGTACTTTGCTTTTAAAGCAACGGTTTTTGTTCCAGGGTTCCTTGGGGACAACGGGCCGTGAATGCAACAGGACTTCAGCGGGCATGGACGGTTGCGCGCTAATGTGCTGCGGGAGAGGCTACAACACCAAGAAAATTACTATAAAGGAGCGATGTGGCTGCAAGTTTCAATGGTGTTGCCGCGTAGAGTGTAACACCTGCGTTAAGACTGTTGAACTGTTCACTTGCAAATAGGGTTGCTTGAAAACACTGTGGCTAGAGAACGTGCATCATCAAACAGGCTATCTACGAAAATAAAGCTGCAAAGGATTTTTTTTTAATTCAAATTAAAAGTGTCTGCATATTCCACTGTTGTTGCCGCGTGGAGTGTAATACCTGCGATAAGACTGTTGAAGTGTTCAATTGCAAGTAGAGTTGCTTGAGAACACTGTGGTTTGAGAGCGTGCATCACCAAACAGGCTACTTGTATCTATGAAATTATGCTGCAAAGGGTTTTTTTTTATTATAGTTAAATTTAAAAGTGTCTGCAAGTTCCACTGTTGTTGCCACGGAGTGTAACACCTGCGTTAAGGCGATGCCACCCCAGAATTTATATCCATTCGAGGGAGTGAGGACCGCCCTTGTAGGCCGCGCCCACGAATTATTACAATACCAACGATTTGTTATTTATAGCATATTTCCATCTATAAACTAACTATAAAATTGCGTAGTAATCTATTAGTAAAAGAGTGAAACATCATTTATAAATCTGTATTAAATATAATTTATCGAATTGCGTAATGTGGAATGGCGAAATCCCCGCGCAGTCTCGTCGAAGACTGACTTGCTGTGCTATATAAATGCGTCGCCCTATGATGTAAGGTTTAAAATAAAGTTGCAAGGCATTTGATTTTACTTCAATTTCATAAATAGCATATTTAGCAAGCAGAAATATGTAAGCAAAAAAACACATAATAATATATTATTTTTAAACCTAGAAATTGTATTTTTGAAAAGTAATGTTGTGTATCCTCTGCTCTGTACTTACCTATACCGTGCTTACGTATAGGTTATAAAATAGAAACAACGTTGTAAATAACGTAATAATTTATTAGTTATATTCATAGGTTTAATTGTCACAGTGCACAGCTTTAATTAATTAGTTTTACGGTTCGTGTTATTAGTATTACAATTGTTTTTATTCTACACCTACTGCCCGACGTTGGAACAAAAACTTTATTCGTGGAATCAGACGCGCGCCACACGGTTTCGCGATTTGAATTTTTATTTATTTATTTATTTTAGTGAAATGCACATTATATATGTACTCAAACAGCTAATATATATATATATATATACCCTTAAAAGGGTGTAGCATTAAGATGTGAGGTCCAATTACAAGTTTGATTTTACATGTTTGAATTTCAATAGATACCTTCACACTTCAAATTCCATTCTTTTCTTACGATCAAAAAATGCCTTGCGAATTTGAAAACGAGGTCTTAATGGACCGGCTATATTTTGGATACAACACTATGCACCAGAAGCTACTCCAATGCGTTTCGTGGAAGGTTTGGGTATCCCGAATGTCGAACGTTCTTAGGTACTTAACCATTTTTTAAATTTTATTCATCATTTATGTACCTACATACAAGGATAGTCGATATATTAAAATAATTTAACTAAATACTGTACAAAGGTGCTGCTTATTTCCTTCAGAAATTATTTCCACAGCTCTGTGAATGAATACTGGCAACTCGATGGCAGAAGCATGTACCTACACAATAAACATATAATTAGATAAACTACATACAATATATACTTAAATAAACCTTATGTTTAATGGGTTTATTTAAGTATAGGTATATCTATATCTATAAGCCGTAAAATAATTTTTACGGCTTAAAGATAGATAGCCGTATAAAAGTCTATCCTTTTATTACGGCTTACCAACTAATTATAACAGTTTATACCTAATACTCGTACTTAAGTAATATGTACCTATCTAATAAACTGAAATTAAAAAACATTTAAAAAAGTAATATGTGAAGACTTCTGTAAAACTCTTATTAGAATCCTAACTACATTCGTAAAATAATCTTGTCTACCTCTTCGTCAAAAGATAAATAGAATTAAGTAATAATTACAAGTAGCTTATAGGTTGCTGTAAATAAATAAAATTTTGAGGCTATCGTAATACTCAAACTAAGTTATTAATTTTATTTTCGTGTTATGCTGTATGATTTAAGAAAATTAGCAATTTAAACGAAAAATAAAATTATAATATGTTCAGCCTACACAGTTATTTTCATTTTATGTTATCCTATAAGACAACATTATTTAAGAATATGAACTTAAATTTTTGTATCATGGACAAAACCGAGGGCCAGTGGCATATTCAAATTGTTCATAACTCGCGCCATATCCTGCTAAAAACATCACAAGCGGTGGAGTGGAGGTGGAGTGGCGTGTGGTGACATTTACGCGTACGTAAATTATACACAAGACTTAGCTGCTCTTTCCAAATTCCTGATTCATGGAGTGAATGCTGAAAGAGCTCACTTTCTAAGGGTAGATTTTATCACAAAGTACAGTCAGTATTGCCAATTAGAACCTGGTTCTCATATATAAATTTTGACAAACTAACTACATCGATTCTAATACGTATCCGCTTGGAGCACGTTTGTACAAAGGAGCATCAGCTCACAATGATATAAAATGTACTCTGTGACAATGATGGGTATTAGCGACAGTTTTGAATTGGCCGAGCGTATCATGCGCCAATGCCAAAACAGAAGAAAAAAACCCTGATAACAGCCACAATCTAATATTAACGTATATATCAGCTGAAATACCGAATCCTGACGGGATGAGTTATTTATTTACCCACGTAGATAAATAATATTATTTACACTAATGTGACATCATGCCACATCGGTAATATTTTATCATATTTTAATATCATCGGTGATATCATGTCACAGTGTTTTTTTCTGTATGTGACCACAGCGCCACCAACTTTTTTTTTAAATTTCACGGTTTTTCACAAGTGCACACCAAATAAAACCTTGGCACAGGTACGTTATTATCCCATATTAGATAAGCTCACGATGAGTGCCATTGTGGAACACGTGCACCGCCAGGCACGAACCGCGAGAGCGATGCTCCGGCCCGTGTTGACATTCAGGTTACCACTGCGCACTAAAATCAGCATTTTTAAATGCTATAACCGATCCAGGCTGATGTACGCAGCGCCAGCATGGTATGCTCTGGCAGCGTCCTCGAAGCGCAAGCGTCTTCAGGCCCAGCAAAACCTGCCTGCGGAAGAGGAGGAAAGGTTTCGTTCCTTAGTAGTTTGTGGGCTTATCTGACGCGCACGTTATTATTGCCATCAGATAATTATTTTACTCTGTGGTGGGTTATACTAAACTTCCATGGGTCTGTTATGCCACAAAACTCAAAACTGTCATTTTTATAGCTCCCTGTGAGTATATTTATTCTGTGGTCAAAAGTCAGTGCCACTGATAGTGTTCCAGGTACATATTCAGATGTCACGTCGGCCATCTTTTAATCTATTTTTATTATGTTTCGCATTTGAAGTACATTTAAAAACGAAACGAATTTTAGAAAAACAACTTTTCTTCAGGGAAGTCACTTTATACAATTACATCGAGTTATAATTTATTTCACTTTTTAGTATTTCTAAGCTATAAGAGCTTAAAAATTTTTCAAGAACCAATCCAAAATGGGCAAGAACAATAAAAAAAGAAAACGGGTAAACAATTTTTTCACTTTTATGCTCAGAGCTTTTATAAATATTTGAATGTCAGTATTTTGTTCCAACAACAATAAAATGAATGTTTAACCTCCTATCTGTAGAATTTGTTAGCCCTCTGTAGAAAATTTTCCTTTTTCTTCTGTACGTACGATTCCTCATGTGCGAACTCACGTTAATAACCAATCCACAATAATCTCATGCACTAATACGACCGCATTAAAGATCATCGAATTTATGATGTCTATTTTCATTTTTTATCAACCCGTCTTGCGGGAAACAAATCACTGATACTGATTAATATCACATTTATAATTCTTAACCTTGATATCAAAAAACTATCTTACTATCATCATAAATTTAACATATTTAAAGTAAATTTCATTTCAGAGTATATCTTCTCTGCAATCTAGCTTAAGCCAGAAGCAAACTATGCATAATCCAATAAATGGTCATAAAAATAAAAAAATCAGAGTTAAAAAGAACAAGTCTAAGAAAAAGATACGAAAACTTTTTGAGAAACTTCGCAGCGAAGCCGATTCCCAAAATTCATCTATGGACACCTCATCAAATGTTACTGTTATAGAATTAAATGAAACTGATATGAATACAAACAGAATACTAACACCGGTGAAGAGTCGGGCAAGTGTAATAATTATTAATGATGATGATGAACTAACTATTACGCCATGCAAAGACCCTATGACTCCTAAAAGTGACTTAAATTCAAGTCCAATACACTGTTCAACACCAATCAACAGAAAACCCTCCCTACCTGTTAACCGTCCACAAACATCAATATTAAGTAGTAATAATAACAATGAAGCACAGTCCAATAATAATTCAACAAAAGAAATAAATAGGGATAGCTATTTAACTATTGACTTAACGGGCCCATTGAACAAATCAAGTTTAGATGACACTCAAATAAATACTGTGATAGATTTGGTGAATACAGATCCTAACGAGGGCGATGAAAATTCACTAAACTCCAGCATGAGTGGAGATTCACAAGTTACTGTGCTTCAAAACAAAAGGGGCAAAATTAATGGAAAACAAATGGAGAAGTTTGTCAATGGCATCGCCAAATTAAGTTCAACTGAACGAGGGAAGCTATTGGAAGTGATTGCTCAGAAAATTTTCAATGGATCTGATACTTCAAGTCACAGGAACATAAAAGTAATTATAACCTCATTAATGTGCTTATTGTGACCAGGGTATATACCAGTACCACAACCCGTTTGTATGTCAATGCTGGGCTGTTTTCCTCTTGGAATAGGTGGAATTTGGAACATAATCCATGTTAATGTGCTGTAAAATGTGGGGATTGATGATTAATAATACTCGACTAGTTATTAACGATAGATTTAATGTTAAGATATTATAGATATTAGGACTGTTAATTGTGCAATAAAGTAAATGAGCTATGTATCGCGAACGGTACCCAAAATGCCGACAATACAATGTACGGCGTTAGCACATGCCATGTAGAATATTATGGAGAACTATCATATCTATATAGGCATGCTGGTTTCCTCACAATGTTTTACAGTTACAGCAGGTGAAATTAAAAATTTCTTTTTTGCACATATTATAAAAGTCATAATGTCCATGCTATTTGGATTTGAACCCACCTCCATTGCAGTTACTAATTGCTAATTTAGAATATCTATGTCAAAAGTCAAATATGCACCTGATAGAGCCATACATTATCTGTAATGATAAGTTATGTTGAAATTTTTAAACATTAAAATATTCCATAGCATATGCAAACTAATAGTACATGAAATTATGAAAATCACTGAATATTTCAAAATGTTACTACTTAAATCAACTCTATTCCTTTACATACCTCTCCAAGGAAATAGAGGCATAAAGTTATGTTAAGTTTGACCAACAGACACTAAAAGATTGTTCAACCGAGACCGCAGAAGATGCTTACATAAAAGAAGTTATTCTGCAGCAAGCTCCCTCTAGGAATAGCATCGGAAGCAATATATACAATCCTCAGAGAGACATTAAGAATAAGAGTGGGCTACGAATGGTTGTCATTGATGGCAGTAATGTTGCAATGGAGTGAGTATCCTGAATCTTCGATTAAATCGTTCACATAATTACAATCGAACATTACTATGCTCGTTTGATTGTAAAATATACATAGGTATATTATATAATTCGCTGCGACCCATAGACGTCCCACTGTTGGGCATGGGTCTCCTCTCAGAATGGGAGGGATTAGGCCTTAGTCCACCACGCTGGCCAAGTGCGGATTGGCAGACTTCACATACCTTCGAGAACGTTGTGATGAACTCTCAGGCATGCAGGTTTCCTCACGATGTGTCCTTCACCGTTATAGCAAGTGACATTTAATTTCTTGATTATGTATATAATTATTGAATAAAAAGCTCTACAATAGTTAAATTATTTATTGTATTTTTTCAGCCACAGCAATGGCAGAGTATTTTCTGTAAATGGCCTGAAAATATGCATAGAATATTTTGTGCGGAGGGGACATATTGTCAAGGCATTTGTCCCACAATTCAGGTAATTGTTTTTAAAATAATTTATTTATATTTTCTATTAAAACACAAACAGTCGTGCTCAAAGATTGTCACAGATGTCAAAAGTGTATGGGTGTGGAGCATGCTCGTTATCTAATAATAATAATTAATAGTTTTTTTTTATAATATAGACAGACAAACATACTCGTACGGGCCACCTGATGGTAAGTGGTCACCGTCGTCTATGTAGCGACCCCATGGACCCTAGTTCCCCCAATACGGCCTAACTCTGGAATTCTCTTCCTGTATGCATCCGTCAAGCTACTTCTTTGAACTCCTTTAAACACCAACTTAAACTTCACTACCTTGCATCCTTAACCTAACTCTGTTGTTCCCTATTTCCTATTGCTCTTTCCATTACGGTATTTCGCTATCATATGTAGTTACAGTTATGTTTATGTATTTTTATGTATGTAGTTATATAAGTGTAATATTGTTCATTCTTTTCCTTACGTAATTGTGCACCCTACCTTTAAACATATTATAATTATTAATGTCATAATCCTTGCAATGTGGTTGCCTGGAAAGAATCGCTGCTTAGCGATAAGGCCGCCCATTGTACCTTAGATACTAAGATTATTAATATTATTTCTGTATTGTTTATTGTTTTTATGTGTGCAATAAAGTGTTAAATAAATAAAAATAAATAAATAAATACGGCTTGCCTTTACTGGCTGGTCGGAGTGGACCCCAGGAGGGGCCGCAGGAGTCTCGCCTCTGGCTTGCCTTAACCGGCCGGCCAGAGTGGGGCGTTAGAGCTATATGCTCGCAGGGTGGAAGTGCAACTTGCGTGAGACGCGAGTTGGTAGAGTGGGTAAAACCACCACATTTTAAGCGCGGTACACCTATTCCTTCGCTATATTCTGCGGTATTCCTTCGCTATCAAGCTTTGGGGAACGCTCTGCCGGCAGATCTAAGGAAAAATTGCAGTAAACCTGTTTTCAAAGCTAAAGTAAGGGCTCATTTCATAACTCACTGCTACAAATAACCCTGATTTGTAGTTTATCAGCTTGCTATAATTAAATGATATATATGTATCTATATTAAGTTTATTCATTATTATACAATTACTTATACATGTTATATTTTCACTCTTAATTATATTAATATCGGTAATATATAAATAAATATTGTTTACATCCATCATCTATAATCAGGTAATACACAATTTTTAAAATATACCGCCTTAGCTTCTCTCTGCTTAGCCCAAAGGTTGACTGGCAGAAAATGCTCTTAGCATTAAGTCCGCCTTTTGTACCATATTTAGGTATAATAAAGCGTTTAATAAATAAAAAAATAAAATACACCTCTCTACACCCTGAGCCACTCACGACTATGTTGCCGCCTTTGCCGTCCAGCGTGTCGGCATGTTTGGGTAGCCCATACAGTGAGTGACGAGTCACCACCTTTCGCTCTTTAGATTTGTAACGATCTGAATGATGCCCAAAAATATTTGCCAAGCGCTCAACATTCATGCTCGCTGCGACCCATAGACGTCCCACTGCTGGGCACGGGTCTCCCCCACAGACGCAGCTGCGGGAGGTCTAGAGCATACTCCACCACGCTGCTCCAATGCGGATTGGTGGAGGGGTTAGTGGCCAACCCAGTGGCGAATGTTCTCAAGCCACTCGAAGGTCTTCGACAAGGCTTAACGACTGTTTCCAACATTGAAAACAACCGGGACCGACGGCTTTACGTGCCCTCCGAAGCCATGCGATGAAGCGAAGTCCATGAAATTTTGCCACTAGCGGTCACCCATCCACAAACCGACCGCGCCCGTCGTTGCTTAATTCTTTCGATCACATTGAATCGACCCGAGCCATTGGGCTATGGACGCTACAACATTCATGGCTGCACATAAATCTATATATATAAAAGGAGAAGGTGACTGACTGACTGACTGACATATCAACGCAGGGCCTAAACTATAAGGGCTAGAAACTTGAAATTTTGCACAGGGGTTCCTTTTATAACCTAGGGGAGCACTAAGAAAGGATTTTTGAAAATTCACCCCCTAAGGGGGTAAAACGGGGGTGCAAAGTTAGTATGAAACTTTGCCGTTTTTGAAGTCAAGTGGGCAACCCGAACGCGGGCAGACGTCGTTAATGGGTCTAATTTTACGCGAGCGAAGCTGCGGGCGTCCACTAGTTAACAAATATGTGTGTCAGGTGCAAACTGGGCATGAGCACAGACGGGAAGCTTCTGGACCGTCTGGAGAGGCAGGGTCTCGTGGTGTACACCCCCTCCCGAACCGTGCAGGGCAGGAACATCTCCTCCTACGACGATAGGTGAGTGCTTTTATAAAAAGCGGCCCACTATTTATTTATTTATTATTCCGTTACATGTAATTTACAGGAAATCCTAAAACACTACATGCACATATACAATTGAAAAAAACTTAAACCTATGATAATATATATAATAATATTACGACAATAATTTAAATGAAAGAAACAGAAGTAGGAGAAATTAATTATTATGAGACAGATATAGTCTACAAAGGCTAATGAATCTTATATGACTATTAAAAAACATGTCACCATCAGGCATTTGGGCTAGAAACTGGGAAACACTACAGGGCACGAGTCTATTCTGAGGGGTTAGTGGCCAACCCGATCGTTGAAAGCTTTTAGGCCGTCCGAATGTTGGTCATTAATAGCTTAACGACTGTTATCATACAATACTAATTGACTAAATGACAGGCCCGTTGGCGCAATCGGTAGTGACCCTGTCTGTTGCGCCAAAGGTCGTGGGTTCGAATCCCACTCAGGACAAATATTCGTGTGACGAACACTTGTATTTGTTCTGTGTCTGGATGTCAATATTATCTATTTAAGTATGTATTTAAAAATATCTATGTATGTATATCAGTCTCTGACACCCATAACACAGGCTCGCGCCTACTTTGGGGTCAGATGGCCGTGTGTGAGAATGTCCAAGATATTTATTTATTAATTATTAACGCTTACAATTTTTTTTGTTTTCCCATCAGCTTGTCGGCCGAATGCGGAATATCTTCACAATACGAATCGGTTGATGTTTCAAATCGCGTGACGTCGCCCCATACACAGATTCTACCACCTATAGTCCTATTTTATTTTCAGATACATAGTCCAATGCGCAGCTGAATTCGACGGCGTAATAGTGTCCAGAGACAATTACAGGGACTTGTTGGCAGAGAATCCAAGATGGCGGTCGGTTATTGAGAACAGACTGTTGCAGTTCACGTGGGTGGGAGACTTGATAATGTTCCCGAAAGATCCGTTGGGAAGAAACGGTCCAACCCTGGAAGAATTCCTGAGGCATCCAATCGTGGTGGAGCACCCGACGGTTTTATAGGATGATAGTTTGTAAATAGAAGCGAAGACCAAGATTTGGTGAGATCTCATAGTATTTAAATTTACAGAATAAGTCTGCTCAAATAATGTTGTGTTGAGATTTATTTTGGTTTATGGTGGTTATAAATTTATATATGTATGTCTTTTTATAAATGTCTCTTCCTAAGTATCGTTTGCATCGTATGGGGCTATGATGTAATCAAAACTATGCGAATGAATATGCAACTAGTATAATGTACCTAATCTCTTTTTGATTTATTTAACAATTCGTATACACAACAACAATTTAATTTTGAGAAATACAGCATACATACGTATAGTGTAGTTCTACGTATGTATGTATTGTATTTTTATACATACAAACATAAATACATACACATACATTAAAAAGCCAATGAACATAATAACATTGTGAAGAGAGTATTCCATAAAGTATGTGTTAAATAGCTAAATAAAAATTGGTGTTGAAAGTATCCTTTAATAATATTGTATTTTATTGTCTTTGGAGATTTCAAAAATCGAACTAATATTGTCTATAGTTTTGTTACATCGTTTGTTTGAATGATGCATAGAAAATGCTTCAGATCATTCTCTGTACAGACGTATAGCTGAGTTGGTATATAATTTCGTCGCCTTCGGGATTTTTAGATATAATATTTATGTTAAAATTACTTGAAATTGTTATTTTAATTTTGTGTCTGTAATTTTGACTTTATAAAAATTTTACTGTCTTTAATGACATGATATTTTGTTTAGAATTTTAGATTTTCATTTTGTTTTAATAGAAAAAATATTTTTTACTTTATTCAAACATCTTGAATAAAGTCTAAACTTGGAGGATTCAAATGCAAATAATGGTCTTCATATTAAAGATTATGATATTTAAATAATAATAAAAAATAAATGTAACATTTTTACCAAAAATTATATTTACTTTAATGCAATAGTTTAAGCTCATGTATAAAGTTACTAGGTTGGTTACTGTAAATAGCTTCCAGCATTCAGTCATGTGTTTAAATGTTGCATTTATTTATTAAATAAATTGTGGTCTTACTAACAATACTTATGGCAGAAAATATAGTCATAAAGCTGATATGAAAGTTGGTTAAAAAATGTGTATTCGAAAGGAAATTAACCCACAAATAAAGTGATTTTTAAATTTTCTTCGTGCTTTTTATTTCAATAATTACCTTTTCTATATTACGTAATATAAATCTGTTAAATCTAAGGAAATAGGAAAGAAATAATAAATAAATAAATATCATGGACATTCTCACACACGGCTATCTAGGCAGATGGTATCTAAGCTATGGGTATCAGAGACTGATATACATACATAGATAAATTTAAATACATACTTAATTATATACTATTAACATCCAGACACAGAACAAACACAAGTGTTCGTCACACGAATGTTTGTCCTGAGTGGGATTCGAACCCACGATCCCTGGCGTAACAGGCAGGGTCACTACCGATTGCGCCAACGGGCCCGTCAGTTAGACACAGTCTGTACCTACGACAGACAACCAGTCTGTACCTACGACAGACAACCAGTCTGTACCTACGACAGACAACCAGTCTGTACCTACGACAGACAACCAGTCTGTACCTACGACAGACAACCAGTCTGTACCTACGACAGACAACCAGTCTGTACCTACGACAGACAACCAGTCTGTACCTACGACAGACAACTAGTCTGTCGTACAGACTCTGTCCAACTGACTTGCTGCGAAGAAGACTGCCTTGTCCGCGAATGAATCGGGAATGTCATACTTCGAACAAGATCTCCAAAGATTATTGTAATTATCAGTCCACTGACTAGGAGATTCCATGGCGCGGTGGTTCTGACTGCTAAGCCCGGGGGATACCGGGGCTGTGTAAGCGTTTCATGTTATCTTATGAAAAATAATAAGAAATTATATACCTATAACCATTGATATATATGGTATTTAACTCAGTGCCTATAACCCTCATATAAGGGTAAAAAAAGATCACTCAATTAACTTTAGAAGTTAAATTCATTGGCGTAGACCAACATTAAATTAACCAAACTCAAGTTGAAAAGAACGAGTTTGGTAGGTATATTATGTTCTCGAAGACGTTTGATTTATTATTGCAATCGATTCCTGCTATTTACTGCCTTTTTGTTGTTGCATCTAAGTTTATTTATGGTCGAAAAAACCTTCAATTAAAACGAAAATTGCTTATATTTTACAGTGTTGCTGAATTTAAATAAATATGTTAGTTTAAATTAACACTTTCCGTTATAACACCGCATGTTAGGTCCCGAAAGGTTGACACGAATAAATTGACCTTTCTTAATATCTATAGGATTAAAAGATAATAAAAACAAAATTTATTTAAAATTGAACTTTAATAAAACGATCAAACATAATGGTACATCGTTAAAACATTAATAACAGCATTATTCTTACAAATTACTTAGTGGAGGGTGCAATGGAATTTTTGGCATACAATATTACCTAGAAGCGTGTAAAAATATAATTTGCGTACAAAAATAATGCTAATCCTATCTTAGTCTCACTTTCCCTTGCAAACCCTTCGCTTATCCTAGCAGACAGTCTTTCATATATACTTATAATTAATGTGCACATTAAGTGAACATAACTCACTTTATTATAAAATTAAAAATAGCATTTGGAGTAAATCTGGTTGTGAAACCATACATTCATGAATATGGATCTACTGATATTACTAGCAAGGTATCAAGCTAATTGGAAAAATATTACTACCGTAGTGGTATTACTACAGTCCACATATCTTTCAGACTAATTGACAGACACTCGATGTTATTTGGAATATTTTTTGCAATGTCCTCTATTCGCTTTTGATTTTCGATTTATGCGAAATGTTAAACTTAGAAAGAATTTACTTCCAACTCACTCCCTATTATCTTATGTAGTAATCAATTATCAAGATACAAAGTTACACCAAGGTCTAGGTTCCTACTTTGGTGACTGATGACTAGAAGAAGACTACGGGAAGCCGTGGGATGTGAAGAGTACAAGTTAGTTATTAATCATGAAATTATACTCTAAATTTTTTTTTTAAAAGCTTTTATAACTTTTTTTTTATTTTCATGCATTGTCATCGGAACCTAATATGTGTGCCAAATTTCAGCTTGATAGCTTCAGTGGAAGTGGGTGAAATATTGATTGCAAGATTCCAGGACATACATACTTACATGAATGAATGAATACATACGAGTGAAGTTAAATAAAAGCTTTTAAAAATCTGTTAAACAAGAACGCTGCAATTTTTTTTCCAATATAATTTGTGATTTTCAATTTAATCTGAGATTGGTGAACGGACGGTAAAGTATGATTTAGGGGATGATAATAGTATGAATGACTCGTAATGTGTCCTAGGTTTAATTAAGGCTACGGTTCTACTAGTTATGATTCATAAATATTTAGATTATTACTATAATAATTGATTTTTAAAGTTATTGAATTGAATATCTCTAAATATTATTAAAAAACGAAGCAGATTGAAGTATCATTGAATTCTAGATGAATTCGTACTACACTACATAGTAAATTGGCTAGGAAGAATATTATTGGCACTACTGTTTGTATAAATAATAGTTTGGAAATAAACTTCGCAAGGTTTGCTAGAACAACAGAAATAGAGGGTAATTTATGAGCTAATATAATTTCACCGATATGCCTTAAGATTTACGTATGCGAATTTTATAACGATCCATAATTGTAGGCCGTAATAATAAATAATAATAAATCCGTAATAAATTAATCTAAACACCACAATCTTCACATAATACTCTTCAGACAGAGCCCCTATAACGGTTTTGTATTGATTTGGTTAATATGTTCTTTGAGTAGAAATGTTTAATACTAATTTTAATAATTTAAGAATTCGATCAGGAAACAGACCTACAGGACTTAGGAAACCTACTTAGCGACATTGTCGAAGCCGACTAAGCTCCTTAATAAAGAAATAAAGAAACAGGACAAGCTAAATGAACCGTTTAAAAAAAATCTTGATCGTTAAAGTCGCCCTTAAAATATTGATAAAATGAGATTCGAAGACCAATTGGCTATTCTCGTACGAGTAATATTCAAAAACCACGCCTCCGTTATAATAGTTCGTATCACATCCCTCGCTTGCTTGTAACATTATTATTTTAAATATCAACTACACGATTATTATTGTTATTATATATATTATTATTATTTATTTAAAAACTAAATTTCACAATTTTATTTTTTAAATAAAAGTTTTGCCACGATTTATTTAAATAAACTGTGGTTTAATTTGTTTTATTCACGAATTTTAACTGATAATTATTATAAATATAACATATAAAATCACACACATAATTTGTAACATATTATTTAAAACAACAAATATTTTACACAAAATGAACTTATGAGCTTATTATTAATACGAAGTACGTTCAGAGCATCTCGCAGTAAGGATTTGTGCCTGATCCATAGCAATATTACAAGGTGTAAACGAAACTATTGTTATGTCTAATTCCACGCGAGCGAAGCTGCGGGAGACCACTAGTTATACATATAAAAACCTTCAAACATCACAATCTTTCCCCAACATTTGATCCAATTTCAACTGCTCCAACTGCAGTTGTCGTCGTATAGAGCCGAGTTGAGTTAAAATACTAACACTCTTCCCGTCCTCCTTGGGCAAGCATTTCAATATATTCTTCTGCACCGCTGGAACCTTCCACTTATCATCCACCAATTGCATTGCTTCGCTCAATTTCATTGCTTCGCTCAATTTCATTGCTTCGCTCAATTTCATTGCTTCGCTCAATTTCATTGCTTCGCTCAATTGCATCGCTTCGCTCATATCTGATTTCCCTTCAGACACAGTCCGACGCTTCGGCGAGTGACGCAACACTGGTATAGGCAATGGATCTTTTAATGCGCATATTTCGTCAAAATTTTCCACTTTATTACCAATTTCTGTGACTTTCGGACGGTCGTAGCTTTTGGAACGGTCGTAGACTTTCGGTCGCTCGTATTCCGACGCATCATTATTGCTAATTTCTGTGACTTTCGGACGGTCGTAGCCTTTGGAACGGTCGTAGACTTTGGGTCGCTCGTATTCCGAAGCTTCATTGTTGCTAATTTCAGTGACATTCGGACGGTCTACCGGCCGGTACACCTTGAGATGGTCGTAATCGTTTGAATGGTCTTTGGGGCGGTCGTAATGTTTCAGATAGTCGTAATCGCTGGAACGGTCGTAGTCTTTAGGACGGTCGTAGTCTTTAGGACGGTCGTAGTCTTTAGGACGGTCGTAGACTTTAAGACGGTCGTCGGGTATAGACCGGAGGCCCACGTGTTTTGGTGGTTCGTGTATTTGCGGCCGTTCAATTACAACGTTCCTACTATCGTCTTTATCCATATAGTAAGCATTTTCGGCAATTCCCTTCGAATATTTATCATTTGTGTCGAGTCTGTTTGAGTTTAGACTCTCCTTAGTCGGATTCAGGTTGCGTCTTAAATAGCTCTCGACGTCATAGCTCGGTGAGAATACCGAAGTGTCGGGAATGTTTAGGGAGTAAGGTGGCCGTTCAGAATCTGGTGTTTTAGTGTCTTTGGGGTAGTAAAAGGGCAGTTTGGATGGATAGGAGTCGCTTTTTGACGTGTGTGAAATTCTGGTCGCGCATACAAGAGATTTGTGTTCGCGATCTATATCTTGTTGCAGCGTCGTCCTTTTCGCGTCGTATTCAATTCCATCGTCTTTTATCTGAAACACAATATGTAAATCATATTAAAGGAAATGTGTAAAAACGAAGTGTATATTTTCTGTTTAATCCGAACACACCGACAGGCGAGCAAACTTCGACTGTGTATATTTTTTATGTGACTAAGATAGCAAATGGGCATATAAGAGATTACTCAACTGATCCCTATAACATATGTGACAAACTCAGCTGATCCCTATGACATATGTGACAAACTCAGCTGATCCCTATGACATATTTGACAAGCCTCGAACAGGATTGTAAGGAATTTTGCTCACCTATTTGATTATTAACGACTTGGAAGTTAGTTACATTTGACGATTCCGTGGTGCAGTTAGTGACCATGACTGCCGCACCGCGGGTGTCCCGGGGTCGAATCTCAAGCGGGGCAGATATTTATTTGGCAGATTGTACATAAGTACACAAGTATGAGTACAAACTTGGGTCATGGATGGATAGTGTCGTGCTCTGTGTGTAGGCCTAGGCCTAGACCAGGGGTCGGCTACATGCGGCTCTTTGAATGTGAAGCTGCGGCTCTTTAGTTCCATACGCAAGAATGACTAGATATTTTTCTTATGAATAAATAGGTTGGTTTTATTTTCAAAAAACTTTACTTATGCAAGTACTATTTATTGTCGGCAAAAAAATATTTGTGGCACTTTAAAAACTTTGAAATTTTGTAAATTGTAATTTTTGACTCTTCCGATTCAAAAGGTTGCCGGCCCCTGGCCTAGGCCTACTGCGGGGGCGTGATTGTGTAAGGGTACCTTGGTAGCAACGAGTTCCTGCCGGTCGAGAATAAATCGGTTGCTACCGTACCTTGGTAGCAATGAGTTCCTGCCGGTCGAGAATAAATCGGTTGCTACCGTACCTTGGTAGCAATGAGTTCCTGCCGGTCGAGAATAAATCGGTTGCTACCATACCTTGGTAGCAACGAGTTCCTGCCGGTCAAGAATAAATCGGTTGCTACCATACTTTGGTAGCAACGAGTTCCTGCCGGTCGAGAATAAATCGGTTGCTACCGTACCTTGGTAGCAATGACTACCTGCCGGTCGAGAATAAATCGGTTGCTACCATACCTTGGTAGCAATGACTACCTGCCGGTCGAGAATAAATCATTTCATTTCATTTCATTTATTTATTGCAATCATAATTAATATTTACAATATTTTAACATGAACCCTGTAGGGCACGGCAATATACATCGAGGTAGAAGAGAAGAGAAGAGAGGAGGACGCAGCATTTTTTTTTTTTAAAGTAATATCAATGTAATAATTATCAATGTCAACAATTCTTAATAATTTAGTTATGTCAAATAAAGTCGAATGTCAATAGAATGTTCATATCGGTTGCTACCATACCTTGGCGGCAATGACTACCTACCTCCCGGTCAAGAATAAATCGGTTGCTACAATACCTTGGTAGCAACGAGTTCCTGCCGGTCGAGCTCGCGGCGGCGCGCGGTGTTCAGCGAGCGCAGCTGCTGCTCCAGCCGCCGCATCTCCGCCTGCTCCAGCATCCCGGAGTCATCACCGTACCTTGGTAGCAACGAGTTCCTGCCGGTCGAGCTCGCGGCGGCGCGCGGTGTTCAGCGAGCGCAGCTGCTGCTCCAGCCGCCGCATCTCCGCCTGCTCCAGCATCCCGGAGTCATCACCGTACCTTGGTAGCAACGAGTTCCTGCCGGTCGAGCTCGCGGCGGCGCGCGGTGTTCAGCGAGCGCAGCTGCTGCTCCAGCCGCCGCATCTCCGCCTGCTCCAGCATCCCGGAGTCATCACCGTACCTTGGTAGCAACGAGTTCCTGCCGGTCGAGCTCGCGGCGGCGCGCGGTGTTCAGCGAGCGCAGCTGCTGCTCCAGCCGCCGCATCTCCGCCTGCTCCAGCATCCCGGAGTCATCACCGTACCTTGGTAGCAACGAGTTCCTGCCGGTCGAGCTCGCGGCGGCGCGCGGTGTTCAGCGAGCGCAGCTGCTGCTCCAGCCGCCGCATCTCCGCCTGCTCCAGCATCCCGGAGTCATCACCGTACCTTGGTAGCAACGAGTTCCTGCCGGTCGAGCTCGCGGCGGCGCGCGGTGTTCAGCGAGCGCAGCTGCTGCTCCAGCCGCCGCATCTCCGCCTGCTCCAGCATCCCGGAGTCATCACCGTACCTTGGTAGCAACGAGTTCCTGCCGGTCGAGCTCGCGGCGGCGCGCGGTGTTCAGCGAGCGCAGCTGCTGCTCCAGCCGCCGCATCTCCGCCTGCTCCAGCATCCCGGAGTCATCACCGTACCTTGGTAGCAACGAGTTCCTGCCGGTCGAGCTCGCGGCGGCGCGCGGTGTTCAGCGAGCGCAGCTGCTGCTCCAGCCGCCGCATCTCCGCCTGCTCCAGCATCCCGGAGTCATCACCGTACCTTGGTAGCAACGAGTTCCTGCCGGTCGAGCTCGCGGCGGCGCGCGGTGTTCAGCGAGCGCAGCTGCTGCTCCAGCCGCCGCATCTCCGCCTGCTCCAGCATCCCGGAGTCATCACCGTACCTTGGTAGCAACGAGTTCCTGCCGGTCGAGCTCGCGGCGGCGCGCGGTGTTCAGCGAGCGCAGCTGCTGCTCCAGCCGCCGCATCTCCGCCTGCTCCAGCATCCCGGAGTCATCACCGTACCTTGGTAGCAACGAGTTCCTGCCGGTCGAGCTCGCGGCGGCGCGCGGTGTTCAGCGAGCGCAGCTGCTGCTCCAGCCGCCGCATCTCCGCCTGCTCCAGCATCCCGGAGTCATCACCGTACCTTGGTAGCAACGAGTTCCTGCCGGTCGAGCTCGCGGCGGCGCGCGGTGTTCAGCGAGCGCAGCTGCTGCTCCAGCCGCCGCATCTCCGCCTGCTCCAGCATCCCGGAGTCATCACCGTACCTTGGTAGCAACGAGTTCCTGCCGGTCGAGCTCGCGGCGGCGCGCGGTGTTCAGCGAGCGCAGCTGCTGCTCCAGCCGCCGCATCTCCGCCTGCTCCAGCATCCCGGAGTCATCACCGTACCTTGGTAGCAACGAGTTCCTGCCGGTCGAGCTCGCGGCGGCGCGCGGTGTTCAGCGAGCGCAGCTGCTGCTCCAGCCGCCGCATCTCCGCCTGCTCCAGCATCCCGGAGTCATCACCGTACCTTGGTAGCAACGAGTTCCTGCCGGTCGAGCTCGCGGCGGCGCGCGGTGTTCAGCGAGCGCAGCTGCTGCTCCAGCCGCCGCATCTCCGCCTGCTCCAGCATCCCGGAGTCATCACCGTACCTTGGTAGCAACGAGTTCCTGCCGGTCGAGCTCGCGGCGGCGCGCGGTGTTCAGCGAGCGCAGCTGCTGCTCCAGCCGCCGCATCTCCGCCTGCTCCAGCATCCTGGAGTCATCACCACAATCCTCGTCAACACATCGCCCTCAACTAAGTCTAAGATATCTGACTCCTCCAGCTGCGCTTAAGTTCAATTACATATACCATGATCAAATTATAAAATTGTATAACAATATTTTGTCGGGTCGTTTTTAGGTTCTATAGTAACTTAGTCTCATACGCGTGCGTCGCGAGTGGAGTGCGATCTAGACTCTACCGAAAGGTGTGGTCTCTTTGACTTGTCGAGAGCTACTAATTAATTTGAATTTTAAAAGAGTACCGAGAGTTTTTTCCTCCGGCTTTTTTCTCTCTCGGCCTACACTAGGGCATAGGATAAGAATATTGTAAGTTTTTCCTTAAGCCGATGACCAGGTAGATAGTCTATCGTGACTTAGAGCTTAGCTTAGTGGTAGGTAATTATTGTAAATTAGCCATAAGGCAGGTTAGGCACCTGTGTAGGATTAGCTATTCATTCAAGGATAAATAGCTCATCCTTTGCTTTATATTAATCAGTTTAGAATAGCATTAAGTAGTTTGTAGTTACCTAGACTTTCGTTAAGCGTGTGTAATCACCTCATAGCGAAATAAATTATTTGAATTTGAATTGAATTTAACTTTCCCGGGGCGGCGTCGCAAACCTCGCTGCCTCGTGCCGGTCGGGTGCTAAAGGAAGCCGCCGTCGCCTGTGTAATGCCGCCCGGCGGCCGGTGTCAAAGAGGAAGCCGACGCTTTCCCCTTTGAGACCGTGCCGCTGCCGTGTGTCGGCGGACTCAGAAGGAGACGCCGACACCTTTGCCAATGCCGCGCACCGACGTACCTACGACTCTAAGGCCGCGCACACCCTTGCGCGTTATAATTGTTAATTTTGAAAAGAGTAACCGTCGAGTTTCTTGCCGTGTTCTACTCAGCAGCATCAACTTTGTGAACCGACGGTTAGGTAAAAAATGTTAGGTATTAAAATAGTAAAAATATTTTAAAAAAAAAAAGCTTTTTAAAACTTATTATTTATTTTCGTGCATTGTCATCGGAACCAAATATGTGTGCCAAATTTCAGCTCGATAGCTTCAGTGGAAGTGGGTGAAATATTGATTGCAAGATTCCAAGACATACATAGATACATACGAGTGAAGTTAAATAAAAGCTTTTAATATACAAATAGTGGTCCATCGCCGCATAATACGTCATTGTACTTTATGATTGTACCTACATAATAAAATAAATAAATAAAATAAAATAAACATACTTCTCTCTGGTCTTTCTCTCCTCCCGGATCCGCTGCTGCTCCAGTATCTGGTTCCGCAGATCTCGCTGGTAAAACTGCTTACGCTCCGCAGCATCCTGTATAACCAAGGAGGATTGACTATACTACTTCTCTCTCTCTCTCACTCACTCTCTCTCTCTCTCTTGGAACAGCCTAGGTCAGTGGTTCTTAACCTTTTTAGGTCTGTTACCCTTATGATCTAACTAGGGTTACTGATTTTACCCCTCCTCCCAACGTTGAAGTCAAACAATACGTGTAGCTACTATACACTGTAAGTAGTGTAAGTAGGTATATGATAGGATATTCAGCACCTACTTTTTTCCAAAATGTACTTTGTACGTAGGTCAGCTAGGCTCATTGTCACCCCTCCGGAATACAAGTTTTACCCCCGCGGGGGTAATTACCCCCAGGTTAGGAATCCAGGGCCTAGGTAAATACCTCTAGCTCTATTCACTACCTCCCTCCCTCGTATCCCGGAGGGTGCCCATATACTATCTTCGGGCGCAAAAAAAAAGCTCATAGCTCTAGACCTCCCGCAGCTATGTCTGTGGGGAAGACCCGTGCCCAGCAGTGGAACGTCTATGGGTCGCAGCGAGGTTAATACCTACGCGTCCTTTTTTATCTATACTAATAATTATTATAAAGAGGAAACATTTGTTTGTAATGTTTTCACACAAACACTACTGGAGCGATTTCAAAATTCTTTCACCATTAGAAAGCTGCATCTTCACTGAGTGACATAGGCTATATAATATCACTAGGTGTAATCGAAACTATTGTTATGTCTAATTCCACGCTAGCGAAGCTGCGGACGTCCACTAGTAATTATATAAGATATCAAACGAGCATGCCCGTCCGTTGCCGCCCATGACTGTGTCAGACCATGACCAAGACTAATAAAGGTCTCGAAATCAATCACATATCCCTTGCTACCCTCGCAGACCAAGATGATCACCTCTATAAAAGTCTATCCGAAAACACTTGCCCAACAATAAGTGGTTACGTATAAGTGGTTTTAAAAACAATTATCACAGTTTCCCGACAAAACCATCCGCCATCAAAAACATTCTACAGGTTCTAGTCATTTTTTTTAGTCATTTATTTATTTGCTTTGAAAAAACGCACATACATACATATCGAGCTGTACATGGTATTCAGCTAAAAATTAACATGCAAATATTTTCGGGAGTAATTATATGTACAATTTCTTAAACATGACGTCAATAAATAATTAATCAATAAATCTATATATATAAAAGGAGAAGGTGAGTGACTGACTGACTGACTGACTGACTGACTGACTGACATATCAACGCAGGGCCTAAACTATAAGGGCTAGAAACTTGAAATTTTGCACAGGAGTTCCTTTTATAACGTAGGGGAGCACTAAGAAAGGATTTTTGAAAATTCACCCCCTAAGGGGGTAAAACGGGGGTGCAAATTTAGTATGAAACTTAGCCGTTTTTGAAGTTAGTGAATGTCTAATTGTAATTCCACGCGAGCGAAGCTGCGGGCGTCCACTAGTCTTCTATATTATAAAAATGAATCGCAAAATGTGTTGGTAAGCGCATAACTCAACAACGCCTGGACCAATTTGGCCAATTCTTTTTTTAAAATGTTCGTTGAAGTTCAAGGATGGTTTTTACGGCGAAAAAAATTTGAAAATTCATCCCCTAAGGGGGTAAAACGGGGGTGCAAAGTTAGTATGAAGCTTTGCCGTTTTTGAAGTTAGTGAATGTGTAACGCGAGCGAAGCTGCGGTCGTCCACTAGTAATTAATAAAAGTATGATATGGTAAAGAAATGTCAAAAATACAAATATAAGATGTCATCTATAATGCATGTCGAATTATATTATTTGAAATTTAAGTAGGCACAAATTTTTCTACCACTTCAAATTAGTAAATGTGATACCAAAGATAGGATACCTTCTCCGCTTGTATGTTCCTGAGTTCTACCGCGTCCGCGTCGAAGATGGATGGTTTGTATGCCCTTTCTGCAGACACGCGCTCGTGGGAAGACCTCTTCACTCGCTCTGAAATAATACAAGACGTATATTTAAAAACAAATACAGTTATACAAATAATATGTATAGAAAAAATGTCACGTGCTGTGAAGAACAGTAAAGTGGAAACCTGCACACCTAAAGCGTGTCACACACTACGCAGATGCGGTAAGATATCTGTATCTGAGCGCATATCTGTCCATATCGGTCTCTATATTAAACTCAAGGAGCAACACACACTACGCAGATGCGGTAAGATATCTGTATCTGAGCGCATATCTGTCCATATCGGTCTCTATATTAAACTCAAGGAGCAACACACACTACGCAGATGCGGTAAGATATCTGTATCTGAGCGCATATCTGTCCATATCGGTCTCTATATTAAACTCAAGGAGCAACACACACTACGCAGATGCGGTAAGATATCTGTATCTGAGCGCATATCTGTCCATATCGGTCTCTATATTAAACTCAAGGAGCAACACACACTACGCAGATGCGGTAAGATATCTGTATCTGAGCGCATATCTGTCCATATCGGTCTCTATACTAAACTAAAGGAGCAACCAGACCCGTTGGCGCAATCGGTAGTGACCCTGTCTGTTGCGCCAGGGGTCGTGGGTTCGAATCCCACTCAGGACAAATATCCGTGTGACGAACACTTGTATTTGTTCTGTGTCTGGATGTCAATATTATCTATTTAAGTATGTATTTAAAAAATATCTATGTATGTATATCAGTCTCTGACACCCATAACACAGGCTCGCGCCTACTTTGGGGTCAGATGACCGTGTGTGAGAATGTCCAAGATATTTATTTATTTATATTTATAACACACACTACGCAGATCACTTATATTTTACCGTCAAGCATCTGTAGGCACCGACATATATCAAAAGATGGGCAGATAACATCTGCCGATGCAACAGATTTTATACAGGTTGTTTTGCACTGAGACGGAGGTTGATCTAGAATTGTAGGTGGTAGAGCCTATAGGGAACCGCTTAAGAGTTTGTGAGAGTTGTTTGAGAGAGAGAGAGAGAGACGACTCCGTGTTTCGGTGGTCAACTACCTTTACTGCTTTTCAGTGCTTTCATTCACCACCGCCTACGGAATCTCCTACAGTTTGGCAGAAATTGATATAATAACAATGTATGTACCTTTATTAGTGGAAACAAATAAATAAATAAAAAAGCAATCGTCCGAATAGTGGGACTTCCCAAAACCCCAATTCCCTCACGCAAGGCGACGACGTCATAAGAGGATGTTTAGTTCAATTCGCTGCGACCCATAGACGTCCCACTGCTGGGCACGGGTCTCTCCCACAGACACTTCTGCGGGAGGTCTACAGCATACTCCACCACGCTGCTCCAATGCGGATTGGTGGAGGGGTTAGTGGCCAACCCAGTGTCGAATGTTCTCAAGCCACCCGAAGGTCTTCGACAAGGCTTAACGACTGTTTCCAGCATTGAAAACAACCGGGACCGACAGCTTTACGTGCCCTCCGAAGCACGGTAGCGTCCATGAAATTTTTGCCACTAGCGGTCACCCATCCACAAACCGACCGCGCCCGTCGTTGCTTAACACTTTCGATCACATTGAATCGAAGCGAGCCACTGGGCTATGGAGGCTATTAATACTTATAATGACAGGCCCGTTGGCGCAATCGGTAGTGACCCTGTCTGTTGCGCCAAAGGTCGTGGGTTCGAATCCCACTCAGGACAAATATTCGTGTGACGAACAGTTGTATTTGTTCTGTGTCTGGATGTCAATATTATCTATTTAAGTATGTATTTAAAATATCTATGTATGTATATCAGTCTCTGACACCCATAACACAGGCTCGCGCCTACTTTGGGGTCAGATGGCCGTGTGTGAGAATGTCCAAGATATTTATTATTACTATTATTTATTATTTATGTATAAATATTCAAAAACTTACCGTCAAAATCACCATAGCTCCGCCGCCTCTCCTGCTTACGTTCGTTCCGTTCTCCATCTTTCAAATCAGTTCCAGCTTCTTTCCCATCCTTGGCACTTTCCATCTCTTTCCGCAGATCTTTCCAATCCTTTCCCGGACCTTTCCATTCCTGTCTCGGTTGATCCTTCCAATTTCTATTGGGTACTTTTGGTTCGCTCCAATTCTTGTCGGGGTCTTTCCACTCCTTTCCCGGGTCTTTCCACTCCTTCCCCGGGTCTTTCCACTCCTTCCCCGGGTCTTTCCATTCCTTCCCCGGGTCTTTCCACTGGTCCTTAAGGGCCCACGAAGCTGGATGTATCGGCCTATCGTTTCGCGAATCGACTACAGTTCGCGGCGATAGTTCCCTTTCGGCTTGAGTTAGAAGATTTTTAGATACGGTTGATAACTGGAAAGGTAATTAAATAAATACTAATATTAACTACATACTCGTACTACAATATACAAATTTTTACCTTGAAAAAATTAATTACAGGAGGGATTCGAATGTACGACCTTCATAGAGATACTAGAATTGAACCAATAATGCACCGTGTTTATGCAAGCAGTATTTCCACGCAGGAACTCATATTCGAAAATTGTACGAATTTTCAGTTTATCCTTTGCGCCAAAATCTACCACAGTTTCACAAAAAGAAAACACTATCTAAAAACAAATGACTAAATTTGAAATTAAAATAATTCGAATAAAAATTATTTGAATTTCGAATTGCGTGTCAACCAACAGATAAATAAATCTGAAAATGCTGATTATAAAATTTCATGTACATTGCCATGTCTTACATAATGTTCTGTCTCTAAAAAGCCAAATGTCAGACATTAAAATTAAAATGTAATAATCTAAATTTAAATGGCTAAAATACAAAATTAACTTGTTTAATAATAACATTGTGTGCATAGGAAGTGTGATAACAACATCGCTTGAAAAACTAAAAAGCAAGCTTTTGTAATAACGGAACTAAAATATAGATTTTTTTAGTTAATTTTCTAAATTATTGCCTTGTCCTTGTCAAGTGTGCAGAGTATCAAATCAATCCGATGTTTTGATGTAGGCGAAAATCACGTTAAAAGATTCCGTCACATACATACATACATTCATACATTTGTATACATACCAAGCTAAAGCGTTTTAAAGATAATAACCGTGGCTAACATTGGCCACTGCTGGTACGGTACGGGTGCTAATCAAACTGTACTCACCCTGAACAAGTCTTCCTCGTCAGTCTGCACTGCGACAGATAGAGGTCTGCTTGCAGTGACTTGTACCGCCGTATCCACCTTGCTGTAACACAGGTTTACACTTTTTTAGTAAAGTTTTTATTAATCTGAAAATTAATTGTTTCATTAGGGTTAGTTGTTTTACAATTTTGTCTAAAGTAAATTCGAAACAAACATTAGTCTCATTTTAAAAGCTTTTATTTAACTTCACTCGTATGTATTCATTCATGTATGTATGTCCTGGAATCTTGCAATCAATATTTCTGACACTTCCACTAAAGCTATCGAGCTGAAATTTTGCACACATATTTGGTTCCGATGACAATGCATGAAAATAAAAAAAAAGTTTTAAAAAGATTTAAAAAAAAAAAAATTTTAACAATATAATTTAGTTTTAATACTTCACACATATTATGTAGGTACATTAACACATACTCACATTGTATACGCATTGTTAGCGCCCGAGACAATCGCGGAGTTGACGCTAGCGCGTCTCCTCTCCGGACTGAACCGCTCTGTCTCCCTCTCCCGCTCCCGTTCTTCAAGTAACCGCTCTCTCTCCTCCTGCTCGCGCCGCTCTCTTTCCGCCTTTTCTTTGGCTTCTTGCTTTATTTTAGCTTGCTGTGTAAAAAAAAAAACTGAAAATAAATAGCAAATACGCAAAACGCGTAATAATAAGTATTTAATGAGGTTAAATTGCGTTTGGATTTAAAGATATATATACATATATATCATTAATACTTATTAGTACCTACTGCCTGTGGCCTCCAAATTTTATTCTAAACTCTAAAACAAATCCCCTTATTTATTAAAAATTAATAAACCTATAATAGTTAAGTACAGAACTATAATCTGTTCTTTCACTTTCTTTCGAATTCTAAATTGAGTTGACAGGCCGTTGTCGCAATATAAATATATTATAGGCAGAGCCTGTACCTATGGATGTCAGAGACTGATAAAAATACATAGATAAATACATACTTAAATAGATATTTTACATCCAGATACAGAACAAACACAAGTGTTCATCACACGAATGTTTGTCCTGAGTGGGATTCGAACCCACGACCACGATAACTTTTACTTACTTTCAAAGTTAGCAAGCAATCTAAAATAGCCAAGCAGCCAAATCCAACCAGCCATAACAAGCGCAATAGACTCGACAATTTTGTATCGTATTCTTGAGGGGTTGCGTTCAATAAATACGCTTCCTTAGCGATGTCGCTTGTCAAATTTGCATATTGTCTAAGCAATGTATGAGTATTTTCTACGAAACGTAACGTATCGTAGAATAGAATAGAAAGAGGAATTTTGTCTACCAAAATGATTTCGTAAACTGTAGGTGACGTGACTTTTCGGAAAGAAATGTCAATCCCATACAAATAGTCTTACGTTTAACCTTCGATCAATCATCAACATTCCCGCTCCGGCGCCCGCCGCGAGCACCCGTGTACGCCGAGCGCGCTCTCCGCCGCCAATTTGTATACCTACACGTGAGTAACTCGAACTCAGTTCGTTATTTATTGTTGCCAAGCAATTGGTAATAATAAATTTACGTTCTGCCGCGATTGCAACTAGTGGATACCCCGCGGTGTTATACCAAGCTAGTTAACGTTGACCCGGTGCGTTTCTCCGTCCCTTCTGGACTGAGAGAAACCGGACGACCCGATCCCATTGCACTTGGGCCTTCCCAAGGGTGACGGTTAGTGACTATTTTCCATTAGGGATAGCCACTTTCTAATTTTCCCCGTTTCCCCCCCTGCCACGGCAGGGAGGCATCCTTCAATATGGACCCGACTAACCCGACTACTGCTAGCGTGTTGGACATGGATCCATCCATCCTTATTCCGCGCCTTCTCGCGATTATCGAAAATATTTGTAAATCCAAAGGAGTACCCTTTGCTAAGGAGAAATTCCTTGCCGCTTTAGAGGAGGCTGAGCGTGCTGAGTCCGTCCCCGACTCTCCTGAGTCTCCAGCCATGGATACGGAGTACGACTCCACCTCTTCCGGTCGTAAACGACCCATATCCTCAGCGTCATCCGATGACGAATCACGGTGCGACGAATCCGACGAATCAGCCGGAACCGTCATGTCCAACACCTCTCCAGACGGTTTTCAAACCGTCCAAGGGCGTAAAAAACGCCGCAACAAGCGCGCCGCGCATTCACCCCGCGCCTCTGAGGCATCCCTACCTGCGTCCCCTACTCCCACAGTCAAGGGCCCTCCTAGCCGAGCTGCTTCACGCTCCCCCCCCCCCTACGGTCCCTAAGACCAAGGCCCCCCCGCCCATCTTCCTGCGGGATAAATCCAAATGGACCGCAGTAGTGGATCTATGTTCACAGTACAAGATCCACTACACTCAAGCCACCAATACGGGCGACACAATTAAAATTCAAATCCCTAATAGGGAACATTATCTTACCCTAGCCGACCTTTTAAGGCAGAATAAAGTGCCCTTCCACACCCACGCCTTCCCCGAGGAGCGGAAGGTTAAGGCAGTCCTGCGTGGGGTCCCTCACGAACTCGCTAATGAGGCTATCATGGAGGATCTTAAATCCCAAGGTCATCCCGTCGAGGCTGTGCACAAGATGCACAGCCGCCTGGGAAAGCAGTTCCCCCTTGCCTTGGTCATCATGACCAACTGCCCCCAGGCCAGAAACATTTTCAGAGAGCCCCTCACCGTATGTGGGCTCTCTAATATCCGAGCTGAGCCCCCTCATAGACGAGGTTTCCCTGGCCAGTGTCACCGATGCCAGCTTTACGGCCACGCAGCGGCGAACTGCTCGGCCAATCCGAGGTGTGTGAAGTGCCTCGTGCCTCACCTCACCCAAGAGTGCCCACGCACTAAAGAGGACTCAACCCCCCCGTCCTGTGTCCTGTGCTGGCGCACTGGACACACAGCTAACTACCGTGGATGTCCGCGTGCTCCCCGTGTGCCCAAGGTTGCGAATAAGCAGCCCCACAGCACAAGAAAAGTCCTGCCCTTAAGGCAAGCCCCGCCCCTAAGGCAAGCTCCGCCTCCACTAACGGAGACAAACTTTCCTCAATTGAGGACCCCCAACACCCGCCTAGGGCCCCCACCTATTACTAACCCAAAATCTTGGAGACGTGAAGCCCCCTGGGCTGCCCCCACCTCGGCTCCCAAAGCCGCAAACCCCCCCCCCCTCCCTCCTTGGTCGACGACCTTTCCACAATCCATTCATTCATTGGAAATATTAATATTGACGAGATAGGGATTCTTGCCAGAAAACTTCGCGAGTCGCGAAATGCTCAGGATCGGCTTCAGGCCTGCGTAGAGCACATAAATCTTTTAAACGCGTTTAAGTAAATTTTTTACCAATTGTTTACCCAATTCGCGCGGTAGCGCCCTTCATGTCCGTATTAGTGTCATATTCCCAACATGACAAAAGCCCCAACTTCGACAACACTCTGTGTAGTCAACCAGCGGTAGCGCCTTTGGGTAAGCGCCGCTCGCGCCCCGTCCCTCCAGGCGGGGTCGTCTCAGATGTCGGCTTGAAAGTCCTGTTGACTAAAGCCTTCCCCAAGGTAGTGTTTAGTGGAGTAGGCACAATGGCTTCACCTGTGAGTCCCACATATCCGGCTGCATGCATGCATGGTTTCGCCGGAATGCATGAGCATTCACTACCTCCCTCCCCTGGATTATATTATGTTTATAATATAGTATATATTCAGGAAGGGTATGCCCCCAATTTCCATCTTCGGGAGCACAAAAAAAAAAAAAACCTTCGATCAATAATGTACGTTTAACGATTACACTAGCAAGCTGTAGGTGACGTGACTTTTCGGAAAGAAATGTCAATCCCATACAAATAGTCTTACGTTTAACGATTACACTAGCAAGCGTTTGCATTTTGTCTAGGGGGGCTGCTCTCTGAGGCTAGCGTAGACGTGGTGTGAAGAGCGTGTTTGTGTGAGTGCGTCATTTTCGGACTTTACTGTGTACAGTAAAAGTCTGTTCCCATCCTATATTGTGTAAAAGGAAGAATTCTAATTGGAAACGGTATGGGACTAAAAAACTTAAAATTAAGCGATAAGAGCTTTATGTAATTGAGATGTCAGAAAAACTACATTGTTTATATTTTCGGGTCACGATCAAGGAACTCTTTATCATTTCGTAGATGCTGTTTATAAAGAGCATTTCTGTACATTTCTTCAATCGGTGTGAAGAGTTTAAAATGATAAGTCGTGTGATATTATACTTGCTCGGCCATCTATTGTCCGTCCATTGTTTTTCCTATCTATCTACAGAGGAAGCGTTTTTAGAAAGAGACCGTTCCCAATGCTTGGGTGATTGTGTCTTTCAGGATCAATCATATCAGTGCGTATATGACTGGCATGGTAATGTAGCTCCGTGCGTAACCAGCGGAGTAAAAACGAAGAGATACCGAACTATCGACAACAAAATTTGCCACAGCAACTGCGGCCATTTTGGGGAGGACTACGAATGGTGCGTCACAAATGACGCAGACGTTATAAGCTGGGGAAAGTGCAGGAGAAACAGTGAAACAAAAGCGATAGTTACATATCAAACGGATGACGAGTTTTTAACGTGCTCGGACGAGTGTACTCAAAGATCTTCACAAGATCTCAGAACTTGGTGTAACACAGTCAAGAATTGGCAATACTGTGATCGTAACAAAACTGTCATACTGTTCAGTCGTTACACTGTTGACAATAAAAAATGCGGGTCCCCTTGTGCATTGTACGAAGAAGAACCATTTTGTTACGATGTCGAAGGCAATTGGGCGAGATGTTTTCTTGGCCCCGATAATAGCGACGACATGTCTCTACAATCGAGGGACTGGGAACAAAATTGGAGGAAGGGAGAATACACCAAGCACGGTTATAAGCTATCCGACAGAATCAGAAAGAGGGGCTTGAAATTTTCTTATCCGGTGGATGTTGAAGCGGTAGCAAGGCAGCGCGAAAGCGTATATCCCACTGTAACAGTTAGACTTGTGGATCCTAGCAACATGATAACCAACGATAAGGACCCGACAATCCAGTACTGTGTATTCGACACGGTCAATCCCTTTAACGACGAGCAGTTAGTTCTTCCCGTGGTGTACAGAGCCATTGTCACAAACAACACATTGCGTCGTGCCGGTGAAAGAGAGCGCTGGACCGATGAGATTAAGCGTAATTTCGATCGAATGAATCCCATAGTAACCGGTGATAAGAAGGACGAGAAAGGCCACTTACTCGCCTCTTGCTTAGGCGGACCGACCGCTGTTCACAACATATTCCCCCAACCCAGATGTCATAACGCGGGAAAGCTATCGAGGTGGTCCTATCTGGAGAACGATATATTCAAATTCATCAACGGACATAGTGATAGATACGCGGAATACACTGCGGTGTTGAGCTACGACTTAAAGAGTACCGCGCCGTACCGGCCTACCGCGGTAGGGTTCACAGTCCGGCTGTACACTGGCAGTCATCAGGCTTGCGACGTCAATGCCGTTCCACTGGGCAACCGTGCTAACACCCTAGCAAATATGTACTATACGAACGACCCGAAGTTCAGCTGCATGATCGAAGGAGAAGAAGTTGAGGATCACTTTTGACATTTTTTTTTAACATTTTGTGACATTTTTTGTTTTTAACAGCGCTTCTGCATCGATGTACTCGTATGATAATGTATGATATGGCCATAACTATTGACATTAAAAAGAACGTATAGCTTAGTTTTTCATTTGCTTTTGAATAAAATAATTATGAGCCACCACACCACAACCCTTTCTTTGTCCCACTGTTAGACACGAGTCTCCTCACAGGGATCAGGCCTTAGTCCACCACGCTGGACAAGTGCGGATTGGAGAACATTATTAAAAACTCTCAGGCATGCAGGTTTCCTCAGATGTGAATTCGAATCGAATTAATAGTAGTTATATTAAATAAATTTATGTTGTCAATTTTGTCTCTATAAAATAAACACTTTTCAATTGTATATTCTTTCATGTGATCACCACATTGCTTAAGAAGATATGGCCAAATGACAGCAGGTTCAGCTTGACGGGAAGGAATCCCGAGTATGTATATTAGAAGTGCCTGACACACACCTAAACCCAATCAAGCTTCGCTGCGACCCAGAGACGTCCCACAGATTCGGCGCACATATTTGGTTCCGATGACAATGCACGAAAAAAAAAGTTATAAGCTTTATAAAAAACAAATTTTTTTAGCAGTATAATAAATAAATATCTTGGACATTCTCACACACGGCCATCAGACCCCAAAGTAGGCGCGAGCCTGTGATATGGGTGTCAGAAACTGATATACATACATAGATATTTTTAAATACATACTTAAATAGATAATATTAACGTCCAGACACAGAACATATACAAGTGTTCGTCACACGAATATTGTCCTGAGTGGGATTCGAACCCACGACCCCTGGCGCAACAGAGAGGGTCACTACCGATTGCGCCAACGGGGCTGTATAATTACTAATCGATGTCGCACATACAAAGAATCCCTTATGCCTTATTAGCGGTCATCTGTCACCTGGTCCAGGTACTCGCGGTACTGCCGCTGGCGGTGCTTGCGCAGCGTGTCGCGCCGGCGCTCGTACTCGCCGAGGCCGAGCAGCGCGTCGCCCGCGCCCGCGCGCCGCTCGCCCCGCACCAGCGGGTTGTTGGGGGAGTACTCGCCCGCCTTCAGCATCACCGGGAGGCCGAGGTAGCGCTGCAACAGAGGACGGAGACGGAATTAGTAAACAGGGGGCCTAGACAAGTGGCAAAACGCTAGTAGAATAGAAATAGAATGGATTAGCAAATGTATGGGTTTGACATTCGCTTACAACTAATTAGTCATTAGCGAATGTCAATTCCATACGTTAATCTATTCTACTAGCGTTTTTGCCACTTGTCTAGGCCCCCAGGGCGTGTTCTGGTAATTGGGTGTGCATTGATGGAAGGCTTTGTAACTGTATGCTGAGTGAGCTCCTTTTGTGCAAATTGCTGCAGCACAAAATGCTGATACTGTGTTAGTTATTTAAATAATATTCATTATTCATAGGCTTAAGTAAATTTTGTTTTTTGAAACTCTGTATGTCTTATATACTCTGTATAATTTTATGTTACTCTTTGTGCTGTTGTATTTTGTTTGAATAAATCATTCATTCATTCATTCAACTGCTTATAGGTAAAATGTGCAATTCATCAGTACTATCGCTGATTACACTGAATGTCCCCGACAAATATGTCTGGGCTCGACAACACAAATTGTTCGCGGTTCCAGTATGTCGGTTGGCCAGAGTGAATGAGAGTCCACTGATTTAAAAAAAAAGTAAAAGTATAAAAAAGCTAGTATTAAATAAAGTAGCAGTAAGCTATTGATAGACTTGCCCATTGCCGCAACCCTCTCTACTCCACCAGACGACGTGGGTTCGAATCGTCCCACCAAGGACAAACATTCGTGTGTCGAACACTTGTGTTTGTTCTGTGTCTGGATGTTTAATATCCATACTAATATTATAAATGCGAAAGTAACTCTGTCTGCCGTGTCGCTTTCACGCCAAAACAAATGAAATTTGGTACACACATATTCTAGAGCCTGAGAAAGGGCATAGGCTACTTTTTAATTGGGATATATTTTATGTATTTAAAAATATAAGCCCGCCCACTCCACCAGGGGACGTGGGTTCGAATCGTCCCACCCAGAACAAACATTTGTGTGTCGAACACTTGTGTTTGCTCTGTGTCTGGATGTTAATATCTATGTAGGATCAGTCTCTGACATTCATAGTACAGGCTCTGCCTAGTTTGGGGTCAGATGACCGCGAGTGAGGAAGTCCATGGTATGTATTTATTTGTTTGTGAAAAAGTGATGATGTGTCATAGCAACATCCCAGTCAGTGAGATCTAAAGCGCATCCATCTTACGAATTACGATAGTATTGATCGCAGGACGGTCTGCACTGCGGACTGCAGCGCGGTTCACGCAACACTGCTTCGCATTTAACCTTTCGTCACAGACTTTCGTTAAAGATTAGAACATTGATAGGTAATTCGTGTTAGAGATCATAGATATGGTTGTGAAGGGGCCATATTATTTTTACATATGACCTGACCTGTAGGTAGGTCATCTATAAACGACTAATAGTCGGTCGGAACTAATCCTATCATACAGCTTAGATTGTAACGACGCGATAACTTTTTTTAAGGAAACTTAAAATAACCGGACATCGTGGGAACGATAGCGGGTCATGTGTAATTTATGCACACTAAAAACACCCATCTTATAACAGTACGAGCGCAACGTTAGATCAGAAGAAGAATTGCTAGGCACGGATATGATTCAAGCTGGTGTAATGGTGCTAATTAGCTGGACCAATATGGTAAACAATAAATATGCTATCCACGCTTCAAATTTTGATCAATCAGAAAAATTTGCTTGAAAGGTGGCATTTAGTAACTCTATTTATATAAATACCACATAAAGCCACAGACATCTTGTCGATCGCGACCTCCGCAAAACCCTGATAGTAGCAAATAGCGGAATATATCCTCATTTCCTTTACATTGGTGACCCCGACGTGATAAACCTTCGCGGCTTAGCTTATAAGATGGGCAGACTAATGAGCACTTCTGGATTGAAAGTGAAGCTTTGACACTCGCTCCCGCGACCCTGGAATTTCATTTCCAATTCACGCCAGAAATTAAATGTAACTTGCTATAACGGTGAAGGACACATAGTGAGGAAACATACATGCCTGAGAGTTCTATTATAATGTTCTCTAAGGCATGTGAAGTCTGCCAATCCGCACTTGGCCGCAATTTTTGGTCAGCATTTAAATTGTACCCTTATTTATTTATCCAACGTGTCCACGGTTGGTTTAGGCAAGAGTGTGGGCCCGCCACAATTTCCTTACGGTGCGTTTACTATAATCGACGCTTTCGCTCCTTCCGCGCGTCCGACGTGAAAAACCCGCTGCATGATAATGCACGATGAATATTAACAAGCTTATTATTACTGAGTTATGTGGCGTGTACGGCTGATCTATTGTCTGTGGTTTTGTCGTTGCATGCCTGCGGTCTTATCGGAGTCGGTGCTACCTAACATGGTGAAATGGAAATTACCGATTTTTTTTTTAATTTTCAGCGGTACCAACATTAACAATTAAGTACAGACCAATTAAAATGTATTAGAAACGTGATTTTTTTTTCTCAATGTGTGAATAGTACTGGTTTAAGTAATCGGGATTTCTCCTCAACGCTAAATTAATTTATCCATAAATTAATATGATAAAATTGTCGGCAGTCAAGAAAAATGTTGGAAAATAAACCAAATAATGATGTGTAAATTTCTCTATGATGGTATAAATAGTTTTTGTTTGGGTTATTTAATTGTTTTTGGTTATTTGAGTAGGTATTTAAGTATGTATTAAAATAGTTACGCTACCAGCAGGACTACACGAAACACGGGGTCGCCCTGAAAACCAGCGGTCGTAATATACTGCGGCCAATGCTGAGTGCGGCCCCTTTTCGTATAGATGCATTTTTTTAAATTTAATCTATTCATATTCTCTTTTTTCTTTTTTCTTTTATTTTTGTTATGATTTGCAGTTCATACGAAATTAATACATCTTTCTTTATTTCTATATGGATAGCTTGAGAATTTTTTTCCTTTTTTCTAAAATGGAACGTCTCGCTGTGCCTCAAACTCGCTGTGTCGCCACAAATTGACTGCGCATATAACGATCAGCCTCGTGAATCATGTAAACGTTTGTCGCCTGTCAGCTCAACTGCTGCAGTTGAGCGTGCAAGATTAGTGCGAGACTGCTCCACTAATTAACCTGTCACTTGTTACGTCGCGTGCTGGCTGCAATTCTGTAATGACGGCATCACAATGACGTGTCTTCGACTGTATCTTGTACCGATTAAACACGATTTACACAAATATATAGGTAAGATTAGTATTACATTTCTTTGAAAGGTAATGTGGGCATTTTATATAGAGAACCTACTGATCAGTTGGTAGCTAATCGAGTGATTAGCAACTGTGTAGCAATATGGTTTGAAAGCAAAGTAATTAGTGCAGAAATCGTAAAATGGTGCAAGCGCGGACCCAAGAACGTGCTCGTACAGTTTCGATTGCCAAAATCTCAGTTTATTACGCAGTATGAAATACACATTGTGCTGTATTTACTGTATACGTATACATATATACATTCTCTGTGATTATTATAAACAATTAAGTTTTTATTGTATTGTATTTAATACCTTAGGCCCCGATTGTTAAATTTCAATGATTATGACTAGATATTCTTATACGGAACATTTTCGCAAGCATTATCATTTCGTAGCGGGTCAATTGTAGGCAAAGAAACAAAAAATTAAGTAAAGTTCGCGAGTGGAGTAGAGATTTAGGAAACGGGAGTATGGGGCGTGAAAATTTCAACTGTCTAACTATCACGGTTCATCAGAACAGCTCGGTGACAAACTGACAGAACCTTGGTAATAGGGTCCCTTTTTACCCTTTGGGTACGGAACCCTAAAAAAGAACGATTCGTACCTAAACGCATTAGCGATTTTCGTATACGAGTGAGGTTGAACAATATGGTCCCAGGTAGAATTATGTGCCTGCAATGAAACGCATAACTCCGCGCGAGCAATGCCGTTAATTTCCCGCGCGATCACGTGATCTAACGTAACTCTGGCGCGGGTCGCCAGAGGTCGCCAGTCGTCGGTCGTCCACGACGTCCACACACGCTATAGTTAGAGTAAATAATCAAACACTATAGTCATAGTTTAAGGAAGGGAGCGACTCTTTATACTATGCTATAGTTGACCATTCGTGTCCACCTGGTTCTTAATCAAGGAACAAAGCTTATAGATACATATAAGGAATGCACAGACAATAAATACTTTTAAGAAGCTAGTCAGAGAACATTACCTCTCTATATCAACGGTCAGTCCTTACCTAATAAATGAGTCTAGTCTCTAAGAGTCTCGTTCCAAGTATGTCACAGATGTTGTACCCACACCCTAATAAATGAGTCTAGTCTCGTCTTGTTCCAAGTAAGTCACAGATGTGTTGCTACCCAAGCCACAACCATTTCTAGGTCCCGTTAGGCACGGCACGGGTCTCCTCTCAGAATGGGAGTTAGTTAGTTTTAACTTAGTCCACCACGCTGGCCAAGTGCGGATTGGCAGACTTCACATGCCTTCGAGAACATTCCACCGTTACAGCAAGTGACATGTAATTTCTTAAATCGCAGATAACTTAAAAATTGAATTATATAAAAAAAAGTTTTTAAAAAAAAAGCTTTATAAAACTTTTTTTTATTTTCGTGCATTGTCATCTCGGAACCAAATATGTGTGCCGAATTTCAGCTCGATAGCTTCAGTGGATGTGGGTAAAATATTGATTGCAAGATTCCAGGGGGCCTAGACAAGTGGCAAAAACGCTAGGTAGTAGAATAGATTAACAAATGTATGGGATTGACATCCGCTATCGACTAATTAGTCGTAAGCGAATGTCATATATATATACCATACCTTTGTTAATCTATTCTATTTCTATTCTACTAGCGTTTTGCCACTTGTCTAGGCCCCCTGGACATACATAGATACATACGAGTGAAGTTAATTATAAGCTTTTAAAATGTCATTGGTGCGTGTCGCTTGGGTTTGAACCCGGACCGCTCGAGCGAGTTCGATAGCCACTGGGCTGTCACCGCTAGTTACTACCCAAATAGGTATAATTCATCCTAAAATCACACACCATAGCAATAATCAAAAGCGTTTTCGTGTCACTGCAGTAGCACAATCCTTATACGAAGAGCGCATTGTGACGAGAACAAAGGCTTACATAACCGTTGGTTGATGGAATCAAATCGCATGCCAAAGAAAAGGAACAATTACTCCGTTTATGGCCAACCCAGTGTCGAATGTTCTCAAGCCACCCGAAGGTCTTCGACAAGGTTTAACGACTGTTTCCAGCATTGAAAACAACCGGGACCGACGGCTTTACGTGCCCTCCGAAGCACGGTAGCGTCCATAAAATTTAGCCACTAGCGGTCACCACAAACCAACCGCGCCCGTCGTTGCTTAACTCTTTCGATCACATTGAATCGACTTATGCAGAGCTCAGGTTCTGCTGACGTCATTGGAGTCTTCCCGAAGGACTGCCCAAAGAAAGCGGGTCGTGGTTTTTGTGGCATTTTTGCAAAATCCAAGCACTATACTTAGAGGTCCCAACGTGGACACGCGATTGGCTGCCGATGACGCGATTACGGATCCTGATTGGCTGACGATCAACGCTCCTGATTCTCAAAATGTACATGCCTGACAAAGAAATATGTGGACAAATTATATCCGACATTCAACGAAAAGTATAACGTGACCTAAGCCATAACGTGACCAAGAATGGAAACTTCGAACAAAGGTCCTTAACTCCAAGTTCCGTCCGAGCTGGATCCAAACACCGACGGCGATTACAGAAACGGATGCCCATAAAGACGCAAGGCCTTACCACCACAAGGCTAGATTTGAGCCTATAGTAGATTAATTCTTTCAGATTATGTATAACTTAAGGCGAGGTATCGCTGATAAAATGTGTTTTTGAATGTGTTCTATTCCTGAAAATTAAATAATAGAATTCTGAAGAAAAAAATAGTTACTTTACAGTATTTGATCCACGGGGCTTTCCATACTCGATACACGATAACGCTCGCTAAAAATCGCTAAGTTAGGTCTAAGCAGGAATCAAATGTCGTTTTAATTGAGTTAAAACGAGTTTTAGAAAATAAAAGACACTAAAAAAGGTTTTACAAAAAGCAAGGATCCCGTCATTTATTTTAAGAAATTTTGTGAATTTATACTTTAAATTGTTATTTTACTCTACGATCCTTTCGTCTCTAACGCCTTCTTGAAGAGGCGTGAGAGAAAGGGGAGGAATTCGTCGAAATACCTCGCCTTAACTAGCTTTACTTGAGGGTCCGCCCGCATTAAATATATAATAATTCCGTTCAGAATTTTAGAATATCATTTATTTGCCAAAATGTCATGGAACACAGAAAAGCATACACAAAATGTTTAATAGTTCTTCTTTGCGGTATGTTATTACCACTAGATACTACTGTTGTTAGTATGTAGTAAGTGTCTAAATTTCAGGTAATGGGTATTTAAGATAGTTAGTTATACATCTAATGACTGTACTGTCCGAACTGCACGGAATCAGGGGTCGTAATGAAAACCAGCAGTCGTGGTCCGCCACGGCTAATGCTGATGTAAACAATCGTCAGGCCTTGTCGAAGACTTTCGGGTGGCTTGAGAGAGGGTTGACAACTAACGCCTTCATCAATTCACAGTCAAAACCGCGGGAAAAGTCTTGTTAAGCAAAGAAAAAACACGGTTAACTCTTTAACATTTCCACGTAACCGTTTACTTTTGCGTAATTTTGCAAACTATCATTAGTCACGCCATGGTGGAACTGGGTCGCTACTGAAGGGAAGGGGTGTTTTATATGACTTCATTTATCGAACGTGTACTTATTAATGTCATACCATCCCTCATATGTATTAGGCAGCGATAGCACCACCACCACAAACCTTTCTTTCTCCCACTGTTGGGCACGGATCTCCTCTCAGAATGGGAGGGATTAGGCCTTAGTCCACCACACTGGCCAAGTGCGGATTAGCAGACTTCACATGCATTCGAGAACATTATGATGAACTCTAAGGCATACAGGTTTCCTCACGATATGTCCTTCACCGTTACAGCAACTGAATGCCGCGTGCCGCTTGGGTTTGAACCCGGACCGCTGTATTTGTAAAGTTACATTGGGAAAAGCGTGTCTCGAAGGTATTATTATTATTATTTACCACTGTAAGTTACAGCTATGAAATACGAATTGAACAAACGTAATGACGTATTAATTAATCCCTCTTATTTAGAGAGGAGCATCTTCACCACTCATCACTTATACAGTAACTCTTTGAATTAACATAACATCATATGCCTTTATATTCCCGAAGGGGTAGGCAAAGGTGTAAACAACACACCATTTTATCCAGTCATGTTTAGGTATCCTAACCTAATCAGACTCCGTGCTATCTACTGGGAATTTTAAGTAAGAAAATCAATAAATACCGTAGATGGAACCAAAAACCTCAGCGGTCACAAAACTTAGCAGTAGACCCGACCTCTCTGAAATTGAATTACTGAAGTTATGCGCATTTTATTATGCAGTATAGCTCGTTAATTTAATTGCAAAACTCCTAGGCTTCTAGCTATGTTCCACTAGTTTGACGTAAAGCTCCGACCTAATTCTCATTGCTCAGAATATAGAGTTCTGTATTCTGAGCCTCCATGTTAGTTCCAGTTTACCGTGAAATTATACGTTGTACCGTTAAATAGAGAAATGAAACGTGTCACGTTCACGTTGGATTACATAATTAGAGCGCGAGGATTATGGAGTGGCCTGCATAATTGTCGGTTATTTATCCTATTTAAGCTGCTTTAGCAGCAGGTAGCATTTATCTATCTATATATATAAAAGGAGAAGGTGACTGACTGACTGACTGACATATCAACGCAGGGCCTAAACTATAAGGGCTAGAAACTTGAAATTTTGCACAGGGGTTCCTTTTATAACGTAGGGAAGCACTAAGAAAGGATTTTTGAAAATTCACCCCCTAAGGGGGTTAAACGTGGCTGCAAAGTTAGTATGAAACTTTGCCGTTTTTGATGTTATTCGAATGAAATTCAGTAAGTACCTATGAAGGTTTTTTATTGAGTTTCGAAAATCATCTTTTAAGGGGGGGGTAAAAGGGGGGTGTAAAGTTAGTAGGTATAAAAGATTTTGGTATATACCTACATTATTTCAATGAAATTTTGTATTTAAGTTATGTTACGTCAAATTCCACGCGAGCGAAGCTGCGGGCGTCCACTAGTTTTGTAATATATGCAGAATATATTATTATGTTAGCAGCTTTATTTGTATGAAAGGAAAAAAAGCTTTTTAATACTGCTGCTGATACCCAAGAAACACTAGGTGGCCTAATAGATTAATACTGGCAGAATTGACACGGACAAATCTTATTCACAATAACGCCTATGGAATGTGTGTTAAAGTTAGTAATAAGGTAGCCTGATAATCATTGCTAACAAATACTTTGAAGATAGAATTAAGAAAATGGATACAGGATAAGACGTTTTTCTATGCCGCTCAAGAATTTCTAGATCACGAAATTAAATAAGCATCTCACACTCTTTTGACTAACTTATATGTTAACTTATAAGTACCTGATTATGTTACCTAATAACATGTTAAACTCGATAGAATCCACTATCGACGCGAGCTACGGACTCGGACTACGGACGCTACGCAAACTTTCGTAATTTTCATTAAATATACGATTACCAAGATAGATAAGGGGTTTACCTCATCATCGCCAGTATATTAGGTGTTGACAGTGAGCCAGGGTGGCGTGTTAATGGCAGGGTGTGTCGGAGCCAGGGCGCGACCACAGGGTAGAACCGTGGCGTATTACATTAGCCTAATTACATGCGAAACGCCTTATACCACTGTTTCACGTGCTTCTCTTGTTGTTGAAAGGGTAAAAGACCGACAAAACAAGCTTAATGTTCGTTCCATCCGTGCACCAAGAAAATAAATGCAAAGACAGTGTTCTAGTTCTATTTGACAATAGATCATATTGTCTTCACAATTAATGATTACCAGTTATATAGAGGCCGTATATACGTACCCCTATACCACTGTATTTGCAGCTCAGGACCAGAATATTGCCACGGTAGTCAGTAGGCCCAGCCTAACGTAAGAGGCAACTGAATTGGGACTTCTGGGGTTGTGGGCGGCAAGAGTGGGAGTCACGACAGTCGTTCAAGGGAATGACGACGCTGTGTATAGCTATACAATGGTGCAGATACAGGTAAATATTTGTACTCGGATCTTTTAAATGTCAAATTATGTAGTCAATGTGTGTGTCCCGCAACAGGCCTAGGCCTACCGCAGGACCGGGGTAGTGTGTAGCGTTTATTTTTATTTATTTACTTATTTCATGTCTCGCTCGAGACTTCTCATGTCTAAAGGTAAATAATTGAAACTACCACCTTGGTTATTTAGTTTTTATATAATTTAAAAATTGTTTGATAATTGCAGCTAACCAAATACAATGATTAATCATAACATTAATTCTGAAACGGAACCACACAGAAGAAATACCGTGACTTGGTAATAGTAATTGAAATTAATACATAATACCAAAGTCATTACACGGACCCAATATCAGATTCGGTTCAGACATGCGATCCGATTCGTTAATCGCTGTATTGTATCGCTACGGGAATTTTGATGAACAAAAGCTATAATACAAATTACTGTACCTAATATGTAGTATAATGCACAACCACAATATTGAAGTAAACCGTTTAAGGCAGGGGTCGGAAACCTGCGGCTCGCGAGCCACTTTTTTTTTTTATGGTTACAGGATAGCAAACGATCTTGCAGCACCACCCATCCGCTGCCGCCCATGACAACTGTGACTGACTTTGAACAAGGTCGACGACCAATACGATAATCGATTATCTATACTGATATTTTAAAGAGAAAACATGTATTAGTAATGTTTTCACACAAAAACTGCTGAACCGATTTCAAAAATTCTTTCACCATTAGTAAGCTGCATTTTCACTGGGTGAAAATGCAGCTTACTAATGGTGAAAGAACTGGGCTACATAATATTACTAAACTATTGTTATGTCTAATTGCACGCGAGCGAAGCTGAGGGCGTCCACTATTATTATTATATATTTGTAATCGTTATATTAATTGATGATTAGGGTCCTGCCTAATCTTCTTTTTATAACCAAACGACTCCTACACAGTGAGACACGGAGGTGGGTAACGTAAGCTGAAAGCATAAATAAATTTAAATGTGTCTGGACCCGAGCCCACGGCAGATATGGGTACCACTTGAGCCAATACGAACGGGACCTCGCATTCGTTAGTGCTTAAGAATCTGGCTCAAGGATGTTGGTTAACGCACAAAACATTTTTCTGGATTTTTGCCAAAGTAATTGAAGGTTGTTCGGGTCGAGGGTTCTAGGTCATTTTCACAACACAAGACTGGCTAACTGGCGAACGAGACTCCTTTTAGGACGAGCAAAGACAAGGATGACTGTGAATGCAAATTGGTAGATTGGGTTAGTGGCCAACCCAGTGTCGAAGGCTCTCAAGGCACCCGAAGGTCTTCGATAAGGCTTAACGATTGTTTTCGTCATTAAAAACACCGGGACCGACGGCTTAACGTGCTCTCCGAAGCTTCGGAGAATCATTAAGCCTTGCCGAAGACCTTCGGTTGGCTTGAACATTCGACACTGAGTTGGCCACTAACCCCATCTACCAAATTGCATTGGGGCGTCTATGGGTTGCAGGTTAAAGACAAATATAAAGAAAACCAAGCTTTCCAAGCGGGGTTGGTACTCTCCGAGCCGTTGAAAACGCAAAAAGTTATTTTATTGTTATACCTACTCGTATTATGGGTTTTCTCCTGGTCTTTAAAACCTGTGTTAGGAGGGTCCCTAACACAGGTTTCCTCTTCCCTGAGTGGGTATTGGACTCAATAAGCCACTGCTTGACTAAGCCTGATGAATAGAGAACCAAGTCTTTAGCTGTTCTTCTTCCAGAGTTTATTCATTTCGTCTCCACGTCATATAAATGCCGATACCTTTCAATGCCAAATTTGGAATGATCGTATACAGAAGGTGCACTTTTTCACATTTATAAAACACTCATGATAACGAAAATTACATCTCGTCGAGACTGTAATTCGAATCGCAGTGCGGAAAAGGGTATGCAATTTTTTGCGCTGAGTAATTTAACTGACGGTTCATATTCGTATTTTAGGAAGCATGTAGGCGGTGGCCGCAGTCAACTTGACAAATCAAGTATACGTTTATTATCTACATGCATACATACATGCATTCGGATAATGCAATTTAATCCTCCGCTAACAAGGATAAAGGATATAGCCTATAGGAGATGATAGGAGGATATGAGGTTAGGTTAACAGCTTTCATCTCCAGTGAATTTATACTTCCATTATGAATGGATGGAGGGTATAAAGTCACTTTAAAAAATTCAATCATCCTTTGTAGGTTGACTGATGAAATATAATAGAAAGAGTTAGTATGAAAGTTATTTCGCTTTAAACTGCATTTACATACATATGCAACATAATATATATTTAATTAGTTACGAATTTCTTAGAAAATCTTAAAACACGGATTTTATAATTTCTTGAATCTAGATATCTAGTTGCGGTTATCGTACACACAACACAATTTAACATTCAAGATCCATTACAATATTAATCTGCGAAATAGATATCTGCCTTGGCCGGGATACAAACCCCGGTTCACCAGGGTTTAAATTTACCACACAATTACTAAGCCACGGAGTCGACATCGTATCCATAGAATAACTTGTTTATGTATTCTACCTACTAACTTTTACAACTAAAATTAGTATTAGATAAGTAACAATTATTGCCGCTGTATGATTCAGACAGATATCCCGACGAACGTCCTTGTATTCTGAACTGAGTAATTACAGAAGAGTTCAAACACAATGACCGGATATTAAGATATCTGTGCATCTATATGCAAAATTGTTCAGTAATATTCAGTACTAGTGGAAGCCCGCAGCTTCGCTCACGTGGTATTAGACATAACAATAGTTTCGTTTACAGCCTACTAATATTATATAGCCTATGTCACTCAGTGAAGATGCAGCTTTCTAATTGTGAAAGAATCTTTGAAATCGGTCCAGTATTTTTTGTGTGAAAACATTACAAACAAATGTTTCCTCTTTATAATATTAGTATGTATATAAATATAGATGAAAAAAAATATAGGGGATTTCCGTGCTTAGACGATGATTGTTTGATAGACAACGACTGCCGTCGCCTTAGATAGTATACCCGACGCCAACCCTTATTATTATTATAAACACTGTAGATAGGCCCAGCGGTAATGACTTTTCTAAGTTATGTGCGATTCAAGAAATTATGTCACTTGCTATACCTAATGGTTATGAAGAAGGCGCATGCCTGAGAGTTGTTCATAATGTTCTCGAAGGCATGTGAAGTCTGCCAATACGCACTTGGCCAGCGTGGTGGACTAATGCCTAATCCCTCCCATTCTGAGAGGAGCCCAACAGGGACAAAGAAAGGTTGTGGTGGGAGGCAGGCTAACTGGCTGAGAATGCTGATGCCTTCTACTCGGGCGGCTTTTCAGACACCACGCAAATATCTCGGACCTAAATTTCCAGACGAAATATGAGTAACAGTCGCAGTGAGTAACCCAACCAAGAGCCAGATTGAACTGTTTAATGTTGTAAAAAGAAAATATTAAACCTAGGTACTGTGAAGGGTTCCACAATCGCGGTTACCTCATCTCAGTCTCTCATGCTTGCACATATTACATATACGTAATGCTGTTACGTACGGATTATCGATAAAACAATTTAATGCAGCGCACTCGTTAGATAGGTACGAGGAGAATGAAGTTGCAGTACCTACATTTATAGTAAGTAAACCAAATAACGTTTACTATCTCTATTACTACTACTTTTATGCTATTCTCTTAGTCGAATATCCTGACAGAAACAGGATAGAATGGGAACCTAGAGAACAGCACATTTGCATATTTAAGAAACTATATAAAGTCACTGCGAGGTAAAATTGTAAAACAAGAGAAACTACATATACGTAATCATATTTGCTTATTTGGGAAAATCTTCGAAAGATCCCCGACCACTCTGGGGGAAGAGGCCGGGGTATGTGAGATTTCTACTCACTAATACCCCCTCCGTAGCCTTCTAGCACATCTAGGGAGGCTCCGGGATCTCCTACGGAACGCACTGGTGCCTCCCTCGCGCAAAGCCCTTGGCTCATCCCATGGCTAAGCCCTGAACTTAGCCGAGCATGGCAGACTACGGCTCGTACAGTCTGCCATCTTCGAAAGAAACATAAACATACCTAGTCCTCCCTTAACCGATGCCACAAACATAAAAGAAAGGGACTTACCCGTATATATCTTTCTAAATCAGCGGGGATTTCCTCCAAATCGCGAGCTGACTTCTCTGCGATCTTACATTCTGAGCTTGGCTCATTTCGCTCTGACAGAGATCTTGGTCTGGAGAATTGAACCTGTTTGCTCGGTACACTCACGGACTCTTTGTCTTCTGCTGTGGTCTGTAACAAATACTACTAAATTAATTACATTAACTACCCTAAAGCGAGAAGAGAAGCCTTTTTAAGGCCATTGTAACTGACCGAAACCAAAGATTTATTGTGAAAGTTAAAATATTGTAAACCATATATAGTCTCATGTAATAAGAGGAAAAAGATAATTATAGTTGGTTCTTGGAACCACAAACATCGGTACAAAACCCTCCCTTAGTGCAGCTTGGACACTAATATCCCCGCTGGGACAATAGGTAGCTTTAATATGTATATTTATTGGACAAAAAAAAATAGAGTTAGGTACCTATATTACAAAAGATTTTGTCAAATTATACGAATTAAAAATTGTTATGAAAATGTCCAAGTAGGTTTTTCCTTGAATATTCACTGTATGCTTTTTATGTACTCCAAAAATAACTTTAGTTCCTTTAATAATTAAAGATCACCAAAGAAAATACTCGATGTACAAGGCCATTACACAAAGGAATAACAAACTCGTATTTAACACTGAAAGGGGAAAACGACAATAGCGCCAGAAGCAAGCGTTGGTGAATGATTGATGAAAGGAAGTTGCAGGTATTCCTCGCGGCGAATGTTCGGCGATAAACGAATTCGGGAGGGGATAGCAGCGTGTGGGGTATCAGTACGGAGACATGACTTGTACTATATTATATCGTTTCAGCAATAATATTTATAATTTGCTAAGTGCGAATGTAGCGTCCATAGCCCAGTGGCTCGCTTCGATTCAATGTGATCGAAAGAGTTAAGCAACGACGGGCCCGGTCGGTTTGTGGATGGGTGACCGCTAGTGGCAAAATTTCATGGACGCTACCGTGCTTCGGAGGGCACGTAAAGCCGTCGGTCCCGGTTGTTTTCAATGTTGGAAACAGTCGTTAAGCCTTGTCGAAGACCTTCGGGTGGCTTGAGAACATTCGACACTGGGTTGGTCACTAACCCCTCCACCAATACGCATTGGAGCAGCGTGGTGGAGTATGCTCTAGACTAATGGCGTCTGTGGGGGAGACCCGTGCCCAGCAGTGGGACGTCTGTGGGTCGCAGCGATATCGTTTCAGCAATAATATTTATAATTTGTTAAGTACGACGACGAACTTATTAAGTACGTAATTCATGTTCTCATGAAGGTGACAGTGTGTCTTTATTGAAAATAAAATTTCTTCAAACCTAAACCTGACATGATACAGCCAAACCAAGTCTTACGAGCCGCTTGCCCCGCGCATGGCGATACCCTAATATCGAATACTGTCAGAGGTCAGAGCTACACTTTGATTCTGGTGAGCTGGTGTCTTTTTAATAACAATGACTTATTTTTACTACATTATGTCATTATGATAATATCAATGAATGTAATTTTAAAAAGCAAGGCAATCTTTAATTTCAGAATTTGTTTAGTTACATTAGGATTTACTGGCAGACTAGTCAATGTGAGGACTTCTGATATTTTCAAACTAAATTAAAAGTGTCTGTTGAAAATATCATGTTATTATGATGAAAATAAATAGCTTTAGAATTAATTGTTCAAGTGGCATGCCTGCTACATCTAGGGCCAATCTGCCCATTGTCCTTTATCAGTTGAAGTCATCCATCCAACTGCAGATCAAGATTGGTGCAACATAACACTATAGTTAGATAAATACTTTAGTAGACTTGAACATGCACCAAACTTATTTTTTAGATCGCTTTGATCAATAATCCGAAAAAGGAGTCTTTTTCATGGATGTAAGATAGCAAACGAGTATGTAGCACCACCCCACCGCTGCCACCAATGACCTGGCAGTGACCAACTCTGAACGAGACTCAGATGGGGTAGTCTGATATTATAAGTCCAGTTACCAGAGGTTTAATAAGAACAATAGTTGTTCATTTCATTTCGTAGGTATGAGGCCTGTTAGTGATAATTAGTCCTGTTAGTTGTTGTTAGTAATAGTCCAGTTAGTAATTTTTAAGTAAGTCTCACTACAAGTTGGTCACCAATGCAATTTAGCTTTTGAGCCCTTTGAGGGTTTTCTAGCTTTAAAAACAATTATTACACTTAAAACTGGTACTAAGTACCGTAGCAGGTGGTGGTTCAAATATGTACAACCTATTTGGTTCTCTATAGGTACTCTCTATACCTTACATTAATAAATTCGTCTCCTTCTTATTTTAGTAGTTACCTGGACTTTTGTGGAGCAAGCTCAATCACCTCATAGCGAAATAAATGATTTGACTTTTTTTTTGATTTTTTTGTTTAGTTTATTAAAACTGGCCAAGATTCCCTGTAGTCTGGCTAGTGAAAATATAGAAAACAGTGCAATTTAAAATTCTGGAACCCGAATACAAATATCGGTATGAATATCAAATACTTATTTATTTATGAGATAATTATCTGCCCACAAGGACTACAAGCACAAGACACGATTTTTGCATAGTTTGCCAGACAGGTAGACTACAACATAGAGGCATTGTTCAAATAGCATTAACATCATCTAAAGTAGGCTAGCAATTGGTTGTAATGATTAAATATTTAGTATAGTTAGGAATGCCAGCCCTCCACTTAAAATACAATTACACAAACACAATCATGCACTCCCAAATTTACATATCAAGCTGATAGATGCTTATCTAGACAGAATAATTTATAACTCCCAATTCAACCACACCACAGTGGAATTTTTCATAATAACTATCTACTCCAGCCAGGCTTCGAACCTGGGGCTACGTTTTTACATAAATGTGCTAATGAGTTAATGTCAAAAATTAAATAATAAAAAAATTAAGATCTAATCATACCGGTTCGTAACAAAATGTCCAAAATCTATCACTTAAAAAAATAATAAAATCAATTTCTAACACTGTTTTTTCGTTTGTTTACATAGGTACGCGAAACATTGAACACAACGTCAGGTTTGCACGAAGCGCCGCGACAAACTGGAGAGTGGAGAAAGAACGGCTGATTAAAGACAGTCGCGGAGCGAGCTGCGAGAGCTTGAAACGAAAAATCGATAGATTCTCCCCGGGAAGCAACAAGTTATGTTAACCATCGATGGAATACGCAATATACAGTTTAGTTTAGCTCTGTACTTACTGCTTCTGGAGTTAGTCCAAGAAGCGTTTTCTCAGTCGCTATCTCACGTCTTTTCACTGCAATTAGCCTTTCTAAATCTACAGAAGATAACATTGTTTTAGCCGCGAAAGTTCGGTTCACTTCACTTTCATTTTGTTTGACTGTTTGATAAATGGCGGGTAAACCACGTAGGTAGTATGTATTTATTTTAACAAACACAAATTTAACGAAAACTTAGCGTTATCACCGAAACAAACAAAAGGCAATATTAAAATGTATCACAAACTAACTAAGTAGACAGAGATACTAACTAAAGTCTAAAATATTAAACTTGTCTTGATTGTGCAGTGCACAGTACACTTTACATTTTTATAAAAATGATTTAAAAATTTTAAAATATTTATTAGAGGTTCGTTACAACTTCAGTTCAGTTTAAATCTGACATGAATCTGTCTGACAATGTCTGACATTGATTGAAATGTGACATTTGTGTTATGATTTTTTTTTTCAACAAAAAGAGAGAAGTAGAATTAAAAATTAACTACCGAACCTATTTAAATGAAGCTTGGTATAAAAATGCAATGCATCCCCGAGACGGAATAATAAATATACTGTTCATCCCAAAGAGTAGAGAGGTTGTACGGACTGTACTGATTATGTCCGTAGACCACAAACTAGCTAGAGATACTACCCGTAGACTAAAACCTGGCTTGAAGATGGCTTTGGTCATATGACCCTCAAGCCGACCCCGCTTGGAGTATGAATGTAGTTCGAAGGACAGAATGCGATCGGTAGTTTTTGAGTTGGGTGGCTAGCAACTAGGTGTAAACCGGTAAATGTAACTATTGTCTAATTCCACGCGAGCGAAGCTGCGGGCATCCACTAGTAAGCAATAAATAGAGTTACTTATTGTTTGCTAAATAGTTATTCGTTAGGTAGGGAAATAAAACAACACAGCCAATTAAATATTTGTTTTTTTATTTGTGCTTAATTATTTAAGAAATTAAGTAGGTACCTACAGTTACCATACATTTTCTACATTTCAAAAAAATAACTTTGTACTAGAGATTAGTAACTATTTTAAAATATTTCAAAAAAACAGACTTCTAAACTAAAAAGGTAAGATATAGTAATTCGATTGTGGGACCTCTCTTTTATTCCGCTGTAGAGAGATAAACACACAAAATTTCCGCCCGTAGGTATTTTGTATCCATGAAAGTCCTTTTTTTAATGAAGAAAGATTCTTTTAAAAATGTCCTCGAGTGGAGACCGCGCCTTGGAAAACGAAGTATTGGCCGCCCGACGATCTGAAGAAGACACCGGGAAACCGCTGGATTCAGAGGGCGCAGGATCGGACGTCGATTGTGGGAGGCCTATGTCCAGCAGTGGACCCCAAAAGGCTGATGAATGGATGGACTTGTCTACTTTCTGACCAGAATTTATTAAATTTTATCTATTAACTCACTAGAACTAATCACTTACGTCAATTTAGGACCTCAACTAATTCCACTTGTATCAATTTTGAGTGTCCATGGCTTGCGTCGATTGATTGTGATCGACTGAGTTAAGCAACGACGACGAAATTTCGTGGGCGCTACCGTGCTTCGGAGGGCAGGTAAAGCCATCGGTACCTGTTCTTTTCACTGGTAAAAACAATCGTTAAGTCTTGTCAAAAACTTTCGGATGGCTTAAGAACATTCGACACTGGATTATTAGACACTAACCCCTTCACCAATCCGCATTGGAGCAGCGTAGTGCAGTATGCCCTAGATTTCCTGCAGCTATGTCTGTAGGAAAGACCCGTGCCCAACAGTGGGACGTCTATCGGATGTAGCTATATCAATTTTGCACCCAACCAATTTCCATTCATGTTAATTATCTGAACACAATCCATGCCACTGTTATCTATTTTCTCACCAGAATTAATTTCCTTCATATTCTTCTTTTCTGCTCATAATTATTTTTCCTGATATCAATTTCCTGTCCAGAAATTATTTGCCACGTTCAAATATTTGTCACTAGAATGCTTTAACTTCATATTTGTTACAGCAGTATGACGTTGAAAAAATCTTTTGTTACGTGTTGATTGTACAAGTGATTAGTTAGATAACCTCTACGTCTTACCGCATGTTTTACATGGGTATGAGCCAGTGTGTCTAGTGAAAAGTCTTTGTTGCTCTCCAGCCGCTGTAAATCCATACTAATATTATAAATGCGAAAGTAACTCTGTCTGTCTGTCTGTCTGTTTAGCTTTATACCAAAACTACTGAACCGATTTAAATGAAATTTGGTACACAGATAGTCTAGAGCCAGAGAAAGGACATAGGCTACTTTTTATTTGGAAAGTGTTGTAAGGGGTTGAAAAGAGGGTTGAAAGGTTCTATGAAAGTTTTGTCATTTTCAGAACTAGAAGCATAAAATTTATATTATAGACTGTTGATTAGATATAAATAAATATGGCATTCAAAGTTTGTAAAATTTTTGTAAGGGTGTACAATAAACATATATTATTATGTCTAATTCCACGCGAGCGAAGCTGCGGGCGTCCACTAGTGTTTTATAACGTACAACACGTGGATGAGTATCACCAGAATGTATTCTTGAATGTCTACGCAAATGTTTTCTTGAATAATACGCTTTATTATAGAGAGGACATACATATGATTCATTTCCAGAATGTGTTGCTGTATGAATTCGAAGGGACTGTTTAGTTGCAAATGTTTTTTTACAGATATTGCAAGAGTAACCACCTGAATGTATTTTTAAGTGTTTATTATCTCTCTATATATATACGAGTATATATCTATATATCTCTTAGATATCTTTTAAAAACATACTCAGATGTTTTTAAAAGATATCTAAGAGCTTTTACATCTTTATAAGTTTTTTTGCCAACATAGCATTCTTTTATTTACACAAATGTGTTTTTGAATATCAATCTTACATGGATTCTCACCAGAATGGACTCTAAATTTTTTTATTAAATTGGTTTTTAAGAAAAATGATTTCTCACATAGATTACAAAAAAAAGAAAAAGCCCTTCATCTTCATGTATTCTTAGATGATTTTTTAAGGAATTCGTGTAAGTAAATGTTTTTTTACAAAAATTGCATTCATATGATCTCATACCAACTTCGGTAGCAGGTTGTTCTTTAACTTGACTTTTCTCTGAACCATTAGATAATCCTGTAATTGATGTAATTGAATGCATATTTTTATGACACATCAAGCGGACTTTACTTTTAGTTTGATATGGACACAATACAATATATTACTTACTGCAAATTGAATATCAGTTTTTGTTTAATCATTTTCTACTGTGACCATACCTGTATGTTAGTGAGAGAATTGAGAAGAGAATGAGAGTGAGATTTCGCATGAATTTTTTTATGATTGGTTATTATTTAACTTTCAGTTTGAGAAGGACATAATATAATCATAATACAATTTAATAGCTAATTCTTTATCTGTCTGATTGCTCTCGGTTTTTTCTATAATAAATACGGTCTCTGGAGAATTATGCGGTATCTTCGTCACATGTGCTTTTGCCGTGCTCTTCACAGCAGCTTGTCTTCTCGCTTGTAAAAGCCCAAAGTCCGAAGGATTAGCTTCATCTAGAATAGTAACAAAATCTTAGTTTAAATTGTCAATTTAATTGCTAAAGTTCTGCTGTGCCCAATTTATTTAGAAATGCAATTTCACATGATTTATGTCCGTCACTTATATTTAAGGTATTCAAATTAAAGGAACATGGAGATGAAATAAAGATTATGTTTTATTCATATTGACCAAAACGTAATTAAAGTAACTATTTTGTAGTCTCCCTGCTTGTCCAGCCCCATTTTTTTCAATTACTAGCCTCATGGCCTCACCTTGAATACCATTCTCATCGTTTAAGTAATTTTCATCTTTGTAAATCATAGATTTTGATGTCCTTACATATTTTTTCCTTTTGTCCTTAATGTTATTCACAATATGTCTTTTATCTTTTTCTGAATCTTCATTATTGAGACTACGCTTCAAAGATTTTGACACGCCATTCACTATACTATGTGTATTATTTCCGTAAACTGCACCACGTGAATCATGCAAGTCCAGTATTGGCAAAATGTTACCATCTCTGTCATTAACATTACTATCTTCACGTAAACTCGATGAACGGAAGCTATTTTCACTAGCAAAATCATCATTTTCAGTCTTAACGATATCCGCATCAATATCTAAGTATCCAGCTAAGCAAATGTTATTAATATTTGTACATTCCTGACTGACTTCATCTCTTGTTATGAAATACTCATTTTTTGTTTTGATAGTATATTCTTCTTTATGCACAGGCGAATGCACTTTTATAATAATTCCTCCACCTTGCTCCGAAAAGTCTTCTGCCATATTTCCATTAACATTTGTATCTGGCACAAATTGTTCATGGAGCGAATCATCGACTCTTGTATCTGTTTCACTTAGATCATTTTGTAATGAGTTATTCATATGCATAGCTGAATCATCACTCAAATCGATCACTTCAATTTCTGTTGTATTATTGTTTGTATCTTGATCATCTTCATTTTCTATATAATCAAGTAATCTGTCGTAATAACTGTTCATACACGCATCTTTATCTATAGTTGCATTTTCTACGTGTTTAATTACCAAATCGTATGTATCCGCTTGATAGTGTGATATTCCAAGAGTTGAACTAAGAGGATTTTGATTTTTAATAAAATCGTCGACCGATTCTTGACTTACCTGTAATAAGGGGAAATAATATTGTTAATTTTCTCATACTTTAACTGAGACATTAACGTGAAGTCTATTTTAATAAAGTATGATACGACAGTTCAATTAATGATTTAAAAGTAAATGAAGTTCCGGCTGGAAATGCGTGGTTGCTCTTCTACGTGGCTACTAATGTCTGAAGACCCATTTTAGTCGTCTTCAAGAATGGTGACAACAAACAACCACAACACAACCAATAACCAACTGACTAAGCCTACCTAATTGAGATTAACAGTCTCTGCTTAACTCCTAGCGGCCTTACCAAATAATGTTTCTTCTAACATCTTATACTAACTCCTTTAGTCCTTTTCTGAGTCCTGTTCAAAGTTTTTCCGAATCTATATATATAAGAGGAGAAGGTGACTGACTGTCTGACTGACTGACTGACTTATCAACGCAGGGCCTAAACTATAAGGGCTAGAAACTTGAAATTTTGCACAGGGGTTCCTTTTATAACGTAGGGGAGCACTGAGAAAGGATTTTTGAAAATTCACCCCCTAAGGGGGTAAAACGGGGGTGCAAAGTTAGTATGAAACTGCCTGTTTTTGAAGCGGGCAGACGGCGTTAATGGGTCTAATTCTACGCGAGCGAAGCTGCGGGCGTCCACTAGTCATTGGATAAGTTTCTTACAAATAGTTACTCACAGAGTCATGCGTTTTAGCGACTTCCATCAGCATTGAATGTGATGTTTCTTCTAACATCTTATACTAACTCCTATAGTCCTTTTCTGAGTCCTGTACAAAGTTTTACCGATGTCCTGTTCAAAGTTTTTCCTATGCAGCTCGTTTCTTACAAATAGTTACTCACAGAGTCATGCGTTTTAGCGACTTCCATCAGCATTGAATGTGATGTTTCTTCTAACATCTTATACTAACTCCTATAGTCCTTTTCTGAGTCCTGTACAAAGTTTTACCGATGTCCTGTTCAAAGTTTTTCCTATGCAGCTCGTTTCTTACAAATAGTTACTCACAGAGTCATGCGTTTTTAGCGACTTCCATCAGCATTGAATGCGCCCGAAGACATCGGCCGCGAAAGCGTACACAGTTAAGTAGTCGATGCGTACACTCCATACATAAGAATGGAGGCAATTTGTCCCAGACTTCCAACTGTGAAAAATGCCCAGTTTAGATCCTCGACGAGTACAGAAGAGTAGGCGCGAGTAGTGCCCAACAGCATCAGACCCAATGTAGATATTGTTCGGAGAACAACATAGACAAGGCAACACTGGGAGCGTTCCTTGTCCACACTTTTTTTTCTCTATGCTTGTCTAATACGATCTACGATCTGTCATGTCACTTTGTCACTCACTCTACTGTTAAAAATGTAATTTTTTCTGTTGCCTACTTATTATAATATTAATCCATTTACATCAAGGCCTTTCATTCAAAAGTATAATCCTAAACAGTGGGACAAAGAAAGGGTTGTGATGATATACCTAATAATATGTAAGATCTCTGATATATCTGTAGATCTTTTCTTTTATTAGTTAGGTAACTTGACTTTCGATAAGCATTCCTAAACACCATAAAGCGCTGGAAATAATTTGAATTTTTAAATAGCTATCGTTATATAAGTAGCTTACCAGCAAGCCTGTAATTGTCTCGTACGCTTGTTTTAATAGTTTTCGCTCAGCCATAGAATACAGGTTACAATTTACGGCAAAACACACTCTGCATATCTGGAGGTCACAATTTAAATGCATATATAGACAGTAAAATAAATAAGGAAGGTGATGTATTTACAGAGGCAAGATTAGTTGAACATTAAGGATAAATGCAACAAATTTTTTCCTACATCTCAAACTGCATCATCGGTCATGACTACATAGTCTTGGGTTCGATCCCCGAAGCAGGCTTATTATCTGTAACATTTCACTATTGGTTTGAGTTCATATTTATGCCCAGTTTAAGACAGTCGGTTCACCACATGCAAACTAAAAATGGTAACAAATGTGTTTAGGACCACGCACCTCCATTTCAACGGGCATGGTCAGGATAGGCCTTTGAGCAAAATAGACGAGATGTTATGAACATATTCAAGTCTTCTTTGTTAGTTGAAAATGAAAAGAAAAACAATTAACAAGGTAACTTACTTGTTGTCTACTATGCTCTTCTGTGTGCTCAGATTTAATTTGTTCAGGTTGCTTTGATTGGTGGTCATGAGTTACTTTTTGCCAAGATTTGGTTGAAAGGTCCGTATGTTCTTGCATCTGAATTTTTTTTTTCACATTTTTACATACTAACTAAACATAGACTGAATAGAAACGTTTATTAGTAACTAGTGTGACTAACTAATAAGTAGGATAGAATGAAAACAATAAGAAATTTAATAACCTGAATATCAGAAGAAAACACGTATGAATCTCCGTCCAAAATAGTTCTTTGTTTCTCATGATGATGAACGGATGGCTTAACTTGACATGCTACAGAATTGTGGTGTGCCCTTTGCAGTTTGTCTTGGTTTGGCGTTGTATTTTCTGGAGATACTGGTTTTGTTTCTGAGTCAAGATAAGACAGGTTTCTACGACGCACTAGTTGAGGAGACTCTGCTCTAGCAGGTTGTATTGAATTAACTGACAATACACGAATATTTGGAGAATTTTGCTGAGGCGGAGAATTTTGATTTGATATAACACGATCGTCAGGTGTCAACAGTGTATATGCCTATAAAAAAAATTGATTATCACCTTATTATTAACAACAAAGGTGGTAAATCCTGCATAGGAGTTTTACAGGGTGATTGAGTTCATATTTGCATGAAGCATATTTAAAAAAATTAACTTATATAATTTGCAAAAATTATGACCTATTACAATGTTTTACTAATATCAATAACTCTGACAAATGCAATATCTGGTTCTGTTTCACTGTTTTTACAATATTTGTGTAAATGCACATAACTTTTTAAGCCACCTTAAAAAAAACTGGGACCTATGGCTTAGCTTCTCCTCTAAAATAATAGTGCCCAATTGTTGACATTAGAGGTCACACATCAACATACTATACTGACATAGCCAGATATTGCTTAATTCTGTCAATCATGTATTATTGATGCAAGCTGAACATGCCTCTCATTCGAGGGGTCCAGGGTCAAATCCAAGAGATGCACCCATAAATTTTAAGTTATGTGACATTTAAGAAATTAAATGAATATTTTTAAGGGTGAATGAAAACATAGTGAGGAAATCAAAGATGAATGGGATGATATTGTGATGAGACTGGAGCCAACAGTGGGACTAGGGATACGTTGTGCTGGCTATCAATCATCATCATCATCATATATTCATAGTGGTGTTGAAAAGTAAATACCTCTTGAATAACAATATTAAATGTAAGCGGCTCCACTTGTGGTACCGCGTCCTTTCTAAGCTTTCCATTAATATAATCATCCTGATGGAAATGCAAGCTGCATATTTTTGACCAATCATAAAATTTAGTTTTCAATTGTAAATCTGCTAGCCACTGATTTCTTTTGTTTTGGTTCTTTGGAAAACTGAAATTTAACACAGTTAAACAATATTTATTCAGTCACTTATCAGACTCAAATGCAACCAGGTCAAATCAATGGAAGTGGTGGATGGGTTGATATTACTCGAGATCAAACTATTGGCAACCCCCAATACAGAGAGGAACCATAAAAGAGCCAAAACACACGGGTTGGTTGGTTAATCCTAGAGTGAATGAAATGAATAAAAGAAAATACTTTCTCATATTTTCAAACTAGCTAAACCTATCTTACGTAATCATCATCATCACACAGATGAAGAATTTTGATGAATTTGAAGATTGTCAGAATTAAAAATGAAAGAAGAGGAGGGATTAGGCCTTAGTCTACCATGCTGGCCAAGTGCTGTTTGGTAGACTACACATGCCTTTGAGAATATTATGAAGAACTCTCAGGCATGCAGGTTTTGTCACAATGTATCCTGCACCGGTTTAAGTCAATGGTGCGTGCCGCTGAGGTTTGAGGTTTGAGGCGACTTCGATAGTTGCTGGGCTGTCACCGCTATCTACGTAAAGTTCAATGAAATTATGTGGACAAAACTGATTTCGTTTAAATGAATGATCTATAAAAGTATTGGTAGAGGCCATAACAATGAAACCTCTACCAACACAAAATTAATCCAGTAATTTTTGTAACACAGTAACACTAATCATACTTAGAAATGTATTGCTCAATCACTCAAAAACTACTACATAACAATTTGGATGAACACATAAGTAGATGATCAAGGTTATTAGAACATTATGATGCTGTTGATTCCATGATTGGAAACTAATAGGGACAGCGTTAACAGATGGCGTTGACACTAATTCTGAAACGCTGTGGCGATGTTATGCCGACATATATATGAACCCATCCCCAATATAAGGTGAGGATAATTATTTATTATAGTAAAGAACAGATCAAAAGAAAACACGTTCTCAATTTGTGATCAGTTACGGTTACAGTAAATTTAAATATACCTGTGAAATTTAATGTCTGAATTTGGAGTCCAAGTACTTGAGCAGTTCCTTACAACGCAATACATTATTTTATATTTAAATTGTTAGGTAGTTATGTTTATCTCTTTAATTCCGGCAATTTTATGGGAACTCCAACGAGCACGCACGGAACAAAATGACACTAATGACAGTTAACATTTGACATATGACATAAGAAGTGTATGAGATATGAGTATATAGCTTTGATAACGGAACTAAAGAGGATGGGAAATAAGGTCACGTGATTTGAAGCCGATTGTCTCTACAATATGGCGTAAACTCCACCCATCAACCGCCTAAAAAACCGCCCCCTCGTTCATAGTAGACTCTTATAGTCTATACTGTCCAAATCGATTAAACGTTTAAATAAAGTAAAAAAATAAAAAATAGTTTTGTATTCTTAAATGTGGAGGAAAAACTAATTAAAAAACGACTATCTAGTTATAACTTCCTCAACTTGACTCAACTCGATGACACCAGGCTTCCGGTGTCTTTTTAAAATGGCGTCCAAAACCAGCTTCAAGGCGGTCCTTTGGTGGTACAACGTAAGATTTTACTAATTGAATTGAATGTGTGACCTCTCTTGTACTTTTTCTACAAGTACAGATTGTGACGTGTAAGAATGAGACAGTTATATTTTTGTTATTGTTGTTCATATTTGCATGATATTTCTATAATGAAAACATATATAGGCAAAATAGGGCCTATCCTCTTTAGTTCTGTTATCAATGGTATATAGGTACCCCACGACGTACGGGTACCTTTTCAAGGTTTCCCGCTCGTTAAACAAAAAAATAAAAAAGGTACCTGCTACCTACTCACTCAGCGATATAATATTCGTATAAAATATATACGAAGTCAACTGACGTTTATTGTGTTGTCAGTTTTTGATGAAATAAAAATAGTGTTGTGACAAAGTGAATGTTTGAAAAAACTCCTGAATGAATGAAATTGCCTCGATTGAGTAGTTAGTGTGCCGAACTGCCGATATTGGGTATGGGGTTCGAATTTTAGTCGTGCTTTGTACAACGAGTTTTCGACGATTAGGTTCCTATAGTATCTACCTATACTGAATACAGAGTGTTTTAAACATGAAGGAAAACTTTGCGAGGAAACTTGTAAGACTGTGCTATTTTCAATACATCATGTAGTTGAAACTATAGATGTATAAAATATAACAAGTATAGGTAGGTAATGAAAATAAAAAACATCGCTTACATAATTTGTCGTAACTAGTCGCCGCACCGCGCTTTGTAATAAGCCGTCAAAAAACTCATTGTAGTTACAAAATACTAGTAACTTATATCAGAGCACTTTTATACAATTTCATTGTAAAATAGAAATAATATGCTTATAAAGTTTGAAATTATTAACTATTCACACTCATTATTCATTCATCTGATTGAACGAGAACTGAACGCATCACTATTACTTTAATTATGGCAACATTATTTTACAAAGTGACATTAGCTACTGTCAGTTGGCTCCGTATTTTAAAAAAATACGACTCTAATGTTCCAGGTCTAATGTATTATCTATGCTTTAGTGAACTAGCTTTTCCAGCGGCTCCACCCGCGTCGTCGTTTTACGTAGAGAAAAGGCAAAGGGCTTCAACCCTCAAGGGATCTTTAAAAATATATTAAGTAGGTACATAAAATATTGTACCTGTAGCCTTCATCAACGGCAAGCTTACCACTTAACAATATCTAGCTTCACCCAGATTCCTCTTCCTCTCCAAAGGCAAGCCACTGAGCCCGATCTTCAACTCTCCTCATCCACTTGCTCCTCGCCGCCTTGCGCAGATCATCACGCTACCTAGCAGAAGGTCGTCCCACACCACGTTTGCCTAAATGTGGTCTTCACTCTAGCAGCCGTCAACTCCAACGGCAGATGTGGCCAGCCCGTTGCCACTGCAGCTTGCTAGCTTTTAAAGCTGTCGGTGGCTTTTGGCACCCGGCCGATCATAATCCGACAAAGCCATCAATGGATCGATAGTTAACTAACGATTAAAAATAGAACGATTATTACCATATTACAGTGTTTTCACGGGAACCGTGTAATATTCCGGGATAAAAAGTATCCTAAGTCACTCTTCAGGTCCTATATACCACATCTATGCAAAAATCAGTTCGATATATAGAATAAAATAAGAAAAGGACAACAATTGATTATGAATAGACTAATTATTTAAAAGCGGTTACAGCCTAGCGGCTATCGAACTCGCCTCTCACTCGAGCGGTCCGGGTTCAAACCCCAGTGGCAAGCACCAATGACTTTTCTAAGTTATGTGCGTTTTAAGAAATTAAATGTCACTTGCTATAACGGTGAAGGACACATCGTGAGGAAACCTGCATGCCTGAGAGTTCATCATAACGTTCTCGAAGGTATGTGAAGTCTGCCAATCCGCACTTGGCCAGCGTGGACTAAGGCCTAATCCCTCCCATTCTGAGAGGAGACCCGTGCCCAACAGTGGGACGTCTATGGGTCGCAGCGAGACTAATTATTTACAAGTTTTTGTACATTTCCACGGGAACTGTGCAATTTTCCGGGATAAAAATGTCACAATGTCACGTCGTCATGTAATGTCGATCCATCATTCTGCTAAGGCAAAGAAGGATTAACCAACTAATTAACACACTTTCCCATTTTATATTATGAAGATATGGATGAGTTTTGTTTCAGTGTCAAATATTTTGTTCCATTATCCTGTCCAGGATATTCACGATTAGCGATTTTCGGTTATCTAAAAAAGCCTGTTTTTTTAAATTAGGTACTCTAGCGAAGTTTCCTTCAACGATGCAGCAGGTGCCATTTAAATGACCCAACACTATTAATTAAGACGTGATTAAATAAGTTGTACTTATGTACTGCTATTATTTATTGTCTTTCAAGAACGACAGGAAAAAACGAATTACTGTTACTGAACTAAAAAAATATGGCATGAAATAAGTACATACACAAAATTCGTGGTAAGTATTAAGAATTGGATTTAAATAAAACCAACAAGCAATATGTATATTTAAAAGTTTTATTATTTTAAGCTCAAAGCTCTGTAATAACCAATTTTACATTTTAATAACGTAGGTTTACCTTTACGCCTTTACTAAAATAAGTAGGTTCCGACAACTTTGGAAATGTAGGTATAACCTTTGTATAACTTATTTCTTTTTTCAGGAATTAAATTAACTATGACTGTATGAAATGATCTGAGGTAAAATAAAATAAGTATAATGTAGGCAATGAAAATATGCTGAGTCGCACGAAAAAAAACATTTCACATTCAAATGGATTACCCCCTCCCACCCGACCCTCAAAATAACACTAGCGACTGCTCGTGGCACACTAACAAAATGTGCATGTGCACGGCTAACAATAATCAAAGTGAAACCTTCATCATGAAATGAATTACCTATCTATAACACAAAAATAACTAAATTGTAAAATAAAACGAAGATGCAAATGCTGACGACCGGGCGAGCGAGAGGATAGAGCGAGAGCGAGAGGGGCTGATCGCATGCCAGCGAGGTGCAGAGATATTGTGACCGCGTAATCCGCGTATTTTATTTATTACCTTCACCGCTCTATCAATGAGCCGGTGCATGGTTTGCGTTGCGCTGCTGCGACTGTTTCTTATGTACTAAAATCTGGTTTAGACCGACGCCTTTTTCCAGACGTAAAGATAAAGCCAGACGTAAGAATAAGAGCGATTCTTCATAATCTTAAATCTATTGAAATTATATATGGAAACATGAACAATAATAATAATCATTAACGCAGTGAATCAGTGTATAAGTATTGTGCTCCTGCTTACAAGCGATGTTTTTGTATGTATCATAGTAAGTACTAATACAAAGATTAAATATTGCCGTATAGAAAATAAAGAGAAACTCAGTTTTGTATACATAATGTCTAAGTACTCTAGTCAATGATTTCATATTGGTAAAAATAAAAATAGCTGATCTATTAAAGCGTGCGAAATGAAGACTTGGCGGTGTGGCAATTGTTATTTTTTCTGACTAAAGTCTAGTCTGAAGTTGGAAAACAATGACATAAAAAAAATTTTTATGTGCATATTTCACAGAGTACATTTTAGCATATTTTTAGCACTGAATTCTATAAAGGTGACATAAATCTTTACTTATTCATCTACTCATAAATGGTCTATGTATTTTTCTAAGTAGTATGTATTCTCGTGTGTTTACGTAGCTCGCTTATTTCCTTAAATGGCATTTTACAAAACCCACATCTGTATAAGTAATCGATAGAATGTTCTCTTAAATGAATATTGAGGTTAGCTTTTTCACTAAATGTTTCATTGCAGATTTTACACGAATAAACTATTTTTTCTTTGGAATGTATTTTTAGGTGACGTATAAGGTGATGTTTTTGTGAAACAGATAACTTACATATATCACAAGTGTAATGCTTCTCTTTACCGTGAACTGCAGTCATATGCGTTTTTAAACTGGTTCTACTCGAATACCCATTCTTACACACTTTACAAATATAAAGTGTTTTATCAGTATGTATTTTTAAATGGTTATTTAGATCTCGTTTCAACCTAAATGATAACTTACAGAAGTTACATGACAATTGATTCCTACTATTATGTACAGTCATATGACTTCGTAACATTCCTTTTGTATTAAACACTTTTTTACAAATATCACATGAATATGCTTTTTCATCAAAGTGAGTTGCCATGTGTGGTTTTAAACTGCCTATTTCGGTGAATGATCTATAACAGAGACCACATGAATAGGGTCTCTCACCAGAGTGTAGCCTCATATGATTTTGTAAAGTAGTTTTTAAACGAAATCGTTTGTCGCAAACATCACAGGAAAAGTTTTTCTCTCCGGAATGGGATTTCAAATGAAAATTAAGAACGCTTTTTGTTTTAAATCCTCTGGAACAAATTTTGCAAGTATATGGATATTGGATAGAATGTGTTCTTAAATGTTTCGCACGATCACATTTTGTTTTAAATCCTTTGCCACACGTATCACAAATATGTGGTTTATCATCAGAATGTACAACAAGATGTTTCACTAGATCGCCCTTTACGTGAAATTCTTTTTTACACAGATCACAAATGAACAGATTAAACAGTTTCTTACGCAAAAATTCTTTTCGTCGTTTATCACGCGTTTCTTTATCACAATGAATGTTTGACATATGCACCTTAAGATTATGTTTCATATAGAAAATTTTGGGGCAGATATTACATGGATATGGCTTATTATCGGAATGCTGTAAAATATGACGCGACAAATTATATTTATCATTATACTTTTTACTACAAATATCACAAGAATATGGCTTCTCGCCGTTATGCGTTATCTTCAAATGTAAATCTAGATAGAATTTGTAACGAAAAGTTGTTTTGCAAATATTACACATGAAAGGTTTTTTGGAATGTACATTCATAACATGTTTTGTTAAACTGTAGTTTTGTTTAAATACTTTTTTACAAATGTTGCATTGTGGTTTTCTAACCAAATGGCTTCGCATATGCCTATTGAATAAACCCTGCTTAGTAGTTACATATTCACACTTTTTACACACTAATTGCTTGGAAGTCGTATCTGTTGTACCATTCGAATTACCTGTGTAGTGTGATGTGTTTTTTTTAGTTTTCATGGGACTGTCTTCTTCTTCTTCCTTTCCCTCGCTCGAAGCTTGTTCTTTAGGCACTTCTGCTATAACGGTGTTATATTTATATTTGATGGCTCTTGTAAAATATCGACAAGGAATCTCCTCAGTGTAATCTCCAACTGAAAACAGAAAAATATTATTACGTTATGCAACTGGATTATAAAGTTAATATAACTATTTATAGCCCTTTAATAAATTACACACTTAAGTTAATAAACACATGTATAAAATTATTTACAAAATGACATTCCTACCCAACTGAAGTTCTTGTACATTTTAATAATAAAAAATACAAGTTTATAGAAACCTTGAGCCAAACCTTGTACATTTTCATTTGTCCTGGATTTTTTACTATAGTTATTTTTCTTGTTTTTCATCGATTCGTTTACCCCGTTCTTGTTCTGTTTAGTTTTGTTATTGATATTATGACTATCTTTACCTAAGTTAGGTGAATTTTCTCTCTCATAATTGTTTGCATCAACATCATTGTTTGCATCATCATTATTGCTTGGATCAACATAATTACTTGGATCTTCATCAATGCTTGGATCATCAGTAATGCTTTCATTATTATTATTTCCTCCATCTTGAATGATCATAACATTTTTACTCTTTCTTTCAGTACCAATACCAATATCTTCTGAACTACAAGTTGAGCAAACTTGGTCTGTTGCATCTACATTACCTTGATTAATTGTATATGTTTTCCTGTTTATTCCAGTAACTACATCTTTTGGTGCTCCAGATGTACAAACAGCGTCATTATTGCTTGCATTCTCATAATTATTCAGGTCTTGATGACACTCCATATCATTGTTTTCTCCCTTTACTCGACTAACATCAATATCTTGATTATTTAGTAACTGCGGTTCATTATTAACGCATACATTTTCATCGTCAACATTTTTCGTATTTCTCTTGAAAGCAAGACTCTTATTGCAGGTAACGTCATTGCGAGAATCTTCAAATTTAGGACTGCATTCATCTATTATGTTACTTTCTTTTTTAACAAGATCTAAAACAACGTTTTCAGGCATTTTAGATAAAATCTCGGTGACATCACTACTTGATTTTTTATTGGCGTGATTGTTTGTGACAATACGGTCAACATCAGTAGCACTATTGATAGATTTATCAGTACAAACAGCGTCATTATTGCTTGCAATCTCATAATTATTCAGGTCTTGATGACACTCCATATCATTGTTTTCTCTCTTTACTCGACTAACATCAATATCTTGATTATTTAGTAACTGCGGTTCATTATTAACGCATACATTTTCATCGTCAACATTTTTCGTATTTCTCTTGAAAGCAAGACTCTTATTGCAGGTAACGTCATTGCGAGAATCTTCAAATTCAGGACTGCATTTATCTATTATGTCACATTCTTTTTTAACAAGATCTAAAACAACGTTTTCAGGCATTTTAGATAAAATCTCGGTGACATCACTACTTGATTTTTTATTGGCGTGATTGTTTGTGACAATACGGTCAACATCAGTAGCACTATTGATAGATTTATCAGTATCTAAAGTAATTGCTGCCGTGTCACAAATGCTCGTGTTCTCAATATCAAAATTATCCAAATTCATCATATCAGCCTTTTCAGCTTTGACTCCTTTAACAATTTCGATGTCCAAAGTACTTAAATCCCTTATATCGGGTAGTTCATCACTACAAGAAGCTTCATTTTCATTATATTTAATAACCAAGTCGTAGTAATCTGTTTGGTTGTGTGTTATTGCCAGGGTTGAACTGAACTGATTCTGTTTCCCGATAATTTTTTTGATCGTGTCTTGTGTTATCTAAAATCAAACAACAAACAAATAATGGCATACGTACTATCATTTGTTTTTGATTTTTTTTTCATATAAAATGTTACCTAGCATACGATGTCAACGAGTATACATGTATACATTCATAACCTATTCGTTTCTAATAGATATTATTAGATTCACCATAAGAAAAACGATTGAAGAAAGCGGAGTTCGGCGAAAACCAATTTCTTTGGTGCTACCCAAAAGTTAGTTGTCAAACTCCAAACAAGGACTAATACAAGTAGGTAATCAATATTAATAGACGATTTGTAAAATTTTGAATCAGTAATTATGATTTATCTATACATTGGCGTATCAGCCCGTCCCAATCTCGGGCCAAATGCTATTGCAACTATTTAGAGTTAGCTGAAAAAAGTATTAAGCGGTGACATCCCAGAGTTTATCGAACTCGCCTCTCAATGGGCGGTCCGGGTTCAAACCCCAGCGGCACGCACCAATGACTTTTCTAAGTTATGTGCGATTTAAGAAATTAAATGTCACTTGCTATAACGATGAAGGACACATCGTGAGGAAACCTGCATGCCTGAGAGTTCTTCATAATGTTCTCGAAGGCATGTGTAGGCTGCCAATCCGCACTAGGCCAGCGTGGTGGACTAAGGCCTAATCCCTCCATTTTGATAGGAGACCCGTGCCCAACAGTGTGACAAAGAGGGTTGTCATGATGACAAAAGTATAGCCGGTCACAATACACGGTCATTGCACCTGGAGTCGATGAGTCCTGTCGGCGCTCTGGTATGGTATGCATAAAAATCATCACTAGTTATAGTATAATTTTAATAACTGAAATTACTTCTTTTTTGTGAAAAAAGTTTACTTACAAAATGTATACACGATTATTTGATGGATAGAAAATGCATTGCAGCGAAGTGCAGAGATATTGTGACCGGGTTATATTGTTCTTCCTCTACTAATTGGACTAACCCAGTCCCGATTTGAGTCTTGTTCAAAGTCTGACACTGTCGTCAAGGACACTAGTTGGTGATTCAGCATGCTCGTTTGCTTTACTGTATTAATAAAAAACTCACACAGTCGTGCGTCTTAGCGACTTCCAGTAGCAAGAGATGTGCGCGTAAACTCCTGGTTCGGAATTGTACGCAGTTGAGCAACCGCCGTGCGCATTCCACGCACAAATATGACGGCAGGTTGTCCTCATATTGCAACTGGAAGAATTATTACGCCTAGTAATGAATATGAAATAATACAACAAAGAGCCTACTACCTACTCTTTGTGAAATTCATAGGTATTTGTGAAATTTAAATTTTTATTATAACTAGGTAAATATAAATAAAATTTTATTTTTGAAATTAAAAGTATTTGTGAAATTTGTGTAACGAAAATTGTAATTATCGTGCTTGTATTATTTTTCATGGAAATAAAGGGCTATTTTATTTTATTTTTTATTAATGAATATGAACACACTTCTCTCTCGAAGAAAAATATCTTCGAACGCCAAAAAGGGAACGGGCCATAATCTGTGGTCCTCCATCTATGATTAGGACCAATCAGAGCGCGGCATCTGTTTTGCCGCGCATTTTTGTATCGTGGAGCGCGAGATTCGCGGGAACAGCTGAACGGAGTTAGTGCGGACACGGGTGTTTTATTATTTTGTAATTTGTTGTTTTAAAAGTAAATAATTTTGTTAAGGAATAAAAACTTTTCTTACATAGGTTATTTAAGTATGTTTTATAGATATTTTATTTATTAAATCAGGTTTGGAAATTGGAAAAAATCTTACCGATAATCCTGTGAAGTCTTCATACTCTTGATTCAAATTGTTCCACTCTGACATAGAGTAAAGCTTGCAGTCAGTAACAAAACATATCCTGCAAACCTGGAAACAGATGTACTTACAGACGCGGGCTCGTTAGTTTTATTACAGACTAGTGGACGCCCGCAGCTTCGCTCGCGTGCAATTAGACATAACAATAGTTTTGTTTACACCTGGTAATATTATATAGCCTCTCAGTGAAGATGCAGCTTTCTAACGGTGAAAGAATTTTTGAAATCGGTCCAGTAGTTTTTGTGTGAAAACATTAGAAACAAATGTTTGCTCTTTATATTACTAGCTTTTACCCGCGGCTCCGCCCGCGTGGTCAAAGGGAATTAACAATGAGTTGTTTATCATACATGACATATTTGTGGTGTATAAATAGTAACAGTTCCAAGATTAAAAGATACCTACTTAGATAGAGGAACCAGAGGTAATGCTGACCGCAGATAAAGTGTACGTACATTGACATACTGGAGCTTTAAGCTAACTTCAATAGAAGTGTGATGTGTGTGGTGAAGATTAATGCAGGATCCACCGATCCTGCTTACGTGTACAGGCAATACTAACGTGGAGAGCACATATAAGTGTGATTTGTTTTCCAAATAGGTGTGATTTTTTCTTTTGAAGTGTTTACTGCCCTACACGGCTTGGGACACAGAACAGAGCACTGTTTTAATACGCTACTGTAGATGATATTATATGTCTTTCCATTTGGGGATAGCATGTAAAGATTCTGGGCATTGGACACACACGAACATGCTAGGTACATATAATTGTCCATGGGAAAAGCACCTACTACACCACCTTTAATGTTTGCGCTTTGTTAATGGTCTAAGCGAAACTAAGCTTATTAGGAAATTGCAGCCTTTTGAACTGGAATGGAACATCTGTGGGAATAATAAGGGATTCGTGGGATCATTACATTTTCACCCTTACCTACGCCGGTTATGATGGTGGTAGGTACCTACTAATTATATTCGGTCAAAGTTGTGTGACGCGAACCAAAACCAAAATCAAAGCGTATGTCTTATTCCTTTTCTTATTTTAAACCAAAACAACAATTTATCCAGCGCGAATTTAAAATTCAATTCAATTTATTAGTTGCATAGGACTTAATTAATTTACATGTATCATTTGTTAGCGTGATTCAGAACTTGCAAATGCATTTTACTAACGCCATCTATTCACAACATCTGGAACTAAATATCTAGCAAATAACAAAACATCGATAACTTCCCACGGGGATGTTTTACCGCCGTAAAAAGTAGCCTACGTCACTCTCCACCCTCCTCACTATCTCCACACACAAAAACCATACCATATAATAGCTTCGTTGCGACGTGAAGGCCGGACAAACAAACAAACAAACACACTTTCACATTTATAATATTAGTATGGATATGGAAGTATGGATAATATTAGTATGGATATGGATTTTACAATGTATTGGCGCGAAAATGAGACAACAAAAAACGCATCTTATTTTTATGGAAAAAAAACTGCATTTTGTTCATTCACAGGAGACCTTACCCTACTATACTACCAAACGGGGTGGTCTTCACATTACACTTCCTCATTATCTGAAGAGTAGCAACGCACCTGTGACCAATTTAGAACGACTCTTACGAATCTTGTTCAGGGGGGCTGTCACTGTTTACATGGGCGGCAGCCAAAGAGGGTTGCTGCGTGATGGTTTACTATCTTGTACCCATAAGAAATAATTCTGACAAAATTACCTGTTGCGTAATTGATTGTGACGTTGCCGAACTAACTTGGCCGCTGGGTTGCTGGAGCAGCTGCCGCGTCCCCGGCGCAAGGGCTGGCTGCGTAGGTTGCGCCACAACGCGCGTCGCGAACGACGAAGGCTTGCTGTCCTCCACAGAGCTTTTAGACGGAATGCCCACTTTCCCGCTGGTATCGGCGGCCGCCTCCGTGTTAGGGTTCTTGGCGGGCGACGTCGCCACCAGCTGCCCCGTTTCACCCTGCTGGCTGGCCATCACTACGTGCAGCTTCCCGTCCGGCGTCTGAATCAGCTGCTGGCCCGCCAATAAGCCCCGGACTGTGATCTTCCCATCGGGCTCTCGGATTATCTGCACCTTTTGCGGACCTTCGGGCTTTAACGGAGTCGGTTTTCGGGTAGAAACCCCGGACGTGACAGTTTTAGTAACCGGCTGACTGATCACTTTCACATTTATAATATTAGTATGGATTTTACAATGTATTGGCGCGAATATGAGACAACAAAAAACGCATCTTATTTTTATGGAAAAACTTGCATTTTGTTCATTCACAGGAGACCTTACCCTACTATACTACCAAACGGGGTGGTCTTCACATTACACTTCCTCATTATCTGAAGAGTAGCAACGCATCTGTGACCAATTTAGAACGACTCTTACGAATCTTGTTCAGGGGGGCTGTCACTGTTTACATGGGCGGCAGCCAAAGAGGGTTGCTGCGTGATGGTTTACTATCTTGTACCCATAAGAAATAATTCTGACAAAATTACCTGTTGCGTAATTGATTGTGACGTTGCCGAACTAACTTGGCCGCTGGGTTGCTGGAGCAGCTGCCGCGTCCCCGGCGCAAGGGCTGGCTGCGTAGGTTGCGCCACAATGCGCGTCGCGAACGACGATGGCTTGCTGTCCTCCACAGAGCTTTTAGACGGAATGCCCACTTTCCCGCTGGTATCGACGGCCGCCTCCGTGTTAGGGTTCTTGGCGGGCGACGTCGCCACCAGCTGCTTCGTAACACTGCCCTCCTGGCTGGCCATCACTACGTGCAGCTTCCCGTCCGGCGTCTGAATCAGCTGCTGGCCCGCCAATAAGCCCCGGACTGTGATCTTCCCATCGGGCCCTCGAATTATCTGCACCTTTTGAGGACCTTCGGGCTTTAACGGAGTCGGTTTTGGGGTAGAAACCCCGGACGTGACAGTATTAGTAACCGGCTGACTGATCACTCTTGTAGATCCATCTGCACCCTTTGTCATGATTATTCTTCTTGTTCCTATTATAGTTTTTTGGCCGGTGGGTGTTGAAGCATTTGTTGTTAATAAGGATGTTAATGTACTCTTTCCTGAATTTGAATTTGATTTGATTTTATCTACAAAAGTATAGGAGAAAGTATAAAAAAAATTATTTACTATGGACATTTGTATTTCGAATGTTTTGTTATGCACATTTAGCCCAGTCTTTTAGGTTTTATCTGCGGAATAGTTCCTAGTGAGCTGAATTTTTGTATACACCTTTATTACGGCGTTGTAATGAAGATGTGAAAAATCGACATTGATATCATGCCGGCTAAAAAAGTTATCAAGGTCAATAGGTCACGAAAAACAGTTTTTCGCAAATATCTCGCGACCTATTGCTCGGAAGTCAATAGAGGCCATTATAAAATTGTTTTTCGTGAAATCCATACTAATATTATAAATGTGAAAGTATGTTTGTTTGTCCGGCTTTCACGTCGCAACGAAGCTATTATAAGGTATACTTTTTGTGTGAGGAGATAGTGAGGAGGGTAGAGTGACGTAGGCTACTTTTTACCGCGGTAAAACATCCCCATGGGAAGATCGATGTTTTGTTATTTGCTAGGTATTTAGTTCCAGATGTTGTTAATAGATGGCGTTAGTAAAATTCATTTGCAAGTTCTGAATCACGCTAACAAATGATACATGTAAATTAATTAAGTCATAGGCAACTGATAAATTGAATTAAATTTTGAATTCGCGCTGGACAAATTGGTGTTTTGGTTTAAAATTAATATGGTACATAAAGGAATAAGACTTGGACGGAATATAATTAATTAGTACCACCATCTTAACCGGCGTAGGTAAGGGTGAAAATGTAATGATCCCACGAATCCCTATAATTCACACATATGTTCCATTCTACTTCAAAAGGCTGCAATTTCCTATTAAGCTTAGTTTCGTTATGACCATTAACAAAGCACAAGGGCAAACATTATAGGTAGCGGGGGTGAACTTAGAAACCGTGCTTCTCCCATGGACTATATGTAGCATGTTCGCTCCAGGATGTCAGTGTACGTACACTTTATCTGCGGTCTGCGTGTTTTGTGAAAAATATACTTATACTAGTGGACGCCCGCAGCTTCGCTCGCGTGGAATTAGACATAACAATAGTTTCGTTTACACCTAGTTGCCACCCTCTTCAAATAATAATTATTAGGAACTAATAACCTAAATACAAAATTTCATTGAAATAATGTAGGTAACCCACCAATCCGCATTGGAGCAGCGTGGTGGAGTATGCTCTAGACCTCCCGCAGAAGTGTCTGTGGGGGAGACCCGTGCCCAGCAGTGAGACGTCTATGGGTCGCAGCGAATGTAGGTAAATACGAAAATCTTTTACACCTACTAACTTTGCACCCCCCTTGAAACTTTCAATGAAAAACCTTCATAGGTACTGAATTTCATTCGAATAACTTCAAAAACGGCAAAGTATGTATGTATGAATACTAACTTTGCACCCCCCATTTTACCCCCTTAGTGGGTGAATTTTCAAAAATCCTTTCTTAGTGCGCCCCTACTTTATATAAGGAACCCCTGTGCAAAGTTTCTAGCGCTTATAGTTCCAAGTCAGCCAAAAGTGTGGTCTGTGTGTGCCCCTTGAGGACTAAGATAGTCGCCTCTTAAGAAGTTTATGATACAAAAGGAAACAATATAAACAGTATAGAATCAAATCACAGAGTTTACTAATGATTTTCTATGTTTTTTTTTAGTATTCTTGAAGGCATATGAAGTCTGCTAAATCCACACTTCACTTTAAGCAGGATTAAGGTCGTGATATTCAATAATAAAATACAAACCTTTACTGCCACCCCTCCCGCTTGTATCACCCCCTCATTCATAGCAAGTCTTCCTTAAGGAAATGTTCGGAACAAACAGCACTGTCCTCTATCAAATCCCAACCTTTAAGAGAAGGGACCATAAGTAAACTGCAAAAAAGACAGTTATTTAAACTTGTTTTATTAAATACTCATAAATGCTTACACTCAGCCTTTCCCAGTAGGCCTAGTCGTGACAGTCTGTTGTGATGTACACAAATAATTAAACTCTAAAATTTTTTTTTTTTAAAAAGCTTTTATAACTTTTATTTTTATTTTCATGCATTGTCATCGGAACCTAATATGTGTGCCAAAATTCAGCTCGATAGCTTCAGTTGAAGTGGGTGAAATATTGATTGCAAGATTCCAGGACATACATGTATACAAGATACATACGAGTGAAGTTAAATAAAAGCTTTTAAAAAAAACTAACAAAGAAACTTATTTAACATAATATAATAAGTTCTCTGTGTAAGTTGTGCTTCCTTGTAAGTGACATTTTCACTGTGGCATACAACACCATATAAGGTAATTTGTTTATTAATGTGTGAAATGTTGTTATGATGCCTTAACTCAAATAACTAAATAAACAATAGTAACAATTTAACATCGATGACCTGTGTACAAATATTCATCTCAGAAATAAATATCTGTACCGGCTCGAGAATAGACCCTAGGACCGCATTGTGCGGAAATTTGGATCACTCATTAACAAACTCTGCAAGCTGAGCGCAACACAGTTGCCAAATATTTAGGATTTACTTCTTAAGAAGAAGTACAGACCTAAGAGAAGGTAGTGTTCTGTTCAATGTAGTAATTGATATAATAGGAATCATCAATTTATGGAACTATAAAATCTGCTAGATATTCATGTATTCTAAATTATATTTACCGATGAAATGTAATGTGTTTTGAAGAAATCGAGCTGGAATATTGACTTGTACTTGTAGTTCAATTTGTTCAAATTGTAGATAAATTTCCCATCAAAAATGTACTCTGTGTTTCCCATGCATTGCATTTAAAAAAATGCAAATTGATTCATCGGATCGGATGTCGATTCGGATTTCGGATGTCTTAATTCAAACTTGACAGTTGACATTTTGTGCATTAGTACCTACAATAAAATCCACAAACTAATAAGGGAAGGGATACACAAAACAAGGGATACAAACGTATATAAAATCTCACTACACACTCTCACTGTACACTCATCATGAAATCACTACATCATATTAATCATCTGTGGGTACCTACCTGTTTGTTTGGCTGTTTGCTTTGCTGCACAGAGTACATTTATGCTTTGCTGTTTCAGTAATCATTAAAAAAAAATGTACATACTCTGTGGGCACAAAGTAGCTGTGGGTACCTGTGGTACATGTGTTTATATCTACTTACTACTTCCCCTATATATTACTATACTCTTTGCTTACTACTCTTCACAAGTCAATTCAAAAGTCATCCACACAAACTAATAAGGGATACTACGATCATCCACAATCCACAGCCACACACAAGGCACAAGAGTCTACTATGAGCCGGGGGTCGGTTTTTTAGGCGGTTGATGGGTGGAGTTGACGCCATATTGTAGAGACAATCGGCTTCAAATCACGTGACCTTATTTCCCATCCCCTTTAGTTCTGTTATCAATGGTCACAGGTCACTTCACTTCAACCTTCAACCTTCACTTCACTTGTCTTGTCATGTCACTTTTGCTTTTGCTAACTACCACAGATTATGTACATCTGTGCTGTGGAATAAATTTTACCATTAAATTAGCACTTACCTTACGGTAGAATTTTCGCCGAGCTAAATATACTCTTTGGAGCTAATATTACACTAATACAGACAATATAAATAATCTGTGATTTACACATTCATGAATCTAAAAAGAAACATTAAATTCAAATATTATTTTTTATAATTTATTAAGTCGTTTAATATAAACATACCTGATGTATGTAGCTAAAATGATAATAAAAGTATTCTATTAAAATAAGTGATCAAAATGAAATGCATAGTGCCCACTTGTAATCATGATTCTTCAAGTATTTCTTCACAGGGAATAAGTTTTCACGGGTGAATATTTATTTAATATATTGAATCAGTTATTTAGCTGAAGTAAATATTAATACAAGCAAATTAAATCGTTATCCGTTTAAAACTGATCTAGAATATACAGTACAAAAACACTCGAAAAACATAACCCTCCTTTTGTTGAAGTGGAGTAAAAAACTTTGAAAATACTACAAAGTAGTAGTTTTTTTTTTCATTAATACTCAACCTCTGGTACTTAGATACTCGATAGATGATTACTCTTAACCTACTACTAGAATGAAACTTGTAAATATAGTAAGTTCTTATTTGTTTTTATGCACTTTAAGAGTTGTCAGTGTTGGGATAAAGAATAAGCGTATGTTACAATTTCTAAATGCATGCTTTTAGTATCTCGAAGTAACACAGAAATGAGAAGTAAAACAACCAACCCCAGAATAAATTCCTAATGTCACAGGTTCCCTGAGGATCAGTCTCTCGTTTTGGCATGGCTCAAAGGGTTGAACGCAGAAGGCATGGAGCTGACAGAGACTAGTATGGTCTGCTCCGATCATTTCCTGGCAGAAGACCTGTATAAGACCAGCTCTGGCCTGTGTATGGTGAGGGAAGGTGCTCTACCATTTGTGAAAATTCAGGTAATATTTTTTTAGACTTAAGTACTATACTTACTCTCTAATCTAAACTGTACATTACTAGCCCACGATTTTAGGAGTTTTGGGGGTAGAGGTGTAGAGGTGGGGACCCGAGTACCCCAATTCCATTCCCCACTAAAGCAAATGTATTCTCAAAGCGAGTTATTCAAGATTGAAATTTAAGGTTATAAACACTCTTATCACTAATTAGCCAGTAGACCAGTGGTGTGAATATATGAGTGAACATATGTATGTTAGATTGTAAATAAGAAATTTGTTGATTTGTGTCCTTGAAAAATTGAAAAATGCATGCATGCGTAATAAAATGACAGGGAGGTAGTGGCAAAATTTATGTTTCTTGACATGGAGAAAATAATACTTTAAATCGAGAATGGTTTCTGCAGTTTACAATTTTTTAATAGCATATAATAAAAATGAATCGCAAAATGTGTTGGTAAGCGCATAACTCAACAATGCCTGGACCGATTTGGCCAATTCTTTTTTTAAAATGTTCGTTGAAGTTCAAGGATGGTTTTTTTTGGATGGAAAAATTTGAAAATTCATCCCCTAAGGGGGCAAAACGGGGGTGCAAAGTTAGTATGAAGCTTTGCCGTTTTTGAAGTTAGTGAATGTGTAACGCGAGCGAAGCTGCGGGCGTCCACTAGTAGCATATAATTTCACAACATAGATTATGAACTAATGATGTTCATAATCACTTAACTACTTATAGTGGGCTTTGATCACTTTTAACACAACATAAAGCAAATATTTCAGCAGAGGTAGGCATTTGAAGTCTCGTGATATGCTTATTTCTGCAGGGCTGTCACATTTTAAATAATTAATAAAATAATTAAGTTTTATTTGTCTGCTCCATGTTTTAGTAAAATATGTCAGCCAAATGTTATACTAGACCAAACAAGTGTTTGGTAATTCAATATAGCTACCCTCTGCAGTTGCTCTCTCTAGAAGTGCCCGATGCGATGACCATCTGTAGGAAATAATATACTCATAGGTTGTAATCATGATCAGATAGTAACCTAAACGTATATGTCACATGCAATTAATTGATGGATAATATACTTGTAGGCTGTGATCATGATCATGTGGTGACATAAACATATATGTCATATGTAATTAATTGATGATTATTCCAGATAAAACAAGAACCAATAGTTGAATATGCAAATGAGACATTATGCAGTTCTAGCTTTGACCAATCACTTCATCACACAAATCCCTACAGTGTAAAAATTGAATATATTCAAGAGCAAAACACACCTGACCAAAACGAGAATGTATCAAGAGTAAATGAAAGCACAATCAAAGGCATTAAAACAGAAAGGAATGATGAATTTAATCAGGATGGTAATGATACTGCAAATGCAAGTATTGAATCTAACTCTCGCCAAGATATTTATAGCAGTAATATAAAGGTTGAAAAAGATGCCAATGTAATATATTTACCCTGCCCATATCCCATAGAATATAGTATTAAGGTGGAAAAAGACTATGTGTCCAATGCTGATAGTAATTTTGAAAGCACTTTCACAAGAGGCAACAGGGATGGTCAATGTAGCTCATACAGTAGAGAAGATGGCTTTAAAGCAGAGAAAATCAATACAGTTAATATGAAAATGCAGAATGCCCAAATGCCAGGTGGAAGTTTAGGTAAGTTGAATATAAGACTCATTCCTCTATGTACGTATACTAATTTATTAAATGTAGATTTATTTTATATTGAAATGAAAATTTCTTTAGGCGCGTTGGGCAATTTTAATGAAATTTGAGCAATATGCGGAGAATTATATGTGGTGGCGTCACGTCACGCTGTAGCTATATATTTGTAGCTATAAGTATGACATGTTTTGCTTGTTTGAATCTTTACTGGCAAAAGCGTTATCTATGTTTATATTTGATCGTTAAATAATAATATTATTGTCGCGGATTTTCAAATCAAATAAAATTGAAGATGTCTTCAGATGGTGGTAAAAGGAAAAGACAAGAAGAAGACGAAGAGTGGTCAGGAGAGAATTCATCTGCTGATGACATAAGTAGTAAAAAAAATGATGAAAATACGATAAAAAAGTTACAAAGTAAACTACGGAGTAAACGATATAGAGAAAGGAAAAAAAATGGTGCAATAATTCAACCAATTACCAACTTATTAGGACTAACAGATGAGGAAAAAATTAGACATCGTAAAGAAAAAGACAGATTAAATAGTCAGCGTTACAGAGATAGAAAACGAGCGACTAATTTAATTAATGTACAGACAGATCAATCTTCTGAAACAGTTGCAAAGCATGTTCCCACATGGCACAATATAAATGTTTCACAAATTGCAGGCCCATCAACCAGAGATATGCAATATGTACATCCAACTTATACTGATGGTATATCAACACTAAATACACCATACATTCCAGTGTTCAATTTAAATTATGAAGACAAAATTAACAACGTTCCTTCACATGCTAAGATTAAAAACGTTCCCCAACTAAATGAACCTATAAGAACAAATTATAAACAAAACACACACTCTGTTTCTTATCAAAACAATCTACCGCGTGATGTTTCACATACTAATCAAAACGTCCATTCTAAAAATAATATAACAGTAAAAACATACTCTTCTTTCCTACAAAATTCTAGTGCACATAGAGAATTCCAAAAAGATTTTTATGAAAATGATTTTGGCCATTCTTGTGACATTTGCGATAGACTATGGTTTAAAAAAGATCTAAAATTTGTTGTTAATAACGATACAACTCCCAAAATTAAATATATAAGAACAATGCTTACAGATGTTAACGCAGCAGAAGTGAAAATATGTTCATCTTGTTTTACAACGATTAAACAAAATCGTGTACCACCTCTTTCAGTGTATAATGGATTTAAGTATCCGCCCTTTCCAGAAAATCTTAAAAATTCTCCATTAGATTTGGTAACAGAAAGACTTATAGCTCCTAGAATACCATTCATGCAAATTCGAAGACTTCGTCATGTTCACGGTCAGTTTGGGGTTTATGGGCAAGTGATAAATGTTCCCATAACACAAGTAAATACAATGATAAAAACATTGCCAAGACAAGATGACGATCATAGTATTACGGTTCACATCAAAAAAAGGAAAATACACAAATCCAGCGATGTCATTAGTATAGTCAATAAAACAAAAATAAAATCGTGGTTGCGATACTTAAAAGAAACACCTCTTTATATTTATTATGGCATTACGGTGGATGACAGCTTCTTAAACAGCCAAGATCATGTACAAGATGAAAATATCTATTATGAAGATGGTTACAATGACATTTTAGAACAAATAACAAAATATGACGAAAGCTTAGTAGCACAGCAACAAACATTACTTTGGAACGATGAAATCTACTTAAGCATTGGTCGCGTGGAAACTAATGATCCTTTTTGTCTATTATTCGATGAACATTCAGAAGAATTATCTTTTCCGCAAATATACTTGGGTCAACTTAGAACTTTTCGTGATGGCATTACTGTCACATCTTTTATGATGGCAACAAGTGAACTTAGACGATCAGACAGACGAGGAGTTATCTCTCACCACTTGCTATACATGGCAATTAAAATAATTCGAGTAAGAATACGTGAATATCTGATTAAACATGTTGGAAAAGGCATTACTTTCACTAAAGAGCAAATTGAATCAGTAAATTACACACAAGGTTGTATTGAAAATAATTTGGCTTTCTTACGCACAATCCCCAATTCGGCATATTATTGGTCAGAAAGGAAAAGGGAACTGTTTGCAATGATTAGGCAATATGGTAAGCCAACAGTTTATTTCAGAATAAGTGCAAACGAAGTAGGATGGCCAAAATTGCTCCAATTATTGCACAATTTAAAAAACAATTCCAAAATATCCATTGAAGATGCAGCAGCATTACATTTCATAGAAAAATCTTCACTTATTAATGAAGATGCAGTTACTTGCGCTATTTATTTCAATAAGATGGTTAATGTTCTTTTAAAAATACTGCAATCAAAAAGGTTTAGTCCTTTTAAGAAATATAGAATTTTGTATTTTTTCAAACGAATCGAATTTCCACATCAGGGCAGTACATGTGCGCACATTTTGGCTTGGCTAGACAATGCTCCCGAAGACGTATTTAAAAATGATTACAATAAAGCCATCGATCTCTTAGACTTCCTTATATCAGTATCTGCTGCAGAGGCATCAGGTCATATTAAGTTACAAACACACAGTCATACATTTACATGTTATAAAGGAGTAGCATCAAAAAAGATGCAAAAATGTACATTTGAAGCACCTTTTATGCCAATTAATACAACAATGATTTTGACACCAATGAAAGACACTGATGATGGATTTCAAGAGTATAAAGCAAAATATAATGCTCTCAGAAAAAATTTAGAAAATTTTGATTACATTGATTTCCAAACACTTTATGAAGATAATCATATAAATTCAGATGTAGAATATGCTAATATCATCCGCGCAGGAATAAACAGACCAAGTGTTTTTCCGAAGCGTCAACCTCATGAAAAATGGCACAATCCTTTTAATCCATTTATATTAAACATTGTAAAATCTAATACAAACTTTCAATTTATAACAGATGAATATTCGTGTGCAGCGTACATCGTAGAATATATCAATAAAACAAATAGAGATATTAGCAATTTAAAAAGGAATATAATTGAAATCATGGATGAACACCCAGAATTCAATATATTTGAAATCACTAAAAATATTAGTATGAATCTATTAAATCACACTGAGATGACAAGTCATGAAGCCGCCTGGTATTTATTGAGAGAACCCATGTCAAAAAGTTCAAACATTATTGTCCATATACCAACTGTATGGCCAATTGAAAGACAAAAAACAAAAAAGTCTGTGAAGGAATTTATTGAACTGGACGAAGATTGCACAGATATATTGAGGAGAGAAAATTGGTTCGATAAGTATGAAAATAGACCTGAATATTTAGAAGATATTTCTCTCGCTCAATTTGTTTCCAAGTACTACAAGAATAATAAGGGAGAATATGTCAAACGAGATGAACCAAGACTAATTAGTTATCGCAATTATGATATGGCTACTGATTTCAATGAATTTAAGAGAGAAATGGTAACTTTGCATATTCCATTTCGTCATGAGGAGGCAGAAATTCTTGAAGAAATGAAATTTATTACTATATACGATAATAATGTCGATCTTATAATACAGAAGAGAAAAGAATTTGAATCCAACGTAGACATTGATAAAATACTACAAATTTGTCGAGAATTATGCCGTGAAGAATATACAGATAATAGTGAAGAAATAATGTTGAACCGGGTCAATGAATAGCAGACAATGCACCACCACAATCTGCAAATGAGCTTGTGATAAATTGAGGACAAGAGTTTTACGAGAGATCGACAGGAACTGGTGAGTTCGTCGGTGAGAAGATGAGCAATAAAACATCACGTAAGATATCTATGTTACATATATAAAAGGAGAAGCTGACTGACTGACTGGCTGACTGGCATATCAACGCAGGGCCTCCTAAACTATAAGGGTTAGAAATTTGAAATTTTGCACAGGGGTTCTTTTTATAACGTAGGGGAGCACAAAGAAAGGATTTTTGAAAATTCACCCCCTAAGGGGGTAAAACGAGGGTGTAAATTTAGTCTGAAACTTTGCCGTTTTTGAAGATAGTGAGTGTCTAATTCCACGCGAGCGAAGCTGCGGGCGTCCACTAGTTTTTAATAATTTTAATTGTTTGCAAAATTATGTGTACGTAATCATGGAAGAGGAAAGGAGAGAGGAGATGCACTATACACATTTTTCATACAAAAATAGTGTCGCCGATTTGCGTTGTGATTGTGCACTAATTAAATCCGCTTTTTAATTCACCTAGCGGTCAAGCAAAAAAACTAATGGCTGTCGCTCGCCAGTTGCTCAGTATCGGGTGTAGGTCAGGGCCGCATTTAAAATAATATACAAGAAAAAAAAAAGGATTGAGTACGTAATACTTAAACTGTAGTTCAAATGCAATATGGCCTTTCGAAGTGTAGTACGTGACTATTCTTTTGTAAGATGTTGTCTTAATATAGATTTGTTATTGTTTTTTGTTTTGTCAAATATTATTGCTTAAATACAAATATTTACTTAAAAAAATATAGTTTTATTTTTCTCCTTTAAATAATTCCAATTAAGAGCCTTGGAATAGCTATTCGGAGCTGCTAAAAATTCAAAATCTTTGTAATAACGACCTTTCGCTAGAATTCGATGTTTAGAAGCTTTCCCTCTTTCAATTATTATATTAGTCTAAGCGGATTACCAATAAAGCAGAGAAACAGAACAGAAACAGAATACACAGAAAATACGTAGATCATTACTTTTGTAAGTTTGTTTGTTAGTACATCCCTGTGGCTATCAAACGCCTGTCGTGCGATTTAAGAAATTAAATGTTACATATTGTAACGGTAAAGGAAACATCGTAAGGAAACCTGCATGCCTGAAAAATCTCCATAATGTTCTCGAAAGCACGTGAAGACTGCCAATTCGCACTTGGCTAGCGTTGTGAACTAAGGCCTAACCCTCCCATTCCAAGAGGCCGTGGCCAACAGTGGGACAGAGAAATGGTTGTGGTGGTTGTAAGTTTGTTTAACAGTAGTTTATATGATACACATAAAGTGTTTCTTTTTTATCTTTATGGTCGGAAATGTTCTTGAAAATCAATAAACTTATTATATACTTTACCGGGGCCTATCCCAGATAAATCCTTCAGGGCTGGTGACGCATATGTTATGCGTCGACACCACAGGCATAACATATTATTATGCGTCATCAGCCCTGAAGGATTTCGTGTCCATGAGCGACGTTGACCATTTTCCATCAAGTGGCCTGCATGCCTGTTTGTCTGTCTGTGTTATGAAAAAAAGAAAAGGCATGTGGTAAACGTGTTTCTGCCTTCTTTAAAAAATAAATGAATCTAAATATTGAATTACCATTTTTGTAGTACTATAAAGAACAAATTAATGACTTTCAAAATAAAAACGTAAGGTAGGTGATAGTAGTAATTTAATTCTAATACATTGGTATATGTACGACAAACGAAACATAAATAGTCTCTGATATTTAATGAATGGTCTAGGTAGGCACTTCGTCGTTTCGTCATAAGTCTTGGTCATCAGCCTGAATTCCTAGATATTTCAAACGTGTTGTACGATTGTATGTAAGCTAATTACCTACTTACGGTACTTAGCTAAAACTTTTAGTTCTATAGGGAGTGACTGACTTCGTACTAAATAATTAATGAAATATTTATACTTAACGCCCCGTCCGTCGAGTAGTTTAGGTAAGGCCGTAGTCTAAGGGTCTCGAGTTCGATTCCCGGGTCGAGATAATGTGTTCTGGATTTTTTCGAACATAGTTCGGGTTTATGATCGTTCACCAACCCGCATTTGGCAAGTGACTTGATTTCAATGATGGAGGCCTTTGCCCTGCAGTGGGACATTTAGAGGCTGTTACTTTTTTACTTTATTTATACCTACCTAACTATAGAGTAGGTAACCTACTCAATACATACCTATTTCTTTAACCATTATGGATAGGTATTATTCCAGCGAACAGAAATAAAGACAAACTATGGGCAGACAGGTATTTAAAATGGAACAGATCGAAATTTATTTATTTCTTTTATACGTACTATTTGTGCAAGATCTTTACACCAACTTAGTATACCTTTTACCTTCCCACTTATTTTAGGAACTCAAAGTATGTAGGTACATAAATATGATAATTTCATTATATAAAAATTTATTAAGACAAACACTGCACAGTATCTTTTTGCCTTCTTTTTCTCCATGTTTTATACAATGCAACGAACAAATGAAGTACTTACCTATACAATCAAAGGAAAAACAGAACAAACCTTACGCGTACCTACGTCACACAGCCCTGGCGCGTGACGCCCGATTAGCCTGCTCTAACAGGTCGCTGTGCGTAGGTACATTTTTGATACCTACACGTGGAGTGGGACAGGCCTGATATTACAGCAAAGCCAATCATGGATGATACAATACTACGCTAGATAAGCATGATTTATTGAATGCACGAACACTTTTAAGGAAAGCCTACGCGACTCTTATACTGCTTAGTCTTTCGCGCACTCATTAACGCGTGTCATTCTAACCCCGCGCGAACAAGCTTGCGTCTAAAGGCGCCCTTAGACATTGGATACCATGATTTTTCACTACTGTATAAATAAATTTACATATACCCTCTATCTTTACATAGAATAATAGTATAATCTTTTTTTATAGGTGAAGAACAAGCTATAAGTGGTGGCCTTCCTACAAGTAAAGATCAGAAAATAAGGTGTATAACCAAAAAAGTGAGAAAAGTGACGAAAGCACCAAAAGTTCCGAAACAACCGAAGGCAGATAAACGTCAACCTAAATTAGAACACCATACATGCGAACTGTGTATGAAAACATTTCATCATAAAAGTCACTTAAATGGACATATGAAAGTGCATTCTGGTGAGAAACCATTTACTTGCGAAGTGTGCAGTAAATCTTTTAGTCGAAGGGATAACTTAAGAGGTCATTTAAGAACACATTCCGGTGAAAAACCCTTTTCATGTGATTTATGTGGTAAAGTATTTAATCATAAGAGTAATCTTAAAAATCATTTAGTGATACATTCTGGCGAGAAACCGTATTCTTGTGTTGTGTGTCAAGAATCCTTTTTTCAAAAGGGAAATCTTCAGAGGCACTTGAAAAAACATTCAGGAGAGAAACCATACCCATGTGAAGTATGCCAGAAAGCATTCAAGACAAAATATGAACTAAAATGTCATTTAAGATTACATTCTGGTGAAAAACCTTATTCGTGTGATGTATGTAGTAAAGCATATAGCGAGAAAAGAGATCTACGTAGACATTTAAGAAGCCATTCTGGAGAAAAACCATTTCCTTGCAATGTTTGTGATAAAGCGTTTACTGAAAGGGGTAGTCTTACAAAACACCTCACAATTCATTCAGGTGAGAAACCTTATTCATGTGAATTGTGTACAGAATCGTTTGGTCGAAGAGATAAACTAAAAATACACCTCAAAAAACATACTGAAAAACCTTACTCCTGTGATTTATGTAAGAAATCGTTTAGTGGAAATAGTCTGCTTATGAAACATTTAAAAACACACAGTCCAAAAAAATCACACGATTGTAATCTATGTGAAAAGTCGTTTCCTACTGAGAGTAGGCTGAAAATTCATTTAAGAATACATACTGGCGAGAAACCATATCCGTGTGAATTATGTAAGGAATCGTTCTGTCAGAAAAGTAGTCTTACAAGACATATGAGGTCACATACAGGTGAGAAACCATATTTATGTACTGTTTGTGACAGAGGATTCAGTGAGAAAAACAGTTTGCTAAAACATATGTCAATACATTCTGGTGAGAGACCATATTCTTGTGACATATGTCAGAAAACATTTCGACTGAAGTCTGATGTGAGAAATCATTCTAAAAAGATGCATGAAGACAAAAAACACGAAACACACTCTTGTCATCTATGCAAGATTAAATTTACAAAGAAGTTAAATCTACTGGCGCATTGGCAAATAACTCATTCTGGGGAGAAACAATATGCTTGTGATTTATGTAAGGTATCTTTCCCTCAGAAGAGCTATTTGCTAAAGCATATAAAGACACATTCTGAGAAAACTGCCTTTTTAAGTGAAAGTACTGAGAAATGAACAATTAATTTTGTAGTCTTAGAAAAGTAATTAAGATGTTCATATCAAATAAATATGTTAATAATTTAACTAAGTAATTTTATGAAACATTTTATTAATAATTTAGCAATTCCATTTAGTATTTTACTCTTTTTTACAAATGTAGTATTAGTAAATGCGTAAGCGTGAGTGTGCAGTACCTCACAGTAATCCACATATGCATTTTATGCTCTGTGTAATAAAGTTGCAATATTAGCATTATTTAGGTACTACTCGTAGATGTCTATGTAGTACTACTTACAATTAATTAGATTTAATCACTACTGATTAGATAAGCTTGTGAAATACTGCCTGTTATTAAATAATAATTTTTTTATAAAAGGAATTAAAGCACATCACCAAAGATTACGATTTTTTTTAATATTAATTGTGTAACTTTTCCGATATAGCTTGACAGCTCATATCTTACGATTGGTAGGTACTGTTTTTATAATTCTAAAAATAAAAGTTTATATTATTATTAAATTTCACAGTATGTATTATTATTCAGTCAAATTATATTATTATTCTGCAAATGGCAGTTAATAAAGTATTTAAATATATATTTTTGACACTAGTTCATGTATATTTTTTCACACAGTGTAACTGTTGAAAGTGGTCGATTTGTTTTTTGCTAGGCCTACATGGATTATTTTTAAGGTTTTCATAGATTGAATCAAATCTATTTATGAACAAGGGCACATTGGGTATTGTTGGGTATTGGGTTTAACTTTTAATTAAACGCCCAACTCTCGTCGTTTTAACTAAATTTATTAAAAAGTTACAATAAAAAATAAAGGCCGCTTGAGTCCATAGACGAATGTAATGTTTTTTTTTCTCTGTTGCGCACGCGCAGCGCGTTTTAACCGAACAGCCGGAACGGGGGTCCGCGGCGCTCCAATCGAAGGGATCCACGGCCGCTAGGTGCGTAGACATGTATTATCATCTTTGGGGATAATAGTTTAGTACTACTACTGAATCCGTTGGATTCAGAAGGCACAAGCCTACATGCCTGAGTGTTCTCCTTATTGATCTCAAAGGCATGTGAAGTCTGCCGATGTGCACTTGTCCATCGTGATGGACTAAGGCCCTCCCATTAGGAGAGGTGACCCGTGCTCAACAGTGGGACAGTGAATAGGCTGTGGTGCTGGTGGTTGTAAGTAAAATAACGATGTATTTTTAGGTTTTTTACATTATTAAGTCACAATGCTAGGCCATTAGGACATAGATACTTGACACGTGTACATCGACCGTTATTTTTTAGCTTGCCCTTTTTGTTTATTTCTCAAATGGACTTGAATGGAATGTCACTGAGCACATTAGCACAGCAATGGTAATTTTCTATTTACGGCGCTTTTAGTACATAATAATATGTGGTATTTAAAGACAATATTCTTACCGACGATGGTGGTAACTCGTGTCGTGTTAATGTGCACAGAACATCATCTGGAGAATTTGATTTATTCTATCGCTCTTTTGGCACAGTCTGTAGAGCAAGAGATCAAGTAATATTGGTTCTGTGGTCTGTAGGTCTATATATCCTTATCTCTGGTACAATTAGTATTCTGTGCTTATCACTTTTTGTTTGTGTACATTTTAATGTCATGTCATGTCATGTCTGAAATGTCAGTTTCAGTATGTATATTTATCACAAACTAGAGATATATTTATCTATTGTACTCCATATAATGTCTGTGTTGTACTCTGTGAATGTCAGTCTGTTCTGTCGCATGGTCATAAATCCCAAAAAAAAAAAAAAATGTTCTGTCGCATATCCACAAACTAATAAGGGATACTACCACAGATTTATAAGTATAGTACGATACTACGTATCCCTATCTATTCTGTGGTCTGTGTCTGTCGTCTGTTTAAAACACAGGTTTAAAAAACAAAGGTAGGTACATTGTTCGATGATAGAAATTTTAGGAACAAAAATAAATTAGTATGGAACGTTTATCTTTTACATAAAGAAGTATATTACGAGGCATTAACATGCGACGATGCATTGTTCCTACATGTAACAATAGCTCGAGTTCATGGCCCCCAAACATAGTATTTCTCAAGTAAGTCCAGTTTTTTAATTTTTTTACAGTGTACTCTAGCTCTCTCTACAGTCAGTGTAAGGCAACTGCTGGAAATGCTGGATACTGCAGTAAGCACTAGTCATGGCACTAAACCCGATCTCCGCATCACTACGTTTTCCTAGTCGCTCTAGTCTCTTATCTACCAGCCATTTATGACCGATAACTGTTGGATTAACCGTTATCAGTTTCTCTGGCAGATGTAGTCCGCCTATTGCCACTTAATTCGTACTACTAGTAAGTTCTACTAGTTCATTCGTTGGTCACAGGGTGCGCAACAGTGTTGGATCGCTTATTATGCCCTTTATGCAAGAAAAGTAAATAAACACCTCGTCACGAAGTGACAACTTGCAAAATTTGCATAAAATCAATCATGGGTAAATACATAATCAACAAGTTAGATTAGGTTCAGATGAGGCTTTATTTATTTATGCAAAAAACGGGACCTTCAGTTCATGAAGCAGCACTCAAACTATACTCATAATAAGGCTGCCGGCCATCTAAATCCTTTGGTGATAAAATCAGCTGATAACATCCCTGAACAAAGAGTACCAGCTCAATTTAGATGACGACAATGATGCAATGCAATCAGTATTGCTAACAACACACGAGATGACTCCCTATCCTAGCTAGATACAAAACACCACATACACTGTGCCCCTGGCGAGAACTAAGACATATTTTTTGAACTGCAAATGCAAGGTAAGTTATTTGTCCATCCCTGGTTTGTGGTTGAAATAAAAACTAGTTATGTTAGCTATGTGGCGTGTGATTTTGACATTCTGATGAATAATTTCATCCTTGTTATTCTCCTAAAATATATAGTATCAAGCATACTTTTATTGAAGTGGAAATACTTACAGTGTCACAGAATAGCTAGTACCCAAGGAGTGTTTGGTAGTTGGGTACAAGCTCTTTGGTACTCCTCCTCCTCTGCTCTTGTCCACCAATCTCACAATATACCTTACTGTTGTGTCCAATGGCGGGCTATAATACTTATTACGCTGTGCTCACTATTTTGTTGTTAAAGCCTTTACTTCATTGTCTTTTTTTCTAGATTGCCCAATACGCAGACTCTGCAAGAAGCATGGCTGAAAGTGCTGGGCATGACAGAATGGAAACCAGTAAAGGGAGATGCAATCTGCTCTTACCATTTCCGGGTAGAAGACTTGAATGTAGACGGCAATGGACAGTGGACTGTGACAAGGGATGCAATACCCACACGTAATTTGCCGGTTTGTATTATTGTATTTATATTATTATGTGGCTGACACTTTTCTAGAGGCAAACAAGTAGCTTCAATGGATCTCTTTAGGTTGTAGTGGCTTATGGGCATAATTGCCCACACCTCCTTTCTACAAACATCTTACAAAACGCAGATACTTTTAAGTTTGTTACAGTTGTCAGCTTTTATGTGCAAAGTAACTTAGGAGCAGTCCTATGTTCCAGTAGTAATAGAATAACAGGTTTTTAACTCACTAACTTCTGATTTCTTATCCCAATTTAATAATAGACTTGTTGAAATTGTTCTGTATTGCAGAGCAGATTATTGTATTCATTTTATATTTTGATTACAGAATTTGTCAAAGAAGTCAGTATGTGATTTGAAGGTAATTTTTTTTACCTAGTTTATTCAGTACAGTAGTTTGTATATCAAATCAATCATTTGTTGATTAACATAAGAAAAATGTATTATTTTATAGGTGTGCAGAATTTGCTTTGCTACTGACTGTAAGCTGTACTCAATGTCAATGTACAAACATTTGGATCAGGCTTATGAACTTCTGACAGGTTTAACGGTAATATGATTTCTTCCTAGCATTCATTTGTTTCTTTACACTGTATGCTTTAAATCTTTTCATGTGTCTGTAATTACAATTCACAATTATATAAATTGTGTTTATGTAATGGTAATTTTGTAATTACGACAAAGCAGTAAGACGGCGCACGTACGGTTTATTTATTTATTTATTTATTTATTTAACCTTTATTGAGTCAAAAGACTACAAAGGGCGGACATAATGCCTAACGGCATTCTCTACCAGTCAACCCTTGGCGATGGTGAGAAGATGAGGCAGGTTTATAAATTAAAAGTAAAAAACGAAAAAAAAACTAAGGATTTTTAAGAGTAATAAAGTGTTATTATTTGTTTCATTGAACCAATTTAAATAATTATGAATATATCATTAAACATAACCCATATTTACATAATCTATATTATGAAAATGAATCGCAAAATGTGTTGGTAAGCGCATAACTCAACAACGCCTGGACCAATTTGGACAATTCTTTTTTTTAAATGTTCGTTGAAGTTCAAGGATGGTTTTTACGGCGAGAAAAATTTGAAAATTCATCCCCTAAGGGGGTAAAACGGGGGTGCAAAGTTAGTATGAAGCTTTGCCGTTTTTGAAGTTAGTGAATGTGTAACGCGAGCGAAGCTGCGGGCGTCCACTAGTATTATATGAAATTAATTAGCTTACAGTTGATATTCAATAAAATACATAGTTCTTATCTTGATATTGGGTGTTTGTAGTTGTCAGAAGAAGATCATATGCCCCTTTACCAGTGTGTGGAGTGCACACATCGTTTGCAGAGCTTTGCGCGATTTCGCTCCCGGAGCTTGCAAGCGCACCAACTTTTGCTTGAAGCTTTCCAGAAGCATGACCAGGTAAGCTTAGCGTCTGTATTTACCCGGCTATGAGAATATTATTCTTCAGCATAACCTTCTTCAAAAATGATCAATTTGTTTGAGTATTTAATGTTCAGAGTTCAAATCTCTGCCACCAATGCATATAGCATGACCAGGTAAGCTTAGCGTCTGTATTTACCCGGCTATGAGAATATTATTATTCAGCATAACCTTCTTCAAAAATGATCAATTTGTTTGAGTATTTAATGTTCAGAGTTCAAATCTCTGCCACCAACCAGCAGTATTTTTTTTACTTGAAATACATACTCCCATATTCATAATGAATTGATAAGTCCATCATAGCTGTATGTCAATTTACTGATTACAAATTGAGTTTGAATAAAGAAGACAAGACACTCTTCAGCTAAAATAGATTTACTATGTTTTTATCAGTAAGGCCCATAATGTTTATTTACTATTTGAAAATGAAATTTATTTCGCTCATAACTACAACGTAGCGTCCATAGCCCAATGGCTCGCATCGAATCAATGTGATCAAGCAACGACTGGCGCGGTCGGTTTGTGGATGGGTGACCGCTAGTGGCAAAAATTTCATGGACGCTACCGTGCTTCGGAGGGCACGTAAAGCCGTCGGTCCCGGTTGTTTTCAATGCTGGAAACAGTCGTTAAGCCTTGTCGAAGACCTTCGGGTGGCTTGAAAACATTCGACACTGGGTTGGCCACTAACCCCTCCACCAATCCGCATTGGAGCAGCGTGGTGGAGTATGCTCTAGACCTCCCGCAGAAGTGTATGTGGGGGAGACCCGTGCCCAGCAGTGGGACGTCTATGGGTCGCAGCGAACTACAACGTAACATGCAAAATAAAAATAAATAAAAAAGTCAAACACATGAGCAAACAATTCATTGCGTTGCAGTTTAGGCGAAAAACGCAACACACTCAGCATGTGCCGCAGCGATTAAGCTGCAGCGCTGATTTTCAGTGTCCTCGTTTTGTCGCATAGTTCGGACGATGTTGAAATGCGAACTAAATACATACACAAGGCAGGTACAAGGCAACAATAAAGTAGGCTAATAACAGAAACAACATTGATTTCATAATATAAATATAATTTCTTACTTTTTTTTTGTACTATTTATATAGTAGAAAAAAAGAGTAGGAAATTATGTATTCTGGAATTGTTTCTTGCACCTTGCCACATAGATTAAGTTTCAATGATAGTAGGTACATAGTATAAGAGTATTCTGGAACTGATCTGGTGATTATGATGAAGAAAACCTTTCAAAGTGGCTATCTCGTGTTTGGAAAACAACCACTGTGCGTGCTATTTGATTTAGGAAATTATATATTAATTTAGAAATTTTGCTAACGTATATGATTAAGAACCAAAGTGACCCAAGATTCCTCCTTGGAGCACACATTACTAACTTCAGATTTAATTTAAAAAAAAATTATAGAAGTAGATATAAATATATATAACTAACTAGTGGACGCCCGCAGCTTCGCTCGCGTAAAATTAGATCCATTAACGACGTCTGCCCGCGTTCGGGTTGCCCACTTGACTTCAAAAACGGCAAAGTTTCATACTAACTTTGCACCCCGTTTTACCCCCTTAGGGGGTGAATTTTCAAAAATCCTTTCTTAGTGCTCCCCTACGTTACAAAAGGAACCCCTGTGCAAAATTTCAAGTTTCTAACCCTTATAGTTTAGGCCCTGCGTTGATATGTCAGTCAGTCAGTCAGTCAGTCAGTCAGTCAGTCATTCAGTCAGTCAGTCACCTTCTCCTTTTATATATATATAACTAATATATAGAAGTAGTTACTTATAAAATAAGTTCAGTGTCGTAGGTAAACACTATCGTAGGACTTAGCCTGTAATGTTTACTTATTGTAAATAAATCTATATAATAAAAATGAATCGCAAAATGTGTTGGTAAGCGCATAACTCAACAACGCCTGGACCGATTTGGACCATTCTTTTTTTAAAATGTTCGTTGAAGTTCAAGGATGGTTTTTACGGCGAGAAAAATTTGAAAATTCATCCCCTAAGGGGGTAAAACGGGGGTGCAAAGTTAGTATGAAGCTTTGCCGTTTTTGAAGTTAGTGAATGTGTAACGCGAGCGAAGCTGCGGGCGTCCACTAGTAAATAAATAAATATACAGGGTATTGCGACATTTTATTTTTTATCATTTCAGGTTACACTGGAAACAATAAAATCTATAAATGAAAAGGGAGATTTTATGGAATCAAAGCTTTGTATAAAACATAATGCAATGAATCAGTACAACTTAAAAATCGAACATAAGTACGCGAAAGAAGATGATAATATAGATGAGCAGGCAGACTTAGAGGAATTCCTGAAGACACACACAGATTTTGTCGATAATATTAAGGTCGAAAGAGACTTACATGAAACTCCTATCGATGAAAGTGTACCGTACACCTTACAAGACTCGGTAGATGTTGTTGTGAAAATGGAGGAGATTAGTGTAGAAGAAACTTTTGGCAATCAATTGTATAATGATAATGGGACAGAAAGTGATGATATTAACTGTTTTATAGGTAAGTATTTTAGTGGTTAGGTTTTAGTCGCTCAGGGCAGTACCACCGACAGTCACTGTATCATATATTTTCTGTCGTCTAATAATTATTTTAAAGCAAACCAAAAAAATATGTTCTGATTGCAGAGTGGTTCCCACACACACAAAATTAACATTATTATTTGCTCTAGCCGCGTTAAATCCATTTTCCATACAGAACTTTGCTAACTCTACCATTAATAATTATAGTACAAACCTCAGTCTACCCCCCGGAAAACACAGGCATGATTTTGTTATTTTAATAATTAAATGTTTCTCTTTCTACCCAGGTGAAGAAGAATCATTGGCACACGAAAAAGAAAATCCCACGCTTTTTGACAAAATATTTAAAAAAAAAAAGAACTTACCTAAAGTTCACTGCAGTGAACTGATTGTTTATGATAAATTATCCTGTGACAAGTGTTCTTATAAAACCAAAAGTGAGAAAAGGTTTTTGAAGCACTTAGATAAACATAAAACTAAAGTAATTAGTGATACGTTTGAAGGTAAACATAAGAGGCAGGTAGAATCTCTTGGAAGAAAGGAACAATCCGAGAGGGAGAGAGAGAGGCCATATTTGTGTAATATTTGTGACAGGACTTTTAAAGTAAAATGTAACCTTAACAGACATTTAAGACTTCATTCAGGCGAGAACCCCTATACTTGTGATGTTTGTAACAAAAAATTTCATAGAATAGACAACTACAAGATTCATTTAAAAACACATCCGAACGTAACCATAGTAAATAAATCAATCTTCGTATGTGATATATGCAAAAAACCATTTGGTCGAAAATGTAATTTAAAGATTCATTTAAAATTGCACTCTGGAGAGAGACCATACAAGTGTAAAATATGTAACAAAACTTTCAATAGAAATGGTAATCTGAAAACTCATTTGAAATTGCACACCGGTGAGAAACCATTCTCATGTGATGAATGCAAAATATCATTTAGTTTGAAGTGCAATTTACGATCACATATGAAACTTGTACATTAAGAAATATTACTAAAGAACTAGGATGATTATGATTATTATTTTGTGTACTATTTGATTATTTTAATTTGAAATTTAATTATAAAAAGTTTAATAAAGATAAATTTTATACAGAGTAACAGTATTTATGCTGAACTTCAAACACGTAGCATTTTATTTTCGAATGGACTTTTACTGTGTGCTCATATCGACCTTTACAGCGTCACCGAACAGGGTGGTAAGTTTCAAGAGCTCAAACTAAAAAGGTAAAGAATTATGTCCTTCAGAAGTGTGAGTGCGATTGATCTAAGGGTACGCCTATGGGGTACGGACCTCGTCTTAGATCAAGAAAATGTGTTTGTTACTCTAGAGGGAATCGACCAATCTCTCGGTGATACCTCGTGTTGGCTGTTCGAATGTTGTGTCTTCGTTCACGCCGGCTTGGACGGTGTTCCTGTGGTGTTTTGTATCTGGGATAGGGAGACATCCTGTGGGTTGTAAGCAAGCACAATAGTGAATGCGTCAACGGGGTCTTCTAGCACACGTGTCTAGGTCGTCTAAATCGAGCTGGTACTCCCGGTCCCGGAACGTAGTAAGCTGATTGTAACACCAAAGGATTTGGGTGGCCGTATGACTAAAACTTGTATTTTAGTATAATGTAATAATCATATCGATGTATGCAGTGACAGCCCAGTGGCTATCAGTCAGGGTTCTAATTTAAGCGGTACACACCAATGACTTCATAGTGCATAACTTTAAGCGATATCGAGTACTCCTTAATGTTGTCGAGGGCATTATTTGGGGGCCCACTTACACAGCGAAGTGGCAAACCTTCCATTCCTAGAGGAGACAAGCCCAACAGTGTGGCAAAATAAATGGTGCGGAAGTCTACTTCTTTCATATACCTATGTTAACTAAAAGCTTTTGAAAACAAGGATATCATCAATTCGGCTACAAGGTCTATCTTCAAAATATTTTAAACACACTTTAACCTTTAATATAATGTAATGTGGTCCTGTACATGAGTGTACCAGACTAACAGCCAATAGGGAAAGATGGCGAGACATTGTGAGGCGAGTTACATCAGCCCCAAAATGACTCACATGATGACCACGACCGTTCTGTCAAGAACGCATCGAATAAGAAGAATAATGTACCTCTATGTACTATGAACATTGATAACAGAACTAAAGAGGATAGGCCCTATTTTGCCTATATATTTTTTCATTAAAGAAATATCATGCAAATATGAACAACAATAACAAAATTCTCATTCTTACACGTCACAATCTGTACTTGTAGAAAAAGTACAAGGGAGGTCACACATTCAATTCAATTAGTAAAATCTTACGTTGTACCAACAAAGGACCGCCTTGAAGCTGGTTTTGGACGCCATTTGAAAAAAACACCGGTGTCATCGAGTTGAGGAGGGTTTTTTAGTTAGTTTTTCCTCCACATTTAAGAAGACAAAACTATTTTTTATTTTTTTTACTTTAATTATACGTTTCTTTTATTCGATTTGGACAGTATAGACTTTAAGAGTCTACTATGAGCAAGGGGGCGATTTTTTAGGTGGTTGATGGGTGGAGTTGACGCCATATTGTAGAGACAATCGGCTTCAAATCACGTGACCTTATTTCCCATCCTCATTAGTTCTGTTATCAATGACTCTGAATGAAACGTTAACTGACTGACATTGACAGATAAACAAACGCGATTCGTTCATGCCGCTGCAGAAGTTATTTTATTTAATACATACCATGAGTAAATAAATGATATGAAATTCAAAGATAACTGACATAGATTGGTCTCTGACTGAACTTTGAATTGAGTACAATATTAACAACATTACTTTCCCTTGCAACTCTAAGAATTTAATAAGTGGTAAAACAAAGAGAACTCACCAACACTTCGTTGTAACATAAAAAAATCACTGAGTAAATTATTAGTACATATATCAAGCCATTACTCAATTATTTAATAGAGTGGGAATAATTTATGTCAACTCTGAAGGGTTCTCAGGCTTATCGTGTGAAGATTATGTAACTAATGCTATAAGCATTTTGTAATTCCGCCCCATATCTAAATTGTACGCTTGTGTGATAGCATTTTAACTTAAATTATGGATGAAGACTACAAAAAAAAGGTGGCGGAGTTGAAGAGTAAAATTAAAAGTTTTCCAGATTTCCCCAAGAAAGGAATCATTTTCTGGTTAGTATTTTTTTCTTGATATATAAATTTGCCCAAAAATTTCCGTGACTGTCTAGAAATCTATTAAATTAATGAAACATATTAAACAAATAATGTCTTTGTAGGAACTAGTAAAATCCTTGGTTCAGTCAAGTGGTTTTAATTAAGGACATTGATTTATTTAGTCAGACTTTCACCGGGTTATGAATGTTGAATGTAACACAATTAAATATTTAAAATAACTTCTTTAGAAGATTTTAAGCACTTTTTGTTTGGTGTGCAATAAACCTCAGCTAATTTTCATAAATTTTCAGGGACATTTTCTCGGCAATGCTAGACGGCTCCACGTGCAAGTTGTTACGAGACCTGCTAGTTGTAACTGTTAAAACCAAATATCCCCAAGTAGAAGTGATTGTCGGGCTGGAGTCCAGAGGATTCCTGTTCTCATTCTCTCTGGCCACCGAGATAGGCATTGGCTGCTTGCCTGTCCGGAAAAAGGGAAAGCTGCCCGGACAAGTTGAATCATACAAATATGATTTGGAATATGGAAGTGTAAGGAATTCTTTTGAAAGTTCATAGAATCTTTAGGGCAGCCTTTCCCAAAGTGGGCGTTAACGCCCCCTTGTGGGCGCTGCAAGCTTAAAGAGGGGCGGTAAGAGACCCAGAAAAAAAATGGGGGTGTCCTAATGCGCTCAGATTTTAAGTTAATTTTTGCAAGTTATAGTAAAAATCTCGTTTTGAATTAATGTTTAATCTCCGCTAATATAGTTCACAATAATTAATTAATTTAATTTGAAGTTATAGTGGTTTTTAAGTGCTTGGTGAAGAAATGGGATAGATTTGTTAATTTATTTATTTTAATAATTTATTACAGGATGTGCTGGAGATTCAAAAGGACTCTATCCGTCCGGGTCTGAAGTGTTTAATTGTTGACGACCTAATAGCTACTGGAGGATCTGTAGAGGCAGCCACTGCTCTGCTCAGGCGCTGCGGTGCTGAGGTGTTAGGCTGTGTCGTAGTCATGGAGCTGACTGCACTCAAAGGACGTGAGAAAATACCCGTGCCTTTACACTCCTTGATACATTATGACTAGTTGATATACATGTACATTTCATGACGAGTAATACACCATAACGATGTGTATCTAAGTGTATGTTAGATGTCGCATTTAATGTTGCATTTAATTGTATGTGATAGATGGTCTATCAAATAATATTAATTGCATATGATTTATGGCAAAGGGCATGTTGTGACATATGGTATGGAATATACGTTACTTAAGTGATATTTAAAGTTCAAAATTAGAAATAAATTATTCCTAATTTTTATTATTATATTATTTGAAAATTACAAAGTGAATGACATTTAACAGGATTTTATAGCATTTATATTGTATTCAAGAACATACAATGTAGCATGTCAAACAATAAATTATTAAACTGAGCAATTTTATGAGTTGACCTGTATGTTCCTAATTCCTATATTTAACATAGTAACTTCAACATCTTTGTATTCAATTAAGCACAATAATCTTGCATATAAATAGACTATCCTTGGCAGATTGTGTTATCAAATTGCTCATTATAACAACCGAAATTTAAAAAAAAGTATAATTTGAGAAATGAACTACTCAATAACGTTTCTGTCAGTTATCTATCTATAGATTATTATTTGTGCTGTATTTGTTTTATTTTTAAGTTTTAATTGCACCTGAGGCATTCAACACTAAGTTACTAGATAAATTGTAATTAACAATATCATAAATTAACATTAGCTTTTATATTGAGAATATTTTAATACTGACCATTTTATACGTAAAATATTGTTTTACTATAGTAATTTTCTTGCTCAAATTTTAAAGGTTTGGAGTTTAAGTTTAGCAAAAGGTACCTCAAAATATACATTTTACTGTAATCACTCTCATTCCAAAAACATGTAAATATGTAGTTTAAATGATTGATGAATCAATAAAATATTATTTTTGCATCTTTGTTTATTTCAACAACTTTAACATTTTATAATGATTGTAATTTCCCACAATAAATATAATAGAAATAAGTTAGAAAAACAGATTACTGCGTGGATATAACTGGAGCCTTGTTTTTGTCTTGGTCTCCTGCAGTAGCGCTTATTTTTGGGTTCTTATTTCCCATTTGGTCTGGAGACGGTTTGTAAGCGTTTCGAATCCTTTCAGCATCCACCTCTGGAACATTTGTAGACTGGTCATTCTTTATTATTGCTGGATATTCTTTAAAATCATTCGGCGACTTCTGGTCAGCTTGGACTGTCTCTCCCATCTGAAATGCCGGATTGTTAAATTGCTGTTTCCAATGTCTATTGCTTACATAAAGTGGGGTAGCATCTGCTTTACCCTCGTCTTTTCCAATTTTAACTGGATTCTGGGCAGTTTCTGCTTCGGTCGTTAAACAATCATCACTTGTAACAGTTGAGGCGTCAAGTTCCGTAGTGATTTCATACGATAATGTTGTAGTGCTTTCGTTTTCCTCGGTCTTATTTTCATCATTAGCATCACGTACATTTCTAAGCTTTTCGTTTTTCACTTCGATTGGAATGACGGAATGTTCAACTTTACTAGGAATGAATGAGGTGTACTTACGGTTTTCAATAGGTTTAACGTCACTTATTTCCGTAGTAGTGGTTTCCGTGTCGTTTTCAGTTGTACTATGAAATTGATCACTTATGGACGTAGAGTTAATTTTTTCAACGGTAGGTTTCAATGATTTATCAGATTCAACATCCCGCGCGTGCCTGGTTTCATCATTTTCGTTAATATTTACTTTATCGTTGGCAATATCCTTCCCACTAATAGAAGGGATGGGTTTAATCCCGCTGTTAAACATTTTGTACGAAGGAATTGCAGGAATGTTACTTTCCGCATTATTAGGAACATCACTACTTTCACTATGATTTTCAGTAGTGCTTTCTGAATGTTCCGTCGTAGATGTTGTGCTGATATCGTCCTTCAATGTAGTCGATGCCGCTTCAGTTGTTCTTTCAGTAGAAATATTATATTCAATCTTTGTACTTCGGCCTTCTCTTTCGCCGTCTTTTATTTCCTCGTCTTTAGTTAAGATAGCTGGAACATTTTTGTCTGCTAATTGAACTGGAATCGTGGTCGTGCTATCTATAGCAACGTTCGAACTGACTGTTGTCTTATCCACATTTTGAACAATTTCTGTTGTGCTATGTTGATCACTTTCTACAGGCAACTCTCCTGGCGAGGAATACACTTCAATATGAAAATCATATCCTCTTAAGACCGTTGGACTTTTTAATTCTATTGTAACATTTTTCTGTCCCTCTCCGCCTTCTACTACTTTCACATCTCCGTCCTTTTCTGGCCTCAGGTCAGTGATGACGATTCGTCTGATTACTTCGTTTTCAGGCGCAGTTATGGTAACGTTGTCCATTTGTCTCCATAGCGCCGGATTCGCTTGTCTGCCTTCGTCAAAGAACTTCCTTCCGTCAGTTTTCAAGCCGACAATCACATCGTTGCATCCTACTATTGTCACTAAAGCTAAGAACGCGATCACCTTTGTATTCATGTTGTATTGTTTCGATAGACTGCGCTGTGAACTAAGAAACTGAGTGCTTATATAGAGCAGGACGCTTAAGGAAAATTTTTGAATGAAATCACAGCATTATGAGTCGCCACCGTAATATTAAGTACCTACATTTTTTTATTATATTGAATGAAGTCTTCCTGCAGGAAAATGCTTGTGGTACAGTCACGGACTAACCGCTGACATATTAGGCAACATTTCCTATTTCTATAGAAAATATTTCCTAACCATTATGCGGATGCGTTGCGGTCGTTGTTGGTACTAAAGTCAAGGGCTTTACGCTTTTGCATTTGTTTTAATAATTTATTCAACAGACGGGGTTTGAATGAGTAATGAATTAGTTAGATTTCAATTATTAAACATGTGTGAAGACTGTGAAGTGGTAATAATCTTTTTTTCAAATAAATTGCGACTTGTCAGAATTTAAGTAACTATAGAACTACTCGTCTACATAATAGTCGGAAGGTCTAGCTTGGTCTCGCGTAAAAGCAACGTTGGAGTTAATTTAATACTAATAGGTAAATGTGTAAAAGTTGGTGGGTAATGAATGTTTGTTAAAAATTAAATATTCAACTGATATTATTCGAATGACCCTTAATAAAACTTTTAAACAGATTGTATTTTCAAACAATCACACTAGGAATCAAAATTTTTGCGCAGACTAAATCTCCTCCTCGAAACCCCCGAAAAAATGTAGTAAAAAAACAAAATTGTCAGTTAAATTATATTTCGTGCTCGCAAGTACAGGAGTACGTGCGTAATATCGACAAGTCCATCTCGGAGTTGTTACGTGTTCTGAATTTGAAATTATTTAGGCGGTACACGCTCACACCGCTCACGCATCACAGATAGACAGATAGCCGTGTCAAGGCAGTCGTAAACTTGAACTTTTGAACCTATGATATAACCGAACTAGTGGACGCCCGCAGCTTCGCTCGCGTAGAATTAGACCTATTAACGACGTCTACCCGTCTAACGACTTCAAAAACGGCAAAATTTCATACTAACTTTGCACCCCCGTTTTACCCCCTAAGGGGGTTAATTTTCAAAAATCCTTTCTTAGTGCTCCCCTACGTTATAAAAGGAACCCCTGTGCAAAATTTCAAGTTTCTAGCCCTTATAGTTTAGGCCCTGCGTTGATATGTCAGTCAGTCAGTCAGTCAGTCACCTTCTCCTTTTATATATATAGATTTGAGTCATGACGTTTTCATGCGATGGTGGCACAAATTCGGCCGCGCGTGAACGGTTCAGGTTCAAATCACAACGGCATTTACCAACTTGTTTTCCAAGTAATGTGCGTTACAAATAGCACAAATGCTGTATGGTAAAGAAATATATCGTAAGGAAACCTGCACGTGAGAATTATCCATAATATTCTGTAGGTAAGTGTGTTAATCCGCACTAATTCTGAGAGTACACTCAGCACTTGAAGCCGTATGTTACTCTATATTAATTAATGAAATCAGGAACAATTCATTTAAATTATTCATGATATTACATGAATAATTATAATGAATTCGGTAGTATTAATGAAACATATTACATATTCTGAAACAATTTTTTTATCAGGTAAACTAACAATTTAACTCCATTTACATTTAACACCTTCTCAGGGTTTTTGATAGCTCGAAGTAATTATTTAATTTATCAAATTTTAACTAATACCCCAGTCCCAGTAAAAATATAGTAACAAAGTCGTGGTGTGACACAAGGCACCTCTCTGGCACCGCAGTCATAATATTTCTTATTATTCCAGTCAGCGTTACTTGCAGTGGTCCGGCTTGGAACATGGACATTTCTGCTGCAGCTTCAAGCCTTTCGCCATCTGCTTCATGAACGGATGGACTTCGTCGCTGAAGAATGGCCTGTGTAGGAAAAGTTGCCTTATTCGTATTGATTTAGGTATCTAGTAAAATAATAACTTCGTCTACGATGATTATTCGGTATTTTTAGGTGAACTTAGGGCAGGTCAACTGTGTTAGTGACAGTTGGTCCTTTTAGGTGGTACTAGTAATTAGTAAGTATCACTAATAATGTATAAGTTCCAGATCCGTCACAGTTGTTGCCTTTGCTGCCACTGAGGATTATGATGGTACCCTCTAGGAACCGGAAACCAATCTTTTAGGCAGAAAACATTGGATTAATAAAGATTTATAACGTACCTTCAGTGGTACTTTGTACCTCGATGGGCGGTGGTACTTCCCCATAGATAGATACTCTGGGCAAACTAAACCGAATTTAGGTGAACTTAGGGCAGGTCAACTGTGTTAGTGACAGTTGGTCCTTTTAGGTGGTATTAGTAATTAGTAAGTATCACTAATAATTTATAAGTTCCAGATCCGTCACAGTTGTTGCCTTTGCTGACATTGAGGATTATGATGGTACCCTCTAGGAACCGGAAACCAATCTTTTAGGCAGAAAACATTGGATTAATAAAGATTTATAACGTACCTTCAGTGGTACTTTGTACCTCGATGGGCGGTGGTACTTCCCCATAGATAGATACTCTGGGCAAACTAAACCGAATTTAGGTGAACTTAGGGCAGGTCAACTGTGTTAGTGACAGTTGGTCCTTTTAGGTGGTATTAGTAATTAGTAAGTATCACTAATAATTTATAAGTTCCAGATCCGTCACAGTTGTTGCCTTTGCTGCCATTGAGGATTATGATGGTACCCTCTAGGAACCGGAAACCAATCTTTTAGGCAGAAAACATTGGATTAATAAAGATTTATAACATACCTTCAGATGTACTTTGTACCTCGATGGGCGGTGGTACTTCCCCATAGATACTCTGGGCAAACTAAACCGAACCTATATGGGTACCTATAACGGTTCTATGTAGGTTCTACCATCTACGATGTAAACAATTCCGGTGATCCGTGCGTCATACCGTCTCATTAGGTATGTCCATTGAACGAGTCAGGCCAGCTAACAACTTACCATAATGGTAGGACACGTTACGAATCGACAATAAGGGCTAAATCTCCGGTGCAAATGTTTTTGAATCTTATTCAATTACCTACTAGCTACTGCCCGCGGCGTCGCTCGCGTTAAAATTAATTGTATAGATAGAGAAACTAAAATTATGAATATATACTAAACCTACTGGTACATACAATAGATGTATTACAATAAAGAAAATTCTAGATTAGTAAATTAAATACGCAAACAAAATTTTTTAGGAAATAAAAATAAAGGCAGAGACGATTTTCACGTCATGCCACAGAATACATAAGTACGAGTACAAGTCATGATAACAATATTTTTATTCCCAGAACCCGAACAAACAATAAATAAATATCTTGGACATTCTTACACACGGCCATCTGCCCCAAAGTAGCCGCGAGCCTGTGATATGGGTGTCAGAGACTGATATATACATACATAGATATTTTTAAATACATACCTACTTAAATAGATAATATTTGTCCTGAGTGGGATTCGAACCCACGACCCCTGGCGCAACAGGCAGGGTCACTACCGATTGCGCCAACGGGCCCGTCAAAATAGGGTCTGGTCTGGGATGGTTATTTCAGTTAGCAGAGTCGCCAGTTGGTAAGTGGTCACCGTAGCTTCTGAACACGGGCAACATACCAGAAGTCGCGAATGCGTCGCCGGCTCTGAAGGAGAAGGTGACTGACTGACTGACTGACTGACTGACTGACTGACTGACTGACTGACATATCAACGCAGGGCCTAAACTATAAGGGCTAGAAACTTGAAATTTTGCACAGGGGTTCCTTTTATAACGTAGGGGAGCACTAAGAAAGGATTTTTGAAAATTCACCCCCTAAGGGGGTAAAACGGGGATGCAAAGTTAGTATGAAACTTTGCCGTTTTTGAAGTTACTGAATGTCTAATTCCACGCGAGCGAGCTGCGGGCGTCCACTAGTATTATATAAAAAAAAAACATACCGGCAAAGCATCTTGCTGATCTCCGCCTCGTATTCTTGCGCGGCGAGGTTGCCCTTCTTGATCTGATCCAGTTCCTCTTGCAACGCGCGATCCTGTCGACCCCATACATTAACACTCAGATAAACTATTCCTCGCGGCACGAAAGGGCCTGTCGATGCCACACATTAACACACAGATAAACTATTCCTCGCGGCACGAAAGGGCCTGTCGATGCCACACATCAACACTCAGATAAACTATTCCTCGCGGCACGAAAGGGCCTGTCGATGCCACACATCAACACTCAGATAAACTATTCCTCGCGGCACGAAAGGGCCTGTCGATGCCACACATTAACACACAGATAAACTATTCCTCGCGGCACGAAAGGGCCTGTCGATGCCACACATCAACACTCAGATAAACTATTCCTCGCGGCACGAAAGGGCCTGTCGATGCCACACATCAACACTCAGATAAACTATTCCTCGCGGCACGAAAGGGCCTGTCGATGCCACACATCAACACTCAGATAAACTATTCCTCGCGGCACGAAAGGGCCTGTCGATGCCACACATTAACACACAGATAAACTATTCCTCGCGGCACGAAAGGGCCTGTCGACCCCATACATTAACACTCAGATAAACTATTCCTCGCGGCACGAAAGGGCCTGTCGATGCCACACATTAACACACAGATAAACTATTCCTCGCGGCACGAAAGGGCCTGTCGATGCCACACATCAACACTCAGATAAACTATTCCTCGCGGCACGAAAGGGCCTGTCGATGCCACACATCAACACTCAGATAAACTATTCCTCGCGGCACGAAAGGGCCTGTCGATGCCACACATCAACACTCAGATAAACTATTCCTCGCGGCACGAAAGGGCCTGTCGATGCCACACATTAACACACAGATAAACTATTCCTCGCGGCACGAAAGGGCCTGTCGATGCCACACATCAACACTCAGATAAACTATTCCTCGCGGCACGAAAGGGCCTGTCGATGCCACACATCAACACTCAGATAAACTATTCCTCGCGGCACGAAAGGGCCTGTCGATGCCACACATCAACACTCAGATAAACTATTCCTCGCGGCACCAAAGTTTAGCTCTGTGTCCTTACCATGAGTTTACAGTGACTGGACTCGCTATGTGCGTAAAATAATTGTATGAAAAAATGTACAGCGCCTCTAGCAGAACTAAAATCGGTAGTATGAGTCCATAAGTAAAAAACCTATCGAAATCTTTTCGCTAGCGAAACGCTATCGAGTGACATTTTGAAGCTGTTTCTATACGAAATTGGTACCATGAGTAACTTTTTTGACGGATGTCATCGAGAAATACCATAATAATACTATTCGATATTCTATTTTATACGCTAGCGACTGTAGTAACGTAATGTAAATTTTCGATAGCAACTCATGGTAAGGGTACTGATCTATTGATGGGATGGTGCATGGTATCAGTCGCTGCGACCCATAGACGTCCCACTGCTGGACACGGGTTTCTGTCCCACAGATACTGTTTTTTTTTTTTTATGACTTAGAGTTATGGCGCACTCTACCATGCAAAATTAAGAAGGGTCTTAGATTAAACTTCACAGAAGGGTATTATTATTTTGATATACCCAGTGCCACACTCACAATTGAGACGAATATAAAGCTAAAACCCATCAAGCCATTCAACAGAGCTTGCCAAAGAAATGTACAATACAATATAAGTGTTAAGTGTAAAAAATGTATGAAAAGTGTTAGTTTTTTTTTTGTCAATGTTTTTATTTTCATAAATTTTTAATAGCGGCACTCGGGGTACATACTTCCACTCCCGCTCTACACCTTAGGGACAGGGAGTGCCTGAAAAACAGCGCTGCACGGAGTCGTGGTGCGGCTCCGGGGCAGCAGTGGCTGAGTCACTCCTTTTGCCCACTTTAGGTTTTATTTATTGTTCCTCTACTATTTGTGATTGTGTGGCAATAAAACATTATTTTATTTTTATTTATTTTTATTTTAAGGTCGCAGCAATGTCTTACCTTCAACAGCTTGTTATAATCAATCTGGTCGAGCAGCTGTCTCTGATGCGCCTTCCTGTGCTGAGCGTCCGCTAGTTGCTTGTGATCAGCCAGTTTCTTCAACTGTTCGAACAACTGTCGATGGTACTCGTCCTGTTCCGCTATCTTCCTCTTCAGTTCCTCCCGCGCGTCCTGACGTTCCTTTATCTGATCAACCATTGCTTTCCTGACGTCCTGTTTATCAATAAAACGAATTATGATTATGAAAGCTGTTTCAATTTTTAGCTACAATCCTTAGACGCCCCACTGTGGGGCACCGGTCCCCCCCACAAACAGCTGCGAGAGGTTTAGAGCATACTAGAGACGAGCATACGTTATTGCGTCTGTTCGCGACGAAACTGTTTTCTTTGTGCTTGTAACTGACCAGCTGAAGGACGACTCACTCACTAATGCTGGATTTCAATAACCTATCTACGGATTGATTTGGCTATCGGAGATAGAAATGTGACACATTTTATATGGAACTTATGTCAAATTTCTATCTCCGATAGCCAATTCTATCCGTAGTTAGGTTATTGAAATCCAGCATAAATCGTCATATAGGCACGGTACCAAACCAAACTAATCTCTCCTTTTTTTTTCTCGCTGGGAGATGCGTTTGCGCATCCATCCTGATTTTATGAGAATGCAGACAGGTAAGTGGGTCTCGCTGAAAACCAGAATACAAACTAAAACCGAGCGGCACCATCAGCGCTAAAGATGAAGAACCACGGGATCGCTTGCGCATTGCGAAGACGAATCTCCCCTGCAAAATCTTGCCATCTAATATGTCTTGGGCAGGGTTTCTCAAACTTTCGGCTCCGCGAACCCCTGTTAGAGATTCCAGATGACAGCGAACCCCTTAACTAACTAATTAAATCTCCCCTTCCCCAAAGCAATAATAAAATTGACTGTGGAAGAAAATAAGTTTTTAATGCAATAAAAGGTAACAAATAAAGTGCTTGTTTCTTGTCGCAAATCGAGTCAAATTTAGGAGTAATTTAGGACAATTTTAAGCTTAATTCTGAAACGGTATCAAGTTGATTTCTGTATTCTGTATTTAGTTTTTATCATCACCAGGTGTGAAAACCCACTCTCACATAAGCATGTTGTAGCAAAGCGTAAAAGGAAATTTTACGCTTTGCTACAACATTGATTGCTACAACATTGCGCGTTGCTGACCGCACGTGCCTGCCAGTCATCAAGCCACCATTACGTAAATCTTGTCGCGAGCCCCCTGCCCCCTACCCCTAGGGATTTTTCGACTCAGTTGCATGAATCAGATGTGGTTACGGCGAGAGTGTAGGTAGGGATAAGCTGCGTTATTGTTTTCATTATGACTCACAGATCAATCGCTGCGACCCATAGCTGGGCACGGGTCTCTCCCACAGACACTTCTGCGGGAGGTCTAGAGCATACTCCACCACGCTGCTCCAATGCGGATTGGTGGAGGGGTTAGTGGCCAACCCAGTGTCGAATGTTCTCAAGCCACCCGAAGGTCTTCGACAAGGCTTAACGACTGTTTCCACCATTGAAAACAACCGGGACCGACGGCTTTACGTGCCCTCCGAAGCACGGTAGCGTCCATGAAATTTTGCCACTAGCGGTCACCCATCCACAAACCGACCGCGCCCGTCGTTGCTTAACTCTTTCGATCACATTGAATCGACGAGAGCCATTGGGCTATGGACGCTACTCACAGATCAATATACACGTATTATTATAACTTACCCTGTTAGTCTTCTGCGCCCAGCCCAGGTACTCGCAGCGCTTCTTATCATTCAGCTCCTGCTGCCTGCGCGCCACCTCCCGTATCGGGCCCTCGTTGATGGTCTCGAGCTGCACCAGCTGCCTCTTCAGCTCAATCATCTGCTTGTTGCAGATGTCCAGTTCTCTCTGCCAGAGACGACGTGAATCAATATCACGTGTAGGTTAAACGTTAAATAGATCTCCTAATCCTATGATACATTGATCAACTTAACAGCCATCCCCGTTTATTAGCATACCTAAATATGCAATTAAAACAATTTGACTCTCCCTTGTTTCAAACATAGGATTTATTCATAATCATTTGGTATTAAAGCTAGAACCCAATAGCTAAATAGGCTTGGTGCATTCTTAAAAGCATTAATTAACAGTTCAGTTTTCACACCTACAGTAGCATAAAACAAAGGCACCTTTTTATGGCAATAATATAGATGAAGTCATTCACGATTAGTATCGTGTGAATCATGTCATCTTCAGTACGTGACCCAAATGTAAATGTAGGTACGTAGGTACAAATGATCACAAACCGCACGGAATATACGTCTTGGACATAACAAACAAAAAAGGCGTAAACAAAACGTAAATAGGTTACCTTAATAGTAAAATTATCTACCTTCTTCATATATTCTGGTCTTAGACGAAAACAACAAGAGATCTATGGAGTGGCCTTTATGGCTACACAGTCCTAGTACCCTGTCAGCCAGCCCCTGCCCCGTCAGCGAGTCCCAGGTATCCGCGATCAGCTTGTCCTCAGCCTTCTGCTTCTGAAGTGTCCCCTGTTGCTACACAGTCCTAGTACCCTGTCGACCTACCTCCTTCCGCCGCCGCAACTCCAGGTGTGCGCGCTCGTCAGCCAGCCCCTGCCCCGTCAGCGAGTCCCAGGTATCCGCGATCAGCTGGTCCTCAGCCTTCTGCTCCTGAAGTGTCCCTTGTTGCTACACAGTCCTAGTACCCTGTCGACCTACCTCCTTCCGCCGCCGCAACTCCAGGTGTGCGCGCTCGTCAGCCAGCCCCTGCCCCGTCAGCGAGTCCCAGGTATCCGCGATCAGCTGGTCCTCAGCCTTCTGCTTCTGAAGTGTCCCCTGTTGCTACACAGTCCTAGTACCCTGTCGACCTACCTCCTTCCGCCGCCGCAACTCCAGGTGTGCGCGCTCGTCAGCCAGCCCCTGCCCCGTCAGCGAGTCCCAGGTATCCGCGATCAGCTGGTCCTCAGCCTTCTGCTTCTGAAGTGTCCCCTGTTGCTACACAGTCCTAGTACCCTGTCGACCTACCTCCTTCCGCCGCCGCAACTCCAGGTGTGCGCGCTCGTCAGCCAGCCCCTGCCCCGTCAGCGAGTCCCAGGTATCCGCGATCAGCTGGTCCTCAGTCTTCTGCTCCTGAAGTGTCCCCTGTTGCTACACAGTCCTAGTACCCTGTCGACCTACCTCCTTCCGCCGCCGCAACTCCAGGTGTGCGCGCTCGTCAGCCAGCCCCTGCCCCGTCAGCGAGTCCCAGGTATCCGCGATCAGCTTGTCCTCAGCTTTCTGCTTCTTCACCACTTCTTGGCGTTCTTCTATCATCTTCTTTCGTTCCTTGGCTGTCTCCAAGCGCTGTTCCGTGCGCTTGCGTTCAGCTGTTATCAGGCGATGGTAGAAATATTATACTGAATTAGTTGGTTTTTCAGATCAATTTATGTTATGATTTGATCTGCAAAGAGGATCAGTCAGTACTTCTTTGCGGGATAAATATTTGTGTCCAGTAGTGCGTAGGAACGTGCGCGAGACAATTGATTAAAGATACAAGGGGTTAAATTTTATATCTTTTGATAAAAGATATCTTTTGATAAAAGATATAATACCTAAAAAGAAAAACTTACGGAATTATGAAATGAGAAAAACAAACGAAACTCTACTTCTAATTTGAAATTTAGAATACCTAATTGATTCGCAAGTAACATTTTATTAAGTACCTACTATTAAAGTACCATTTCTAAGTAGGTAGTAACTTATCTACTTAATCATGCAATTATTATGTAAATTTAACATAATGAAAGGAAGCAAACTAACATAAAATATTCTCAGTATCGTGGATAGATGTTTCCTTGCCAAATGTTGCAACATTAGGGAAGTAAGTATGACACAGAAAGTGCTCAATTAACCTTACCTACAGTAATTATTGTCAATGTAAGTAGCTTATACACTATAGAGAACAAGGTCATTTAAGAATCCTTACATCTTTACTGAAATAATTTAATTTTTTTTGAACGTGCTAATCCTGAACCACCCGTAAGATTATTTTTATTTTATGATTCTATGTGTGTACCTAAGTACACCTGTGTGTGGGTGTCGCACACATCTGTGTGTGTGTGTTGGTGTATGTATTCAATAATCGCGTGTGCATGTTTCCTGTGTTGGAGGGTGGGTGGGACGTGCTGCGTGCATGAAGGTATACATACACCACCATACATTTTTGTTCGCGGATTGTTGCAAAGTAGATTAATCTTTGGTTTGTAAAGCTGGTTATGTTTAAAGAACGAGGGCTACCTTCCTCCTCTTTCCTGATGTCCTCGTCCCACAGAGCCTTGAACCTCCGGGCTTCCTCCTTGAGCATCTCCTTCTCCCTCTCCCGCTGCAGCCGCCTCTGCTCCAGCTGAAGGTCAGAGTACCGCTGGCACTCGCGGTCGCGGCGCAGGCGTTCGATCGCGTCGTACTCCATTCGGGCCGCCTTCACGATAAATGATAGGTATAGTTAGCGGCACGGAAGTGTGAACCCAGAAGCTGGGTTCATGGGCGGCAAGAGTGGGTGCAAAGACAACGTTGTGTGTGGCTGCACAATGTTGTAGATAAGCTAAGACGTCTTCGGATGTTTCGTCCGAGACGAGTCTGTCACGGGCACAGCGCTGGAGGGCACCGGTGCGTTCTATCAGAGATCCCGGAGCCCTCCACAAGCACCTGTATATGTAAAACAGCCCCTGTATACATATAAATAATATTATAAAGAGGAAATTGTGTTTGTAATGTTTTCATAGGTACAATAATTATTAAAAAATTATAACTTTTTTTTATTTTCGTGCATTGTCATCGGAACCAAATATGTGTGCCAAATTTCAGCTCGATAGCTTCAGTGGAAGTGGGTGAAATATTGATTGCAAGATTCCAGGACATACATACGAGTGAAGTTAAATAAAAGCTTTTAAAAACTACTAGACCGATTTCAAAAATCCTTTCACCATTAGAAAGCTGCATCTTCACAGAGTGACATAGGCTATATAATATTACTAGTTGTAAACGAAACTATTGTTATGTCTAATTCCACGCGAGCGAAGCTGCGGGCGTCCACTCCATCCTGGCAGGGTCGCCATGTGTGGCGTGTAGAGGGTTCGAATGAAACGTCCGGCTTGATTGAAATCAAGTTTATTACTCATCTCAAAACATCATCAAATAATATTCAAATACAATTGATTAGGGTTGTCATTACACTACAAGTACATCCATATTAATATTATAAATGTGAAAGTGTGTTTGTTTGTTTGTCCGGCTTTCACGTCGCAACGAAGCTATTATATGGTATGGTTTTGTGAGGAGGGTGGAGAGTGACGTAGGCTACTTCTTACCGCGGTAAAACATCCCCATGGGAAGATATCGATGTTTTGTTATTTGCTAGATATTTAGTTCCGGATGTTGTTAATAGATGGCGTACCTTACGTACACTTTATCTGCGGTCAGTATTACCTCCGGTTCCTCTTAGTATCTTTTAATAGTGGAAGTGTCATTATTCATCCACCACAAATATGATAAACAACTCATTGTTAATCCCCTTTGACCACGCGGGCGGAGCCGCGGGTAAAAGCTAGTATACATATAAATAACACATCTCACCAGAGCCTCAGCCTCTTTCATGGCGACCGCGTGCCACATCTTATCGAACTCCCGCTCGGCCATCTCCCTCGCCTGCTTCTCCCGGATCTGGTAGAGCTGGATCTCTTCCGCCTCCTTCGCACGCAGCTTGTATATGCATGGCAATACGTGAACACATTTCGATCTGAAGGTCAATCAATGTAAGATTTAAGATTTTTTTTTCTCTGAGAGACAAGTAATATTTCCGGGTATTTTATTGTAGAAGCGAACACAGTTCCCCATAAAAGATTTTGATACTTTACTTAGTCTAGAGCTAGGTACAATCAATTTATCCTTATTTCTTGTACTAAAGTTATGTACACTGCTTTTTTTGTCAAAGAAATTAACATTTTTCCGTACATACATAATATTTTCATAAATATATTGGCATGGGACAGTTAAAATATTTATAGACTTAAACAGTTCTCACAGGGATTCACGCTTTTGTAGGCCGTAGATACTCCTTATGGCTCGTTTTTGTAAAATAAAGATGGTATCAATGTCGGCAGCACTACCCCACGGTAAGATACCATAAGACATGATGCTGTGAAAGTAGCTAAAATAAACTAACCGAGCCGTTGCTATATCAGCGATCTGTCTGATCTTTTTAACAGCGTAAGCAGCAGAACTTAATTTGCTGGACAATGTATTTATGTGGGCGCCCCACTGGAGCTTAGAGTCAACGGTTATCCCTAAGAAAACCGTTTGGTCCACAAACTGTAGTATCTCATTATTTAGGGTGACAACCATCTTCGGAATTTTCACATTAGGCAAAACAAATCTTATACATTTCGTTTTTTTAGGATTGAGTACAAGATCGCCAATTACAAAGTCAAAGTTAAATAATTTACTTCGCTATGAGGTGATTGGACACGCTTAACAAAAGTCTAGGTAACTACAAACTACTTAAAGTAAAAGAGATAGTATAATGTAGTAGTAGTAGACAGTGTAATGCTATTCTAAATTGATTAATTTAAATTAAAGCAACTAATAATTAATTTACTTATAAACGCTCTAACATGAAATGTCATATAGGATTAGAGAACCATTAGTACAGTGTGATTACCTTTGTCCAGCGAATAACCAGGTAAAGATAGGTTTGCTTTTTATTTTTAATGTTGAAAATAAGAAGTAAATTAGTCTGTCTGATTGAATCTGCCAATCCGCACTTGGCCAGCGTGGTGGACTAAGGCCTAATCCCATTCCGATATTCCCATTCCACATCCACTCCCATTCCACCCGTGCCCAACAATGGACTATCAACTCGGTCTCGGTTCGAACTGGCTCACAGCTAGCGCGTGACTGTCCGGTGCCGCATACGCTACACTACCGATGATGAAAAACATCGTGAAAAACCTGCATGCCTCAATGTTCTCAAAGGCATGTGATATTTGCTAATAAGATCTTTTCTTGGCCCGTAGTGGACATAGATGTGATAAATAAAGTGTTTTGGTGGTGGCTACACTCACAGGGGCGTGTCTTTGTATTTATCCTCGTGTTCTTTCCTCCGCTTTTCCAGTAAAAATCGTAATCGCTCCTGCTTGTCTTGCCAAATCGCTTCCGCGCCCGCCTGCGCTTGTTCGACCAACTTGCGGATATTCTCTTCCTCTTCACGAGAGTATAGCTCCTTCAATCTGCGTACATTTGAACCTCTTACACGTTTCATTTGAAATATGCCGCATCCGCAGCATTTTGTGGTAGGTAGTAAATATAGTGCCACAAAATGCTGGAATAATATTCTACCCTATATATACAGCTTAAGAAAGTTCCGAGTGTCAAAGCTTATCTTAATCTTAAAAATCGAAGACAAATGTAGCAAGGTATCAACGCTATCTATGATAAATATTTCTTCTTGTCATTAAGAATACGAAGGGATGCATTTAATAATAATTGTATAAGCATGTATATTTAATTGGGTGTTAAACAATGAGAAATTCAAAACACTCTATTGGGAGAACCAGTGTAAAATAAGATCCACTATTGAGCATGGGTCTCCTACACTGACAGCTGCAGGTCTAGAGCATACTCCACAACGCTGCTCCAATGCAGATTGGTGGAGGGGTTAGTGGCCAACCCAGAGTCGAATGTTCTCAAGCCACCCGAAGGTCTTCGATAAGGCTTAACGATTGTTTTTACTATTGATAACGATCGGCACCGACGGCTTAACGTGCCCATTAGCGGTATAGCCCATGATCTAATGCAGCGGTCTCCCAAAAAAAGACAAAACTCGATCGATCACATATGATATAGATAGTGCAATCCACGAAGACGCGCCCCACCAATTTTTGGTTGAGGGGATCGCGGGGTGCGGTGCGGGGAGTTAGTTTTCTCCGAGCGTCAGTATATTATTATACTCTTTGGTCAGTCGCGAATATATTTGTTCTGTGGTCGCGAACGAAGCGACCGTCAGCGGTTCGATGCACACATGTAGTACACCCTATGTTGCGAAAATCCAGACTCGTCACGAAAGTTGGTCTACATTATTATTTTTTTAAATGTCGAGAAAATCTCAGCGTGTTGTACTTAAAAGCCAGGTATGTAAATGATTGTTTAGAAGTGTGTGTGTGAAGTTGTGTTATAAACGCGAGCTATTGGACTATGCACGTTACAATATTAAGTTAGTAGCTTAGCTTACTTATCTCTTTTATCTTTCAGGTCCTCTTGGTACGACGACAGGCAGAGATCCACTCGACGTGCGACATTGTTGATGAGGGACCTGAATTATTATAAAATCCTTACTTAATAAAAAAAACAGTACATAAAAGTCCTAGTCCCCAGCCCCCATCTGTGTCCCTTGTTCAAAATCTGTCATGTTAGCATAGATGGATGGATGTATGCCGTATATCCATAAAAAATATATAGGAATGAGTAAAGTAGTACATACCCAAAGTACCTACTAGTCGAAGACATAATATAGGTCGTACTTTAACCTACTAGTCAAAGTAGTCATAGAAAAGTCGTAGTAAAGTCCTAGTTTTATTTATTTATTAACTCTTTATTGCACACCAAGACATAAAAGAACAATTACATACAATTACAGCTTTGTCCTTTCTCTATGGTCGTAGTAAAGAACCTACTATTCGTAGGCATATAGGTCGTCCCAAAATATTGATCTTACTATTCGTGCGTGGTCTATACCTACCTACTAGTCGTGGGCATATTGGTCGTACCTAGATATTTAAGCTACTAGCCGTTGTAAAGTCGTGGCTTTGTCCTTCTTCTATGATTGCATGGTTGTATGTGTGTATGTGTAGTCGTAGTAGAGTCATAGTAAAGTACCTAGGTACTTGTCGTACACAGATTAGGTAGTTGTTACATATGTTGAACCACAAAAGCCAACGCACCTGCGGTCGCAATGTATGAAGAAGTCGCAATTCAGCTTATCCTTGAGTTCCTTGAGCCTGTTCTCGTTCCCGCGGCGCCTGTCCTCCTCCTCGGCGCGCAGTTTCTTCACGAACCGCACGTAGCGGAACGTTGAGTTGAGAACGCGCGAAGTCTGCAGAGAAACCATTTAGTATTACGCGCAATGCCTGCGGAGAAACCATTTTAATCCTATTGCTAAAAATAAATTGAAAAAGAATAAAATAAACAAATATTACCTGCTATAACGGCGAAGTAAAACATCGTGGGCAAGCCTGCACGCTAGACATTTATTAAATGTTTATGTAGGCTGTCAATCCGCACTTGGCCAGAGTGGTTGGCTATGTCTAAATAAAGCCATCAGGTGGACCGTCATTTCTACTATCTACCACTCTAATATTTTCTTATTTTTGTATGTACTTGTTGTATCTTTATCCTTTTGTTGTACAATAAAGGAACTTGTCTGTCTGTCTGTCTGGAGCAATTGGTCTGGAAAGTGTTATGTGAGATGCAATTTATGTACGTATCAAAATGCGGCGATCTACGAGTAGCAATCTGAGCGTTGGTTCTGTATTTTGAGCTGATATCATTGTGAAATCGACTAGTCGATTATTTTAAACTAGGCTTTCTACTACAACCAACTTTTTTTAATATTAGGGCCACTTTAGTATTGATAATAAGTAACACTAACAGTCCCCAATCCTCATACCTACTAACGAACTGACCAACTAATGTTCTAATTCACTCTCTCAACTAATTGGACTAACCATCCCAGTCCCTATAGAGTATTGTTCAAAGTCAGTCGCAGTTGTCATGGGCGGCAGCGGGTGGGTGGTGCTGCAAGCTCGTTTGCTATCTTCTATCCATAAAAAAAAGATATTTATCTTGCAGTAGCTCTTTCGGCTACCAGTCGAAGCTTGGCATCAGCTACGATTGACAATTCCCGCGCAAGTTCATTAGTATTATTTAGTATAGTAAAACCAGCGTTGAATAGACTTACGTAATAACAGTCTGGCACTCCTCTAGGCCCGGGGCCGTCTTTAGGTATCTTCTGACGCACTTGCTGGGGTGGTTCTGCCATAATTAGTTATTTATTTACAAATTACTAGGGTAAAATATTCAACTACAAATTATTCTTGACAGTGACAATTCAAATGCCATTTTACTTTTAAATAAAGTCGTATTTCCGTAGTCATTGTATCTATTCCATGCGTAGGTATTTCTTTTTCACTTCCAAAGAATATAAATGAACACAGAAGGCCACCAAATAAAGAATCGATTAAATGTGTGACAATGTTATTATTCACTACTCCAACCACATACTATATTTTACAAAAAACTCCAATTTCTTTGATTGTCACGTAAAAGCCTTATTTTATTTAACCTATGCATTTTCTACAATGAGCGGACTTAATGCCAAAAGGCATTTTCTACCAGTCAACTGAGTCTTGGAGACATAGAAAAAGCTGAGTAAAGTTTTAAATTTTTTCTTGTAATCGATGCGAAAAACATTCTCTAGAATTTTTAAATAGAATTAATTAATTTTATGATTTATTATTAGTATCTACATAATTAGAACTCCAGCTTCTGTAAATATTCCGCAATTTTTTTTATTTGTATCTATTTTTTGCGGAGCGGAGATATTAAAATTCCGTTACGTTTGCGAATTTTCTGTTTCTCTGAAACAGATAATTAGGTCCAATTTGTGTAATTGTAGTAAATAAACAAATATGTAAGTATATAAATTGCATTGCAAAAAGGGGTGATACACGTGAGTTTCTTAAAGATCAGGTATCAGTAAAGTCCATAGACATATTATAGGTAAGTACAAAGAATTGGATAGTTATTAGGCATTGAGTAAAGGGAAATAAATAAAACAATAAAATACGAATCAAAAAGTTTATTACTTTATGTCAGTCTTACAAAAAGTAATTGAGATCAAAATAGACGGTTTGTTAATAATTACTAAGTTGTACATAATCGTTAAGTTTACTATACATGTTTCCCTTGGCACAGATTCAGACTTATAGATAAAGGTAATTTGGAAGTTCTTAATTAGTCTTTTATTAGAGTGTCATATATAGACATACTTAAGGCACTTATTAATTAATAGACAATAGATATATAGCTCTATAAGTACTTAAGACTTTTAGCGTTATCGCTAAGTCAGTTTGGTAAAATGTTATCATTTTACCAAACTGACATAGTGATAAAACAATTTTAATACGTACAATTACACTTAATTGTACGATTTTTTTTAAGTTGCCTGTGATAATAACTAATGTGGATAGGTGCTAAAACATGTATTCTTATACAAATATCACAAAACTCAATAAAAAAAAAGAAGAGAAAATTAGGAACGATTTATGATACTTACTACAAAAAAATAAACACGACATAATATTTAAAAAAATCAACTGAAAATAAAGTAAATATTAATCAACAATTTAAGCTCCTTTTAATCGGCTACTTAGTTTAAAGACAAATGAGCAAAATGTTCAAAAAAATTTGGATTGATCACGACTCTCTTCTACTTATATCTAACAATAACGTTTGTAATAATACACATAATAGTTGTATTCTATGGCACTGAAATTCAGTTTATTCAGGTTTATTAGAAGCAATCATTTTGAACTAGATTTCAAGTTCATGTTTGCTTGCAACAAATCTGTTAAGTTATGGCAAAATTATAAATTCAATAAACATATATCAATCTTATTTTACGATTTTGAAGACCTAAAGCCTAACTGAACAAAGTATTTCAGATTTACTACATCATTTATTTACTTTTAACATATATATATGTTATTTACTGTTTGTAAATAACATCTATTTTTATTTTCTATTTATGTAAAAAATTAATTGTATGCCTATTGTAACACTACGGCACGGCGGCGAGAATGTAACAGCTCAAAAATTGTATATTTTTATATATATTGTTATATAAAAATTGTGTATTTTACTTTACAAATATTCAACAATTAAATGAATTGAAATTGAATTTGAAATCGAAATCGACCAGCAACACAATCTGCTTATCGTATGTGAATGCTCCCTAAACAAGTTCAATGCTCATAGTGTATATAAGTGTTACCGAGATAAGTATGAGATAGGAATGTATAAAAGTTAGATTAGCTATTAATAGCTAATAAAATTATACATATTAATGCCTTCTGCCGACCAAATGGCTTACAGTTTGGCCGAAATGTATCAAATGGTTTTGTACCATTTTTTATAGAAATAAAAAAAACACTACTATAACTTCAAAAATCAACATGATAATAAAGATCTGAGATAAATCAAATAAAAATCAACAGCTTAATCTAAGAGATCCAAAGGTAACTAAAGAGAACTGACTTAAAATATCAATTACTCTATACAAAATAATATAAGAAAACAATCGTATTTTGTAAGTAGATATATAAAATAATATATGTAATATATAATATCAAAGCTTTCAATACTTCTTGCATAAAAAAAAAACAATAAAAAATAATACATTTTAAATGTTTCCTGCACTTTAATACGTATCTAAACTAAACTCCAACCAATTCTAGTTTGAATACGTTTTTAACAAATGTAGTGTCCAAAACATTAAAATAACGAAATAATGAATTAGTAGAAACTCCAGCTAAAAGATTTTGACAAAGAACATAATATGTGTATCATTTAAGTTCCCTCTCGCGTGAGACATGGGAACTAATGCATGTGTCGGTAGTTCTAAATTTGAACTATTTGTCAGGTCCAATTTGGACACTTGTATAACGAGGCCCGACAGGTTGTTTTCGTAGGGCAAGTTAGGGGGGAATGGTTTTATCGCGCCCTCCCAGGTAAATGGTTCCCCTGTTACTTTGTTGAATATTGTGATTGAGCCGTATTTCACTTCCGTGCTGGTGTTTAGAGACTGAAAAAAAAGTGAACGTGAACTAGAAGAAGACATTTATATCAAAAGTAGATAATACAATATAGATTAAAAATATTTAACACGACAGAAAAAAAGGTAAAACGCTGGCTGTATCCGTAGCAGACCACGACCGCTAGTTGAGTGGAAAAATATTTCGGGCGCTTCTGAGCTTCAGAGGGTACGTCATCAGGGTTGTTATACTAAGACTAGTGGACGCCCGCAGCTTCGCTCGCGTGGAATTAGACATAACAATAGTTTCGTTTAAACCTACTTGCCACCCTCTTCAAATAATAATTATTAGGAACTAATAATCTAAATACAAAATTTCATTGAAATAATGAAGGTAAATACGAAAAACTTTTATATCTACTAACTTTGCACTCCCCTTTTACCCCCTTAAGGGACGATTTTCGAAACTTTCAATGAAAAACCTTCATAGGTATTCATTTATATACCTATATAGGAATTTCATTCGAATAAATTCAAAAACGGCAAAGTTTCATACTAACTTTGCACCCCCGTTTTACCCCCTTAGGGGTGAATTTTTAAAAATCCTTTCTTAGTGCTCCCCTACGTTATAAAGGAACCCCTGTGCAAAATTTCAAGTTTCTAGCCCTTATAGCTTAGGCCCTGCGTTGATATGTCAGTCAGTCAGTCAGCTTCTCCTTTTATATATATAGATAACAGTTATAGAAACCATAACACTCCCAGGCTGTACACGATGCACGCATAGAGAAGAGGGGGATACTCACGGAGAGAGTGGCGGCGACCGCGCAGTGGCCGTCACAGCGGGCGCTGAGCACGAACAGCCCCGCGGCGTGCGAGATCACCTGGCTGAGCCACAGCCGGCCCGGCCACAGCGCGCCCAGGCTGTACACGATGCACGCATAGAGAAGAGGGGGATACTCACGGAGAGAGTGGCGGCGACCGCGCAGTGGCCGTCACAGCGGGCGCTGAGCACGAACAGCCCCGCGGCGTGCGAGATCACCTGGCTGAGCCACAGCCGGCCCGGCCACAGCGCGGCCAGGCTGTACACGATGCACGCATAGAGAAGAGGGGGATACTCACGGAGAGAGTGGCGGCGACCGCGCAGTGGCCGTCACAGCGGGCGCTGAGCACGAACAGCCCCGCGGCGTGCGAGATCACCTGGCTGAGCCACAGCCGGCCCGGCCACAGCGCGCCCAGGCTGTACACGATGCACGCATAGAGAAGAGGGGGATACTCACGGAGAGAGTGGCGGCGACCGCGCAGTGGCCGTCACAGCGGGCGCTGAGCACGAACAGCCCCGCGGCGTGCGAGATCACCTGGCTGAGCCACAGCCGGCCCGGCCACAGCGCGCCCAGGCTGTACACGATGCACGCATAGAGAAGAGGGGGATACTCACGGAGAGAGTGGCGGCGACCGCGCAGTGGCCGTCACAGCGGGCGCTGAGCACGAACAGCCCCGCGGCGTGCGAGATCACCTGGCTGAGCCACAGCCGGCCCGGCCACAGCGCGGCCAGGCTGTACACGATGCACGCATAGAGAAGAGGGGGATACTCACGGAGAGAGTGGCGGCGACCGCGCAGTGGCCGTCACAGCGGGCGCTGAGCACGAACAGCCCCGCGGCGTGCGAGATCACCTGGCTGAGCCACAGCCGGCCCGGCCACAGCGCGCCCAGGCTGTACACGATGCACGCATAGAGAAGAGGGAAGAGGGGGATACTCACGGAGAGAGTGGCGGCGACCGCGCAGTGGCCGTCACAGCGGGCGCTGAGCACGAACAGCCCCGCGGCGTGCGAGATCACCTGGCTGAGCCACAGCCGGCCCGGCCACAGCGCGGCCAGGCTGTACACGATGCACGCATAGAGAAGAGGGGGATACTCACGGAGAGAGTGGCGGCGACCGCGCAGTGGCCGTCACAGCGGGCGCTGAGCACGAACAGCCCCGCGGCGTGCGAGATCACCTGGCTGAGCCACAGCCGGCCCGGCCACAGCGCGCCCAGGCTGTACACGATGCACGCATAGAGAAGAGGGGGATACTCACGGAGAGAGTGGCGGCGACCGCGCAGTGGCCGTCACAGCGGGCGCTGAGCACGAACAGCCCCGCGGCGTGCGAGATCACCTGGCTGAGCCACAGCCGGCCCGGCCACAGCGCGCCCAGGCTGTACACGATGCACCATTCGCTCTTGGATTGCTCGTAGATTTGGGATGAGTGGTCCTGGAATGAGATATTATAACTTTTTATGTGAAACATCTTTAGGCGGAGGGCAAACCAAATTTTTGGCGTGGCGAGCGAATATGGAATATATATACAGTTCCGACAAATGACGGTCGGAAATTATTTTATTAATAAAATATAAAAATTAGGTAAATATTTTTTTTTGTTTTTATTTTTTATTTTTTTATATTTTTTCTTAAATGTTTTAGTTCCTGTCATAATCTGTACTTTAGTGCATATTACTTGTACAAAATAATTTCGGTGTTTCACATCTGCATGGCGTCCTGTGACGGCTCACAATTTTTATTTATTTAAATGTTAGCCCTCCTTCCATTTGAACTTGAAGATGAAGTATGAGAAACACAGATACAAAGAAACAAATTCTGGAGGCGTCAGTTTACGAAACCTTATGCTTAGTGTGTACGGTAATGTAGAAGAGTACATGATGGGGCCAAATTCGAGCTTGTAAGATCCTTGCCAATTATTATTATTATTTGAAATGTTAGCTCGAGCACTCCGGGCACTTCGACCATAACTGATCGTTTGTACCCACAGCCAGTTCACTATTTAGTCCTACTGCTTTGAGGAAAGCCAGGACTTTAGCGATGGTGATGGATTTGATTTCCAACGTAAGATCAATAATTTATAGGGTTAATAAAAACTATGTATACTATATAAAACTATGTAGATTGGCATTTTTTTTAAATAAAATGAAAACGAAAAATGTAAAATGAATGAATATTTATTGAAATTTCTATTACCTTCCGTATGTGATATTCGAGTATTATCTTGGGTCCAGCCCAAGAGCACAAGACGCACTGCAAGCGTACAATATCCGTTCGTGTCTGCTCGATGTCGCCCTGCGAATAAACATTATAATCCTAATATTATAAATGCGAAAGTAACTCTGTCTGTCTGTTTCGCTTTCACGCCAAAACTACTGAACCGATTTAAATGAAATTTGGTACACAGATAGTCTAGAGCCTGACAAAGGACATAGGCTACTTTTTAATTGGAAAAAAGTGTTGTAAAGGGTTGAAAAGGGGATGAAAGGTTGTATGAAAGTATTGTCATTTTCAGAACTAGAAGCATAAAACTTATATTTTAATCTATATAATAAAACTGAAGAGGAACTTTTTCTGTACATTGACAATTTTTTTTTAAATTTTAATTCAGGAAAATTATGAAAACGGGTATCTACTCAATAGGTAGAGTAATCCGTAATTAAAATATGTCACATCTATAAACGAACCCACCGCAGTCCAAATCCACGCGAGCGAAGCTGCGGGCAGTCCACTAGTATTGTGATATGATATTAAACTATAAGTCCCCCGGCACTGATACCCCATGCGCACCTATCCCCTCTCAATTTAGTTCAGAACTACACTTTCATACCAACCGGCAACCATACCTTTTCAACCGGTTAAAAAAACAATTACAGAAACCAGGAACCATATACAGGTTCTACCACCTCATGATGATGATGATGACTTACTCCATCCTGGCTGATGATCTCGAGAGCATCTTCCACCATCTCGGGAATGGTCAGCGGCTGAGTCGCGGAACTATTGTTATCTGCAAGCATGTTCAGATGCGTTATTAATAAGACAGTCTTAATAAAAAGGATCACTTATTATTTATTATTATTAGTGATCCTTAGTGATCTTTTTTATTTAGGTTTATAACTTAATTTCTACTGCTGGAACAGTAGTTAGCAGGCTTCTGATGTTTCCCTACAAAGTTTTTGGAAATGTAGTAACGTTCGCATTTCCTTACAATTGACGAGCACGCAGCTCCATCCGGTGTTGCCCATGACATCTGTGACAAATGTGTAACAGGGCTCAGAAGTTGACATGGAGTGTTATTCCAGTAAGATGTTAAAAGTAAAGGTCCCTCCTGCCGCACTGATGTTAGACACAGTTGAAGTGACAGGCCACAGTCGCAAAGGCCAGTTCCTCTCTCCTCTCTCTTCCTTGTTTGATGGTTAAAGCAAAAGCAATAAGGTGGGTGCCGATAGCCTACAATAGGACGCCCGATTATACGCGGCGGCGATTGCCTCGAATTATGTATAAACACTGTGCCAGACATGAAAGCAAAATGCCATTTCAAAATATAAGCAAACATTAGCACAATAATTAATGTGTATTAAAATATTTGTCATGTTTCGTCTTCAATATTTTTTAGTTATTTTACTGCAAAACTTTCAATAAACTAAAGTTGAACTAAAACTCCCAAATTAAATAAATTACAATAAGGTATAGCCAAAGCAAAGCGTAACTAAATTATATTTTCTGTGACCTAATGACTGCCCGGGTAGAGAGGACATCCTAGAAACCCGTAGACCCGTAGGCCAACCGACGAAGGAAGTAACCCGCTATGTGACCTAATGTTTGCCAAACCCATGCACAAATGTTTGCCCTCATGTCTATCACAGGCATAATGTGAAATGCCTTACGTGCAGGGTTTAGAGGCTCGGAGGGAAGTGCAGCGGACCACTGCGCCATTCTGCAAGCCATGCGAAGCTGTTTAGTGTGAAGCAAGGGAAGCTGTGCTGTTTCACCACTTATCAATATTATCAATCAATCAATAATCTTTATTTATTTATTTATTTATATACCGGGTGTTTGGTAGAGGGTCCGACAAACCAAACCAAGTGGGCGTTTTCGGGGACCCATTTGGAGAATACAAGTTGGCCAAAAAAAATTCCCTGACCATCATTTTTTTTAAAGTTTTTCTTGTTAATTTTTCGGTTTTCGCCGAAATTGTACCTATTTACCACCATAACATTTTAAAAATCTGTTTTAGACTAGATGTTTTTACTTTAGTTTAGTCTCTGATACATCTTTAGACCACGCAAAGAAGAAATAGATAGAATTAGAGCTAACTAACTGGTGTACAGATCATACAGTGAAAAAACAATTAAATAATTTTTCAAATAAAATTAAGGTCAGGATTTTTTTTTGGCCAACTTGTATTCTCCAAATGGGTCCCCGAACACGCCCACTTGGTTTGTCGGACCCTCTACCAAACACCCGGTATATTATATTAAATGCAACTTTCGTTTGCCAAGCTTTTCTAGATATTCACCTGCCGTCCTGCAAAGTTCGGCGTGCGGTATCAACATCAACCGTAGCGTTCCAAGCCACTAAGCCGTTGAGTAACGCCACTGCTTTGACTAAAAGTCAAAGTCAAAGATATTTATTTGCAGGACAAGATACAATAGGTATTTTTAAGCAGGTTATTTTAATCCTCTTATCCTAACCCATAGGGCATGCATAAAGGGGACTCTTTTGTGATCTCTAGCCTACATTTTGGTGTGGCGAACTGTTTTAATCTTAACCAATCTTACCAAACAGATGATTAATCAAATACGTTTAGTATAGTCAGCGGCACTAATATTGATCGCTGAGACAGAAGCAAACTTTCATCACAACTCTACGTTGCGCAGAAACTTTTCTCGAGTTCTCAACATCACAGCCGGTAGGTATACAAGGGTGAAATTGGTATTATTTTACATTGCAGTCTATGGATAATGATAGCCAGTCAATATTAATAACCATTCGCAATATTGCCTACTGTCGTCCTAGTCTGCCAATCCGCACTTGGACAGCGTGGTGGACTAAGGCCTATCTCCCCATTACGAAAGGAGACCCGTGCTCAACAGTGGGACAAAGAAAGGGTTGTGGTGGTAGATTGTCATTGTAACTTAGAAATGTCTTGTTTTGCAAAATGTAGGTCTGTATGTGCTGTCATTTTGATTTAATCTATTTATAGCGATGCGTTGTTATTTATATAATATTTTCATCCTTTTGTTAATGTAAGATTGTTACCTAGTTTTAGAAAATACGATAGGACTGACATAATATTATAAAAGTCCTCCAAATAAAATAGATAATAAAAAATAAAATAAAAAATAGCGATGACAGCTCAGTGGCTATCGAACTCGCCACTCGCTCGAGCGGTCCGGGTTCAAACCCAAGCGGCACGCACCAATGACATTTCTAAGTTAAGTGCGATTTAATAAATTAAATGTCACTTGCTGTAACGGTGAAGGACACATCGTGAGAAAACCTGCATGCCTGAGAGTTCTTCATAATGTTCTCGAAGGCATGTGAAGTCTGCTAAACCGCACTTGGCCAGCGTGGTGGACTAAGGCCTAATCCCTCCCATTCTGAGAGGAGACCCGTGCCCAACAGTGGGACAAAGAAAGGGATGTGGTGGTGGATTTGGGCAGACCCATAACCAATAATAAATACACAACTTTGAATAAATATGGAGAGCTATGAACAAGTTTGGACAGCTAAAGCTTAAAGTTGTACTGTTCCTATATTCTTAACTACTGTAACAGGCATGCTGTCACACAGTTAAGAGTCACAATATAAATGTTTTAAAATTGTTATTATTATTTATTAGATACCAGATGATTTTAAAAAAAAAATGTTTTTAAATTATTTTATTAATTGCAATACATTAAAATTATTGTTTAAAATGAATTTTAAAAAAGTTTGTAGTTGGTTTATAATGAATTGTAACATTGTATAGATTTTATATGAGTCATGTAACCTGAAAATAAATATTTTATTACTAGTGGACGCCCGCAGCTTCGCTCGCGTTACACATTCACTAACTTCAAAAACGGCAAAGCTTCATACTAACTTTGCACCCCCGTTTTACCCCCTTAGGGGATGAATTTTCAAATTTTTCTCGCCGTAAAAACCATCCTTGAACTTCAACGAACATTTTAAAAAAAGAATTGTCCAAATTGGTCCAGGCGTTGTTGAGTTATGCGCTTACCAACACATTTTACGATTCATTTTTATTATATAGATTATTTATGTAGACTTATGTTTCACTCCTAGGAGGTAATACTACTATCGCACGGGCCTTAGCCAAGTGCAATAGAGATCAATTATTTTTATTTAATAGATGTTTAAAAATTTTCTAACTATGCGACAGGTATTTAGTATTGCTGCTTTTTGTAATGTTTGTGATATACGCATGTGAATATCGAGTGTGTTGAGGCTTTTACTTAAAATTTTAGGGATAACACCAGTGGATGAAATAACTATTGGTATTATATGAACTGTTTGGACTTGCCATTGAGTTTTGATTTCTATCGCTGCGACCCATAGACGTCCCACTGTTGGGCACGGGTCTCCTCTCAGAATGGGAGGGATTAGGCCTTAGTCCACCACGCTGGCCAAGTGCGGATTGGCAGACTTCACATACCTTCGAGAACGTTATGATGAACTCTCAGGCATGCAGGTTTCCTCACGATGTGTCCTTCACCGTTATAGCAAGTGACATTTAATTTCTTAAAACGCACATAACTTAGAAAAGTCATTGGTGCGTGCCGCTGGGGTTTGAACCCGGGCCGCTCGAGTGAGAGGCGAGTTCGTTAGCCGCTGGGCTGTCACGCTACGTTGTTGATTTCTATAGCAAGTATTATTATAATGACTAGTGGACGCCCGCAGCTTCGCTCGCGTAGAATTAGACCCATTAACGACGTCTACCCGTCTAACGACTTCAAAAACGGCAAAGTTTCATACTAACTTTGCACCCCCGTTTTACCCCCTTAGGGGGTGAATTTTCAAAAATCCTTTCTTAGTGCTCCCCTACGATATAAAAGGAACCCCTGTGCAAAATTTCAAGTTTCTAGCCCTTATAGTTTAGGCCCTACGTTGATATGTCAGTCAGTCAGTCAGTCAGTCAGTCAGTCACCTTCTCCTTTTATATATATAGATAACAATGGTAAACTCACGCTTTGGCAATCACCGGAGCAGTGTAGACGGAGTAAGTGGTCGCTATAGACGGCAGCGGCAGTAGGGGGGTGTTTGTCAGCAGGCTGTTCTTGAAATTGTATATGGTTTCAAGCATACAGCTGTCTGATATGTTGGGCCCAGCGGGTGGGCATCTGGTGGTGCTTGACACTGGAATTTAATACAATAAAAGTAAAAAATTTCATTAATAAGTAGATCTAGAAGTAATTAATAAATAATAAATATCTTGGACATTCTCACACACGGCCATCTGACCCCAAAGTAGGCGCGAGCCTGTGTTATGGGTGTCAGAGACTGATATACATACATAGATATTTTAAATACATACTTAAATAGATAATATTGACATCCAGACACAGAACAAATACAAGTGTTCGTCACACGAATATTTGTCCTGAGTGGGATTCGAACCCACGACCTTTGGCGCAACAGACAGGGTCACTACCGATTGCGCCAACGGGCCTGTCAAATAATAATTAGTTTTAATTATTTTTTTAATAGTTTCCTAGAATAATTTTAGCACTAAGTATGTGATTTTCCCAACCAGGGCGGCATGTTCGCGTATGCGACAAAGCCCTTTTTTGTATTTTTTTAATAGAATAAAAAAAAAATACACAGTTAAAGAATTTTTAAACTACAATGTTAAATAATAGATAATACATGGTACATGCAATTAATATTGTGACATTTGCTGCTCTTTTTAATTTCATTTATGACATAGGACTTAATTTAGAAATAATGACCAATAAAATTTTTTTTAATATACTTGACATTCTTTTTAATTTTCAATTTGTTATTGTATTAGTTGACATTATTCAAGTTTATGGATATAAATTGATAATGTTAATAGAAATATATAATTATTAAGATATAGCTGTATACCACACCTAAATTAATATATAACACATTGTAAAATGACATGTATTCAAAGCAAATAAATAAATAAGAATAAATAATAAACAAGTATCATGGACATTCTCACACACCATAGACGTCCCACTGTTGGGCACGAGAGTCCCTCGGATACATGAGGTACTCAAAAACATGAGGTTTTCGTTAAATAAAAAATTAAAGTATCTTTATTTTTTAAATAGCCTACTAAATTCATTTTTTTTTCGTATGTTTTGTATTATTTGTATTTGTTATTTTATAGGAGATGGTGTATTATTTAATATAGGTTATAAGATAGACGACGATTGAACTTGAGACATTACTTTATTACTTTTGGTTACATGACATATGACACAGAGACTTATTTGATAGTACATAGATAGACAGAGGACGCGTGACGCGTGCCATAGACATATAAGGGATGGACATGCATTACTCATAACATCTCCTTTTTTCCTTTTTTGAAAAACTATTATTTACCATACTGACAAACTACTGACTTACTATCAAATTAATATTATATTAGAATTGACAAGAGTTTACTTTAGCTATACAAACTGACAGACTTATGTTTTATATACTTTTAATTTAAATACATAATAATATTAACAACTTGTTAAGAAATCTGCTTTTATACTTTAAGACAAATAAAAATTATTTTTAACTAACTGACCGACTGACTTATTAATAATTATTTGCATAACAAATAATAAATACAATAATATTAACTAACTGACAGACTAACTTATTAATAATTATTTGCATAACAAACAAATACAATAAGACTCTTACAAACATACTGACTGACTTCTTCAAATACATATTTATTTAACAAACTGAAGTAACTAATACTTGACTATTTTATGTGAACTCTATTTGCATAACAAATGGACACCATAATAATAATAATCTGAGACTGACTGTAACAAAAGTTAGACAATGTTCTGACATGTATTTAAATGGTATTTAAGTACATACAATCCTGAAATCTTACTGGGGGCTTGACCTGCCTTCCACTCGTTGTTGTCTTTACACTATCATCATTACCACTGTACCTTTCCTTTGACACTTCTTTTTGAAGACCTGACTGAGTACTAGATTGACTGATCATATTTTCCTCATTTTCAATATTGGAAGACTGATATGGTAGTAAGTGTTGACGATTTCTCCTATACATAGAACCATCTGGAGTTTCTATAATGAATGATCTAGGTTCTGCACATTTACTAACTATTTTAGCAGGTAACCATTTGGAATCTGGTGACTTTTTAAACATTATATTTTGACCTTGTTTTACAGGAGGTAAGATTTTAGATTTTTTATCATAATAAAATTTTTGTCTTAAATTATTTTGTTGTTTTATATTATAGTATTTTTTATGACTAATGACTTTAGGCTTAAGATGTTTTGTTACTGTAGGTAAAAGTGTTCTTAGACGACGTGACATTAATAACTCTGAAGGAGATGGTAAGTTACCTCTAGGTGCTGTACGATACTGCAATAAGGCTAGATGAGGATCCTCTCCAGAATCAGCACATTTTTTAAGTATGTTTTTTACTATTTTTACACCTGACTCGACTAAGCCATTAGAACGTGACAAATAAGGACTAGATGTTGTATGTTGAATAGACCAATTGTTTAAAAATTGTTTAAATTCCTGTGAGTTATATGGAGGACCATTGTCAGACATTAACTCAACTGGTATGCCATGTCTACTGAAAATAGGTTTTAAGACATTAATTAAGACTTTAGCACTTGTAGAACTAACATTAGCTATTTCAATGTAATTAGAATAATAATCTTCAACAACTAGTATTAATTGATTTTTAAATTTTAAATAATCTATACCTACTTTTTCCCAGGGATAGCTAGTTATTTTGTGAGACATTAAAGGTTCAGGTTGATTAGCATTTCTATGTGACAGACAAATGTGACAATTTGAGACATAATCTTGTATATCATGAGACATTAATGGCCAGAATACAACTCCTCGAGCCAAATTTTTACATTTTTCTATACCTTGATGACCACTATGAATAATTTTAAGCATTTCTGACCTTAGCTGTTTAGGAATTATTAAACTTTGACCTTTTAACATTAAATCTTTAACAGAATGTATTTCGTGACGACAGTTCCAATAGGGTAAAGCAAGTTGACTAACTTTTGACTTGCTTTCAGGCCACCCATTAATATAATATTCTTTAAGTAACTGAATAGACTCATCATTTTTAGATGCTTCCGAAAGCCATTTTAATCTTGAATCAGAAAAAGGTAAATTTTTAAGTAACATACTGACATGAACTATGACATCTTCATCGAGCTCATCTTCACTACTCTCTGGTAATGGTGCTCGTGACAGTGAGTCTGCAATATGCATTTTAGAGCCTGGTTTGTATTCGACTTTTAAATCATATGCCTGAATTCTAAGCATTAATCTTTGTAAACGAGTTGGAACTTCAGCTAAAGGTTTTTTAAATAATGTTATCAAGGGACGGTGATCAGTTTCTACACAGACTATTTTACCATAGATATACTGATGAAATCTAATACAACCAAAGACTATAGCGTACAATTCTTTTTCTATTTGAGGCATTTGTTTCTGACTTGACGTTAAAGTTTTAGATGCATAACAAATTGGATGATTTTCTTGAAGTATTACTGCTCCGACTGCTGACTGACTTGCATCAACTGACAAAGTTATTGGTTTTTTGACATCATAATGTGATAAGACTGGAGTTTGACAAATAATATTTTTTAAATGAGTGAATGTTGCCTCATGACTATCATTCCATTGCCATTCACTGGACTTTTTTAATAATTGACGTAATGGTTCAGTTTCCTGAGCTAAGTTTTTTATAAATACACCAAGATAATTTAAAAGACCTAGGAATCTTTGTAAATCTTTAAGACAAATAGGTGATGGCATATCAGTTATGGCACGGACTTTATCCGGATCAGGTGACACTCCTGAACTAGAAAAAATATGACCTAAGTATTTAACTTGTGATTGACCAAACTTACACTTTGTTAAGTTGAATTTTAAATTGACTTCTAGAGCTTTTTGAAAAACCTTTTCTAGATTTTCATCATGCTCTTGACGAGTTTTACCATAAACTAATATATCATCCGCATAGACCATGACTCCTGACAAACAACCAAAAGTTTCTGACATAATCCTATGGAAAATTTCCGGTGCACAGCTAATACCATATGGAAGACGTCTGAACCGATATCTACCAAAGGGACTATTGAACGTACATAGCATAGAACTTTCTAGATCTAGACAAACAACCCAGAATCCACTGCTAGCATCAAGTGTTGAAAAATAAGATGCACCATGAAGCTTTGATCGTACCATGTCTATGGTAGGTATTGGATAGTGAGACCTGCAAATAGCTTCGTTCAAATTTCTTGGGTCTAAACAAACTCGAAGTTGCCCATTTTTCTTTTCAACAAGTAATAAAGAACTTACCCAGTTAGTTGGTTCAGTGACTTTTGCAATGACTTCAAGACTTTCCATTTTATCAAGTTCCTTTTTTAACCTATCATGTAGTGAAAATGGAATCTTACGTGGTGGATCAATTTTTGGTCTTACATCTTGATTGACTGTAATGTGACACTCGCCTGGTAGACAACCCAGCCCATCGAAGACTATTTTATACTGAGACAATATATTCTGTAAATTATCACATGACTGTAATTGATATTTACTATTCTTAACAAGACATGACTTTAAGACATTTTTATTTTGATTATGACTATTATTTTCAATTTGATACACTCTTTTTATAAGACCTAATTCAGAACATGTATTTTTTCCAATGACTGTAGGAGAAGACACGTTTGCAATTATAAAGTTAATTAACTTTGACTGACATTGATTACTGACATAGAATGAACATAGAATATCTTGTTGCCCTAATATTGGTATACTATTACCACAATATGATGTTACTTTAGCTAAACATGGTGAGAATTTTTGAACTACATTTAAAGACTGAAACAAATTATATGACATGACATTAGCATCACTACCAGTATCTAATAAGCATTTAACATTAGTGTTATTTATTATTAAATTTATATTCCAATCTGAATTAAATGAAAATTTTGAATATAAACTGTTGACATACAAATAATTTGTTTTACCTTGACATTCCTCGGCTTGAACATAGTTTACATTATTATTTTTTGACTTACAGAATGCTGCATAGTGTCCTCTACGATGACATTTTCTACATTTTGCATTATATGCTGGACACTTGAATCGGTGTACCTGTCCACAACGACTACAATTCTTTGACCTTGACTGTGACCTGGACTGTGACTTTGACTTATTTCTTGACATTTTTGTTGACTGTTCTATCCTTGACTGACGTTTACTGTAAAATATGTTAGTAGTAGATCCTTTCAGCTCTGTAGCCTGTGACAAAGTAGATACTAAAGTTGATGTTATGTTCTTGGCCTTTTCCAAAGTTAAATTTTCTTCCAACAATAATTTTTCTCTGACAAAGTGATACTTTTCATTTAAGTTACAAATGTAGATATCTTTTATAATTCTATCTGTGAGTTTCCCAAATTCACACCCTTTACTTAGATTAATTAAATCTGTCATAAAATCTTCAGTTGACTCCTCCGGGCTCTGTTTCCTCGTGAAGAATTTATAGCACTCATAGGTTATATTTCTTTTTGGAACAAAATATTCTTGAAATTTATTTATTAATTCTTTGTAACTGACTTTTTCTATGTCCATATCAAAAGTGTTAAATATATCAAGACATTTATCTCCTATGTAATGTAAGAATACCGCGACTTTTCTGTCTTCAGGTTCATCACACATACCACTTGCTTTCAGAAAAATATTGAAGGTCTGGTACCATTTTATCCAATTTGCAGAGATATTGTTCTCCAATGACAATGGTTGTATGTTTCCTGTTAAATTAAGACGCTTTGATGACTTACTTTCTTCTTTTTGAGCTACGATGGCGTCTTTGCGCTCTTTGCTCGACATGACGACCACGGTGACGACTGACTTTTTTACTTTTTTCACACGACTTGTTTTTTACTTTAATTTCAGCCACTTCTGACACCATGTATTATTTGTATTTGTTATTTTATAGGAGATGGTGTATTATTTAATATAGGTTATAAGATAGACGACGATTGAACTTGAGACATTACTTTATTACTTTTGGTTACATGACATATGACACAGAGACTTATTTGATAGTACATAGATAGACAGAGGACGCGTGACGCGTGCCATAGACATATAAGGGATGGACATGCATTACTCATAACATGTTTATGGATAATTTCTTGTCTTATATCTGCACATTTCGTTTGATCAAGTTTCAAAAAAACACATTGTATATTTTAGGTACATAGGTATTTATATATATCAACATATATAATAAACATACATATAGATATAGATGGAGCTACAGATATTTTTCTTCAGTTGATTGGTCTAAAGCACATTAGTATTCATTTATATCAATAAAACTTACCACTTTCAGATTCATTCCCCACTTGAATGTATAATGATTGACTGACATTCCAATAGGGGGCTCTGTTGAACTGGCTAAAGGCTGCGGTTATCCGAGGCAGTACGTAGATGTTATCCTCAATATCCTCGCAGGATATTTGTGGCTGGATATTATCCTCAATATCCCTATAAGACATCCTCTGATATCTCACTTGTTCTGACCTTATCTTCTTATGATAATACTCTGATTCATCAGGTATGTCATTTTCCTTAGATTCTGATATAATATGTCTGTTCGTATTCAACTCCCCGTATGTATTTGGATAAAGTATGGAGTTATACTCAGGATTTCTGGGTTGAATATCGTTATCGTTGAAGATTTCTTGTATGTTTATATCGTTGTTGTGTTTTGGTGCTGGCAAAGGTATTGCCTCCGAGATGGGCTTTCGGAACAAAGCGTTTATAGTGGATATCGTGCCATCTGGATTTCGTAATTTTATTGCCTGTATTTGAGTATTTTTATATGTATTTTCTTTGGGTTGCAGAGGATAGATTCCGCTCAAAGTCCTTTGGCGTTTCGGCTCAGGTGCTTCCTGAAAAAAAATATAGATGTTTTTATGAAACTGATTGTAATTTTTTTTTTTTTACGTACACATTATAGACTACGGCTGGATGTCAGTTACATTTTTACAAAGAAGTAACACCCTTAAGAATGGCAATGGATTTTTGAGTAAATTTGAATACATACAAGAATAATTAATAACTCTCATTAGCTGTGGTAGCCCAGTGGTTTATTGTTGTGCCTGTTATTTAGAGTTCCAGGTTCAAATCTCAGTCCATTAACAATTTTTTTTTAATTTATGTCCTAACTCACAATTTGAAGTGTGGTAACAACTCAAAATGAACTAAATAAAATTTAACATGCATGACCAGAGTACACAGTACATTTTAATCAGAAAGTTATGTATTTGTCCTGTCAGGATTCAAAACCAGGGCTGCAGTTTGGGAGTCAGGGTCTCTGACCAATGCAGCTTCTGACCAATTCGGCTTCTTGCACAAAGCTATCTATCACTAATGAAAAACAGCTAGTATTCATATTGACATTAATATTTAATATACCAACACTAAACTAGCAGCCCTCTAATAGTCATGTTCAAAGACATTCAATTAATAATTTAGTTCTATTCAAGGTTTGTGACAGCTGTCATAGATGGTGGAGCTGATCTTTGTTTGCTATTTTATTAACATAAAAATAAAACAATCACTCTGAATTACCTCGGTATGAGATATTATGTAATGTCTTGGATTTTCACTCCTCATGGCTGGATGGGATTTCCTACATAATACATTTGGCTGTTGTCTCTCCAAACATCTCCTAGCCATATCAAATTTGTATAGTCGGTCACTCATATTCAAAGTTTTGTCCTTCGGGCTTGTTGCTTTATTATCAACTCTAATATTACTGGTAACCATTTTATTTGTGCTTACGGTACCAAAAGATTTCTTTAAAGCTCTCAAATTGAAACTCCTCAGTACTCTGTCAGTAGTTGGTCTTTGAGTAGATTGCATCATCAGTCCTGAATCAAGTTTGAAGTATTTTTGAGGAAATTCAGGACTGTATCGTGTAACTGGATTGATTATACGCTTCGGAGTGTATGTGATGGGTGGAGATTGACCACAAGTTGATGATACTTCTTGATTCTGAAAATTATTAATTTGTTTTTATTAATGACTAGTGGACGCCCGCAGCTTCGCTCGCGTTACACATTCACTAACTTCAAAAACGGCAAAGCTTCATACTAACTTTGCACCCCCGTTTTACCCCCTTAGGGGATGAATTTTCAAATTTTTCTCGCCGTAAAAACCATCCTTGAACTTCAACGAACATTTAAAAAAAAGAATTGGCCAAATTGGTCCAGGCGTTGTTGAGTTATGCGCTTACCAACACATTTTACGATTCATTTTTATTATATAGATTAATGGAATTGGTTGCTGTTCTAATATGAAACTTATTTTATTACACACAAAATTTAAATAATAATACATTTTTTGTTTCAAGTAGGAAGGTCCAAAGATAGAAAATTAAAGGTATTATTGTGGATATAAGATAGCAAATTAAGAAAGCTGCACCACCCATTCGCTACCACCAATGAGAACTGTGACAAACCTAAACAAGACACCTAGAAGTCACAATGGAAGTCAATATGGAACCTACATGGGGTATATTAATTTAGCAAGGGCTATACTCACAGCCCATTGCTTCAATGTATTGTTTTAAAGCAGTTTTTTAATAACTGCCTTTGTGTTCCAATTGGAAATGTGTAGTTTCAGGTTACACTTTTCTAAAGGAGACCAAATAAGTTCTAAAGCGTAGCAACTCACCAGAGATGGGACCTTCTGGGACTCTTGTTTTTAATTTCTTACTGGATTAACATCTACTTCACCACAACTCTTTTTTTGTTCCACTGTTAACTCTGCTCTCAGAATGGGAAGGATTACTCCACCACACTGGCAAGTGTTGAAGTTTAGAGAAGGTTATGGAGAAATGTTCAACCAGATTTTTTTTATATAAGACATCTTTTACTGATTGACCTAACACTCCCAATCCCCTATACAGTTTTGCTCAGCTTGTCACAGTCATGTCATGCCACCAGGTTGGTGATGCTGATTGCTTGTTTGCTATATTATAATCACAAAAGAAAAAAAGGAAAAGGAAACTCACTTGCAAACGTCTAAAACGGCTACTTTTCCTGCTCTGTGATTGTAGAATTCTCGCTGCCTTTACTTCGTGAACCAAACATTCAACTTCATGTGTAGATTTAAACTTCTTTGCGTGTATTAACTCTATCAGATACTGCTTCTGAAAGACCATGATGAAAATAATATGAGAAATGAGACTTAAATTAAGTACTTGACTAAACAGGCCTCAAGTTTAAAACTAACTGAAAAATAAGGCTTTTACCCCTGATATATATATTTTTAATGTTTTAATGGTGAGGAGTAAGGTTTCAGAACTAGAACTATAATTTAAATTTAAGAACTTTTTTAGATTATGTCTGTGTTCAAATCAAAGGAGATATAGAATTATTAGGTCAATAAAGTGGAAAAATACAATCTAGCAGTGATTGGACAGTTATAGATTGTGGTTTAGCTTGCTCTACGAGAATTTTCATTTAGTGAATTATTAAATGCATAGATCAATGTTAAATTTGTTTAATCCAATATCTCAAAAAAATCTTACCTTTACGTTAGATGGCAAGAATAAAGATTTAGCCAGTTTCTGCAGACATCTATATGATTTCTTTTGTAGGTTCCTTACAGTATAGCTTCCGTTTTGGATGTCCATTTTGAGATTCTCTCAAAAAACGTGCTTTATAGACAAGAATGTTGAAAACAATAAATGTAGTGCACGTGTAAATTTTACCTACCCTACCCTCGTTTTATTCAAGCAGAATTTATTTCATGTTTATAAAAAAACACAAGTTAAACAGAATCTGAAATGTCTCTGAAACATTTTAATATTAAAAACTTAGAAATTGAATTGAAACGATGCACATCATACAATAATATAAATTATTCACAAACCAATGTTTATTGTGTTACATTTATATACGTACATACTTATTGAATTTAATTACGATTTCAGTATAAATACCTAAGATTACAATGTTATGTACATATTTAAATATATGTTCATAATACATACATTCATTTCATTCATCTTGAACATGAATGAACATTTGTTTTGTTTTACATACTGCTGGCCGATTTGAAATTTGAAAATAATAAGAACCTAACTAAAAAAAAAGCAGTTAACAGAGGCACCGTCTGGGCACCGTAAACTCTGCGAACTGTCAAACTTCAAACTTCATTCAACTTGAATGAAGTTTGACAGTATAGCTACACTAGTACAGCTATCGAGGTGTACGGAAAAATGTACTCTGTGTGTATCCACAGAGTACATTTTATATAATGTGTATCCACCACATACTAATAAGGGTTGTATCCACTCAACGTCCCGCGTGGATCATAATAATCGGCTGTAGCGAGAACGGATTTGGTACGCGGATTTGGTCCTCCGACCAAATCCGAGCGTGTATTACTAGTATAATAGCCGTAATACACGCCCGGATTTGGTACGAATGGACCACGGATTTGGTCCGCTTTCCGACCAAATCCGGGCGTCTGGAGAGTAGTCCGCGAACATAATTAATATTAATTGTGTCCGCCTCGGTCCGCTTACGTCATGCTTACATGAAGCAACTGTCCGATCCGGCCGTCTGTAGCGAGAACCAACTAATATACTAATCTGTGGCGAGAACGGATTTGGTACGCGGATTTGGTCCGCCGACCAAATCCGAGCGTGTATTACTACTATAAAGGTACGCAAAGCGGATTTATTATGTATGTGGTCTAACTAACCACATGAGCACAATCATACATGAGTGAATTGAGTGAGTAAAACGGAACTAACGGATCTGGAGGACTGCTTAAACAAGTGGCAAAACGCTAGTAGAATAGAAATAGAATAGAATGTATGGGATTGACATTAGCTCACGACTTATTAGTCCTAACGAATGCGAAATATTCTACTAGCGTTTTGCCACTCCACTTAAGTCCACTTGCCTAGGGGGTATCTCTAGCTAGTTTGTGCTACTAACGTAAATTCGGCCAGAAGTAGGTGTTACTTTTTTTACTTTTATTATTAATTAGAAAATTTTCCTACAAGAGATATCTACTTCGAACTTAGATTAATTATACTAAGTCTTCGAATAACAGGCTGATGATTTCAGAGCCTGCCAGAAGGCTCTGTGCTTAGATCCGTGGCGGGAAATTTAAATAAAAAACATTTTTTTGTTGTTTTCACTAGTTAAAACATAAATGTGACATTTGTATCCATGCAAATATATCATTTTGGTTAAATAGGCTAGATTTGAATAAAGCTCCATCGATTGGCTCCACCATGGCATACAATTTTCATGGAGTAATATTCAACAAAATTGGGTTAACCAGAACCAAAAATAAAACATGGAAAAATGAAATGCTATATTATTACATAAATAAGTTGGAACTAGTTAATTGAAAAAAATTGGCGCTAAGCTAATCGGAAAATGTTGATGAATGAAAGAACACTGCTCTTCTTGTTTGATCGCATGTTTTATTTTTAACTTTTTAACGAAGGCAAAGTAAATTTTGATTCATTAACTGCTGATTGCGATTGCAATAGTATTCTTCGAAATGGATGCACGGGATTCGTACTGAAACATAAAAATAGGTCAACATTTCAGATGGTGTTCAGTGGATTTGTGGGCTTCAGATTGCCAGTTTATTTAATAAATACCCTACAAAATGCTGGCTGCAACTGGGTATATTGCTACTAGGTAAGAAAGGGTTCCATGAATAAGAAAAGGATAGATGTGTTTAAAATATCAAAAAACCGATTTCAAAACTTTAAAAAAATTATTGGTTGTCTGTAAAGTCGGTTAACGGACGATAATTTTACGTGATAACGTCTTATGAAATATAATAAATTGTAGCATTGATTCACAACAAACTAGATGGCGCTGTTCCTTTTTCTGAATATGAATAACGGAATAGTTTGATTCCCATAACATACATAATTTATACTCTTAGGAGTGGAATTTGTACTTGAAATTTTTAGATGGCCTACTCTGTAATCAGATCTTTCAAATAAACTTAGTAGTACTACTAAGTTTAGTAGAATCATAAAAATCTATACACAAACACTGACGCTCTATAGGGCAATTAACCTAATTATGCTTTTTTACTAGTCTTAGGGGTAGAATTTTTTCATAAAATTTATATGGTGGTATGTTCTACCAAATTAAAAGAATCACCGAAATCGGTTAATAAACGACGAAGATGTCACTGTACATTCATATAAAAAAACAGTCGAACATAGAACTTCTTCCCCATTTCAATGTGGGTTAAAAACAGTACCTACCTGCGTAGATGTTTCAACGACACAAAAGTTAGTAAAGAGAGGATGGAAAGCGCTTGATTTCTTGATTGATCAAATTCAATAACTACCTGACTCGGGATTGGTTGTCTTTGTCAGCCATGGCCTCTTTGAACATGGCAGCGTTTTTCGTAAACGGCTTCTGTTTGCTTTCAATACTGTTTAATTCAGCTTCCTGAAACATACAGCATAGTTACTTACCTTCATTTATAATTATTGTTTCTGTGCTGTCATTACGACTACACTTTTTACTAACTAGAAGTATTTTTTAAGTCTTACCATAATTTTCTCATTATCTTTTATCTGATTCGTTAAGTTGTTTCTGTACTGAATTTGTCGCATTAATTCCTCATTTGCACTAGACAAGTTTCTTCTTAATTCCGCATACGCCGTGTTCTTAACGCGTTCCATTCTCTCTGATCTTTCCCTTTTATCAAATTCCATGTCTCGTCTTCTTTGTTCCAAGTATCTCTTATACTCATTGGCTGCAATCTGTTAAGATTTGAAAAAGTCGTTAGGTGTATTATTTAATCTTATTATATAAGTAATAATAAAAAAATTAACTGAGTATTCATTGCATAGGAACTATTTCGGTGTTTCTTTCATAACTACCTTCTTATTTTCAAGTTTTTGAACTTCGGCATTCCTAATCTTTTCTTCCATTTCCTTAAGCTGTTGATTTTCCCATTCTTTGATTAGATCGTCTGTTTCTTGTGCGAGTTTTTTATTTAATGCTTTTTCTTTGTTAAAGTTGTCTACAAACACCTGTTTTTCTAAACGCAGTGTTTGCTGAAATTCAAGAAGAATTGAAAACATAATTTTAAAGCAAGTGAGGAAAGGAATAAGTGAAAATTCACTTATTGACGAATGACATTACTGATTATTTTACACGCATTTAACCTAAGCTTACTACCTATACTAATTTCTTTTCACACTTAAAGCAAGTGTGCTGTGTTGTCAGTTATGTTAAAAGTTTAATTATGAAATACAATATAAAGACAATTTACGATTTGATTCTTCTTCAGCTGCTTTTCTCTCCTTAGTTCATCCTGAGCTATTCTAATTGTGATGTTGTCCAGTTCTCTTGCTTCACGCTTTTCGTTTATTATCCTTGCTAGCTTCATTTCGTGACCTTCTTTAAAGTTAAGTCTATTTTTCCATTGCTGATCTTTCTTTCTTTTTATTTCTGAAACAATATATGTAAATTCATGAGCATTCATCACAGTTTTTTTAAACAGACGTATAGATTTACATAAATTACATTTATGTAACATTTGTGTAAATAATGTTGTTTATTCAATAATAATATTTTATTATTAAATGTTGTTGTTTATTCATTAATAATATTTTATTATTAAATGTTTAATACCTCAGCGATAGACTGTTACGGGTGGCGTAAACACACAGAAAATATAACAATTTAACATCCATGACCCGAGTACAAATCTTATACCGTGAAATAAATACGAGTATGTGCCTCAGCCGGAATTCGAACCCAAGTTCCACGTTTCAGCAGTTAGGGTCAATCACTACCGCGCCACAGAGTAGTCAAAAAAATTAAAAAAAATACTGATTTTAATTACTTATGAGATCAACGCAACTGTCCGTGTAATTATTAAATTAATTTATCAATTTATATTTTTATTCCACAAAGATGCTGTTATATGTATATCAATACTTTTTTTTAGCTTTCTGTTGACGTAGAAAGTCTTAGTGCACCACTTTCATCATATTGCTTGCAATGCTAAACACAGACTCGATTTTTGAATCTCACTCGAATACGAAATTCGCATCTACGAATTTCATAAGTACTGTAACTGGTAGGTAGGGTAGGTACTGTGTATTTCTCAAATTCACCAAGGCGATAGATTTTGTGTACCTAATAAATGTCAACTGCAGTATTTTAGTTTTTTAGTTTTATAGTTCATATTATGCCTACAATATAATCGTAACGAAATTTGCAACCGGAAATGATTTGTATATGAATGATAGAGTCATAACAGTGAAATTAAAAAATCGGGACAGCCCTTACCATCAACGTAATCTTGTTCCATTTTGTTCATCATTCTTTGCAACCTTTTGTTCTCAACCTCTCTTTCTTTCTTTATGGCTTCTCTTTTCTTTTTGTTGGCACTGGCGATTTGTTCATTGTAAAACTGTCTACGCTCTATCATGTCATGTTTTAACCTTTCTGCTTCTTGACGCTCAAATGATTCCTGTTAATATAAAGGTCAGGCTGTCATATAATTTTAACCCTATAAAAACTATACTTATTTCTATATAAGTATACGAGTAATTAGATTCAGAAATCTTATGAAAGTAAGAAAATTCCCAACAGCTCTTAGAAATCAGACCATAAAAACCAACCTTCATTCTGAGGGTGTTCAACATAACCTCCTGCCACATCTCTTCCACTCGTTTTGCCTCTTTTTCTATCTCTTTCTTCTCCCGAATCTGCATCATTTGCATCTCTTTGAGGCGGATTTCGTCTGATTTAGTACATTGCATACCTTTGGCTCTGTAAATAATTTTGAAACAGTTAATCTGCCAACGATTGTGAAGAAGTGATGGTGATGTTGTCAACGCTTAGATAGTTATAGATGTCTTTTCTATATTATGTGCGTTTTAATAAACTAAATTTCACCTTGTCTAACGGTGAATAACACCATCGTGATGAATTGTATGAGGGGTTTTGGTTCATCTAAATGCGTTTTAACTTAGAAATCTTACTGAAGTCCACCAGCGTCAGAAACGAAACAGGATTTGCGCTTGTTTATCGTTTGGAAATGCTAACTCAGTTCAACTCAGTCATTTGAGAGGAAACCCGTGCCCAACAGAGGGACAAAGAATGGGCTGTGATGATGATGATGATTTCGATATTTTTGAGTTCTAACACGTTTTTAAATTGCATGAAAAATAATTGAACGTACAAAAAAGTTTCCTACTCAGTTTTATTATATTATATACCTATCTAGATAAATTATGATATGAAATCTTAGGGTTACCTTGAAGCGTTAATGAATTGGTAATTCAGTAAACATTAAAGTATAACATGCTTACATTTTCTCCCTCTCCAAAGCCATTTGACACTGAACATTTTTTTCTCTTTCAAGCTCTTCTTCGTAATGCTTAATTCTGTAGTCTCTTTCTTTACAATACCCGCATTCTTCTGCGACTCTTTTAATCTCTAATTCTTGAAATAATTCTTCTTCTTCTGTTTGTAGTAAGAGCTTCAATCGCTCTTTTCTTAGTCAGAGATTTTGATCTTCTCTATCGAATATTTCTCGAACTTTCTCGCTCACGCGGTTAACTATGGCTCTGGAATTAATAAGTAAGTAACTTTAGTTAACTAAATACAGTTTCAGTCACAATGGATAAGCAATAGTTTCAGTTTCTGTAATAATTCATGAAACAATTTCTGAAATAAAATTTTTTGGAGTTACTTCTAAATATTTTTCATTTTAAGAATGTATATAATTAAATTCTTGGCTTATAGTGAAGGTATGAGATGAGAGGCACCCAACGCAACACAAATCAAGATAATCTTGGGGCGACGCGACAACGCGGTGTAATGTGAACGTTAAGTGATGATTCGAGCGCTTACTTCTGTAAATGTACTGAGTCGTATTCAACCATGTCAGAAGTTTTCTTCATTTCTTCAACATTTACCAACGAGTCGGTATCACGTTGCCGGATCTGGAATGACAGACAATGAACATGTTAGGCAACTCAAGGCTGTAGACATTCTATTGGCTTTTTGTATAGCTGATATGGACTGACAACTGATGAAAAGAACGCTTATACCCTTACACCCCCGCACACGCGCTGGCACACATGTGCCTTGCACCGGTACACAACTGTGGGACGTCTATGGGTTGTAGCTAATTATCTAATTATGTTGGAAGTAATCCACTAATTATATAAAAGTACCTAACTACTTCCTCCCATACATCCATCCATCCTACATGTATACTGTTCAGGTAGATACATTTCACATTAAATAAATGATTGCTTACCCTCCAAAATTGCGTGGGATGTCCAAAGTAAATACAAGTGTGTTTAACTTTAGTTCGACCCATTGTTACAGAGACGCGATGACGTAGTCTATTGGACTAAGTAGTAGACTAATGAAGTAGCGGTTCTTAGTAAGCGGGATACATTGATCCAACGTTGCTGTGGTTACTTCAGACGTGGTTATACTTACGCGGTTACGGCATTAAGTGCTGATGATAGCGGTAAATCTATATAATAAAAATGAATCGCAAAATGTGTTGGTAAGCGCATAACTCAACAACGCCTGGACCAATTTGGCCAATTCTTTTTTTAAAATGTTCGTTGAAGTTCAAGGATGGTTTTTACGGCGAGAAAAATTTGAAAATTCATCCCCTAAGGGGGTAAAACGGGGGTGCAAAGTTAGTATGAAGCTTTGCCGTTTTTGAAGTTAGTGAATGTGTAACGCGAGCGAAGCTGCGGGCGTCCGCTAGTGTGAAATAAATATGTAAATGTATATGTATGTATATGTATGTATTACAATCCTTGAACGTGATTTTGGCACTGTGTTTTGGCACACTTAAAAACGACGGATTAATTTGAACCCCGCTCTCATCCCCGCAAATCGGCGACACTATTTTGTACGAACAAGTCTTATTTAAATTCATTTCGAAAAATCGTTCGATATTTAAGAATCGAGTAAAAATAGAACGATTATTACAGCGCAGCGTTCTGCATATTTCACGGGAGTGCCATTTTCCGGGATAAAAATTCATTAAATTAAAAATTGTTGTTCAAAGAAACCGTTTTCTAGTGTGCATATCTATCTTTGTGGCCATGAAACCACTATATTAAGGTTTTAGTTAATATCCGGTCAAAGTCGTTAACCTGTCCCCATCTTGGATGTCTGAATTATACGACCTAGAAATTATTAAACGCCCATTACACGAGACCCTTGTGGGAATTCTCAATATAAATTATTTCAAGTATCTTGTTAAGGAATGTTTCCAGTAAATTAAATTTGTTTTCAGTCAAATATTATTTACACATGTAGATAATAAAAGTCTAACGAGTACGCGTCTTTATAATGAATAAATCTTGAAAAAAAAAACGATCAGGAGTAGATAAGTACAGAATATACACAGATTCCGAAAATATTTTCAATGTCATTGTCTGTCTGTCTGTTCCTATGTGCGCAATAGACTCAAAAACTGCCGATCTGATTTTGATGAAACTTGATACAAATGCACTAAAACAATGAAACGGTTCTAGTAGGTTTCGATACTTTATATCCCGAAAATAAAGTAGGTTTCGATTCTTTATGTCCCGAAAATAAAGTAAGTTCATTAGTTCATAAGTTCAGTTTATTGGTAACGGTAGTTACAGGTCATTTTTTTGATACAATTTGTATACATATTTCGATTTTTGCACAATTTCAACAAAAAAAATAAAAATATAATGAAATAAAAATAATCGATCTCATACAGCCAATTGATAAATGTCAAAAATGTACAAAAAATAAATATTAAAAATTAAAACATGTCATAAGAAAATAAAGAACAGGTCTCATTTTGAGGTAATTACAGAGAAAAAATGTCACAATTAATTATACTTAATTTATACAATAAATGAAAACAATATACATAATAAGAGTAAATAAAAATATAATTGATGTGTATAGTGCATCAGTTACATTTAGATTTACTAAGGAATTCCTCGACACTGTAGAACGTCTGTTCGATCAACCATAACTTTAGTCTATGTTTGAAAGACTCTAGGCTGTTTGCGGTAGTGACGTTCGCGGGGAGTCTATTATAAATAGTCGGACCCATAACATGGGTGAGCTTGCTAGACTTGCTCAGTCTATGCGACACTGCCGACAGTCTGTTTGCGTGGCGGCTCTGGTAACGCGCATCGCCCAATCGCCTGTATATTTCCATATGTGTTCTCACATACACCGCTACCTGCAATATCACTATTGCGGGTAGTGTGAGGATCCCAAATTCTTTAAAATAAGGTCTCGCGGAGGTGTCTCGAGCTACTCTTGCAAGCGTTCTAACGGCGCGTTTCTGCATGCGGAACGCACGCAGCCATTCGGCAGAGCGGCCCCACAGCTCAGCTCCGTACTGGAGCAGGGAGTGCACGGTTGCGAAATAGCACGCCCGTGCCACCTCCGGCGACACCACCCTGGACACCCGGGCGAGCGCGTAACAGGAGCTACCTAGTTTTCCGCAAATCTTATCTACGTGGCTTCTCCACGTCAAGCCGCTGTCTATTTCAAAACCCAGAAAGGTCGTCTCGTTCACTCCGTCTATTTCTACCCCAGAAACATTAACCTTAAATGGACATAGCTGTCGTCCAGACAGATTGACATGCAGGTAGTGTGTCTTTTTTAAATTTAGAGCGAGACCGTTTAGAGTAAACCACTCTGCGAGACGCTCAGCCGTTTTATTCAGCTTCTCCTCCAGCTGATCTACTCCGTGGGCAGTGACAATCGCTGCAACATCGTCCGCATACATAAAAATTTCGGCTTCATTTACCGCATCCGGGAGATCGTTAAGTAGAAGGGAGAACAGAATATTTGATACTGACGATCCCTGAGCTACTCCCATAGTGGAAGTCAGCGGTTCCGATCTGGTCACCCCGTTGCCGGCACATACTACCTGGAGTCTACCTCGCATTAAATTCTTGAATAACTCCAAGGGTCTACCTGTAACACCGTAGTGCGTGAGTTTTGTCGATAGTGCATCGTGGTCAGCCACATCGAAAGCTTTCGATAAGTCGCAGCACAGAATCGCGACATGCTGCTTACGTTCGCGCGCGCCTAGCACTTGATGGACAATTTCACGCGTCATTGTCGTCGTGGATCGTCCTTTACGATAGGCGTATTGACGATCCGAGAGCGCGGCCGTCGAGGACAAGAAGGATATAAGTCTAGAAGACAACCCGTGTTCAAACACCTTGGCAATAGCTGGGATGATTGAAACCGGCCTGTATCCGTCCATGCTATCCCTCCTCCCTCTTCCTTTGAAAAGTGGAGACACTTTACTTATTTTGAGTGGTCCGGGATACGAACCTTCTTTTATACACATGTTGTACAGAGTGGCTAATACTGGAGCTAGTGGGATGATAGCCATTCTAACTAGCTTCATTGTGTGGCCGTAAATATCTTTCGACTGCTTGGGGGGTATACACGTAGTAACTATGCGATACACCTCATCAGCAGTAGGTTTCCTTGAAAAACAGGATGAAAGTTTGTACGGACTTTTTCTTAATTATTGTCTGATTCATTTGAAATTTGCAACAATGGCTTCATATTTAAATTAACTGAATGTTTTATTTCCGTTATTTTGGATTTTAAGATAAAGGAAAAAATGAAATAACTACTTATAGCTAATTTTAATTTTTCAAGACTCGTTCCTGGGTACGCCATGGGTAGATTTGTCCTAAACCCACACATATTAGGGACACATATTGATGTAGGTATCATTAGTCTAGGTACAGCAATGTGTCCGTAATACAAAAAAAAAAAAAGGAATTGCGTATTATAAATAATCATTCTAAAACTAATTTCGGTTTACTTTTAAAAATGTTTTTGAATATAATATATAATCCTACTGTTAAGATGTTTGACCGAAAAGGACAGTTCAAGAAAAACGGGTAGGTATGTATTCTCTAAAGTACTCGTAGATTGGCGATAGTGCTTAACCCTCACCGCCTCATGTGTTCCTGGTAGCGAGTTCATCAACCTCTATTACGTAGAGTGCACAGACAGATTTATGGTGCAATATTAGTGGCTAATTTACTTAATAGAGGGGCAGCCATGACCATAGGTTGGGCACTATGGTGTAGTGATAAGGATGCGAGTAGATGAGGAATTTAATTAAACTAAATGCAGATCAAGATAGCGCCTTTGTCGTGCCTTAATGAGTCCATCTTGTGATTACTTGCCGAGCCTATCTAAGGGATATTATGTTCTTGGTGCTGTTATAGTGTCACATGTTACTTATTCAATAACTTAGAATTTAATAAAGACATAATTTCAAGCTTGCTTTGAAGAGCACCCCATTATGGTTCTTGTAGATGTTTCGATTGGTAAGTATGTTATTACATTTTACCTTCAAACTTATAAATAATGCTTCGTAGATTAATAGGAAATAGATAGGTAGAACTTTATCTACTTCCTATTTTTTTATGAATATGAGAAAGCAAACGAGCCACGACGAACGAAGTGCCATCCGCTGCCGCCTATGACAATTAATGAAAAAAAAAAACGACTTCGTGAATTGAAAAAATATTTTCAAACATAATAAATGAACTGAAAAGATAGAAACAAGTTGTTTTTTTTTAATAATTTTTGCATGCTCCATGTAACCCTTTATTTTGATACTCGACTCGATAGGTTTAGAGAAATAAACATTTTTGATAATATAATATGGCGTCAAATAGCGGCCATGTTAACATTCATACTAAAAACATAGTGATTTGATTACTTGCTCAGTGTTCATACTTTTGTATTCCCAGTGTCACTCTGCAATTGACACGAATCCAACGACGTCTTGATAGCTATAATCGTGTAAGCTACAGATCATACCATAGATTTATTACTCTATAATGGATCATACCAAAGAAATATACGTCATGTACATTCGGAAAACATAACGCTCCTTTTGACGCAATTGGGTTCAAAAATCAAAAAAATGTTCAGTCGTGATTCAATTGACAACCCTGTCCGTATATTTTTGTTAAGTTCGCCCCGCGTTCAGCGCCCGCCTTATTTATTGGGGAAACGAAACAAATAGACGAAATTGCACTTGATGGCCCCTCGGGCAGGTGCTCCGGCTTTGTTTTGGGAACACACTTACAGGCTGAAAACAATGTACAGAATACTGTATCTGGATAATCTTTAATCTGCAGAAGAATTTTCTCCTACCATCGAAACTTAAAATTAAGTATAAAAAAGGTATGAATATATCATATACGTTTTGAAAATGGCACATTAAGTCTGATCAAAGTGCACCTTTTGCTTAGTTTTGCATCAATATTGAAGTGACGTTTTCTTAAGATTCTAATGTCAACAAAAATGTGCCATTTTACTTGTTTTTTCAATTCCAAGTTTCCACAGAAAACAACACATTTGAAACACACACTGTGTCAAGATTATTAATCTGTGAAATTACTTACTACAAATCAGCTTGCTTCGGTCTATATACGAATCCACGTCACCCAAAGAAAAGCATTATATTAGAGGCACTACCCCTGCGTCAATGAGTCATCGATCGTCGTTTGTACACTTATGCTCCTGTGTTGTGGACAAAGTTTTTTCATTTTCTCTCATTTCTCTCAGTACCGGACCCACTCAAAGCCGCGCATGTGATTGAATGAAAAACGAAAGTTAGGCTTCATATGAAATAAGTTTCACTGTGATTGGAACGGAGGGGTATCATGCAAATGTCCTTTTTTATCTTGAGTAGCGTTGTATTCATAACGTCCATATAGAAAATTTAGTTTTTGAAGGATCCGTACCTAAAGGTTCCTTAAAAGTTACGTTGTTTACCTAAAAGTTAAGTTACTTTTTTTTTCTGATTGTCTGTCTATAAAAACCTAATCTCTGAGAAATTCGTGAAGACATTACGTTTAAATGTATATCAAAAATATGCTCATTTCTGCAATCCATTGAAGTTGTATAAAAATTCTGCGTTAACACAATTATTTTATCTCTCGCGAGGGCATTAATACCTGTACCTACATCCTGTCGACCTGGAATCATTAAATTTAGCAATTAAATGTTCTTATGTAAATTACAAATAGAGGGGAAAATGCAAAATTCAGTTCAACATAACAAAAAAAATTGTAAGTTGGAACCCTAGGTGCCCAAATCCGTCTCGCACTTCGCCAATTTTTTATAGTTTGAAACTCGGAAGAACTTTTTGTTTCATTGGAAGCCTTTCGTTTCTGTCTGGATGTTTATTTTTTGTGGAACCGACTGATGCGTAGAATCTGACAAAGTATATGCGTGAAGCGGTCAGTGACCGCAACACGGTGAGGTTGCCCGCACTACCGCATGCTTGTGACACATGGCACTGAACAAACACAGTCACTGACCGCAACAATGAATAACGACGCTTTATGTCGCCGATATAAGCTTGTAGTCCAGTCGTGAGCTTGCAATCCAAGTGACAACCTAGGTACCTGATGGTCTGCTGCCACACTAGAAATAGAAATACTTAATTTATTTTCTTTCATCATGCTACAACATTACAAAATGTATAAGAAAATTAAAAAAAAGAGAAATAAAAGGAAACATTTAAAATTAATATAAAAAAATAAAATTAAAACATATCTTGGAGCTGCAGCACTGGGAAAGAAAAGTGGACACACTCAGCCTGTGTCGTGATTAGGAACCACAACTGCTGATTTTCAGTGTGCCCATTAGTGTTAGTAACTAAATCCTCACAGTACAGACGCAATGTAACCTCAGTGAGGTTAACCCACACTGGAACAGCGTGGTGGAGTACGCTCTAAGCTTTCTCAGTTGTGAGAGAAGAACCGTGCCCTGCAATAAAGAAACGAATTAGGCCTACCTTATTATTATAAGGTAGGCCTAATCGTAGGCCTGGGCGTTGGCCTAGAAAAATCACAATGTAACATATACCCGAGTGCAAATATTTATCTGCCCCAGCCGGAACCGAATTCGAACCCGGAACAAGCGGTTCGGCAGTCAGGTTCTCACCTCACTCACCGCGCCAGTGGAGGTAGTAGCGGCCAGACATTTTAATGAATCGACTAGAATGCTGTCTAGTAAGACGGAAATTTATTCAAGGAACTTCATTAATTACTAACTAATAATTTTACAAATTAAGCTTTTACGGGGAAAAGGAGAGTTCACCTTCATTGTTATTGATGACTCGCAAATTCTTGGAAATTAAATTATGTAGTGTAATGGACTAGTCGGCGTTATTCAGACTATAGAGTTTCTAAGTATAATTACTAGGTGACTGTGATCTTTGAGGTTTACTGTGTGAAGACAATACTAGATCCTTCTGAAATTTATTGTATGTATAGAGAATTAGAATTGTTAGAAATTTACTGCGTAGGAATAAAAACCTTAAAAGTTCGTGTTGTTTGTATACCAGAGTACCGTCATTCCCCGTCTTGGATTCGGACTTGGATTTTTCTGTTGAATTGAGAAAAAACATAGATTAGATGTAAGACGTTTTAAAAAAGAAGGGAATATTTAATTTCTATGTTTAATTTCTGTGTTAAAGGCTAAGGCTAAGTAATAAAATATAATTGGGTACATTTTGTACGGAATTCTAAAAATGGATCTTATGAAATTTAGAGCTGGTTACTAATGACATTACATAATCTCGGACTAACTCCTCCACTCTACATTAATTTTCTTCGTCGTTCAACGAAATGAAATAACTAGCCATCGAAATGAAATAACTAACCACCGGAATGAAATAACTAGCCACCGAAATGAAATAACTAGCCACCGAAATCAAAGTCCTCTGTAAGCTATATTTATTCTTATGATGGTTCACAAATGTAGGTATCCAAATAGCTACTAGCTACAACTTTTTCAAAGAATATTTGTTTTTCAAACAGTATTATTGATTTTAATATTTATGTATAAGTAATATAAGAAGCAATCCCTCAGTCAAAGAAAGCACTTATCAATAAATGAAAATGAAAGTACAAATAAGCATCAGACGAAATTTATGTCACAGCGGAACGTTTTTCTCGAAAAATCCTCTTAGCTTAAGCGTCGAGCCGCGTAATGGAGCCGCCATTTTAAATCAGCCATTTTGAAACTGGATTTGGTGACTTAAAGAGGTTTCTTTCTTCACTTCCAATTTGAGTGATCAATTTCGTGTTCTTATCACGGGGTGAACGATGAACAATGGGGAACGACCTTAAGTCGGCGGGGCGCATGCGTAGGAACCCCAGCCAAACCGTCATGGCCGTTCAGTCCGCGTATCGACGTCGGGTCGACGCTCGTCTAGCGTCCCCTTAACTCAATCACCGTGTCTGATCACTAAAAACTCACAAACGATTCAAGAATCACGCTTCTGGTGCCCCAGTGTCAGTGTGCCGTGTCCATTGTGCGTCAGAGACAGCTGTATAGGAAACCGGATTTTTCCAGTCCCAACCGCCCCGTACCAGCCGTAAGTAGTTCCGACCGATTGTTTAATGAGAAGTACACGTAATTTACGAGGCCGCGGAGGGAAAACGAGTCGTTACAAGCACGTGTGTTCACACATCCTTGGGTGTGTGCGTGGGGAAAAAAGATTAACGTCTGAGAATGTTTATTGATTTTGGAAAAAATTCACGCGGCCCCTTTAAAGGCACGCCGTAATCCCTGGGGCCGATGTAGTGTAATTAATTTCACCGATAATTTTAACATTTTCCACGCTCCTTTGCAAGGGTGTTACGTCAACGTAATGTGATGGATTGCTTGGCGTGTGCTAATGGATTAGAAGAAATCGTTCATCGAGAATGTTTTTATTTGCGAACTGAGTAGATATTAAATGGATATTAGCTGTAATAACATCAATTTGACGGTTTAACCTAAGCTCCATAAGCCTGAGTAGTATAAATACAACCCGCTCACTATTCTATAGTTAGATATAGATCGGACCAACATTTATATGTTGATCTTCGTGGAAAAGCCGGCTTCACTCGTATAGGACGATATTAGGTAGGTACGCTATGATTGGGGTCACTGGTGGGTGGATTATTCCGATTTCCTTAAATCATTACAAGTCATTTTCAGCGCACGCCTACTTACTGTGTGTAACAACATATCCGTGAAAACCTTTAAACGAGAATTTACTTCCTTAGACTATATATCCATAACTATTTGCACTAACAGGCCTTAAACCCTAGTAGGTACTAATTAGACTCTATCGTACAGTCCAAATAAATTCAATACATTTTTATACGGTCACAGGCGCCCCGAATTTCAGTCATAAATCGATGAAATGTTGTTTAAACAATCAGAATAGGCACCTAAAAGTACTAATTTTAGGTGCCTATTCTGATTTCTAACAATAATATAAACGGTAGAGCCCTAAAGCGTCCTAGAAGGTATTCCCTGATTCTTAGTATTATTCTGTCTCTACGGTAGGTACTCATAGCTTCTACGACACACAAACTATACTTACAAGATAATGCTTATCTTGTAAGTACAAGCACGAAAGAAAATACATCGATTCTCTATACCTACCTACGAGTACACCGATCTTCATAAACAGACTCTTAAATGTTCACTTTGTTTAAAGAACACTCTCTTTTTTCGCTAGCGTAGAATTAGACCCATTAAGGACGTCTGCCCGCGTTCGGGTTGCCCACTTGACTTCAAAAACGGCAGTTTCATACTAACTTTGCACCCCCGTTTTACCCCCTTAGGGGGTGAATTTTTAAAAATCCTTTCTTAGTGCTCCCCTACATTATAAAAGGAACCCCTGTGCAAAATTTCAAGTTTCTAGCCCTTATAGTTTAGGCCCTGCGTTGATATGTCAGTCAGTCAGTCAGTCAGTCAGTCAGTCAGTCAGTCACCTTCTCCTTTTATATATATAGATGTCCTGGAATCTTGCAATCAATATTTCACCCACTTCCACTGAAGCTATCGAGCTGAAATTTGGCACACATATTAGGTTCCGATGACAATGCAATAATATGGTACTGTCGAACTGATCTGATGATGGAGCCGGAAGATATTAACTGGAACTTCATGATGGAATATCGTATCATAGTCGTGTTTGCACTTGTGGTAAAGTCTTGTAATGAACTTTGACCACGATTAGGTTTCAAGGTCAAGTTATAAAAGCTTTTTAAAAAAAAATTTTTTTTACAGTATAATTATTAATTAAATATCTGGTTTCAATATCATTTAATTTTTTTATTATCAAACCTATTTTCGAAGGAAATTGCGGTTTCGATGACAACTTTTTCTTGCCGGAAGCATTCTAGTGGCTTCTTAAGGTGAGGTATTTTGACGAATTCCTTCCCTTTCTCTCACGCCTCTTCAAGAAGGCGTTAGAGAGGAAAGGAAGAATCCTGTGGAAAGCGCGGCGGGCGCAATGTAAAAGTAAAAAATTAAGGGATAAATTCTCAAAATTTCTTTAAAAAAATGACAGATACCTACACTTTAGGTACTGTATATTTTTAAAGATAAAAAGTATCTTTAGAAATATACACTAAAAACTGAGACTGTACTTTCGTTAACCTCCACTATTAAACAGCTTGCATTGTTAGAAAAAGCACTACCTACATTATTAATTGATTTAGGGTGGAGTTTCACCTACTATATAAATAATTAAAAAGGTACACCACAAGACTGGAATCGACTTAAGTTTTTCCAAGTGATACGTTTCATTTGTTTTCAAGAACGTCCTACTGTAATACTAACAATTTGCTTTGCCTTCTTTCTATACTTTAGTTAGGCCACTGATATTATGCCATTTGTGTTCTGTAGTTGCATGGAAGCTTGAAGCTTAAGAATTGCATTTACGTAATGCGTCTAGACGCCGCGCTGACACGATGTCATAAAGAATTCATGGGTTTTCCAATGAGATATATTTGTATGCATTTTATGTCTTCTATTTTTATTTAACACTACTTAGGTACTAGACGCCCGTAGCTTCGCTCGCGTGGAATTAGACAACAATAATTTCGTTTACACCTAGTAATATTATATGGCCTATATCACTCAGTGAAGATGCAGCTTTCTAATGGGGAAGGAATTTTTGAAATCGGTCCAGTAGTTTTTGTGTGAAAAAATTACAAACAAATGTTTCCTCTTTAAAATATTAGTATAGACAAATAAAATATATTATACCTATGAATTGTACAGGGCAAAGGGCAAAAAGATCTAGTTGAAATAATCAAATTATATTTTAAATATAGAACACACGCTTTCTACAAGCGTTCTTGTGGAAAGCGTGTGTTGTAAGCGATGTTTCTTTCACTGGCATCACTTGGCTTCCCGCTGTTGGGCACAGCTCCCACGTGGTATGGCACGGATGGAACCACAGACCCCAGTAACAGTACAGGAGGTAATAAGAATTTTCGTAGAAGTACCTACTAGCAACTCTAATATCTCTTGTTAGTGGCGCAATTTAGCCACGTTTTGTCCTCACACATTTGGACACTATCCAAGTGAGCAGATTCATAATCAACTGTTATATTATTGCTTGTAGCGTCCATAGCCCAATGGCTCGTGTCGATTCAATGTGATCGAAAGAGTTAAGCAATAACGGGCGCCGTCGGTTTGTGGATGGGTGACCACTAGTGGCAAAATTTCATGGACGCTACCGTGCTTAGGAGGGCACGTAAAACCGTCGGTCCCGGTTGTTTTCAATGCTGAAAACAGTCGTTAAGCCTTGTCGAAGACCTTCGGGTGGCTTGAGAACATTCGATACTGGGTTGGCCACTAACCCCTCCACCAATCCGCATTGGAGCAGCTTGGTGGAGTATGCTCTAGACCTCCCGCAGAAGTGTCTGTGGGGGAGACCCGTGCTCAGCAGTGGGACGTCTATGGGTCGCAGCGAATTATTGCTTTCTAACGTCCTAGTTCGGTGATGGTTGGTGGTTTGGTTAATATCATATTACTGACACTTTTTGATATCGGGATGCTTTAGATTAGAAGAATATTACCAATGATAAAAAAAATCAGGTCTCTACCTATTTCTGTTCAAGAGATAGAGCCCTAAAATAGACGGACACGTGAGGCAGAGTAATAGGGTTCCGTTTTTCACCCGGTACGGAACCCTAAGTAACTATAATTTCTTATGTACGTGTGTATGTCACTGAACTCCTCCTAAACGGCTGGATAGATGTTGATGAAATTTTTTGTGTGTGTTCAATTCGAGAATGGACCAAAATTTGGTCCACTGGAAAATATTTTTCAAACACAAAATACATATAGGTAAGGTATGTTTGACGTAAAGTCATTTACATGAAGTGTCGCGTCACTTTAACATTCCATATGGCAGACCAACGTTTGCGGGGTCAGCTAGTATATATGTACATATATGACGATAGTCCTCACAGTAGGATTCTCGTTTTAGAGCGAGATCCCAGTGCCGCCAGACGTTACTTATTTTCTCACAAACAATTTATATGCGATAAGCTAGTGTTAGTACATACTTTGAGCGTGTGCATACTCGCTAGCTTCGGTAGACGGCCAATTCATTGGTATCAGACGCTGAAAATCGAAAATTTCAGTCCCAACTTTTCTTATTTTCTCATGGCTGATTTTCACATATGTTTTAGTTAGTTATGTTACAAATTAATAATAACTATTGCCAGACACCTTCCGTCGGCCCTTACCCTTGCCAGACGCCTTAAAGATCCAGAAAAAATGATGTAAGTTTACTTATTTTCTCAAGCTTGATTTTTATGCACGACACTTGGGGAACTATTTCAACACTGTTAGTCAGCAGCCAGACCAATCGGATGGGCCAAACTTCCAGCCAGACACATATAAAGTGTCGCTAGTAGTCCGGTCAATTTAGACAATTGAAATAAAGAAAATTCCGACAGAGCCAAATCTTCGTAGAGACCTTAGGTTTACCACAAGGAATAAAGTGTCAAAAGTCCCAATCAGTCCCGTGCGCTTAGGGACTTATTCGGGGCCCAAGGTCAAAATTTTAGGTATTTTGGATTTTTCTCGAAAACGGTAAGTTTTATCGAAAAAGTACCTTTGAGCAAAGTTGTGGATCTTAAAATTCTCTATAAAAATGGTCCCTATAATTTTTTCTCTAAGACCCGCTTTTTCCCAGATATTGCGCTTGTAAGAATCATGTTCTACATAGTCTGCACACAATATGCCACGTATATACATATTTAGGTACTCAAGCAAACAAAAATGCCTACTTCGGCCCCGAATAAGTCCCTAAGCGCACGGGACTGATTGGGACTTTTGACACTTTATTCCTTGTGGTAAACCTAAGGTCTCTACGAAGATTTGGCTCTGTCGGAATTTTCTTTATTTCAATTGTCTAAATTGACCGGACTACTAGCGACACTTTATATGTGTCTGGCTGGATGTTTGGCCCATCCAATTGGTCTGGCTGCTGACTAACAGTGTTGAAATAGTTCCCCAAGTGTCATGCATAAAAATCAAGCCTGAGAAAATAAGTAAACTTACATAATTTTTTCTGGATCTTTATGGCGTCTGGCAAGGGTAAGGGCCGACGGAAGGTGTCTGGCAATAGTTATTATTAATTTGTAACATAACTAACTACAACATATGTTAAAATCAGTACTGAGACTTTAATTTGTCACTCTCAATCGTACAAATAATGACTTCACGCTCTATACCTAGCGGCACTTTATATGTGTCTGGCTGGACGTTTGGCCCATCCGATTGGTCTGGCTGCTGACTAACAGTGTTGAAATAGTTCCCCAAGTGTCGTGCATAAAAATCAAGCTTGAGAAAATAAGTAAACTTACATCATTTTTTCTGGATCTTTAAGGCGTCTGGCAAGGGTAAGGGCCGACGGAAGGTGTCTGGCAATAGTTAGTATTAATTTGTAACATAACTAACTAAAACATATGTTAAAATCAGTACTGAGACTTTAATTTGTCACTCTCAATCGTACAAATAATGACCTCACGCTCTATACCTAGCGGCACTTTATATGTGTCTGGCTGGACGTTTGGCCCATCCGATTGGTCTGGCTGCTGACTAACAGTGTTGAAATAGTTCCCCAAGTGTCGTGCATAAAAATCAAGCTTGAGAAAATAAGTAAACTTACATAATTTTTTCTGGATCTTTAAGGCGTCTGGCAAGGGTAAGGGCCGACGGAAGGTGTCTGGCAATAGTTATTATTAATTTGTAACATAACTAACTAAAACATATGTGAAAATCAGCCATGAGAAAATAAGAAAAGTTGGGACTGAAATTTTCGATTTTCAGCGTCTGATACCAATGAATTGGCCGTCTACCGAAGCTAGCGAGTATGCACACGCTCAAAGTATGTACTAACACTAGCTTATCGCATATAAATTGTTTGTGAGAAAATAAGTAACGTCTGGCGGCACTGGGATCTTGAACCATTTCGTTGGTGTCTCATTTACTGATATAAAAATAAAATTCAAATGTTACAGCTGTCAGCACGAATGTTTAACTCTGATTGAAATTCGGATCGGATAGCTGCGCGTGGGGTATTAGTGCGGGGGACATAATACGGCTGGCGAACCAATCAGCGCTTACGACTGACAACCCGCTCGGCTCGAACAAGATGATACTTTAATATCGACTTTTGCGTCAAGGCTAACTTTGAGTTAGCTTTGAGGCAAAAAAAGACCAGAAAATTTAAAAATGCACTTTCGAGACAAATTTGTTTCGAAGAAGCCTTCTTATATTAGCCTATATCTATATATATAAAAGGAGAAGGTGACTGACTGACTGACTGACTGACTGACTGACTGACTGACTGACTGACATATCAACGCAGGGCCTAAACCATAAGGGCTAGAAACTTGAAATTTTGCACAGGGGTTCCTTTTATAACGTAGGGGAGCACTAAGAAAGGATTTTTGAAAATTCACCCCCTAAGGGGGTAAAACGGGGGTGCAAAGTTAGTATGAAAATTTGCCGTTTTTGAAGTCGTTAGGCGGGTAGACGTCGTTAATGGGTCTAATTCTACGCGAGCGAAGCTGCGGGCGTCCACTAGTTTTTTATATATACCTATGTAATAAGCTTACCTAAAACTAAGCTGTGTGTGGTGGTAAGCTGAAAGTGGAAACCCGAAGAAAACCCTACAGTACCCCCTGGGTTGTGCTAACGAGCGACATGAGATTTAAGATCAATGTGATTCAACTTTAAAATTTACAAGTAATATTTATCTAATACGCATTTTTTAAGCTTCTTTTGAGATAAAAACATAGATAAGATCCGATATAATATTTTGACCTCTACTGCGCAACCGTCCCTTTAGCTTAGGTGACTGCAAATTTATTCATTGGGTCAGCCGCATTGCTTCACGAGTGTCTACTTGGCTTCGTCTTGATTAGTAAACATGAAAGTTGGAAAGTACTCAGAAATATTTTTCTGTTAAATAAACATCTTCCACGGTCGGGATTCGAACCCAGAACCAGCCAGTTTAACTGAGGAGTGACCATCGCGCCGAGACGAATAAGTTTTCCAGAGTCATGGATTGTTTTGCTTATTGAGATTTAAATCACCTTGGTTATGCCTACCACCAGAACACTCACTGTCCCACTGTTGGGCACGGTCTCCTCTCTGAATGGGAGGGTTAAGACCTTAATCCACCAAGACTTGAAATGCCACATGGCTATGGTAAGTCTAGAGCAAACTCCACCACGCTGCTCGAATGCGGTTAGTGGCCAACCCAGTTGGTATCTCATGGGCCCTCCGTAGCACGGTAGCGCCCATGAGATAAAAATGTCCTAAATTTCAATAAAAAATATTGTTTTTCCCTTAGTATCAGTCTCCTTTCATGAGTAGAAAGGTTGTCGAGGGGGTTTTAGCGAGTATAAATGTTAAATACCCTCTCCCGGTTATGTGAGAGAGAGACAGAGAGGGTTGGGCTTTCTTTGAAAGATGCGGGGAGGTTGGAAAATGTGGAAAAGCATCCGTGACCAGATTAACCGTTAATAGGATTAATGATAGATATAATTTACCATAGGACCTATGGTAAATTATATTAGCATCTGGACTGGTAGGTAGTTGAGGACTGATGTCACCTGCAGTGGTTGAGACTGCATGCTGGTCTATTATGTCATTTCATTACTGGAGTACCGAGTTGAAGAGAGCATGAATGTGTAAATCAAATTATTCAGCAAAACTCGTTACCGCCCGAGCAGTTTTAAATTTTAATTGGAAATGCTCGTCGCTATTTAGATAATTGTACTCAAAGAGTTCAAGTGTTTGTCAGTTGAATGTCTGGAATGGAAAACTGTTGTCGCTCCCTAATTCTGTTATTACGTGTTTAGATTTGAATAAAAACATTCCGTATTTTAACTAGGAAACTCATGTTATCTCCTTTCTAACAGGTATAAGTAAGGCCAAAAGTTTGGTACTGAATTTTTTTTGTCAATATCTCAGTTACTCGCTCGCCAGTCCACTTATTACGTAGTTTCAGATGATATGAACCAACCATGTTTAGCTCGCTATAACTTCGCTTAGTTCGCACAGTTTCCTCGCCTCGCTTCGCCTGCCCGCCAGCTCGTAGTGTGACCTGCGATTTAAAATAGCACTAAACCTGCCCCTGTGTGACGTCAGCATTGCAGCTCCTTTGTTAAGAAAGCTAAGGTGATTAGTAAGTACAGAAACTTAGAACCAACTCGGAGCGTACAACTTTTCTAAGAACAAGTTATTTTCTTTAAAAAGTTACATCTTCGACATTAACTTAACAGAATAAGAACATTTAATCTAGACTGTTCGAACCGAAACTGTTTTAGATGTTTTAATTGTACTGTGGCATAAGTTTGAAGCATTATATTACGTATATAGGTTTCGCGTCTCCCCCAATTATATTTTGATTCCAAAGTAACATAATTTTAATTTGAAATAATTAGCGCAAAACATTAAAAGCCGCTTTCGCCGACTTATTCGATATATCTAATATATCGGTCGATATCGATAAAAATGAATCGATAGAACTTTTTAATATCTTTACTTTTAATATCTTTGCTTTACTTCCTATTAAGTTTTATTAACTTTAGGATTTTTTAAGTTAATTGGTAGGAAAAAATAAATATAATTAATAATTAATTATTGTTTTCTATTCGACAATATTTTTTGTATTCTGTTAACAATTTTGGAAAATAATACTTTACCTTTACCGATTATTAATATTATATTCTCGGACACCCTACAACAATGTACTGTACATCAATGTTTTGGATTGTTAAATTCGTTTTTAGTTCACCTCGAGCCGTGATTTCATCGGATTCGCACTTATTGATTTCACGCCCAACAGCGGGGATGTCACCGACGGGGTTCACCCCTGGAGCAATTACCCGTATAGAAGGACCATCCTTACATCCAAATTCCCTCACGCAGGAGCGCCGCGGGAGAGGAAAGGTTTCGTTCGCAATTATTGAACCCAAACACCAATGCTTACAACGCTCGCTGCGACCCTTAGACGTCCCACTGTTGGGCACGGGTCTCCTCCACAGACGCGGCTGCGGGAGGTCTAGAGCATACTCCACCACGCTCCAATGCGGATTAGTGGAGGGGTTAGTGGCCAACCTAGTGTCGAATGTTTTCAAGCCACCCGAAGGTCTTCGACAAGGCTTAACGACTGTTTCCACCATTGAAAACAACCGGGACCGACGGCTTTACGTGCCCTCCGAAGCACGGTAGCGTCCATGAAATTTTGCCATTAGCGGTCACCCATCCACAAACCGACCGCGCCCGTCGTTGCTAACTCTTTCGATCACATTGAATCGACGTGAGCTATTGGGCTATGCTTACAACAGTCATTGTCATTTGTCACTAAACCCTTCCCGGACACCGGAACAAGAGCATTTGTACCAGTGAATAGTTTTTACGTCGGAAACAAGTTCGAAAGTAGTAAGACTGCGAGAAACCTTAGCGGTGCTTAATTACCGGAATCCCCCTTCACTTACAAAGTACGGAGGCGGAAGGTTTTTTAATTAGGGACTTGGCGTGGCTTTTTACGAATAAAAAGAATGTTGTTAGTATGATGCTTTTCTGAGACTGTGCCTACTGGGTCTAGAGTTAGTGAGACTACAAAATTGTATTCTTCTATACTAATATTATATAGAGGAAACATTTGTTTGTAATGTTTTCACACAAAAACCACTGGACGGATTTAAAAAATTCTTTCACCATTATAAAGCAACATCTTCACTGAGTGACATCGGCTATATAATATTACTAGGTAGGTAGGTAAACGAAACTATTGTTATGTCTAATTCCACGCGAGCGAAGCTGCGGGCGTCCACTAGTCTTCTATAAATATGAAGTGTTTGTGGTCCCGCGTTTGATGTCCCGGCTCGACATCATCCAATCACCGTCAGTCTCAGCCTACAGATTGGATGGTAACCTAATGGAACATTTCTTGAGTCCTTCGTGCTTCGGAGGGCATGTTTAGTCGTTGGTCCCGGTTTTTAGCGTATAACAGTCACAAAGCTATGTCGAAAGTTTTCAGGCGGCCTAGAAGCTTCCGATGATCGGGTCTTTTTGTAAATCTGGCATTATAAAAATCTGTTTTTATTTTTGAGAGAAAGCCAAACAACAACAACCCCCTTTACCCGAATTCTTGCCTGGGAAAACGCATTGTGGCAAGCAAGTTCATTTAAAAATTATAAGTACTCTAAAATTTTTCTTTTTTAAAAAGCTTTTATAACTTTTTTTTTATTTTCATGTATTGTCATCGGAACTTATATGTGTGCCAAATTTCAGCTCGATAGGTTTGGTGGAAGTGGGTGAAATATTGATTGCAAGATTCCAGGTCATACATACATGAATGAATGAATACATACGTGTGAAGTTAAATAAAAGCTTTTAAAAAAACTGATTTATAAATATGAAGCTGACTAATGTTACAGAGTTTGTTCTTTGGAAAAATTCTAGTCAAATTATGCAAATTACAGTTTAAATCGCTCTTCAAGAAGCTGTGCTTTTTAAAATAGGAATAGTTTTTTCTTTTCTTAGAATACTTTATCCCGACTTGCCAAGAATAGCTTGTTATTATACTAACCCCTACTTCTTGTACGACTGTTCTTGAATTACAACTGGAACTAGGTAAGCTTGGTTCAAAACTTGAATTGGCGTGATAGTTAGAGTAGTTTTTGTGATAGTTATAAATAGATTGTTACTTATGAGTAGTTTTTGTCATTCTGGATTTCTGTTTAATTTGAAGTTAAATAAAATACCCATATTTGATATGGGGCCCTACTTACAAAGAAAGCGTATCCATGGTCTAGCCAATATCATGGCAGGCTAGATGTGAATCTATTGACATGTTCTGTTTGCGTGGCTATGAAACTCGCCTCTCACTCGAGTCCGGGTTCAACTCCAAGCGACACACTCCAATGACTTTTCTGAGTCATGTGCGACTTAAGATATTTAATGTCACCTGCTATAACGGTGAAGCTGACATCGTGAGGAAACCTGCATAGCTGAGAGTTCTCCATAGAGTTCTCGAAGGCATATGAAGTCTGCCAATCCGCACTTGGCCAGCTTGGTGGACTAAGACAGAAAGACGCACACATTACGTATACATATATGGAGTTACTGCTGCGAGGGTCTGTGTGTCCCGGGCTCGGTTCCCGTTTTTTTTAACGCAGAAGAAAGTTTTAATCAGTGGACTCTCACTAACAATTACTAACTGGACTATTACTAACACCAACGAACAGAACAGTACTAACTATCACTAACAGTCTCTAGTCCTCATACCAACTAACGAACTGACCAACTAATGTTCTAATTAACTCTCTCAGCTAACTGGACTAATCATCCCAGTCCCTATTAGAGTCTTGTTCAAAGTCAGTCACAGTTGTCATGGGCGGCAGCGGTTGTTTTGTGCTCGCGCGTTTGCTATCTTATTACCATAAAAATATAAAAAATACGTCTTTATTAATTACTTCGCCTTTGCCAGTTAGTGGTTAGTTTGCGCATCCCTAAGTTTCACATTGCTGAGTCAACAGAGCCTCACGGAAAGACACACATACATAAAGTTATTGAGTTACGCGGTAACATGAACTGTGTGTGTTTATGAGTTTGGATAATTAAGTTTAGTTTCATGAAGTTTAATTTGTCTTTCAATAGTAATTGAAAACAAGCTCTACCAGCAGGGAAGAGTACAGAGTACGAACTCGAATGATTTTCGAATTGAAACAAATAAACAAATGGTAACATCGAAATTACTTTTATGTGATGAAAAAATATGCTATCGACAATAAAATGTTAGAAAATATGTATAGGGATATTCAATTCGGTTTTAAAATATGAGAAGTCTGTAAATAATTATTTACACATATGAATAATGAGTTAGTTTATTTTCTATACTGTCTACATCTACTGTACATTCTATTATCATCATCATCATCATCACAACCATTTCTTTGACCCACTGTTGGGATCGGGTCTCCTCTCAGAATGTGTGGGATTAGACCTTAGTCCACCACGCTGGCCAAGTGCGGATTGACAGACTTCACATGCCTTCGAGAACATTAGAAGAACTCTCAGGCATTCAGGTTTCCTCATGATCTTCACCGTTACAGTAAGTAACATTTAATTTCTTAAATCGCACAAAACTTAGAAAAGTCATCGGTGCGTGCCGCTGGGGTTCGAACCCGGACCGCTCGAGTGAGTGGCGAGTTCGATATCCACTGGGCTGTCACCGCTATTCATTCTCATTCTACTAAGCTCATGCTTATCATTTATTACCGTAGGTATTTAATATCTATATTTCTATGTTTATCTACATTATTTCTATGATCATTTCTATAGATAGGAGCAGAAACTGAACCAAATAATACAACGCAATAATTATAACAAAGTGGACGCCCGCAGCTTCGCTCGCGTAGAATTAGACCCATTAACGACGTCTGCCCTCGTTCGGGTTGCCCACTTGACTTCAAAAACGGCAGTTTCATACCAACTTTTCACCCCCGTTCTAGGGGGTGAATTTTCAAAAATCCTTTCTTAGTGCTATAAGTAAAACGTAGGGGACGTTATAAAATGAACCCCTGTGCAAAATTTCAAGTTTCTAGCCCTTATAGCTTAGGCCCTGCGTTGATATGTCAGTCAGTCAGTCAGTCAGTCAGTCAGTCAGCTTCTCCTTTTATATATATTATAGATTAAAATACATTCGTAATTAATCTGTAAGCTGGACCGGACGAGGTCTAAGCCCATAAATAAGTCGTCTCGGTAAGTCGAATCGACATTTCGATTTGCGGTTTACAACTATCGGGTTTGTTTGGAGCGAGATCAACTGTTCCTAGCCAACCTCCGGCCGGTGTTATTGGGGCGATCATTCACCCTGCAGCCCGAAATTGGATAGGTTGAATAATGTTAAGTTTTATTTGCTGACTTCTGTAGGAATGATCTTCTGACTAAACTAGAATGAACAAACTAAATACCGTATGTTTTTAGACTAACTTAAGGGCTAACGTTCGTAAATAGTGCATTCACAAAGCGGATGACACGATGCTTACCAGTTCTCATATAAACTAATATTAGGAAGAGGAAACATTTGTTTGTAATTTTTTCACACAAAAACTACTAGACTGATTTCAAAAATTCTTCCACCATTATAAAGCTGCATCTTCACTGTGTAACATAGGCTATATAATATTACTAGGTGTAAACGAAACTATTGTTATATCTAATTCCACGCGAGCGAAGCTGCGGGCGTCCACTAGTATAGTATAACGTAACATCATGCCGGTATTTACACAAAGGCTAAGGCAAAGGTCTAGTATCGTAAAATCGCGCCTTTATTTTCCCGTAAGGGTAGACAGAGGTGTGTAATACACCCACTTTTCACCAGTTATGTTTAGGTTCCATCTAATAGCTGGTGAGCCTATTGCCAAACACCACAAATCCAGACTCCGAGCTGCTACCGGACATTTCAAGTTAGAACCAAATTGTTGTTGCTCGACCCGGGGATCGAACCCAGGACCTATACCTTAGCAGTGGCGCTTTCAACCACTAGACCAACGTAGAGTTAGTGATAAATTGAGACCTTACTGGAAGGGACATTTAATTTGTTAAAATAGATCTCAGAGCAATTAACATTAAAATATATAAAGAAAATTTATATATCTAATGGAACTTGAGACGCTCTTTAATACTATAGTAGTAGTAGTAGTATAGACGGGCCCGTTGGCGCAATCGGTAGTGACCCTGTCTGTTTCGCCAGGGGTCGTGGATTCGAATCCCACTCAGGACAAATATTCGTGTGACGAACACTTGTATTTGTTCTGTGTCTGATGTTAATATTATTTATTTATGTATGTATTTAAAAATATCTATGTATGTATATCAGTCTCTGACACCCATAACACAGGCTCGCGCCTACTTTGGGGTCAGATGGCCGTGTGTGAGAATGTCCAAGATATTTATTTATTATTTATTTAATTATAGTCACAGGCGTGCGAAAACCACTACACTGTGAAAATACCATTTGACACTGACATAATAATATACCGACAGCTCGTATTATATTCGATCTGGCGTTATATACGAATATATGCACCAAAAGCTCTCATTATACCCGAACGTACCTATACGTATACGTATACAAGGAGCGTATAATCCCAACGCTCCATCACAACACTACGGCTACGGCTGCACAGGTAAATGACTCGAATTAATCTCTGGCTGGAATGGCTGGATACGTCACTTCGTCTCGGATAAGCCATTTGTGAATTCAAATTTGGAACTGTTTGAATAATGAAATCCACACGGTTATTAAGGCACAATTTTTAATTAATATTTTCATTGAGTTTTATTGTAGGCTGTCTATCATATGTGAATAACTACACATGAGGTTTTTAAAGCACGAATTTTAATTGATATTTTACCAATTGTCTAATTAAAAATTTTCTATCGTAGTTTTTTTTAACCCCAAAAGAGATACTGTCGATTTCTAAAAAGTCTAAAGTATTCTGATTACACATTGTCTAAAGTATTCCGATAACACATATTATTAAAACAGCTTTTTCATTTTTTCATTAAAAAAAACTGGTTTGTCTGCTATAATCTGTGGGCACCGGTGACATGTGGTGACTAACACCGGTTTTCTTTTTTGTTTTACGAGGGAAACCTTCAAAGGGTACTGGATAACGTGGGCCCGTTTAATTAAACCTAAATCCTCATAATTACGAAAGGAGACTCGAGTCAGACAGTAAGACAGTGAAATGGTTGTGAATTGTGATAATAAATAGTTTAGTTACGTTTTGGACTACACAAAATTCGCTTCCAAACAGTACAAGAATTCCTGACACGCAACCTTATCTAAAATCTGTACAAAATAAAGTATTAAAATCTCTGAAATCTCAACAATCGCGTATTCCCGCGTCCCCAGTGTTCCTGAAAAATGGAATCATGCACGTTTAAAAGATTTCCCATTTATTCCCGTGACGTCACTTGGTGCGCACAAAGCCCTCTTTCATCAAGAGATTCAAGAGGTTAGCCTCCCAAGATGAAATATCATTTTCCCCGTATAGCGGAAATATGAATATCTGCCTCCGCGTTTTCCTTTGTCAGGGTTCCGTGTTTGAGGGTTCGATTACAGACGTAAAAACTAAGTATAACTATGCTGAAACATTGATACATGAAAATGCTAAGCTAGAGCTTAGATCCCCGTCATGGGCAACAACTATTGGGTTTTTAAACGGTTTTATTTAGCTTGCCCCGTTTGTTCTAACTTAAATGCTTGTTGTTTACTTGAAATTAGTCACACGCTAAACAAGTGCGGATTGCCAGACTGCACATGCCTTCGAGAAAATTCTGAGAACTCTCAGAGATGCAGTTTTCCTCAAGATATTTCCTTAAACGTTTACAACGACGCAGGCATTAAATTTCTTAAATCTCACATAACTAAAAGTCATTGGTCAAATGCAAGCAATGGATTTTAACTCGGTCCGCATGAGTGAGAGGCGAGTTCGATAGCCTGGACTTGGGTAATTTTACAAAATAAAAAAAATATGGTGTAATTTTTTTAAAGGATTTTTATTTTCTAAATCGTAAATTACGGAACCTTGCCGGAACAAAGCGGTTGGTCGAAACACACTTGGCCGATTTGTTTAATTTAATTCTATTTCGATTAAATAAGTATATCATCGAATTTGGGCCTTTTCAAAATGTTTAATTTTGTTTCTTGTATAAGTATCTATTGTTGTCATTTTAATGAGATAAATTGAATATTCCTTTCGTACACCTAAATTATAGCAGAACAAATTAATTCACGTCTCAGAACTGAACAGACTAATGGGATTTATCATCTTTCCTATGATAATTATTGAAATAGGATATGTTTGTCGTGCACGTATTGGATAACCAATCGAGCGAAACGAGAATCCTTTATAGCGTATGTTTAACGAACAAAATGTAGAATTGTAAAGATATAATTAAACATCTTCATAATAAAAAAATGTACTCGTAGTAAGTATAAATTTAAAAATAAACTAACTAGCGCTAGCAGGCGAGATTGCGAAGCTATAATTAATTGAAATAAAACTTAAGCAAATTTAAGATTAAAGATTATTATACCTTTCTATGATTATACCTTTATAGGTACAATTGTGTTCCGGTTGAAAAGGTATCCGGTTACTTAACGCACGTTTGAAATCTTTAATCGAGCCTTTTAGGAGTCTTGTTCCCTGCGGATGAGTGGTGCTGAGTACTGCTCGTTTTTATCTCATAGCCATAAAAAAGATTGAGAACCTTGCTCTAGTACAGTTTTAAATATGGGACACCGCAAGATTTACTTTTTTTAAGATTTATTTTTCATTATAATTGTAATTGTGTTTGTAAATAATTCTTATTTTATTGATTCTTTAGTTATTCAATGATTCATTGACTATTAATTATTTTTAATTTGTCGTAATAAATAATAATTAGCGTTACTTCAGATAATTATTTAATTACACTAGCACATTAGGCGCAAAGCCTGTAAGGTTAGCTGTAAGATATTGGATTAAATAAAAAAGTTCCAAAAAGTTTTCTGTCATCCCTATCATATCGAGATCTCGTAAAATGTTGTCCAACAAAGGTCTATGTAGACAACACAGACCCCAAAGGTCCCAGCCTGATTAAATTAGGCCTCGTATTCTCTTACAAATTTTGCACGCCCGCACCCAACCGCGAGAGTAATGGTGAAACATACACAAATTTGTTAACGCAGTAATTTGTTGTGTATTTAAGCCGAGACAGAACTTACTTCATGATCCTGACAAGGCCACATCTACCACAGACTAAATAGTGTGCTAGGTAAGAAGTATCGTAGCTTGCTAATAGATCTGATTGGTGTGCTTACCTATCTATTTTGTGTTTGAATAGATTACAAATTACGATGTTGTAGGTAAGACTTAGGTATGTAAAATTTATTAAACTACATCCCACCCAACATTTTAGGGATAGGTTGTGCCTTACTTTGTAGCAGGGTTTTAAGTACTAGTTTTGTCTGCTTTTAAAGTAAAGGAAAAAAGTGAGAAGTCTTTTCTTAGCATTTTTATCAAAGGATTGTATGACAAAAACAACTTTTTAGAAGCTCTACCCCGTGCTGCAAATGCAAACACATTTTCTGCACTGAATGTTAAGACGAGTTTTCTTCAGGCAGCAGGTATACTGCCATATGCTCTTAAAGTCTCAACTCAAGCTATCACTGGCAGAAATTTTTGTGAATAGACAATGCAAAGAACACGCGAAATTGAATTACGCCTCTAAAGGCATTTATCTTTTAAAGCAAATGTTTGTATATTACGCCTGCTAAACAATAAAACAGATCTTTAAAGAAGGTTAGTTAGAAGTTATCAGAATTAGTTAGTTATTAATTAGTTAGTTATTCTTTATCCGATTTTTTTGTGAGTATATACATTGTATTTTTTAAATTAAAAGCTTTTATTTAACTTCACTCGTATGTACATAGATACATACGAGTGAAGTTGTATGTATGTATATATGTCCTGGAATCTTGCAATCAATATTTCACCCACTTCCACTGAAGCTATCGAGCTGAAATTCGGCACACATATTTTGGTTCCGATGACAATGCACGCAAATAAAATAAAAAGTTATCAAAAGCTTCTTTTTTTTAAATATTTAATAATGCAATTTATTTGTCTTATAGTTGATTAATGGTATGTATCATCCTAAGATTGAGCCTCACGTTTTGTTTTTAAAAACTGAACTGAGTAACATCACAAGTACCTACTCATTACATCACAACCCCTTCAACATTACTCATTATCATCACAACCCCTTCAATGTCCCACTGTTGTGTGCATTACATTACATTACATTACATTAAGGCCATAGCACTTTCTGTTGCCAAAGTGCGGGTAACAGACAATATTTTATTAAAAACAGAAGATTTAACTTTAGTTTAACAGTGCACTTTGGATGGACAGTAAACTTAAATAAACAAAGATTGCAGTGAGCAACCTAAGACAACGGAGGAAGCTCTTCGCTCATAATAAAACTATTTTACGACAGGTACGCCGCTAGATCTGGGAGCACTGTATGTAAATAGCGTTACGCGAATAAATCAAGTCAGGCGTTCGTCGGCAAATTTCTACGGAACAATCTTGTGGATTTTTGCAACATATTTTTCTTTGTATTTTCTTTTGTCGCAGCGTGGTTTAAGGCTTTGTCGAAGAGGAGTTTAGTTGTTTTAAATATGGATAGAAAAGTGCTACGTTTTTTTGTTGTACGATAAAAACGCACAGCCCCCGCCATATTTGTAATTCTACCGTGAAATGTTGGTTTTATGGGGAATAATGTTGCTTCGAGTAAATGTCGCTTAGGGAAGATGGAGGACTATTAATATTATTTGATTGACTGAACGCGAAAATATTGTACTACTCTACTTAAGAGTAGTTTTTGTGGCTTCACTTTTCGGACGCTTCCTTTTTAACCGACTTCCTAAAAAGGAGGAGGTTTTAAATTCTGTTTGTTGTGTGTTTATGTGTTTGTTGTTGTTGAATTGAATGTTTTTTTTTTAGTTTTTAGCAAAAAAATCACCTCTTAAAGTAGTAAACAAGCATTATAAGCGTAGCAATTGCTGTAGCGTCGGCGTTTGTGAATGGATTTTGATAATACTTTTTTTAGTTGAAACTTTCTATTACCGAGTAAGTCTTCAAGAACAAATTGTATTGTTTTGTGATACCTAAAATAAAATTACTGAACCAAATAGAAAGGTCTTTCATAAATCCGTCATTCCCTTATTCACAATACAACAATCTTTTTTATTAATACAATACTACTCCAATTTCTTTGGGTCAGACCCAACTAAACTTAATAAAATTAATCTTATAGGCATGGTAACATTTTCTACTAAGTACATTACATTTAATGACGTGGTAGGTAAATAAGTATAACTTATTTATTCTAGATAGGTACGTAAAACCGAATTAAATATTATTTATGACTATTTAATTTTGAAGTCGGTTTTATCGTTATTTTATTTGTTAGTGTAACCGAAAAATAATGTTGGACACAAGAATGGGCGTGTTGGACATTACGTCTATGTATGTTTTCACACAAAACTACTGGACCGATTTCAAAAATTCATTCACCATTAGAAAGCTGCATCTTCCCTGCGCGACATAGGTTATATAATATTATAGTGGACGCCCGCAGCTTCGCTCGCGACCCATTAACGACGTCTGCCCGCGTTCGGGTTGCCCACTTGACTTCAAAAACGGCAAAGTTTCATACTAACTTTGCACCCCCGTTTTACCCCCTTAGGGGATGAATTTTCAAAAATCCTTTCTTAGTGCTCCCCTACGTTATAAAAGGAACCCCTGTGCAAAATTTTAACTTTCTAACCCTTATAGTTTAGGCCCTGCGTTGATATGTCAGTCAGTCAGTCAGTCAGTCAGTCACCTTCTCCTTTTATATATATAGACTATGTGTAAACGAAACTATTGTTATGACTTCCACGCGAGCCAAACTGCGGGCGTCCACTAGTAAATAATATAAAAGGCACTATAATAAATAGGCGTCTTAATTATGTATATCCAATGAATAAAACATTACCGTTTGAAAAGTAAGTCATATTAAAAATGGAACAATGTACGCCGTGGGAAAGCGGGACAGCCGGTGTAAAGCCTCATCATTTATATTAGTACTAGCGGTCTGCCCCTGTTGAAATTGAGAATACTAATATAATGAGATACAGACTACATTGCCGTCAAACAATTATGCTATTTTTAATTTTTAATTTAAATGTAGCTAAGTTGTTATTAAATAAGTCGATGAACTTATCTTTGATGCATAGTTCCCTATACTGCCAATATATCCTAGGTATTAGGGAGTGATGCCCAAAGGCCATTGCCTTGGAACTACCCACATGTTTGACAACAAACATGGGGGTAGTTCAATGCTCTACCAAGCATTGAGTTATCTACAATAACCAAGTGAAGATTTGTACGAACTAAACTTCATATGAATACATAACAGTGTAGAATACTACTTGTACAATGCAAGCTGCAGACAACTGGCTTTCTATTTTGAAATATGGACGGGACAGCGTCCCAAAACGTTTTCAGGCTGCTAAGAAATGCATTTTGTCTGCGAAACGATTGTATCACTTCTGAATAATGCATTCAAATCTCAAGGCTAGCTCCACAATACTTTGCAAACAAGTTAAATAGGACATAGTAATAATAGTAATGACTATGGCCCAACAGCTGGCGTCGATTATATGTGTGTCGAGTATGTGATCGACTGAGTTAAGCAACGACAGGTGCGGTCGGCTTGTGGATGGGTGACCGCTAGTGGCAAAATTTCATGGGCGTTACCGTGCTTCGGAGGGCACGTTAAGCAGTTAGTCCCGGTTTTATCAATGGTAAAAACAATCGATAAGTTAATCGTTCTGTCGAAGACCTTCGGCAGGCTTGAGAGCATTGAGTTTTTCTTGTAGAAATCGTTGGCAACCCTAGCTTCCACCGATTCGCTGTCGCTCATAACTGTGTCAGACCCTGAATAAGATTTAATAATTGAACGGATTGGTAATTTACTTCACATGCCTTCGAGAATATTTTAGAGAATTTTCACGAAAGTTTCTACCTAATATTTTCATTTGGCGTTACATTTAATATTTTTTAAAAACATGCTTTAAAAAGGTAATGCAGGCTTTGAGTATGTACTAGTCGTTAGCGTGGACCGCTGATATTTGAACCCGGGCCCACGAGTATACGTCACGTGGCTGTCCAGCCACTGTTCTAACACCGCTGAAATTATTATTACATACAGATTATACAGAAAACAGCGTGAAAATGAAAGTATTTTTAAAGAACAATGCAAGAGTGAAATGGGTATTTAATCCCGCCACGAGTTTTCATTCCCTCTGGGAATTAATTTCAGCGAAACTCCGCAAACGGTCTTGTTAATATTTGGTGTCAAGATGCTCTGCAAATCGGGCCATTTACCCTTGCTCTGCTTGTCTGTTTCATTCTGTACTGGGTTTGATACCTACCCGGTTATGGCAAAGTATTGATACTGATTCGAACTGCTCTCAAACAGAAACTTTCATAAAGTAGATACTTTTCTTTATTTCTATGATTAGATCCAAGATCCCAATGGAGTTCTTCTCCCCCTGCCGGCATTACATTCAGAATTTATGTGGTCCTTAAGGGATTTGCAAATAAAACTTTTGGCAGTTTACGGAACCTTCGTCGCATCTTTAGACTCATGGGTTGTACCACAGTTGTCCCCGTGAAACGTATAAAGATAGGATCAAATGTAGTGTGAACATTTAAGAAGCGAAGTGAAGAGAATTTTGATAAACTTATGAGATCAAAATTTTAAAGTATCATTACAATTGTTCCATTTAATAACATCACGCCTATACAATTCCTTAATGGTAGGCAGATAATGTGTAATACACCCACTCTTCAGTTAAGTTTGTCAATTGCTACCTATGTATTACACAAATCTCGGGTACAAATTATGTAAATTAACATTCTGGAGCAATGGGAGCAACACAGCTGATTAATAATTGAAAAGGTTCAAAGACTCTATTAGTATATTCAATGTATACTATATAGTGTGACTAGACGGGCTGTTCATCAGTTAAAAATTCCACACTAAGGTTGGGTTAATTCTCTCTACTTCATTTAGTCGACTGCGTGTTAGCAAACAGGACAGTTGATGTTTTTTGAACAGCTCATTGTGCCACGATTTTATATCAAACACCTCGCGCGCTTTAATTCTGTACAGCGTGTCTAGTAGTTATACGTCTTTGACGAGGACTTAGAAAAAAACAGTTTTATATGAATTTTATCCATATAACTCATAACTTCAAATCGCTTGCAACGAAACTAAAACATACATGGAGCACAATAGGTGGTGATATTGTATCATATCAGTGTTAATTACAGATTAAAATTGCATATCGCTTCGCAGAACCATGTAGTTGCGTGCAAATAGCGGGTAAATACAATTTTGGGCATCGAAACACGTATACAGTACGTGTATTTAGTAGTACAGTACAGCTATTTCTGCCAACTCTTCACGATGATTCTCTGGTATGGGTATGCAAATCTATAGCTAGATTAGAAACTCGATTAGGTAGAAACTAGCTGAAGATTCCTGTTTGCTACGTAGTAAGCGTATTGCGATGCATTCTAGAAATTTGTTTGCCTATAGATCGATTTAGATACTCAGATTAACTTTAAGTTATCCGTTCTACATACATACTGTGGAACATTACTACTGGCAACTATCTCCGAAAATATAAGTATCTGAAGAGGTATGTAAATTGAGGCGTGGAGCTCTATTTTGGAACAGCTTGTGGCGCCGTCGTCAAATGAAAACTGACCTGCCACATCACAATAGTGAAAACTATGTATTTTTGCAAATTTTCATCACATTTTCACCACTCGTTTCACTCGAATGGAGCGAGTGGTGTTAAACAATCAACTGGCGGGTCGATCGATAAACTAAAATGTACGATATGTATGTCTTATGAGAAATAAAATATCTCTAAACCTAAAACCGTGGACCCATGTACAAAAATATGAAATTCCAAGGGAGGTGCAACTGTTAGGCATTGGGTGTGAAGAACGGTGATTTCCCGCGTTAATTCGCCCCTTCACACTCGAGACGTACTCGTGCTAAGCGAAACACGCAGTCTATGGTCTCTTTTGCACCGAGGCTGTACTTACTATACTGCTGTTAATTTTTGAAGTAAAGCTTCCTTATCCGCGAGGGTTTGTTGGTGGAAGACTATATATACAGTTCACAGAAGTATCGACCTGGCACTTTACGATTTATATTTTTAGTTGAATTTAAAGTTTAACTAAAGCCTTAAATAAGGTTAAAATGTCGATAAATAGATCGAACCTTTTACAAAAAAATAATTAACATTGCCACAATTAATAGCGGAAAGCCCCGAAGCCTTCAAACACGATGTAATAATTAACCCTCTAGGGCAAAGTACTTCGGTAACAATAATATCTGAAACATTAATTCAATATTAAATTGCTTGACATTCATTTATATTGTTGACTTATTGATTTTATTCGTGTTTTAATCCTACGCTCAAACGGACATCGAATTTTTAGACCCCGCAAATATTACGTGTGAATTTACTTTTTTTCGAGGTCTGTGATGTGTATATAATGGCGGTACACAATTATGTCAGCCGCAATCACCGCGGGCGGCCAATTTAATTATTTTCACCGATTTGCAGACACGCCTACGATAGCTTTGGTTATAAATAGAAAATATAGAAGTCACCCAATTCAATTTCAATAATAGATTGAATAAGTACCTTACTTTTATGTTTCATACTTTATCTACAAAAGTTAGGTACCTTGTCCTAATGTTGAAAGTTAATTAATTATTTTCGAAGATCTTACATAAGAAAAGCTCTATTACGCGTTGTTAGATATAGATGATAATGTAAAAGAATTAAATAAATGTGCAAAATAAAATAAAACGAATAATTAAATTTTGAATGAGGGTTAACTGTTATTAACAAAAGATTAGAGACGACCATCTTAGTCCTAAAGGGTAGCACATCTGCGACTGACTTGGAACGAAACTATTATTGTACTAAAAATAACCGAATGTAACAAATTACTAACTCCACCACTAACAGTAACACTATTACTAACTATCAATAACAGTCCCCAGTCCTCATACTCACTAACGAACTGAAAAACTCTATTCTATCTCTATCATTAACTCTCAGCTAACTGAACTAACCATCCAATACTCTTTGAGTATTGCTCAAAGTCAGTAACAATTGTCATGGGCTGCAGGTGGTGCTGCAAGCTCGTTTGCTATATTATATATATTTATATTATTACGTATATTTTTTCATTTTAAAAAGACACGTACGTAGAGCATAGAAGCAGATTTCATCCTCTGTTATTTCCTGGAGATTTACTAACTTACCACAACAATATTTTGTGGGAAGCCTAATTCCCTTCAGAAATACCTTTTCTACCTTGCTCAAAAGTTTATCTGTTCATCGGTAGACGTTGAGTACACACAAGTGTATTTGTAGACCTATATAGAATTTCGCAAAGTGTTCGGGGTGTGGGTGTCCTACGGGAAAACTGTTCAAACAAAGGGCAAGGCCCTCCCCCCATGCGGGGTTTCAATTCCCATTGTGTATGGGGTGCCTTTCCATGCCTTCCCCATTCGTATAGCGCCTTATTTCAAAGGTTCCGTAACATTGTAGCGTAGAAAATAGCTTGTGTAATTTTATTGTTTAATTTTTTTTACTTACATTGTTATTTAATTATTTTATTTTATTATTAATTAACTGGTTAACAGTTTACTGAGACGTATAGGGTAACCTTAAAGTTAAGCAACGCTTGTGTGGAGTTAAGCAACGCTTGTGGCAAAATTTCACGGGCTACCGTGCTTTGGAGGGCACGTAATGCCGTGTTGTATTCAATGGTGATCAAACGTTATGCCTTATAGAAGTCTCCGGCTTGAGAACATTCGACACTGAGTTGGCCATTAAACCATCCAGCAATCCTCATTGAAGCAGCGTGGTGGAGTATGAGTGGGACAGTGCTCAGCAATTGGACGTCTATGGGCCGTTAAATTAATTAACGGCTGTACTGTATAAGCCGTACTACATACATAAGCCTTCTTATGTCAAACGCATACGTTTTTCATGACTATCTATATATATAAAAGGAGAAGATGACTGACTGACTGACATATCAACGCAGGGCCTAAACTATAAGGGTTAGAAACTTGAAATTTTGCACAGGGGTTCCTTTTATAACGTAGGGGAGCACTAAGAACGGGGGTGCAAATTTAGTATGAAACTTTGCCGTTTTTGAAGTCAAGTGGGCACCGGAACGCGGGCAGACGTCGTTGATGGGTCTAATTCTACGCGAGCGAAGCTGCGGGCGTCCACTAGTTAAGATATATAGAAGAAGCCCACTTGGTTAGGCACTGCTTCCGAGCTAAAGTGACACCATGACTAACAGACGAATAAGCTATGCTCGTAGCATTAGTTCGTAGCATTAATTCGTAGCCTTGCTTCGTAGCCCTCGTAGCCGTAGCAAGACTTTAAATGTTGCATGGATATTGTCGCCTGTGGACTTCTGACTGAAAAGTGCTATCTCGTGTAGTTTTATTGTTCCCTCTCGAGTTTTAAAAGCACTGTTATTATAAATTAATGTTATCCTTTTGTCTATATAGTAAAACTCTAACAAGACGCGTCTGTATATTGAATAAGTCTTGAAATAAACTATCAGGATAAGTAGTTGATACGTACGATACGTAGAGTATCGAAATATATATTTTTTAATTTATTTGTTGAAAATGACATTAAAATTTAAAAAAAAAAAACGAGTTTGTAACATGTAGGTTTTTTTTTTATTAATACTACATTTTACACACATAACATTTTAATTCAATTTTTAACCAATTTCAGATGCCGGCCGATTTAATGCTCGCCGCTCGCATGTAAATCGCTTCGTATGCTATACAAACAAAAGCGTAAAACTATTTTATCTTCCGTCATCGAAGCATAAAACTTATAATACTCCGATTCGGTTGAATACCAGCTTTTCGGTGATCTTTCAGGCCCGATTTCACCAACACTGAACTTACACTAGAAATTAAGTCTATAACACTATTACCTAACAATAAAAATTGCCCAAATATATCCAACCACCGCTCTTCATTTCTTAATTCCCTTTCTCTTAACCTATTTCTCTCCCGCTCCGTTTCCTGCTGGAAAGCTCTCCATTCGCAGTCAGATCTCACGAAAGCTTGCCTTGCCAGATCTGACTGCGTCTGTGTACGGGTCCTTCTTTGGATAGGAGAAGAGGGGTCTAGCAATCAAGCGACGGCAAGGGCGTGGGGCTCTTTTTTTTTTTTTTTTTATTTATTAATCCAAAGAAAGAGTTACAAAATTTAATAATATCTAAAATTTGCCAAACTGTAGGCCAGTTTGTCGGCGCTGACGTGCGCTGGTGGATGGTGGAGTCGTCCCGGCAGCCAGGGGCACCGTCACACCTGCCTCACTTCTATCCACCACAGCCTGGCCTGCAATATTAGTACCTACACAATCGTTCAGATAAATATTTTTAAAACTGTAAACAAATATTAGATTTTGATGGATTTTACTTTAAAAGTACGAAAAAAGATAATAAATAAATAAGAACCAGTTTCTTCGGGAACCGTTGGATCAAAGAGTCTGGCTATAGCTGGGCTACTAATCGGCCTTGACTCACTCTGACTTCCCACCACATATAGAGGCGGAAAGAGTGAGGATTCGGCCGATGGCCCAGGGCGATTCCAGTCTTCTATGATATGACTAAAAAAATAAAAATAATTTAAATGTCTTTGGACATATCAATTGTAATGTTTTGTAAAAGTTATTGTTATTTTACTTACAGGTACCAGCGTCTCGTTCGACATCTATTTCTATAAGGATATCACTTGCCCCTGGTGGTGGTGGTTCAGTGGCATCCTGTAATTTATTATTTGTAATTAAAGTTATGAACATTTAGATATTGGTACGAATAGTATGAAATTAATAAATTAAGCTTGAATAACCCACTAGCCTACCTCTAACCCAATCTCTGGAATGTTAACGATACCTATAGCAGCTTGAGTACCTATAATAGCAAGTACTTTCTGCTCTATATCAGTCAGCTTTAAATTAGAGGCTGGGCCACCACCAGTAGTACCCTGAGCAGCTCGGTAAATTCGGGCAGCTTTCTTCTTCGTGTTATTTTTGAAATTACTCCACACCTTTAACCCACCACCATACACAAGTAAAGACATGATACAACAGGCAGGTACATGAAACGAAAAAAAAGTGGTTAGATTTGATAAAGAAAATGAAATGGAAAAGTAAAAATAAAATAAGTTACATACTTTTCTCCATTTCTCTGCAGTCTTTGTGTCTCCAGTAGCATCGGCATTTAGTAGTTGGGTAAGTTCTGCCCAGCGTTGTATATTATTTGACCTTCCCTGGGGCCCTTCAGTGGGCTTGCTTAGGTCACCAAACCTATAAAAAAAGCTCTTAAAAATTATCTACCAAACACATTGCACAATAGCGCATTCCTTCCATTTCCACTTAAGTGAACGACTGGAAATATTTCTCCATAAAAACCGGCCTACAATAATTCTGTCTGAAACACCTTTCATAACTTAACAATATGTTTAGTTACATACCTTTCCATAAAATCCACTAGTAACTGGAATTGCGATGCACTAGTTCTCATTTTAGGAACGAAATTTAACAATTAATCACGTAAACACCAAACAAAATCGAGTCATCGCTAGCGAGTTTAGTAAGTAAACGTTAACGTTACCCATGGTACGAGTTTAAACGAAAACTATTCGAAGCGCGTTTATACACTAGCGACTGTAGTCACTCACTCTCACTGTAGTAACGTAATGTAAATTTTCGATAGCAAGCAACTCATGGTAAGTGTGCTGTACTCTGTCGATTTATTCGATGGATAACTTCAATTTCGTTTCACCACGGTAATCTAGAGATATCTTAATCTCGCATAGTTACTCTATGCCGTTGAACGAATGAATTGAATGTATGTGTAATGTACCCAAGTATAATAGACAGTTTGGCTCATACTTGCACAATAGCGCTGTGTATTCTTTTATTTGTTTGGTTAATACGTTAAGATACGTAGTATCCCGTAATAGTTTGTGAGTTGACCCACAGAGTACATTTTATAGTTGACCTGTGGAGTTGACAGTGAGTGATCCCGTGCGCGGCTTTTTAGAATTTTATTTAAAGTTTGGTTTTGTTGTGTTTTGGAACTTTTGAACTAGTTTTATTCCGTGTAAACAGATATATAAAATTGTTTTATACAAATCGTTGATTATAAACAATGGCAAATGAAAAGCGAAAGCGATCTGTTAATTGGATGGCATCATAAAAGTCATTGCTGGTTGATCTCGTTACTGAGCATTTTCATGTGATAGAAAATAAAAGGACGGATGGAGTATCAATGAAGCAAAACAGCTTGGAGAATGGATAACAATTTCAAGCAAATATAATTCGCAGACAATGCTTTCTCATCGTACTGCCGATAATTTGAAAGCCCAGTGGGAAAACTTATAGAAAACTACAAAAAAAGAAGCATCTTTTAGAAGGATGCAATTAATTCAAACAGGTATTTTTCTTTGTTTCCTGATAATTTTTACAACTTTTTATATATTCCTGTAATCATATTATATTAAAAAAATATATCATAAAAATTAAAAGTTGTGTTGAAATTAAAACAATGTGATTTTTTCAGGTGGTGGACCTCCAAGGTCAGTGATTGAAGACCCACCACAACAGAAAATACTCTGCCTTATAACGCCATGTTCTATGGGTGGTGGTCTTGCATAATCCTTAGAACAGTATTAAAAGAGTGGTGTTATATGTTTTTACAGTCACAGATACAGTTGCTGGCCCTGAGGTACAAAATAAATATTCAACTGATTCTTGCCCCTTCTGCTGTACATGTCATTGAAGATTTTTTATTGGTACATACCAATATCTACATAGATAATAAATAATTTGTTGGTTAAATTTACACTTTTCAGCAAGTATCAACAGATATTTGTCCACCTAATATTGTATGTTTGCTTTTAGAATGAAAACATAGTTCCAGTTGTGTTGGTTCCAACATAATAGTTGGAGCAAATCATCTTTTAACTAGTACATCCTAAAATAATGTTATTATGGTTGGAAAAATAGTAGAGCATTTATCTTGTTTCAGGATTGGGGTGATTACATTCCCAAAAATTTAAAAACGCCCATTTCCAAGCTGTTACAATGTAGTACAGAAGGAAAAAGGCCTACTGCAGGAGAACGGCTTGAATGTATGTCCAAAAGACGGCCACAGCTCTCTACTTCTTCACTAGAAAAGTTAAATGAAATAAAAGGGAACGCTCTCACAACTCAAATGGAGCATGCAACTAAAGGAAGAGAAGAAGCTAAGAATTATTTGACATTCAAATGGATATTCAGAGCGAAATTTTGAAACAGGAATAAATTAAAATCAGATTATTACTTTTGGAGTTTATTTATAGCGAATTAAAAAAAATATTAATAATTAATTCAGTTGTTTTATTACAATAATCTTCGAAAATAGTCATTAATGATAGCATCTCGCGTTACGCTGGGCCTTATTCCTGGTATGTTTATTTCCTGGTATGTTGCTGGAAACCGTAGTCCTTGTGCAGAGATGCTATTGCTGTAGGTACTGACTTGGTGGATAATTCGGTGTGATGTTGGTGCACTCATTCCGCCATAGTCACCAATGCTCATTTGGGTGTTGTTTGTTGCATAGAACCTTAATGTAGCCAATAATTATGTGTTAAATACCTAATCAATGGATATAATTTAGAACACTCACCTGTCTGTTGGATACTCCAAATGATGCTCGATTTTTGCCAGTAAATTCAATGCTGCCTTCTTTGATAGACAATCTTAACACGAAATCGTGGTCGTCATAGTCTTCAAAATAATTAGCCCTTTCCTTAAACCACCGTGGGCGAGGAAATAAATAATCATCAGTTATAGATAATGCTGTTGTGACACTATTAATCTACGATTAGCAGCTTACTCGGCCGAAATCGGCGGTGTATGATTTTACTCTAGTTTAGAGATTTTATCCCTAGGTTAAATGTTGGTGAAACGTAAAATGGGCTAACTCGCGAGTAAATAACAACTTATTCCGGGCATAAGATTTATACGACGTTGGTGAAATCGGCCCTCAGTGGTTTTAAACTGCAATATCCTCCCCAACACAGTTTGAACGAAGTTTGAATTCCATGCTATATCCCTGAATTTTGAGCAGTTTGAGATAACTCGAGTGCAGACTGCTGAAAGGAGGCTTCATTCCTTGTTCGTTTGAACTACATTTTTATGATGAAAACGGAAAGGTTTTTCTAATAAAATTGGGAAAATAGTAAATTACTACCCAATATCGTAATAGTAACTAAAAATATTAGCGGTGACAGCCCAGTGGCTATCGAACTCGGCTCTCACTCGAGCAGTCCGGTTTTAAACCCCAGCGGCACGCACCGATGACTTTTCTAAGCTATGTGCGATTTAACTTGCGATAACGGTCAAGGAATCATCGTGAGGAAACCTGCATGCCCGAGAGTTCTTCATAATGATCTCGAAGACATGTGAAGTCTGCAAATCCGCACTTGGCCAGCGTGGTGGGCTAAGGCCTTATCCCATTTAGAGAGCAGACCCGTGCCCCATAGTGGGACAAAGAAAGGGTTGTGATGAACTAAAAAGACACGTCTTTGGCTAACTTGTAGGTATTATAATGTTGTTGTCACCTTGACGATATTGAAGACCCAGAAATGTAACTTCTGTATGAACTGGTGACAACCTTTATATATATAGATATAGTATACGTATAAAAATTACGTAAATGTAAGTTCTGTAGTTACAAGTTCTATAGACACAACAATCTCTGTGAAAATCATAACCACAAATCAAAAAATTATATTTTTTAAGTTTACCATGTTTGAATTAAACCATTATTCAACCAAATGAGCTATTCAACGGCTTAACTCGAGGCTAACATTTTCATCTTCAAGTTTTAAAATGTCCAAGCGTCAACCGAGCGCTTTTATGCTTCAATATCTTCCCCAAGGCGACAATATCTGCTCCAAGTTTTATTATCGCTCCCTTTGAGATAGCGCGGCTAATTGCGATAGCTTGTTCCAATCGAACAGTTGAATGAAGTTCGAGCACAGACTAATTGCTTCAATTTCGGCGCGCAATCAATTTAGAATGAGTGGAGGCTTTCGGCTGCGTATTAATAGGTTTAACTTGAGTGAGAATATTAAGTTAGTACCAGATAACCAGTGGCGGCTATCCACTGGCTGGTCTTAAAAGGGATAGGGGTCAAGTTTCCCGATAAACTGGGTCACAGTTTAGTAAATTAAAAAAAGTGACATTTACCTTCTTTTTAAGTGTAAATAAACTCCTGTTACCCGCAATGTTTGATGAAAATTCCCCGTAAACGCTGAATTACGAGTAAGAAAATACTATTTTTTAATAGATATATGTATGTATACATATGTTTTAAAACTTGACAGCAGTGATATGTTTATTACTTTGGTATGAATAAGGGGTAAAACTATTGAATATCTTTACGTACACACTTTCCTAATTACTATGTCGGTTACCAGACACCATTGTTAGTTGTAACCGACATATAGATAGTATAATAAACACTGTATATAGATTTGAAACAAAGGAACTTCCAAAAGCATCTTTCAACAAATATTAATTATGGGACTAAATTAACAGCTTAAGAGGTAGTAGTAACTTTATCTTTAGACATATTAAATTTCTATAAATAGACAACAGACAATAGAGTATGAGTAGTAATGAGTCTTTGATAATTTTGATTGCTACTAACTAATATCCTCTACACTCAAAATATAAGTGGAAAACTAAAACCACTCACAATGTTCGTTCCAGTGAGTTTCCAAATAAATTGTTTTAAAGGCAACTAATACGAACATACGAATATTATAAATGTGAAAGTTTGTAAGTTTCGATGTTTGGATGTTTGTTACTCAATCACGCAAAGTTACAAAACGGAGTTGGATGAAACTTAAAAAATAGTTAGACGATAACCTATAAAAACCTATAAAAAAATGCATTTCCTCTATAAGAAGAGAAGATAAAATATATCAAAATGTGTCCACTACTTCTAGAATTTTTCACATAATTTTGAACTGCAAAGCATTGTTTCTAATCAAATTAATGATTCTAGGTCAACGGGGAGTATCCTATTGGAAAAACAGAAAACACAATACTCTTATTTGCTGTGACAGCTCTCTTAGCGGTGACAGCCCAGTGGCTATCGAACTTGCCTCTTACTCGAGCGGTAAGGGTTCAAACCCCAGCGGCACGCACCAAAGACTTGCTCTCTTGCTATAACGGTGACATCGGACATGAGGAAACCTGCATGCCTGAGAGTTCTTCAAAATGTTCTCGAAGGCATGTGAAGTCTGCCAATCCGCACTTGGCCAGCGTACTAGGGCCTAATCCCTCTCATTCTGAGAGGAGACCCGTGCCCAACAGTGGGACAAAGAAAGGGTTGTGATGATGATGATGTATCTTCTTTGCGTCGCGCACTCAGGTTAAAGTAACGTCATGATTCCAAGCTAGGTACTTATTTTCCCCAAATAGTTTTGTTTCGGCTTACAAAGTTGTATAACATCTTGAGTTAAAGCTCACTTCGATGAACTGTGTTTGAAAGCAACTGTATTTAATTTGAGTTCCGCAACAATCTCCATTCAAATCGATGGTTGCAAGCTATTACATTAATGTGGGGTAATGCTGAAGTAGTAGTAGTAGTAGTTAGGTACACTCGAAGAGTGAAAAGTTACTGAAACTGAAAACAGGATAAACTTTTGTTTAGTTATTATTTACCAGTAGCGTCCATAGCGCAATGGATCGCGTCAATTCAATGTGAACGACAGAGTTAAGCAGCGACGGGCGCGGTCGGTTTGTGTATGGGTGACCGCTAGTGGCAAAATTTCATGGACGCTACCGTGCTTCGTTTTCAATGTTAAAATGTTCGTTAAGCCTTATCGAAGGCCTTCGGATGTATTGACTCTCCACCAACCCGCATTGGAGCAGCGTGGTGGAGTATTCACCAGACCTCCTGCAGCTGTGTCTGTGGAGGGCCACTTGCCCAACAGTTGTAGCTCTCATTAAATTCTTTAAAAAAACTTTATTTGGTAGGTACCTAACGTATAAAATAACTATACTGTAAAAAAAAAATTTTTTTAAAAAGCTTTTATAACTTGACCTTGAAACCTAATCGTGGTCAAAGTTCATTACAAGACTTTACCACAAGTGCAAACACGACTATGATACGATATTCCATCATGAAGTTCCAGTTAATATCTTCCGGCTCCATCATCAGATCAGTTTGACAGTACCATATTATTGCATTGTCATCGGAACCTAATATGTGTGCCAAATGTCAGCTCGATAGCTTCAGTGGAAGTGGGTGAAATATTGATTGCAAGATTCCAGGACATACATGAATGAATACATACGAGTGAAGTTAAGTAAAAGCTTTTAATAGTAATTTTTATAAAACCTTTTAACTCTTATTTGTTTTAAGTTTCCATTGCTTCCTTGTAGCATCTCCGACCCGATACAAAGAACTGTTCCGAAAACCAAAACGAAATACAATTAGTGGTTACTGCGGTGAAATTAACTTGAAAACTTTAAGCGATATAAACACGATGACTTTGCTAAAAACTCAAAGCAAGTACCTACTTGTCAATGAGAAGCGGAAATGCCAGCAGTTCTAAAAATATTAAAATTTCCCTTCCAGCCTCTAAAGCCTTAACTGCTGGAAAATTCGCAACACATTTTATTTAGCATTGCGCTTCCGTTCCACATAAAATTTATCTAACATATCCGAGTTCCGTTCTATAATATTTCATAGGGATATTATATAAAGCATGTGGTTTGTAACGTTCGCGGTCGCTTTGGCTAACCGCCAGCTATTTATCAACGCTTAATCTGTGTCGATATTTCCTTTTAGCGCTAAAACTCGTGACCGGGTCGGTTCAAGATTTCGGATATAAGAAATCGCGTTAACCGGATATAACTGTTTACAATCTTTAATTTAATGAGCTTAATTACTTTTGTGACTATGTCGATTCGATAATTTAACAGTTCAATTTGTCATTGGTAACAATGTATTATAATTATACTCATTTTAAATTAAACAATCATGGTTAGTATGGATATTAAAATGCAATTGGAGGATTTTATAAATCCTTCAATGATTATTTAAACTGGAACAATTGATGTTGACTAAAAATTTGTGTGCAGCTATGTTACTAAAGTTTCATACTGTCCTGTCGGTTAAATCTTCGCGCGACTGAAATTAGGCGGTTTTACCTCCATTAAACTCTTTCGCAAAAACCATTTTCTATTTTCAATTTATATGTTAGTATGTTTTTTTGATTGAATTATTCTATGAAATACATGCTTTGGTTGAATTTCGGATATCTTCGATTTCGGAGCTCCGAGACTACACCCCTAGCCGAAACTCGCTGGGAGACTTTCAAAAGATCTCGGAAAGCAAATACATATTCGATATCGGTAACGCTGCATCATGCTGCTTTTACGATCAGAATCGACGCTTGTAGATAATCTGGATTTATAGAGTAAAGCATGCGTAAAGAGTATCATAGATCTAAAGACTCCCAATACCGGGAGAATTTTACTGAATAGGACCTCTCTTACTCTCTCCTAATAGAGTTTTTCTAGGTAAGAGTAACTCCTTGGGCTATATTTGACAGCTGAAACTTACGATTAACTTTGTCATAGCGTTTGGCAAGTGTTTGCGTATGAATGCAGCCGCCAAAAATTAGCGGGGCAATTGCGTAAAAGTTTTTGCAATTATTCATCCAAACGTTTTGTGTTTTGTTCTTTAGTGTGGTTTCGACGTTATTTGGTAATACCGCTTACTATTTAAGGTCTTCATTGAATTGACAGTCTTATAAAATTCGAATTTGACATACCTAATTATCGTAACTCAATCGAATCGAAACTCCGTTCATGTAAAATTTTCCACAATTAATAGCCACAGTTGTATCTTGTGATCATGTGTGTCGACCGTAAGTAGATTACAGTTTACTTGGATCTGCATTTCACTTTAATTTGGATTCGATTAATAAAACTTTGGTACTTTTTTTAAGATTCTCTTGACGTTCACTACGATTTACTTCGCATGAACACCCATAGTAATAGAATGACACGGCGAAAGATAGTGAAAAGCAGAGCAAAAACAGGGCAACTGTCAGTTCACTCATTCGACTTTGGTTCTGCTCTGTCATCCTATTTACGTAAGCTTGGCGCAAAAAGAGAGTTCTGTGTTTATGGGATAGATTTCACAGTACAAAGTAGATAAACGTTTAAATCAAAATAGACGATCGTAATGTTTCTAGTCAGAATAGATAACCTAGTGGTAATAGGGCTTTTTTTTTGTTACCGACAAAGTAACAAAAGAAGGCAGTGACGACGGTGACCACTTACCACAGCTGGCCCGTATGTCTGTTTGTCCGTCTATATAATAAAATAAAATAAAAGGAAGAAATATATTTTCATATACATTTATCTCTAACACAATTCCTTTAAATCATCGATACATGAAGTGTAAAAAGCGTGGATATAGTTATTTTCGATCTGAAAGCAGCATCCTTTACATTCGCTATTACATTTTCTTTGCCTTTGCTTAATTTCGCGTCAGCACTTGCCAAATTCCAATAGATTTTAATGTCAACTTAATATGAGATTGAATACAATGAACTTAACATAATATTCTCTTTTTTACTTGTTAACTCAGTGATTCCATGAATCAAGGTACCTAGAATACTTCGAAAGGAAAAAAGAAATCTTAATCAAAACTATAGTCGATTCTTTATTCAAGCAACCCAATAAAAATAAAGTATCGAATTAGCTAAATAAATGTTTGTTTTATCGTCGCTCGTATGTTATGATACGAAGCCTATACTGGCTGGTTGTATAATGTAAGCAAATACAACAATGGAGCAAACTTTGAAATTGAAGTGTGTTATTATTATTATTGACCGAAATACATAATGCTTAACCTTATGAATTTTGTTTCTGTTTGCGTAGGTACATAAATTATATGTTAATATTATTATTATGTGCGTAGCAAACTTCAAACAAACGCAAATAAAAACCAAACACAAAACTTTATAGTATTCGAAATATGAATTCGAGAACTATTGGATTAAATTAATGCATTTTTATGTGTCTGTATTTTTCCCACTTTTTATATATTCTGTAGGTCACCACGGAAACACGGTGTTGCTTGACAGTACCTAGCTCTTTCCACAGATTATTAATTACCTAAAAATATAACTTTATATGATGATGGATCACGTGAGTAGATACCTACGAGTAGATACCTAGACCGTAACGTAGTAGATCATTGAATCTACTATGGACATGGATTTACGTTGCCAAATTCTACAATACATAAGTAGTGCATTTCTTTACCTCAATTAGTTTGCTACTACAATTAGTAGGTATGCTGACAAAACCACTGCTACACTACAGCGCGCGGGCGGTGTAAATAAAATGTATGTTGTCCCAGTAGCTACGCTTCTCGTTGGACAGAAATAGTTAAACTAAATAGCGACTGCCCGAAATCCTGCTAATGTGTATTTATTGAGGTTGTATTTCCTCTGAGAGCGTTTGGAACTTTCACAGTTGGAGTTTGGATGTAAACAAAATTTTAGGTTGTCAGAATGGGGCATTGACTTATTTGTTACTGCACGGGGATAATTTTTGCGACCATGTCCATATCCGTAAGTGGTAGAAGTTAGTACTACCATGGACTACTCTATGGTACTACTTACGTAGAAACTATCCACGGATAGGTACATGATCGATTTTATTACTAACCTCCTACCCTTATCTTGAGAAAATGTGTTACTCGTAGAGACAGGAGTGGCTATTAAATACATAAGACTAATTTTTTGAGTCATTTGAGTCATTTCAGGAGTCATATTGATATATCTATACTATACTAGTGGACGCCCGCAGCTTCGCTCGCGTTACACATTCACTAACTTCAAAAACGGCAAAGCTTCATACTAACTTTGCACCCCCGTTTTACCCCCGTAGGGGATGAATTTTCAAATTTTTCTCGCCGTAAAAACCATCCTTGAACTTCAACGAACATTATAAAAAAAGAATTGTCCAAATTGGTCCAGGCGTTGTTGAGTTATGCGCTTACCAACACATTTTGCGATTCATTTTTATTATATAGATATAATCTCCTCTCACTTATCCGCGATGATTTAACAAATTTTTTGTGTCAAACATATTAATAGTATGAAAAATATCCATCTACTCGATACAAGGTAAGGTATCGAGTTAACTTTGATCATTATATGTTCTGTCACTCTTTTAAATTGAGTGTAGATATTTTGGTACGTTTTGTCAGCTAAAGTAAGACGTAATCTGAAACTAATTTTTATACCAAATCATTACCAACGATGACTGACGGCGAAGACTGATGGATACGATTTAAGATAATGTTGTTTGGAAATGTCCATTTACAATTTATAGCTATAGCTGCCGAATTATTAATATTCTTTTTAATGAATCACTTTGAAACCACCATTTAAGTACAGTGAATTCTGCTAGCTAGCAGTTGTTCTATCACGGATGTGATGTAACGTCGCTAATTGCGCTCCATTCACAATATGCTGTGTGGGTCCGCGACAGTACTCTGATTGGCTGTAAATTTAAATGAAAAGCGCTGATTGGTCCTTTCTGCTCTGCGGTTTAACTGATTTCGCGGGTTTAGATTGCAATTAATTCCAACAGCGTTTTGGTTTATTGAGATATTTGTTGATTAGTATTCCTATAGAACGGATGTTTATTTAATTTAAGAATTAAATAATAAACAAAATATATGTAATAATACTTTTATATTAAGTTTTGTCAATTTATTTCGAATTCTGAATTGAGTTTGAATAAAGCAGTCATCAAGTCAAATCAAAAAATAGGTTACTTACATAATTTGTTGTGAATAAGACTACAATAGATTAGGTAAGTACCGTTAAATAAAAACTAAGCTCGGTAGTAAAGGCTTTAATCTAAAAGGTTGTCTCCTGGGAAATTGACGTCACACGGCATGCAAACACTGCTCAGAAACTGCTGGCGGAAAGTATGTAAATTAGCCAGCTCCCGTGGGCATTGCATGTTCACGTCAGGTATGGAATGGCGAGCCATATAGGGCTGTGAGAATTACGCTTATATCATCTATTACTTCCATAGCTCACAGCCCTATGGCTCGCATCGATAGTTCGTGATAGGCCGAGTTATGGAACGTCGCGCAGTCGGTTTGTAGATTGACCCCTTTTTTTTTACGAGTGGGAAACCTTCAAAAGATCGTGGGAGCGACGCCGGGTTATGTGGGACTTTCACCCACTAAAACCTACTCGGTGCTACAGGAGGGTTCCGGGATCTCTTGTAGAACGCGCCGGTCCCCTCCGGCGCTGCGCCCAAGACGGGCCCTTCCCGGTTTACACAACGCTGTGCAGCCACAAACAGCGTCATCTTTCCCGGGGTCACATGATGCCCGCAACCCCAGAAGTCCCCTTTTAGTCGCCTTTTACGATAGGCTACCGTAGCACTATTCTGGTCCCGAGCTAAAGGGACTTGTAGATTGACCCCTAGTGGTGAAGTTTCATGGGCTCTTACGTGCTTCGGAGGATATGTTTAACCACTAGTAGCGATTGTTGTCGTAAGAGTCGTCAAGCCATGTGAGTGGCCTTTCGGATACTTGAAATCTACTGACAATGAAAAAAAAATGACCATTATGTAATGTTCTAAAAGTAGCAGGTAACTGATTCAGTAGGCAAAGGAGAAAAATAAAGAAACTTCTTCGTATTTATAAATTAGTAGGGAGAGGTGAATACATGAGTATTAGACGGAATACCTATTCTCAGCTCGTGTCGGAGAAAAGCAAAATGCGAGGGTAGTGCCCCCTCGCATCAATCTCGAAGTATTGAATGTTACTCTCAATGGGCTTGTTTACAAAGGGGAGGATTCAATGAATTCCTTGGCGTTCATAAGCGAGTTCAGACAGGTGAGATATTTTCACGTGACTACATGGTTTTTGACCATGATACCTACTGGAGCTGATGGAACTTAATGCACGTCAAACTATTATAAAATTTCCCACACTTTGTTAACTGTCCCGAGGTGTAGACTCTCGTTATTCGTAACTTTAGTTCGAGACTGGAATAGTGCTATGGTAACCCCTGCCTGTCGTACTGAAGGGACTTCTGGGGTTGCGAGCGGCGAGATTGGTAGCTCGAATCTTCCATCAACTGACCCCGTGAAAGACGACGCAATTTTTATGTGAGTGGACACAGGATTCACCAGTACCATACTTATACCAACCCAGTTTTCCTGGTGCATCAAAGACAGACTTGTGCATTTTATTATTTGCCATTAAAAATATTTTTCCAACATCAATATGCAAACCTGATTACTCTAACCAGTTATCACTACCACACGAGCTGTGCCATTAACATTTTGATTAAGTAATTATGCCGCTGAGAATATTTTAACTGGATAATAGTGAAATTTTCACGCTGATTTTTCCCCATACAATCAAGTTATTCCCCGGACTACATTACTAAAGGTTGTGGCGATTAACTCGCACTCTATTATTAGGTGCCATAAACTGAACGCTCTCTGTCTTGTCTATCAATGGTCAATGTCAATATAAACGTCAGTCTAGATGTCAATAAATAATGGACTGCTTCGCTCCAAAAATGAACATAGTTGTTTTCTTTGAGAAACCCTGATACTCCTGAGAATAGTCTGCAGATTCATGTCAACAGTTCTCGCCACAGTCTCCGGCACGAGTGGGATCAACACCCCCACATTGGTGACTACCGACTTGTCGTGAATAACAAGAAAAATTGCTGAATACGGTGCGCCGTGTTTGGACCTTTCTACTGCTGGAGACCGCTGTAGTACCTATCTGCGAAGGCCTGGAAGACCCTGCAGTTAAGTTTGGCAGGAGATTGTGCTAGTGTTGTGCTGTGAATTGTGTCAACTTGTGCGTAACACCTACTTCTCGGCGTGCAAAGTATACGTGTTTGAACGCGTTTTGAACGTGCTGACGGCTTAGTAGCTGGCGTGGACAGTGCATAGTGTGACGCTCCCCTCTGCACATTTCAATTATAATGGAAAATATGGAGGAGACATTGAAGAAAATGAGCCAACAAAACGCAGCATTGCAGAGTCAGGTGACTGAATTATTAAATACTTTAAAACCTCTTAAAGAAGAAAATGATAACTTAAAATGTTCTAATGTATCTAGGGTCTGTGCAAAACTTCCCCCGTTTTGGGCTGACCGGCCCGCTATCTGGTTTGCACAGGTGGAGGCACAGTTCTCTATCTCTGGTATTAAGTCGGACCAAACTAAGTATGATTATGTGGTGGCTAGGCTGGACACTCATCATATTGCTGAGGTGGAGGATATTATAACCCGACCCCCGGGGGAGGACAAATATGAGCGTCTTAAGGCAGAGCTTATTCGTCGCACATCTTCATCTGAGGAACAAAGGGTAAGGCAGCTTGTTAGTGACGAGGAACTCGGAGAGAGAAAACCCTCTCAGTTCCTTCGCCACCTTCGGCATCTGGCTGGCAGTGCCCTGAGTGATGAGAATATTTTAAGACAATTATGGATGCGTCGACTACCGCAAAATTTACAGGCAATTTTAGCAGCCCAGTCCGAGCTCCCTTTAGATAAAGTTGCTGAGCTAGCTGACAAGATCATCGAAATCCCTGGGGTGACTCCCATCCCCTGCCAGCAGTCATCGGTGGCTGCTGCTTCTACTAATGGACTCGAAGCGGTTATGAAGCGTCTGGATGACCTGTCCAACCAAGTCGCAGAGCTGCGACTGAAACAAGGTACATTTAGACGAAGGAGCAGGAGTCGTGGTAAGAGTCACGACCGTTCTGATGGGTTATGTCGCTTACATAAGAAATATGGTGACAAGGCATACAACTGCTACAAGCCTTGTTCTTGGGCTTCGATGCCGGAAAACAAGAAGGGCGATCAGTAGAGGCGGCCTCCGATTGCCTTCCCATTGTTAGCCGCCGATTATTTATTACCGAGCAGGTAACTAAACGGCGTTTTCTCGTGGATACGGGCTCTGATATTTGTTGTTTCCCTCGCGTTTGGATATCCAAACGCATGCAAGATACTGATTATTTTCTTAATGCAGCTAATGGTAGTCAGATTAAAACGTTTGGCTCCATCAACTTACGCTTGAATTTAGGGTTGCGTAGGGTATTTTCTTGGACCTTTATAGTAGCTGATGTGGGTTCCGCAATAATAGGCGCTGATTTTTTAGCGTACTATAATTTATTACCGGACTGCGCTGGAAAGCGCCTCCTGGATGGGAAAACTGGATTGTCATGTAAAGCTGACATAGCTTCAGTCGAGCAAGCAAGCGTTAAAACTGTGGATTTTAAAAATTCAAACTTACCGTTTTCTAATGTCCTGTCAGAGTTCCCCAGCGTTGTACGCCCTCCCGGAGCTCCCAGAGTTATCAAGCACTCCACGGTTCACCACATCTTGACAACCGAAGGTCCACCGGTCTCATGCCGCCCGCGTCGCCTCGCTCCTCATAAACTCGCCGCAGCGAAGAAAGAGTTCGAGGATATGATGCAGTCTGGTACGACGAGACCATCTAACAGTTCCTGGTCGTCACCTCTCCACATGACCCCCAAAAAGGACTCGACCTGGCGTCCGTGCGGCGATTACCGTGCACTTAACCAACGGACTATTCCTGACCGTTATCCAGTGCGGCACATTGGAGATTTTTCGCATCGCTTAGCGGGATGCACAGTCTTCAGTGTACTGGACCTCGTCAAAGCGTACCATCAAATCCCTGTAGCTTCAAACGACGTTTGCAAAACGGCAATTATAACGCCTTTTGGACTATTTGAGTTCCCATTTATGACGTTTGGCTTGCGCAACGCAAGCCAAACCTTTCAGCGCTTTATGGATGAGGTGCTACAGGGCTTGGACTGTTGTTTTCCTTATATAGATGACATTCTCGTGTACTCGCGCGACGCGGAACAGCACGCTGAACATCTGCGCGCCATTTTCAAGCGCTTGGATGACTATGGCGTTGTCCTTAATCCGTCGAAATGCGTCATTGGCGTTAGCGAGGTGAAATTTTTGGGTTACGAAATCAGTGCGGAGGGCACGCGACCTCCATCTGAGCGCATCCAAGCCCTGAAGGAATTCAGCCCCCCCAAAACCGTTCAAGGTCTTCGACGCTTCCTGGGGATGATCAATTACTATCGGCGGTTTCTTCCTCGCGCAGCTGAACTTCAAGCCCCGCTTGTTAACATCATCGTAGAGATAGATGGGAAAGGTGCCAAGCCTGTTCCGTGGACTCCAGAATTGTTGCAGGCTTTTGAGGCGTGCAAGGAGAGCTTGTCCTCAGCGACCTTGCTAGCTCATCCGATATGCGATGCTCCGCTTGGCTTATTCACAGATGCGTCGAGCACGCACGTAGGCGCCTGTTTGCAGCAACGTCTGGAAGATTCCTGGCAGCCGTTAGGTTTCTTTAGCAAGAAGCTGAGCGCTCGGAAGTCACAGTGGCCGGCGTACTACAGGGAACTGCTGGCAGTGTATGAAGGTGTGCAACATTTCAGGCATATCCTGGAAGCCCAACACGCCACCATCTACACCGACCACAAGCCGCTCCTGTATGCCTTCAAGCAGCGCCGTGAAAAACTTCCGCCAGCGCAGTTGAACCAACTAACGTTCATCAGCCAGTTTACAACCGATGTTGAATACATAAAAGGAGTGGACAATGTGGTAGCTGACTCCCTCTCTCGCATCGAGACGATTTCCCTTGAGGAGGACTACACAGCCCTAGCGAGTTCTCAACAATTAGATGACGAGCTACGTGAACTACGTTCCAGTACATCTCTGCAACTCGAGCAGGTCCCTATACTAGGTACCGACCAGAGCATTACATGTGACATGTCCACGGGGAAACCACGTCCGTACGTCACACCGCCATTTCGTCGGGCAATCTTCAACAAGCTGCATAATTTAAGTCACCCCGGTGCGCGATCAACCGCACGTTTGGTGTCGGAACGATTTGTGTGGCCGTACATGAAGAAGGATTGCCATGCCTGGTCGCGCTCGTGTATTCCTTGTCAGAAGAGCAAGGTAACCAGGCACACTGTTACGCCCTCAGGGCATTTCAGCAGTCCTTCAGCCCGGCTAAGACATGTCCACATCGACATTATTGGTCCATTGCCTGCGTGTAAAGGATACTCCTATTGTTTGACTGCTATCGACCGTTTCACCCGCTGGCCGGAGGTTTGGCCGATGGTTGGCATAACAGCTGAGGAAGTAGCGAATACCTTTTTACGCGGTTGGATTTCCCGCTTCGGTGTGCCTAGTACTGTTACTACGGATCAGGGTCGGCAATTTGAGTCCGAGTTATTTAACCGACTCCTCCAACACTGTGCGACGAAAAGGACGCGAACTACCAGTTATCATCCATGTGCCAATGGCATGATAGAGCGAGTTCATCGCCAACTAAAGGCGGCGTTGACATGCCATGACACATCATGGCTCAATGCCTTGCCTCTTGTGTTGCTGGGCATGCGTGCGGCTTTAAAAGAAGATGTGGGTGCATCATGCGCGGAACTTTTATACGGTGAGCCTCTTCGCTTACCTGGCGAGTTGATTGAACCGTCACCATCAGCAGGTCGTGTAGAAGATGTTAAGGATTTCGTCGTCCAGCTGCGAAAGAAAATGACCCAGCTGAGACCCATACCGGCGTCGCATCACGCTCGTTCATCGACATTCCTCTTCAAAAACATGGCAACAGCTACTCACGCCTTGCTCCGTGATGACTCCGTCCGGCGCCCGCTCACTCCTCCTTACAATGGCCCATACCTTATCTTGGCTAGGAGAGATAAGACTATCGTGCTCAATATTAACGGTAAGAAAGTAGAGGTCAGCATGGATAGAGTTAAGCCAGCGCATGTAGAATCGCCATTGTCGCCAGCTTCATCAGTTGCTCCGTCCTCTGAACCAATACCCACACGTCATCAATGTCTTCCGACTTCACCACTACCACTTAGTCGACCGGTGGGAGCTGTGCCTTCACCACCAAAATATACCACTAGGTCAGGTCGACAAGTTCGTTTTGCAAAGCCCTTGGATTTGTAGCTATGGTTTTGGTTGTCACAATTAATTATTATTTTTTTTGTAACCTGTGTTGTTAATTAGTTAGTAATGTTTAGTCATTTAATCTGTTTAACTACTTGGGTTGTTATGCTCACATAATGTTTAAGTTGTGATGGTTTAATCTACTAACCTATTGTTATTTTTTCTCAACCATATGTATATTTTTATTATATATTTATATATTGGTTCGTTTACAGCCAGTACAAATATTGATTGGCTTATGTGTGGTTTAACATGTTTAAATATGGTTTGGTATGTGTAATTGGTTTGTTCTACTAACCTGTATAACTTTTGTTTGTTTTATTGTATTAACTAACTAATATTTGTTTGCACGGATACACTGTTTAACTATTTGTTACATTACTTGCATTAATGTAATTTGTTGCATTAATGTTCATTTAACTATTTGTTGCATTACTTGCACTAATGTTCATGTAAAATCTGTTGCATTAATGTTCATATAATGATTTGTTGCATGAATGTTTAATTAACTATTTGTTGCACTGACATTTGTTTAGCTATTTGGTGACAGAGGTTTTACTGATAGTTGTTCAAAAACTTGTTTAGTTCATAGACCTAGAGACTAATCATGTTGTGATTTTCTTTATGTTTGTTTCTTAGTTTTTTATGGTAGTTTTTGTTCTCCCTAGGGGGGTGGTGTGGCGATTAACTCGCACTCTATTATTAGGTGCCATAAACTGAACGCTCTCTGTCTTGTCTATCAATGGTCAATGTCAATATAAACGTCAGTCTAGATGTCAATAAATAATGGACTGCTTCGCTCCAAAAATGAACATAGTTGTTTTCTTTGAGAAACCCTGATACTCCTGAGAATAGTCTGCAGATTCATGTCAACAGTTCTCGCCACAGTCTCCGGCACGAGTGGGATCAACACCCCCACAAGGTTATACAATTTTTTATGGAACGTAAAAACGTTTCTTGGTTAAAAAGTTTGATTTTTTGTGGTGTTTATTTATTCAAATTAACTGTCATTTAAAACAACCAACAAAGGTGTCTGATAAAAGAAATAGTACAAAATTACATTTAAAATAGCTAGTCTCACTAAATTGATTTAAACCTGTTAAATATTTTTCCTTCAACTGATTCAGTTCATTCAAAATCTAATACAGCTCAGTGCCCGATATCGCAGCAATATCGCACTGTTATCGAGGAGAGTAATCATGCCAGCAGTCGAAGCCAACACTCCTACTCGACGAGGCGAAGGCAATATGCGGCTTGTCAGATGGCACATTGATCAGACAATTGGCTCTCATCGATGCCGGAGTAGCTAATAAGCTTTTCGTTGCATTGTGCACGCGAAAATAAATAGGTAGGTTATTATGAATCTGTGCTGAATAATGTTGTCATTTTCGTTGGATAATTATTAACTGTTGTCTAGGGACATTTTCCGTCGGATCATTATTAATTATGGTTGATAAACTGAGCCCACAGGCCACTAAGCATGTGGGCTCAGACTATAGTGTTATTACACTGTTATTATTACAGTGTTATTACACTATAGTCTGAGCCATAGAATAAATAGCCATAGAATAAAGTAAAGTAAAATAAAATACCATAGAATAAAGTGTCTCTTTATTCTATGGTAATACAGTTTTTGAAAAAAGGGAATGTTTATTTTTTATTCATTTTTCAAATTTACCCCAAAAAAGTGTTACAGAATTACTATTATCTAAAAATTGCCAAATTCTAGGCCAGTTTGTCGGCAACAAAAATAGTTTCTCGGGCTTCACTATAATAGTAATTATAAATAGTAATTTTAGGATAACAAACAAACAAACTCCCCTAATATTAGTGTGTATTATTTTGTAGGTAAAATAGAAAAATATTTTGTTAACATGAACCTATTAAATCTTATATTTCTCATTTTTCGACGTTTCTGTAGTCCTGTTAAATGAAAACGATCAGATTTATAGTGCTGGATTGATATCTCTCTCTCTTATCGTGATATCGATATCTCTGTTGTAAAAGATATGCGGTTAGCGTTTAGTCGCTTCACACAATAGACTCTTAGCGATGCGAATCTAATCTTATAATAAAAGCTGTTGAAGTGATAAAAGCGACGATATGCGATAATATGCCGTTCTATAACCACTAGTACCTAATATGTGGAAAAGCACCGATTTCGGTTGACTATAGAAATGTTTTTACTACGGTCACCCAGTAGTGGAAAAAAATTTTGAGCATTGCTGTTCTCCGGCGGGCACATTACCGTTGTCGGAAGCTTTCGGGCGGCCTTAAAACTTCCGTAACCTGCCTTGTAGAGTACGCATCAGACGTTCTCAGTAGTGATAAGAGACCTTTAAGTGAGGCGCTATCTATGGGTTCCAGCAATGGTTCCAGCCAACTGAACTATAACTACTTGTACTATTATTCTGTGCTATAACATCGAATGATTTGCTTCATATAAAACCTTACCAACGCTTAGATTAAATAAAAAACAATATTGTAGCAAATAACTTCAAATGAGTTCTTGAGTGTACCAAGAAAAAGCAATTTTCAAGCAGCAAAGAAAATTATATAAATTCCAATTGGTACTGAAATTTTTATTTGATTCCGCGCCCAGCTGTTTGTTACCGTTAACCCTCGTTCACATAAAGGTACCTATAGTTACGACAAGAATTTTTAGGTAGTTGGATACTATTAGATATTAGTCATTGTATAAAAAAATTTTGTTAAGTTTCATAATTATTAGTTTAACATGATTATGAAACTAAGAAAATAATGGTTTTTTAGATTCAATTTAATTTAGTTTTTATTATGCATAAGTATGCAAAATTTTTCTTTTACAAACTGTAACTGTACTGTGAAGTTCGATTTAAATTACGTGAACGATTTAATCGAACATAAATTAACTTACTGTTGTAAATATAGTGAACTCTGTTCCTGTCTATATAGTCAGGTATAAATATACCTCCACCACACACGTTTTTTTAATGCCAAGAAAGTTGTAAGTTAGAACAAAATGTTATTACATTTCGTAGCACTCAGAGCTGAACGTCTGAAACTAAACAAAACTACCCACTCACGTGACACAGAAAATTCAATTTCCCCAAAAGCATTTATGGAGCGGAGTTTAACGAAATTCAGCTCGCCAATAAATAGTTTCTCAGTAACCAGCGCTAACTCAGCTGATAGTGCGTTCCAACGGGACTCGGGATTTAGACTGTAGGAAAATTTGGCCGGTTAAGCTCGAGCCATAACCACAGGGAAGCATCCTATAGCTGTGACTATGCCTTTGTTTCAGAAGCTTGCGATAAACATAGATACTATTAAACGCTTATCAAATACTAGTGGACGCCCGCAGCTTCGCTCGCGTAGATAAGACCCATTAACGACGTCTGCCCGCGTTCGGGTTGCCCACTTGACTTCAAAATGGCAAAGTTTCATACTAACTTTGCACCCCCGTTTTTCCCCTTAGGGGGTGAATTTTCAAAAATCCTTTCTTAGTTCTCCCCTACGTTATAAAATGAACCCCTGTGCAAAATTTCAAGTTTCTAACTCTTATAGTTTAGGCCCTGCGTTGATGTCAGTCAGTCAGTCAGCTTCTTCTTTTATATATATATACACTAGTGGACGCCCGCAGCTTCGCTCGCGTAGAATTAGACCCATTAACGACGTCTACCCGTCTAACGACTTTAAAAACGGCAAAGTTTCATACTAACTTTGCACCCCCGTTTTACCCCCTTAGGGGGTGAATTTTCAAAAATCCTTTCTTAGTGCTCCCCTACGTTATAAAAGGAACCCCTGTGCAAAATTTCAAGTTTCTAGCCCTTATAGTTTAGGCCCTGCGTTGATATGTCAGTCAGTCAGTCAGTCAGTCAGTCAGTCAGTCAGTCACCTTCTCCTTTTATATATATAGATATATACTTATCTGCAAAGCTAGGGGTCCTGGGTTCGATCAACAGGTCGGGAAAAGTATTAGGCGGTTTTATCACTGAGTAAGCGACGGCAGTCTATCATTTCGTAGAAGAATGAGAACGTAAACATGGAGAGGGAAAAGTGCACTGTTAAACAATTAATAAGTTAATATAAATAAATAATAATATTAAACAATTAATAATAATAAACAAATAATAATAAAATAATCAATTATGAATACTATCGTAAAGGATATAACATGTGTATAATGACTTCGACAAGACGAGTTCTTACCTCAATATTCACAAACCAGGGTTTCTTTGTCAGTCGAGTACCTACAACGAAACCCGAAGAAATTATCTTTCGCAAAAATATAGAGGATAGAAAAGGGTCTAAATGAAAATTATAAGAGATGAGAATATTGAATAGTTTTGTAGTGTTTCCAAAAATAAATCCTTACTTGACAAAAATAATCTTTGGCGTTTCAACGCCAAAAAATAGAGAATTTCAATTCTCTATTTTCTCAGCGTATAAGTAAATCTTAGTAGAAAATATCTGTCATTCTACTCTAACATTTCAAAACATAGGTTCAGCAATACCCAGCCTCCGTAGTTACCCCCTCTCCCCCACACCTTTCCAACCGGACCAAAATTGATAAGAAATCAAATGAAGCTTGGAATGGTACCTTGCTTGGCGGTGGTACTACCCCGGGCGAACTCTTAATGGGAGCTTCATAGGTGCTTTGCCAACTAAGCATGCTGACATTCTGATTTTTTCCAGTTCAATTCAATATGTATATAGTCAAATAATATAATTATATAATATATAAATTATAATTTAATAATATTAATTATAAAATTATAAAAATTATAAATTAACCATCAAAAATAACATGATACAACAGTTTGATAAGAATACACAGGTTACACTTGCAGTTCGTCATGGATATGAAAGCAATTATGGATTTATGTTATTTCATTTAATAAGGTTCTCCAATACAGAATACAACTGTTTACGTGAAGTTCTTATGTCTGAACTCGTTGAGAGAAAAATAAACCTCTTCACATTATTTAATGTGCCATGTCTAGCAAATAATTTGTTATTGAAAACATACAAGTACAGGGGAACGGCCTATAATATCATTAATATAAGCTGGGCCATAACAATATAGGATTCCGTGAATGCTTATTGTATTGGAAATAACTTGAATAGTTATAGGTAATTATTTTTCGATAAAAACCAATAATAACATTAATTATGCAAATATTTGTAGAAGCATTAAGTTTTACACTGTGTGTGAATGTGCAGGCGTTACAATGGAAGTCAAATGAGACTGTTCCTTAAACATATAAGTTATACTGGTTTACATGCTTAGCTGTAGCCCATAGACGTCCCACTGCTGGGCATGGGGCTCAGACACGGCTGCAGGAGGCCAAGAGCATTATATACATACTCCACCATGCTGCTACTACGGATTGGTGGAAGGGTTAGTGGCCAACCCGGTGTGTAATGTTCTTAAGCCACCTGAAGGTCAGTAAAAGACATAATAATTGTTTTATATTTATAACACCCATCCTCGAACCAACCGCGCCCGTCGTTTCCTAACACGTATGATCACATACAAACGACGCGAGCCATTGGACGCTGTAATGACATACATTCCTGCCTAATACCTACCTGAATAGGACAATCACTGCCGATACGGGTGAACGGCCGGTAATGATATAAGCTTCGGTAACGTCAATACAAATGGAGCAATGCTCGCTTGAACACCATAATTGTATTAGGTTGATGTAGACAAGATCATATTTACTCGGCGAAGGCTTTCGTCTAACGATGTAACCGATACATATCAACGATGAAAATAGTGTAAATTAACTTAAACCACTAGCCGTACATACAATTATTATTATTTATTTTATAATTAAAAGCTTTTATTTAACTTCACTAGTATGTATCTGTGTATCTATGAATGTGTATGTATGTCCTGGAATCTTGCAATCAATATTTCACCCACTTCCACTGAAGCTATCGAGCTGAAATTTGGCACACATATTTGGTTCCGATGACAATGCACGAAATAAAAATAAAAGTTATAAAAAGCTTTTTTTTAACTGTTTTAAATAATTTGAATTATTTATATTTATTATTTAAATAACTTTTGACACCTTACAAAAGGAAAATGTACAAAGGCGAGCATAATACCTGATGTCATCTCCAATAGCTAAATTGTGTTGTCTTTTTCTGAAAAAAGTTAAATTACATAATTAGATATCTACTAATTCCAGCTTCGCTCAATAATGTAATTCCAGTGATAATTTTTAGTCTCTGATTAGAGAGGTTCCGGTTTAAAGAGTGGCATGTAGATATCTGTCACTTTATTAACGATTTAATATTCGATTTAACTGTAAAGAAACCTGGCATATGAATTCTGTTAACTAGCTCTATGAACTAGCATTATGATATACTTTACTGCTTCCATTCCGACAGGATTCCATTCGTTCACGGGACTAACAACCCGTGCCCAACAGTACGGTTAAAGCGAACTAATAACTACTTAAAAAATAGCGTAAAACGTTTCAGCATTTTCTATCAACATGACTGAATGCCATTTAAAAGAAGCGCGAGTTCGTTAACTGGACTAACAACTGAACTTTTTGCAGCGATATGTATACACTACTGACTAGTCTTACGCTCGTACTAGAGTACTGGATATATAGTATGAGCGTACTCTAGACTGCTCAATGCTGGCAACGTACATACAAAAGTTCTGGTGTTGTAAAGTGCTTACTTTATTATGAAAGATTTTTCATGAGTATATTTTCACGATCCATCCATTGTGTGTAGGCCAGTATTAATTTTAATTATGACTATTTTTGTTTACATTGGGAAAATATTCTTCAATAATTGAGTATGTACGTTATAGAAAATTTCTATCATGACATCCACGTCATTGCATATACTTATAACCTCCATTCAATTTTTTTTAACGGTAACTTAATTGATTCTAATTTGGCTATGAATGGCATGTGAATTCGCATATAGAAATATAGTTTTAACTAGAAATATATTTGCAAATTATTTATTATCTTTTAATACTGTCTTGGTTTTGATATAAGGGTGGGTGGTGAGTGTCAATCTTAGACATAGGACTGAACGATTTTTTCATCGACCCGCCACTAAAATTACACAAAACTTTGGTTTTTGGTAATATTTGTTGATTTGGTTGATTTGCTCCAAGTAGTTTAATGACATAAAATATACAAGCCCAAACTACTGCTATAATTGCTAGGAATAAGGCTTGATGTTGACTGGTTTTTCGTGAACTACAGTGTAAATGCCCCCTTACATTTCAGCTTATTAGCGTCCCCCTCACGTGGCAGGAAACGCATACATGTCGAATGTAAAATGTGTCAATAGTATCAGCATGCGGCGAAGGCACTCGAGTAACGCAGGGGGCTGAGCGCCTGTTGGTTGATACACGGTTAATTGGATATCCAGTGGGTGCAGTGGCGTTCGAAGTTCTAGAACATTAATTATATAACAGAGTTTTTTTTTAAAAAGCTTTTACAATTTTTATTTTTATTTTCGTGCATTGTCATCGGAACCAAATATGTGTGCCGAATTTCTGCTCGATAGCTTCAGTGGAAGTGGGTGAAATATTAATTGCAAGATTCCAGGACATACATACATACATACGAGTGAAGTTAAATAAAAGCTTTTAAAAATAATATCACAACCATTTTTGTCCCACTGCACGGGACTCCTCTTGGAATGGGCTGCGTTAGGCCTAGGTCCGTCACGCTGGGCTACTGTAGATTTGCAGACTTCAGAACTTCAGAACATGATGGAGAACTCACAGTCATGCAGGTATCCTCTCGATGTGAAATTGAAGAAAAAAAAGAGAACTGATTGGATTTGAACCCGGATAGCTCAAGTCTTACTCTTATTCTGTAATTATATAGAATAGTGAAATCTTCCGTACACGTTCAGGACTGATAAACAATAGATGAAACAAACAAAAAATTGATTGGATAAACAAACTGAAAAAAGGTAACTTAACTTTTTGATTGGACCTCTGCTTTCATACATACTGTAACTAACAAAACCACTGGTGTGCGGTACGCCTTAATTGGATATCCACTTGGTTCGTCCAAGTCCGAGTTCAATTGAAAACTAACTTCGCTAACCTACTGTGAAGTTTGTTTAGAAATAAAAACACTGTACGGGATGATTTATGACTAGCAGGTGTTTCAGAGAGATAGAGCGGGTACTATTACAGAAACTTACAAATAATTAGTCCTATAAACCAGTGTTCCTATCACTAACGAATGTATAGTATCAAAGTAATTTGTCTTTAAGACATTTTCTCTTGACTTGTCGTTCAGGAATATCGCTTTGTTCTACAAATAATAGATATGAAACTTATGACAGTCATCATCTTAAACTATTCTAAAACTGAATATCGGATTCAGTATATATAACATATCTCTATTGGGATATTCAATAGTCTCAGTTTTGGTTAGGACTTAGAACCAAATGCATTATAAAATAAATACTAGGTATTGTATTATTTCAAGCACAACAAGCTAGCAAGATTTATCACAGAGGTATTAAATGTACTTGATCTAGTATCTAGATCTACTGATACTAGTATTATCATTATTCTGTGGTACTACCGTAGCTCGTAGTAGGTACCTACTCGTAGCCGTACGAGCGCCTGTGAGCTACGGAAGCCTACGGATGCTACGAAGCAACCATAGGCTTTCGTAGCATTCACAAAAACCACGTACTTACATGTTTTATATTACACATGAGTACTCACTCAGTTTACGTTTTTTTCTAGTTCAACGACTCTCTTGAGTTCTATCGACAACATAATCCATTCGCCCATGACAACAATGATATAATTAGAACAAGGCTCAGAAAAAACTGGGCGAGTCACTCCGAGTCAGTGCAGTGCAGTGTCTGTTCGTTAGTATGTATGAGAATTATAGGAGAAGGCATTGTTAGTACGTCCGTGTAGCTTTTTTTTTATATGCTCGGAAAGCGGTCTGCTATAAACATACTACCTCACATACATTTTTGTTTAACACAGTACATGATATATCGTCGGAAACACAATAAGGTCCCAGACGGAGCTTATAAATAGAACATTGACATAAATGATACTGCCGCTCGTGTATTAAACAACTAATTACGTTAATTAGATGAGGCGTACATAAAAGCAGGAGGACTCTTAATCAACCCTCACGCTTCGTTTGTGTGTAAATGAGTTGTCAGAAACAGACACGCACTGAAAACTTTGACAATTGTCACGCTATTTACTGGATATAAATTAAAATTTGGTTAAAACTTCGATATTTTTAAAACGGTCCGCATATCAGGACACAATTACGTCACTGTTTCTACTTTTTTAATTTGAACGTAAACTGATTCTATACTGACACTCCAGAGCCCATTAAGTAAAACTGTGAATCCTGAATAGCGGCTATTACTATAATTTCGCATCACTGCGCATTGGCAACAGGCCCAAGCGTCAAAGGCTGCCAAGATTGTAGCTTCGAGCCCGCTGTTATGGTAGCAAAGACATTAAAAGTCGATTTAATGGTTCTTGTGATCCGGAAATCGCAATCATCTTCATTATCTGTGTTCAACTTCAACGTTGGCATGCTGTCTGTGGCGGAAAAAAGCGCCAATTCACGTTCTTCATTTAAATGTATTACAGAAAGTGCATGCTTTATATTCACTAAACCGTAGGAATCAATTTCCCCTATAAGAAGAGGGGATAAAAGTGCTTACTTTCTTTAATTAGGTATTTGTAAAAGGCGCCAAATTTCGAGTTCTAAATTTAAATGTACCTGTAAATTAAAAAAGTGATTCGTACTCAATTACTACAGTAGATATACATGTGCTAATCAGCAGTGCTATTAATTAAATCATTCTATGTACATATTTAAAATGATAGAAGAATAGAATAGAATAGAATAAATCTTTTCAATAGGATGTAGCTCTAGTTATTGTGTCGCGCTTAATTTGTTTCACAACCTCGTTTGGCACCCCGTATGATATAATTAATAACATATAAGCATTACCTAGTATTATTTTGAATAATATTATATCATCGCAAGCTCAATAAATATCAAAGTAGAAAAGACGTTATCTACGGACTGAACTAATAAATTTCCAATTCGATAATAAAAAAGATTTCCCCTTTCGACTTACTAATGAGTTGGAATAGAGAGTAGTTTCAAGTCGGTTCTCAGTTGATTACATAACTGGAAACTGGCATAACTTATGCAACAAGAGCTCTTTGCTCAATCACTAATCCGCTTTTATGTCGTAAAGTTTAAGTTATTTTTTTATGAAATGATAAGTAATTGGTAAACGGCTACATTATTATGTCCAAAATACAGACTAGTTTTGATCAATTATTATGGTTATAGGTTATAGGTAACCACGAGTTTATATTAATCAAAATTCAAATTCAAACCTACTGGCGCCGATGCTTGATTTGTGGTTATTCTATAGCTGGATAAATCTAAACTATGTATTAGGTAATCCTTAATTGTAGTGTTATGGATGACAAAAAACGAGCTTGCAGATCTACCCATCCGCTGCAGCCCATGACATCTGTGACAAACCTCGAATAAGACTCAGAAAGAGACTGACAGTTTTTAGTCCTATAAGTACTAGGTATAAGAAGTCAATAAGAATATATTTTTTTCAGTTAGTTATTAGATACACGTACGAGACAAGAAGTCAGGGGTATTGTCACTAACACATTAGTCGTGTAAGTAAGCATTAGTAATCTATGTACATAATAATAATAGTGATTGTTAGTAAAAGTCAAACGCTGGAACAAATCTCTCGACAGAAAGGTTGTAATAACAAAGGTTAGGACGAATCTTCATCGCGATGGCTCCGCGTCCCTAATCCAGGATTACAGCGGACTTGCCAGGACGACGGGTCTTGTAGACAAATTATGTATGATATGTTTTAAAAGTACATAAGCTTGTTGCTACAGGCAAAATTTTATGGGCGCGCCCGTGCCTCGGAGGGCACGATAAGCCGTAGGTCACGCTTGTTTTCAATGGTAAAAACAATCGGTAAGCCTTGTTGAATACGTTCGGATGGCTTGAGAATATTCGACACTGTGTTGGTCAGTAACCTCTCCACCAATCCACATCCAGCAGCGTGGTGGAATATGATCTAAACCGCAGCTAAACATCAAGATAGAGACTGGGATGGTTAGTCCAGTTAGCTGAGAGAGATAATTATAACATTAGTTGGTCAGGTCGTTAGTGGGTATGAGGACTGGTGACGAGTAGTTACGTGTCAGTAATAGTCCAGTTATTAATTGTTGGTAAGTCTCGTTCCAAGTCAGTCACAGATGTGTTGCTACCCTTGAGGACTAAGATGGTCACCTCTAAAGAAGTGTAAACAGAAACTACCTGTAGTGTATGTGGTTCCCGGGCAGCGGCCGGACAGTCACGCGCTAGCTGTGAGCAAGTTCGGACGTGCGCGGGACGTATTACCTACTCCACCTATAGAGTGATCAAAGGCGTGTTTTATTGATCCAACGGTCACGAGAAACCCTACGCACCCTTTCAGACCGGACCACAATTGCTTTAAAAACCATTCGGCGAACTCTTTACAAAATAGGTTTCATAATAAACCTTTTTATTCCCTATAGGCTCTACCACCTACGCTGCTCTAATACGTATTGGTGAAAATTCTGCTACGAGTACCTATATCTAGGATTAATACGTACGATAACCCTAGATATACGTACTTTTCATATAAAATCTTATATGTAGCATGTACTCGTATTGTTAATCCAACCTACTTCTACGCGGCACATATTATCCGGGTTCAGACCGGGCTTAAGCTGCCCCCGTTTCCCCAAAGTGCTGCGGGGCACGTCGGATTCATACTTTAGTTTAGTTAGACCAACATCTTTACGAGCATCTATTACGGAAACTTGAATTTTATTTTTCAGATCTGTTTTACGAACATTTGTCGACAGTATTCATCGGCGTTCTACTTCTGTACATTTTATATCCTACCTACTTTATTTTCAAAATATTTAGCAACGGAGAGACAGACATAGAAAAAATGTGTTTGTAATTTTATTTATTTATCTACCAAATTTTTACTAACATTGCAAGACCAAGGTATTACCTACAAGGTACGACCTATTTCCTGATGTGCTAGATAAGTTCTTTTCATTGAAAACTAAGTACCTATAATATAATCAAGATTCTAGATCGGTTAATCCTTGAATATTGTTCATAATTATAAATATACAATATTTTTTATGCACAAGTATTTTGGATTGATATCAAAGAACAATTTTACTACCTAGCTTCAAAGATGGGAGTGACAAGGGGAGGGAGGGAGGGACATAATTTTCTGCAGGATGTTCTTCCGTTCTTCTTATAGATATATGACATACTATAATGATGCAGCTTGCAGCACCAACCATGCGCTGCCACCCATGACAACAGTGACTGACTTTGAACAAGAGTAATAGGGACTAAGATGGTTAGTCCAGTTAGCAATGAGAGTTAATAAGAATATTAGTTGGTCAGTTCGTTAGTGGGCACGAGGATTGGGGCACGGACTATTAGTTGGTGTTAGTAATAGTCCAGTTAGTAATTGTTAGTAGGAGCTTCCCATGTTCCGGGTTCGATCCCCGGGTCAGGCAACAACTGTTGGGTTCTGACTTGAAATGCCCGGTAGCAGCGAAATCTGGATTTTTGCCCGGTGTATGCCAAAAGTCTCACCAGTTATCACAATATGGGACCTAAACATCACTAGTGAAAAAAGTGGGGTACTTTGCCTACCCCTTCGGCTAATTACAGGCGTGATGTAATGTTGTAATTCACATACAAAGTACATTAGCCTCGGAGGCTATAACAATAAGCTCAGACCATCGCCTGAACAAGAACAAGCTCAGACGCCAGGCGCTAACGGGGTCAAGATTTTCGCAAGATAAGTCACGCTTAGCTCATTGTTTACCTAAACCTGCCTTGCGCTTTGAGCCTGCGGTTTAATAGTAAGCATGATGTGAAGCGCTCACAGCCTTTTGGTTAGCGACGATCTTACGTGTTGGAAGTTTAGCAACGTCGGTGCCCGATAGTAGGTACATTTTGTTGTTGTACAGTTTGTAATTGTACATTTATCATAAAGCCCTACACGTTGATATCCCAACGAGACCCAACGAGTGTTCACCGGATGGCCGACAGCGGGTAATCCGGCACGTCCGAACAAGTCTAAACATTTTTCGTTGTCTCTTGCGCCAAAGAGTATATAAACACTACTTTTTGCGCTGTAACTACGTGTCATTCGTCTCTGAGCAACTTTTGTTATTTTTAGGTTAGGTTTATTATTATCAACCTAGGTAGTTCCTGATATGGTTGCGGGAACAAGGTGATAGAGCCTATAGGGAACTAAATAGGTTTTATATGAATCCTATTTTGTTACATATAGAGTTCGCTATGTTATAATAAAAGACCTTGTTTAGGTTTTTCCCACATTTTTTGTAGAGCAGCCTGTGTGAGATAAGAAACATTAACAATGTTGAAAAATAAGAACTGGTTCAATCTGGTCAATGTGAGCGCGAAGTGGACATTTCCTCCACCACGCGGCACCCCCTAAGTGTCGAGGCGCAAAAAGATTCAGGTTTTAACTTGAAAACATATTTCTGGTTTACAATAGCCGGGGAGAATTTCGAAGTGGTTTTTGGAAACTTGTTGTTTGGACGTTAGCGAATTGAACAAAAAATCTTTTGACTTTTGTACCTCTGTAAGGCTTCTAAGAAACTGTATCAAAAGTAAAGTGGAGTGTTCAAAACGAAAACTTGTTGTTTGAAAACGATTTTCACCTGAGCGAGTTGAAATTTTTTTTTTAACTTTGTACCTCTGCAAGATTTCTAAGAAACTGTACCTATCAAAAGTATAGTGGAGTCAAAACGATACGTCAAGTAGACAGGAGGCTTCCTTCCTCGCCGTCGTGTTGGTGTAACGTAGCGATGTCAGTAATGGAGAGATCATTTATCACTTTGAAAGTGGGTATCGAATCCGGATTGAAGCGGATCAGATCTTAAGAGAATCTTAGTTACAATGTGTCACGAAATGATTGAGACAGCGCCGGTGGTGTAGTGGTGGCAAGCGCGACTGCTAAGCTAGAGGGCTTAGGTGCGATCCCGGGTCGGGCATAGTTATTATTGACTTTTTCTATTGAATTTTTTCTTTGAAGTGAGTAGGTACCTAGTAGCTCGGATTTGTGTCAGGCTTAGTAATAGGGATTACCTACACCTCCGCTTAGCTATGTGCCAGAATATTTTTGGATGTTATTCTATCAATTAGCAGTGATTTTGTACCTAAAAATACCCGACAGTACCGAAAGAACCAGGACTAGAATCCTCCAGTGCCGGTACTGAATTTTTCTCCCGGGAATTCCCGGTGTTTTCGGTTTAGGGAATTCCCGGTTCTAAACTCTATACGAATTATATATCTGAAGGATAATCCGACGAGATCCGAGACCCATCCGCTGCCTTACATTATATCCCGACCGCTAAATGGATTACATATTATTAAGACGGAACATTCTAGACTACCTACCTACAAGGACAAAATTAGCGAGCTACTATTAAAGGGTCTTAATATATGGGGTTATTTGGAACCGATGAATCGATTGATGAAAGTTGAAGAAAAGGAAGTACTATGTTGGTATATGTATATGTACTAGCGTAAAAATAACAGTCGGTACAACTCTAAACGGCACCCCCAACCTTCGAAATTCTACAGCATGTCGCTAGCTCGGGGAAAGAGGGGAAACAAAATGGAGGAATTCGTATTCATATACATACATTATTATTCTCTTGACGTCCCCGTACTGAGCACGAAATTAAAATAAAACTACTTGTACAAGAGTAGTAATTGCAGCTTCACTTATTGGGCGCGTTTAGTTTTTTCTGCAGATCTCCAAAATGTTCTCACGGCGGTTGGTATGGTCTGGCATGGTGGTGGTTTAGCACAATATTTGAGTTGGTGGTGAATAATGATAAGAACGACTGACACAATGTGCAATGGACGTATACACATCTATAAATATAATGTAAAGTATAAATTAAAAAAAAAAAAACTAAAAACACGCTTTTGTAGATAACCGAATTATAACGTAGATTTTTTTAAATTGATTAATGTTTTTTAAATTATTGTATTATCATCGGTCCTTGATAAGTGTGCAAAGTTTAAATTAATTCGACGTTTTGAAATGGGCGAAAATACTCGTACGTTCAAAGATTCCGTTACATACATACCAAGCTATTAAAAGCGTGTTAAAACAGGTATTTAAATGTTATATGCGCTCTGAAATTGACACTGAACATCTTTTCCTATATTGTAACATATTCTTAAATCAAACGAGTGTCATATGCGAACACCACTATGGTAGAGTAATGATAAATCTATGACTATGGTATTATCTACATCTTTTGCACTTGTTATAGGTATCAATAAATGGTAAGGTACGAACATTATGATATCCAGACTCGTCTATGGTTAGGTACCTACCAAAAATAAAGCTCTCACAAACGCTGTAACCAATAATCGGGTCGGAACACTCAGGAATACGTACGGCTAATAAGAACTTGTGAGAAAGTAATAAAACTGTCGTCCGTAGCCCAAACTTGTCCCGTGCGGGAGCTGCGAACAATTTGTGGCGGCACTGAAAATAATTTGCAGGGAGGTTCAAGCTACGAGTCTATTAATGAACGCCTTTCTATTCTAGTATCTTACAATGAACGCAACAGGACCGTAGCTTACTTTTATGTAGAAGTGTATTAGTAGAGCTTACTGACTTACAGACTTTCTTACTTACTACACTACCCAGACACCGTTAAACAAGGATCTCTCACAGTCACTGTGGGATATCTAGTGCATACCCCACCACGCTGCTCCAATGCGTATTGGTGTAGGGCTTAGCGGCCAACGTCAACCACACGGTTGGGGATTACGTGAATCAATTATTGGTTGGTAGACTTCAACATTTACCTAAAGACATTTAGAGGGGAAATAAACATATTGGAGAGATTGTTCTGTGCTCAAAGGGATTTTGCAAATTGTTCTGTCCAGAATTGTTCCTGAGGTCGCCTTTTCTGAAGAATTACAAAGCCGGAGTAAAGGGGCTGGAAGGAAGCAGGGGGATTATAATGAGTAGGTAGATCAGGACATTTGAGGAATTAGACCAATTAGTACGACGCTCGGTGATTCGGCCGAAAGGGTACTTACGTACAAAACGTAGCTGGCATGAGTATAGGTAGGTACCTACGTAAAACATTAGTTAATTTAATTTGTAAGTATGTTTGAACTGCAGCGGCGTTTGTTCTCTGCGCACCAATTGGAGATGGCGTGAGGGACTGATGTATTTTGCTGGCTGTATTTTTTGTTTAATCTCTAAGTCTAAAATCTAAGAGTAAAGTTTATAATTCAACCAATGCGCTGGGCATTACAAATTTAAAGATTTTTTTCCAGATTAGTAGTATTTTTAAATCCTCAATTTCAATAACACAAAATAATCCTACTAATATTATAAAGGGGAAAGTTTGTAAGTATGGATGGATTGATGGATGGATGTGTGTTACTCTTTCACGTAAAAAGTACTGAATGAATTTTAATGAAACTTTACAATAATATAGCTTATACATCAGAATAACACACAGGCTACAATTTATAAAGATATTGTGTGAATTGTCCAAAATATGACGATAAGTGTCAAGTAAGTAGGAAAAAATCTACCATCTGCGAGCTATTCTGGCGTGCGCTGCCAAAACTACTGGACCGATTTCAAAAATTCTTTCACCATTAGAAAGATCACTTCACTGAGTGACATAGGCTATATAATATTACTAGGCGTAAACGAAACTATTGTTATGTCTAATTCCACGCGAGCGAAGCTGCAGGCGTCCACTAGTCATTCATAAAGAAAAAGTGTTTTTTATTTGTCAAATTTTGTTAGTTTTCCTCATCCTAATGTACAAAGTACAAAACAAACTAGCTACTCTACGAGTAAAGCTAAGCTCTTTCACCTACTCATAAGGTTTAGTTTCGAAATTCACAGATTTTGTTTATCAAACAAGGGTTGTAGAGTAAAAATATTGCTACGAAAAGTGGTTTCTCTTGTCGGCAGACCCACGTCATTTGAATGTTATATCATATCGAGTTCAGAGCTAATAATATTAGGGAGGCAAAAATATGCTGCGTTATCTGTTATGTTTTTCTTTTGAATCTGTATATCCGATTCGATTGTCCGTTTTCCCAGAATTATAACGGATCTCGTGACTACAGACTATCGAACTCGCCTATCACCCGAGCGGTCAGAGTTCAAACCAATCACTTTCCTATGATAAGTTAAGAAAATTATTATGTCAACTGCTGTTACGGTGAATTAACTGCATACCTATGAGTTCTCTATCTCGAAGACATGTCAAGTCTGTCAATCCACACTTGGCCAGCATGGTGCTCTAAGGTCTAACCCCTCCCATTATGAGAAGAGACCCGTGCCCAACAGTGGGACACAGAAACTCGCCAAAATCGTACGATTGGCATTGTCAGTAATAGACCTCGTATGGATCTGACAATCTTGAAATTAGTTTCAACGTTCATATACCTATGAACAAATTTTACGCTATTGCAGGCGTGGTTTGCTCGTCTCTGTAGCTCGGGACCAGAATAGTGCTACGGTATCCCCTGCCTGCCTTATCGCTGCTGCTCGCTGCGACCCATAGACGTCCCACTGCTGGGCACGGGTCTCCCCCACAGACACTTCTGCGGGAGGTCTAGAGCATACTCCACCACGCTGCTCCAATGCGGATTGGTGGAGGGGTTAGTGGCCAACCCAGTGTCGAATGTTTTCAAGCCACCCGAAGGTTTCGACAAGGCTTAACGACTGTTTCCAGCATTGAAAACAACCGGGACCGACGGCTTTACGTGCCCTCCGAAGCACGGTAGCGTCCATGAATTTTTTTGCCACTAGCGGTCACCCATCCACAAACCGACCGCGCCAGTCGTTGCTTAACATCTCGATCACATTGATTCGATGCGAGCCATTGGGCTATGGACGCTACCTGCCTTATGAGGCTACTAAAAGGGGGCTTCTGGGGTTGCGGGCGGCTGAGTAAGAGCTCGAACCGTCCATCCAGACCCCGGGAAAGACGATTTTGTGTGGCTGCACAACGTTGTTGGTTGAATAACGGATGCCGCTATTTTAAGACGTCTCGTCCGAGACGAGCCTGCCATGTGCACAACGCTGGAGGGCACCAGGAGGGCACCAGGAGGGCACCAGTGCGTTCTAACAGAAATCCCGGTGTCCTCCACTAGCGATGACGAAAGCCGCCGAGGGAGTGTTAGTGGGTAGAAATCCCACATAACCCGGCGTCGCTCCCACGATGTCCGAGTACCTTTAAAAGGTTTCCCACTCGGAAAAAAAGGTATGGTTTGCTTTTACGATTTTTTAGTCAGCCATTTTAATCCTCAAGAGTAGCAACGTGTATGTCCGCCTTTAAACGAGACTGCATCGTTAGAACAGGCAAAAAATCCTGTCAAATAAACTCATACTAACTGGTCTAATATTTCCATAGATTTATTACTCTATACTAGAGAAAATCTATGAATATTTCCTAGTCATTTTTGTGTCCTGTGTGTACAGATGTCATAAATAGCAGCGGAAAAGAGGAGTTGCATATTCGTTTACTATTCCTGGTACATAAATAAAAGAAATGATTTGTTTTAAAGTTTTATTTTTTTTACTAAATGTTATAACGGGAACAATGTGTACATGACTACATCTGAAACAAAATATGTTTAGGTTATAGATAGCACGATCAGAAATCAGAAACATGGCCTTACCACTCCTATCAGAAAGGTGAAAGGTTCATTAGCTATCGTATTCGCCTCTACCTCGAAGGGTTGGGTTCAAATCCAAATTTTTAAGAAATTATATGTCACATGGTGAAGGAAAACATCTAAGGAAACCTGCATGCCTGAGAGTTCTCTATAATGTTCTCTAGAGCATGTCAATAATAAGTGTGGCCATTGTGGTTGAGTTCTTTTTAAAAGCTTTTATTTAACTTCTATTGTATGTATGAAAATAAAAAGGAAAGAAAATTTTTAGAGTCAGCAGGTCGACATAAAATATCGAGTCTATGACAGCAGGCAGCAGTATTGCATTTTAAATTATGGTTTAATTATGTACTAGTAATTAAAATTTACTTTATATAAATTCTATTTCGCATTTGTGTTTGGTGTAAACTGTGAACAGTGCTGATATAAAAATAAATAATAAATAAATAAATAAATAAGTATGTATGTCCTGGAATCTTGCAATCAATATTTCACCCACTTCCACTGAAGCTATCGACCTGAAATTCGGCACACATATTTGGTTCCGATGACAATGCACGAAAATAAAAAAAAAGTTTTGAAAAGCTTTTTAAAATAAAAAAATAATTTAACGGCATAATTGCTTACATTAGCATAACATTTTGGTTTAAAAATACAATAAAACATTACCTTCAGCAGGTACAGTAGTGTTTAAAACATCATTCAAAGTAATGTTCCTTAATGATGTCCTTGTGAATGGATCCTGAAAAAAAATGTGAATTTCACTTAGTTCTCTATAAAACAGACTTAAGCTTAGTGTGGGGAGATAACCGTTTATGTGTTTACGTTTAATTTACTTCTTAACGAACAGATTTTGAATTATAAACTTCATTACAGGTGTAATTTACACCTATATCTATCTATACTAATATTATAAAGAGGAAAGATTTGTTTGTAATGTTTTCACACAAAAACTACTGGACCGATTTCAAAAATTCTTTCACCATTAGCAAGCTGCATCTTCACTGAGTGACATAAGCTATATAATATTACTAGGTGTAACGAAACTATTGTTATGTCTAATTCCACGCGAGCGAAGCTGCGGACGTCCACTAGTGAAAAATAAATGAATCTGAATCTAGTATAGTTTATAGTTATATAGTTTATACACTACAAAAACCCTGAAGGAAGGAAACTCACGCTTCTATACTCTCACTCAATGTGTAAACTGTTGTTTTTGGCCAGTAAAAATATTTGTATTAGAAAAGAAAAGAAAAAAGGAAAAAAAAAAGGAAAGAAATCCCACATAACTCTTACTCAATTCTTATGGGAGTAAGTACTTTAATCAATTACAAGAATAGACATTATCCAATGTCCTTTTCTAAAATTATGTCGTGTATTAAGGAAAACTTTTGTTATTTATTTATTAATTAATTATTCCGTTACATGTAATTTACAGGATATCCTAACACACTGCATGCACATGTACAATTGATAGCAAATTAAACCTAGGATAACATATCTATATATATAAAAGGAGAAGGTGACTGACTGACTGACTGACTGACTGACATATCAACGCAGGGCCTAAACTAGAAACTTGAAATTTTGCACAGGGGTTCCTTTTATAACGTAGGGGAGCACTAAGAAAGGATTTTTGAAAATTCACCCCCTAGGGGGGTAAAACGGGGGTGCAAAGTTAGTATGAAACTTTGCCGTTTTTGAAGTTAGTGAATGTCTAATTCCACGCGAGCGAAGCTGCGGGCGTCCATATAAATAATATTACAACAATAATTTAAATAAAAGAAAAAAAAAGCTTATCTTATTATTAAAAAAAGTTATCACAGCATACATACCATAACTGTGTACCCATCAGTACAGTTCAGTCCATAGTCCCCCGGTGTGAAAGAGACGGCTATATCCTTTTCTTTCAAATTGACAAGAGCGAAAGAGGCGGAGTGATACTTGTCTCCTTTTCTAGGATGATGTTGTTTCATCCAAAGTATTATTGAATTCTGTAACTGTTTATTGCTGATTATAAGTCTGTAAATTAGGTGTGCTGTGCTGCGACCCATAGACGTCCCACTGCTGGGCACGGGTCTCCCCCACAGACTATGCTGCGGGAGGTCTGGAGCATACTCCACCACGCTGCTCCATTACGGATTGGTTAGTGGCCAACCCAGTGTCGAATGTTCTCAAGCCACCCGAAGGTCTTCGACAAGGCTTAACGACTGTTTCCACCATTGAAAACAACCGGGACCGACGGCTTAACGTACTCTCCGAAGTACAAAAGCGCCCATTAAATTTTTCCAATAGCGATCACCTATCCACAAAACGACCGCGGCCGTACTTCCTTAACTTTTTTTTATAGATATAGACGGACAAACAGACAAACGGGCCATCTGATGGTAAGTGGTCACCGTCGTCTATGGACACGTGCGACACCAGGGGTATCACAGATGCTTTGTCTGCCTTGAAGGGAGCGTTTTACACTCTTTTGGAAGCGCTTTTTTTTTTCTTTTTTTTTTTTAACTCTGTTGATCACATAGAATCGACGCGAGCCATTGGATTATAGACGCTACCGAAAATCTGTAAAATCAACTTATTCAACATTATAACAAAAACAAACTACCCAAACCTCACCTGAAACGGCTCAGCCATTACGCCAAGCGGGTCCTGCGCGATGGCTATCAAGTCCAGGTTCAAGAGTAATCTCCTCTCATGATCCGTGACGCGTCTCATGTCGCAGCTCAGCAGCAAGGGGGCCGCCATCATAGCATACACTGCTAAGTGCACGCGGCTTTGGCCGGGTGTCAGCGAGTTCGTACCGAATATTAACTGGAAATATTAAATGCTAGGTTTATGAGGTATCATCATAGATTAAATTATACTACATAGATTGGCAATGCGACAGAGAAAGAACATAGATACTCTTATGTTAGAGCGAGATAGATAGGCGAGACCATTTGCGTACACGCTATAGACTTGTATCGGCTCAACGTAAGTTGTGAACGAAACAAATTTTGCTTATTTTTCTAAATATCACGTTTAAAAGCGTGAATTTGGCATAAATAATTATGGCTGACGCGTCTCATGTCGCAGCTCAGCAGCAAGGGGGCCGCCATCATAGCATACACTGCTAAGTGCACGCGGCTTTGGCCGGGTGTCAGCGAGTTCGTACCGAATATTAACTGGAAATATTAAATGCTAGGTTTATGAGGTATCATCATAGATTAAATTATACTACATAGATTGGCAATGCGATAGAGAAAGAACATAGATACTCATAAGAGTAAATGGAATGGTCTCGCCTATCTATCTCGCTCTAACATAAGTTAGAGCGAGATAGATAGGCGAGACCATTTGCGTACACGCTATAGACTTGTATCGGCTCGACGTAAGTTGTGAACGAAACAAATTTTGCTTATTTTTCTAAATATCACGTTTAAAAGCGTACATTTGGTGTGAATTTGGCATAAATAATTATGGCTGACGCGTCTCATGTCGCAGCTCAGCAGCAAGGGGGCCGCCATCATAGCATACACTGCTAAGTGCACGCGGCTTTGGCCGCGTGTCAGCGAGTTCGTACCGAATATTAACTGGAAATATGAATATTCTGGTTTCATTTTATATCAACTATTATACCCCATAATATCTCATAGTTAAAATAAAATAATTATATTATGCTAGTGGTCGCCCGCAGCTTCGCTCGCGTGGAATTAGACAAAACAATCGTTTTGTTTACATCTAGTAATATAATATAGTCTATGTCACTCAGCGAAGCTGCAGCTTTCTAATGTTGAAAGAATTTTTGAAATCGGTCCTGTAGTTTTTGTGTGAAAACATTACAAACAAATCTTTCCTCTTTATATTTTATATTTATAGATTTTAGAATTCAAGTATGCGCGTGCCTGTGTGTCAGTTTCTCTGTCGTGTAACACTACAATGTACTAATTAGTTTTAATTACAGGTACCTCAACTAATTCTGAAGATAAATACTAAGTATCTAGTAGTATAAGAGTGGAATAAGTGCGGTAAGCCTTGTCGAATACCTTCGGGTGGCTTAAGAATATTCGACTGGGTTGGCCACTAACCCCTCCACCAATCCCCATTGGAGCAGCGTGGTGGATTATGCTCTAGACCTCCCACAGTAGTGTCCGTGGACACAACACACGTAAAATGTATAGTATACTAGCTGACTCCGCAAACGTTGTTGTGCCATATGAAATGTCAAAGTGACGCGACGCTTCACGTCAATGAACGACGGTTAATAATAAAAATACTAAAATAGTGTTTAAAAAACATTTTCCAGTGGACCAAATTGTGAATCTAAACCATTCTCGAATCCCCTTGAACACACACAAAAAATTTCATCAACATCTATCCAGCCGTATATGAGGAGTTCACTGTCATACACACGTACACAAGAAATCTATATATATAAAAGGAGAAGGTGACTGACTGACTGACTGACTGACTGACTGACTGACATATCAACGCAGGGCCTAAACTATAAGGGTTAGAAACTTGAAATTTTGCACAGGGGTTCCTTTTATAACGTAGGGGAGCACTAAGAAAGGATTTTTGAAAATTCTCCCCCTAAGGGGGTAAAACGGGGGTGCAAAGTTAGTATGAAACTTTGCCGTTTTTGATGTTATTCGAATGAAATTCAGTACCTATGAAGGTTTTTTTATTGAGTTTCGAAAATCATCTCTTAAGGGGGTAAAAGGGGGAGTGCAAAGTTACCTACCTAAGGTATAAAATTTTTTCGCATATTAAACTTACATTATTTCAATGAAATTTTGTATTTAGGTTATGTTACGTCTAATTCCACGCGAGCGAAGCCGCGGGCGTCCACTATAATATATATAAGATGTTACTACCTACCATATCAGGGTCATTCCACTGGCCCGGACCATGATGCCGACTGAACTGGCCGTGCCGCCACGCGTAGTGGAGGATGATGGCCTTGACTGCCCGCCACGAGGGCACCACGTCGTGATAGTTCCGCCACATGTTGCACGCGCGAGACACTGCGCCGTAGTCTGGCTGCAATTAACAAACTTCAGTCGAGAACCAAGAGCTATTAGTTCTTGTTATATGATTATTATTTTTTGTTTTTTCTTTATTATTCTCGGCTTTCACCGGTGTTCTTCTAAAGTACACGGGCCTAGGCCAAGTGTAAATTAGGTTACACATACATATTATATTTTAATTTTTATATTCCTATGTTTAAGAGTGGGTTATTTGAAGGTTGGGATGTGTGGTTGTAACTGGAGACCGATCATTTGTGACTGTGTTTTCTGTGAGACTATCGGTTTGCAGAAATTTTCTTACCAACCGACAGGTGTTTAGGATCACAGCTTTCTGCAAAGTAATGTAAGTGTAAGGTTGTAAGTTAAGAGTCTTTAGTGATAGCTGTAGTTGTTTCGGTATGATTCCTGTGGTAGATAAGACTATTGGCACTATGGTCACTTTTTTAAGGTTCCAGATACGACTAATTTCATTTTTTAAGTCCGTATATTTTGAGAGTTTTTCTGATATTGTGTTTTGCAAGTTGTGTGTATTTGGTACTGCAATGTCGATAATGTATCCGGTTCTGTTTGTTTTATCAATAAGTGTGATGTCTGGTCTGTTATAATGAATTGTTCTATCAGTCAGGATGGCTCTATCAAAATAAAGTTTGTGTGATGAATTGTCTAAAATTATTTCAGGCGTGTATTTGTAGTAAGGTACCGGAGCTGTTTTAATAAGATTATATTTGATTGCTAGTTTTTGATGAATTATGTTGGCAACCTGATCATGCCTGTATTTATAGTCTGTTTGAACTATGGCTTTACAAGATCCGGTGATATGCTGAATTGTCTCAGGTGCACAATTATTATTATTAACTTTGATTATTGATATTATTGGCTTAATAACTTACGACACTGGGTTGGCCACTAACCTAGGTACTAGCTACTGGGAACTACTTATCGTCATCATCATCAGCCTTTAGCCTAAACGACGCCACTAACTACTTATGCGACATAATAATTTTCATTCTAGCCCGCTTTTGTAGTACCTAATTAGACTACCAACTAAGTAGTGTGCCCAGTAACCTAATAGCGAAAAAAAATGTCTTGAAATTTGAATAAAAAGGAAAATACAAGTATAAAGAAAGAACGAACGCAAAGAAAGGTTAATTTCGATGAAACCTCAAAAAGCTTTAACTATTTGCTTTCAAATAGTTGCCGGCAGTTATCGTATTTGCTATTAATAGATATTCGCTATAAAATTAATATTCACTAGCATATCTCTGCTATTGATTAAAATTCACTCGCTTTTGTTGTTAGAACTTGAAACGAAACCGCAACGATATCGATTTTATGGGCTTGAAATAAAACAAACCAGAATTATATTTCAAACTTTTATGTTAAACACAATTAATCATTACGAACGGTAGCACAAGTTATTGTGCTTGAAACGAAATGACCCGAACGATATCTTGCTTTCATGCTTAAACGAAATAACGGGGCCGATAAAGCGCTCCGCACGTCGACGCCATTTCAAAGTTAATACAATCCCCTGAACCAGCGAGATACCTCAATATAAACGTTAAAGTACTCCCGTCTTTACGTACGTACAATAAAAAACAATCTAGCGAGCGCGAGTACAGTGCCGCGATAAAGAGAAACAGTAAAATTAAGTCAAGTGTGCGGCGTATCACGTAATTAGGGCTGTGGAGCTATTAAACATTTCAACGGGAGTACTTTATGCGTAGAATTTTTAATAATTTATACATGGGAAAGTGTATGTTGGTTTGTCCTTCTATTATTGAGACACATGGATCGAAATGATTTTTTGCATATTAAATGTAGTGCACGGCTTGGAGTAACATAGGCTTTTAGCTCTACCAGGTCTAGCTTTTTATTACGGAAAATTACACGAATCCCGTGTAATGAACAAAAAAACTAATAGTTTTTAAACTTTTAATGGATTACTAACCACTGCGACCCAGACCTCCCACTGCTGGGCACGGGTCTCCCCCTATTCTACCCCTACTCTACGACCATTTACTACCGGCCAATAACGAAACACCATTATCAAACTAACACAACTGCTACACATATCTCTTGACCCTTAGGAGAATTTATTTGTGAAGCATTTATTCAAAGTCAAAGTCAAATAATTTATTTCGCTATGAGGTGACACGCTTAACGAAAGTCTAGGTAACTACAAACTACTTAAAGAAAAGAGATATAATGCTATTCTAAACTGATCAATATGAAGCAAAGGATTAGCTATTGATCATTGAATGAATAGCTAATCCTACACGGGTGTCTAACTTGCCTTAAGACTAATTTAGAATAATTACCAATACCACTAAGCTAAGCTCTAATGTCACGATAGACTATCTATCTGGTCATCGGCTTTAGGAAGAATAATTTACAATACATATTCTTATCATATGCCCTAGTGTAGGCCGAGAGAGAAAAAGCCGGAGGAAAAAACTCTCAGTTTATTCAAATTCAATCATCATCTATCGTTTAAAAGTATTATATGCGTGTATTGTTGTAAAATTTCAAGACTCTCCAATACACAATATGGATACCTACCTTCTGAAATAAACGATATTATTATTATTATTATTATAATAGCTATTGTCTCGCGAGTCTTGTTCACACAAAAGTTGAATGCTCCTCTGTTTTCCAACACTATCGAGCCCAATAGTTTAATTGTTTTATGATGGTAACACTTACGGTTTTTTTAATAATAAACTCTATGTAGTACGGCCAACTGCATGAATACACCATGGGACGACCCGTAGCATTTAAACTGTTTCCAAGCTCTATGTAAGCTGTAAAAAGACGATTTAGTTTTCAAATGGGATTCAATTCCTAATTCTATGATTAATTCTAATTAATTCTATGATTCTATCTAATTCTATGATTAATTCCTAATTCTTAATTTTGCTTAAAGTTTAGTTAGTAGATAAAGTATAGTAAAGTAAAACATAAAGTGTAGTACAGATTAATAAACTAATCAAATCAGGGTCAATCCATACAAAAGTGCAGCAGTACTTTTCGACCGCAAACACCGATATTTCAAGAAGGTATTAAGGCCCATTTTCATGTTTGACCAACCAATTCCATGGTCGCAGTCGGCCAAATACCTTGGAGCACCCCTTAGATAGACAATTATCATTCGCTGAACACATCAAAGTGGTACACAACAGAGCCGCTTTCGTGTTGGGTCACTTACACCCCCTTGTTACGTACGGACAATTCGATTGGACTTTATTATACATAATTGTTGTGCTGACTATGGCATCGCGAGATCCGAGAAACGCTGCAGGTGTCGCGTAGCGGTTCCCACGAAGAAGAAATTCCCGTGCCTAACATTGTCTCAACACTCTATATTTAGTTTAGTAATAAGTTAAAATGTAATTTTCTATCGAAGAAAATTAAATAGTTTGAACCTCAAGTCTCGACTACCTAATTTCACCGATATGTAACCCCCTCATAAGTAAGAAAAGTAAAATGGCACTTCGTCATAAAGTGACAATTTACAAAACTTGCAATACACCATCATGACTTACGCCAGCGTGGTGTTTGCTCATGCTAGACATAATAAATTCATAACAATGTGATTGGTCGATTCCCTTCTATAGTAACAAACAGCGTTGACCTAAGCCGAGGTCCGTACCCCAGGGGCAGACCCTACGATCAATCGCACCCACACACATGAAGGAGTTAATCCTTTACCTTTTGGTTTGAGCTTTTTGAAGCTTACCATCCTATCCGGTGACGCCGTAAAGGTCTGTATGACCATACAGCAAAAGTCCATTCGAAAAAAAAACATTGTATTCAATAGGTTCACGTTAACGTCCATTTTAAAACTGCCCAAGCCTTTCACGGTCCTACTGTTGGGAATGGGTTTCCTCTTGGAATGGTAGGGGTTGGGTAGTCCACCATACCAACCTAGTGCGGATTTCACATGAACAACATGTTATGAGTAATGCATGTCCATCCTTATATGTCTATGGCACGCTTCACGCGTCCTCTATCTATCTATGTACTATCAAATAAGTCTGTGTGTCATATATGTCATGTAACCAAAAGTTAATAAAGTGGTGTCTCAAGTTCAATCGTCGTATATCTTATAACCTATATTAAATAATACACAATCTCCTATTAAATACCAAATACAAATCTATATATATAAAAGGAGAAGGTGACTGACTGACTGACTGACTGACTGACTGACTGACTGACTGACTGACATATCAACGCAGGGCCTAAACTATAAGGATTAGAAACTTGAAATTTTGCACAGGGGTTCCTTTTATAACGTAGGGGAGCACTAAGAAAGGATTTTTGAAAATTCACCCCCTAGGGGGGTAAAACGGGGGTGCAAAGTTAGTATGAAACTTTGCCGTTTTTGATTTTATTCGAATGAAATTCAGTACCTATGAAGGTTTTTTATTGAGTTTCGAAAATCATCTCTTATGGGGGTAAAAGGGGGATGCAAAGTTAGTAGGTATAAAAGTTTTTCGTATATACCTACATTATTTCAATGAAATTTTGTATGTAGGTTATGTTACGTCTAATTCCACGCGAGCGAAGCTGCGGGCGTCCACTAGTAATACACATGCGAGAACAACATCTCTCAGGCATGCAACTCTTTGGAATTGCCTAGTCTATAGGCACTTACCATCAGGCCAATAATTATTCTTTGGTAGGCTTCCATTAGTAAAAATATGCTTACCAGTATTCAAGAGCTCTTCCCCAACGAAACAACCATCTACCTTGAGATAATCAACCTCCCATTGAGCAAAAGTCTGTGCGTCCAGCGCAAAATGGTCCTTCGAGCCGGGATAGCCCTTGCACGTTGTTTCACCTATGTTTGTATACATGCCGAACTTCAGACCACGGTTGTGGATCTGGAACAAATAAATTTAATTAAAAAAAAGCAAATGAAAACAAATAAGTAAAATAATAGTAAAATATATACCATATACACCCTTTTTTATATTCAATAATAAAGAAAAATATCTACTCTCGCAAAAAGTAAGGAGGCACAAAGAAATAAAACTAACAGACAAGGAATAGTGCAAAATAGGACAAGTAAAGAGAAATATTAAGCTAATAATAATAAATAAAAGGTGAGAGTTTATATAGTCAACAAGATCTATCATCCTGATCGTCATAGCCTCATTCATCATCCTATCCTTCTTTTTAAGCAGAAGAATTTGAGGAGCATATTAGGTGGTGAGCCTATTGGCAATCACTGGGCACAATTCCAGACTAAGAGTTAGTAAAACCCAATATTTGTTGCCCCCCCTGGGATTGAGAGTTACTGTATTATGTTTCCTGCTCTTGTTCGACTTTTTGTACATAAATGCAAATATACAATTAATAAACTACATAGAAAAATTAACAGGTTAAAAAAGTCTCATGCTGTGCTATCAACACTTTAGTATACCTACATAGTCTGCTAAATGCTTCATTCCTTTGGGGAACCTTTTCTTATCCGGAACAAGTCTGCCATCACTGTCCCGGTCCATTTCTGCCCAACAGTCATCTATGATGATGTACTCATACCCTGCTTCGAGATAGCCTTCGGTGTAGAAGGTGTCTGCTACTGCCTTTATTAAGTTTTCACTGGGATCAAAAGAAATGGTTTTAGAAAAATTTACATTGTCATTCTTAGCATTATATAATGTCAAGCCTGTATTTCCCCAAAGGGTTTGGCAGAGGCGAGTAGCAAAAGGTTCCATGTATCAGGGCAAATAGATGGTGACGGACACTGGGAACAAAACCTATCTAGCAGCTACTGCAAATTTTACTAAAGAAAATCCCAGTAATCACCACCCAACCCATACACCTCTTAAATTTAAGTTAAACAGTGTTAACCCCTCCACCAATGTGCATTGGAGCGTGGTGGAGTATGCTCTAGACCTGCAGCTGTATGTGTGTGCACTTTTATATAACACAAGTATTTTACAACTGAGAAGAAATTTAGTAAACCTATGCATTCAAACTTCTGCAGTATAGTCTATATGGATAAAATAACAAACAAGCATGCAGTACCCATCTGCTGCCACCCATGACACCATGACCGCTTATATTGACCTTAGCAGAATGTATTCCCTGACTCTTATGAAGCTTAGAAGTGGTTTCCTAATTTAAGTATAAGCTTTAATGGAACTAGGTTATAAATTGTAGGGACCTACATATTATTATATTTGACTCTAGAAGCAAATTAACTGAATAAACATATTTTTGACCAAATTCTATCCTCCAGGCTTCACTGAAAATCAGCACTGGGACTTGCCACAGCAGTGTCATACCGATTGGAGTGATGGGTCATACAGAGTGGAGTGCCTTTTAGGGCCAGAGGGGTGGAGCATTTTGGAAATTTTTATACTTACAAATTATTTGTTTCATTTTTATATTAGGAATTCCCTTTATTTTTTCTGCATTGTTTCTGTTCCCAATTAAAATATTATAATTTTCATATAGATATAAATATACTAACTCAAGGCATTTGTCTGAGTTTGCATTACAATCAACATTGCACTCGTAGTAGCCCCATGACATCCACCCCATAGGAGGCTTTCTGGCAAGTCCGTTATCAAGCAATTTCACCACATGGATCATGTTAAAGAAATAAACTGTTACAAGCCACAATGTTGATGTGATCATGGTGATTAAAGCACTTCCCAAGGAACTAAAAATAAAAATATTCCATCATTATGTATTATTCATCCTTTTTTGTTAAGCTAAATTTATGGATAGACATAAAAAGTACATACATAATTGATAAAACATTTAAATCGTAGTTCTGAACTGTATGTACCTACCTATTTAAAATTGTATAACTATGCTCTTGCGAGAGCAAATACTATAAATTTCATCGCGTCTGCAAGAATTTACTGATTTTTATTTTAAATGGTGTAGAGAGCTCACACTCAAGTGATCGAAAAAAATATAAATAATTCCAGTTTTCATCAAGTTAAAGTACTTTATGATAGTAAAATTTTTAAGGAGACATCTCACAATGTACACAAACAAAACTTTTTTAACAAAACAAACAAGCCGACCCAAGGATCCAAGCTATTATTTGACAAGACAATGACAATCGAATGACGGCTCTCTTTGTTTTTTTTTTTTGCATGAATCAAGTACTCTGTGGCATGAATAAAAAAGAGAGGACATGCTCTTACGTCGAAAAACGCATATGAATTAGGAAGGTATTGTAATTAAATTAATGTTTTACAAGTTCTCAAAATAAAGTTCTAACTACAGATGAATGCCCTGTCTGTCAGTGAGATTAGTTACATAGTCAGTATTTACATAATTATTATTTATTTACATATTTACTTTTACATTTTTATACAACTCTATCCAACCTATACACTTTTAAACTTTGTATTCCAAAAAGACGCTTGTTGTTCATTTGTTGTTAATTTCTCTGTCACTGTTACGGAACAGCTTCTCTCCGCTTCTCTCCGTGAACCGTGGTCCAGCTCAACGATTTAAAAAAATATATTAGTCCAGATAGGTAGGTTTATCTAAGGAAAACGTAGGTATCTAACCGTAGACCTCATATTGGACGCATATTAAAAGTAGTGCCGATGTTTTATTGAACTTGATTTTCACCTTCTGCTTCTGCGTAGCATCTATTTTTTGGTACTGATGGATTTGAGGAAGTTTTTGAAACGAATATTATTTTGTTGAAACGAATATTATAATAATTAAGTATAAACTTTACATGTCGTTTAAAGCAGTAGGTAGGTAGATGCCTGGTTACTTGTTAAAAGTAAATGCTGTATAAATTAGGCAAACTCCAATTTCATTGATAAGTCGAATTCATTGTGTTGCGGGAATTTCATCCTTTGTTGAGCAAAATAAACAAAACTGTAATTTCTTACAAAACCCTCGTACTTGAGGCATTACAGTTCTATGAAACATCAAATGCAAGACGTCACGTACACGGAGGCAATCGGCGAACAATATAAAAAGTAACAGAAGTCGATCCGGACGATTTAAGTAGAGGGTCAACCGCCATTCTTGGCCTGCACGTTATAGCTCTTCGCTACATTTCGGGAAAGTTGGAATGACGAAAATAGACGAACTGTTACAAAGAGATGTTATGATTATTTTGTTTTGGTTTCCAGAATAGATATAATTTTTTGATCTATATTTTAGAAGTGCTTACTTATTAACTGTGAACAAAGATAAGACCAAATCGTAACCGCTTGAATACAAGTTAAAAATAGGGTATTCCAAAACACATGTAGCATAAATCTTATTCTTTTATTTTGGCCTGTTACGGATAACCTACACACACCGTGAATAAACTTGCCAGGAATCTCCTGATCGACGGTTCCTTTGTAACCGCGTCGTTATTTATAATTCCCCAGACACTTATTTGGTTTTCGTAGACAGAGCTGTTAGTTTTGTGCAGCGACGCTTCCGGCATTTGCATCATTTAAGTTAGAAAACGACAATGCAGTAAACCACATAACAAAGCACAAGCTGTTTATAAATAATAGTTTGTCTCTCGAAAATATTATAAATATATATATATATATATATATATAGTCCTCCTCATCGATTTCGATGACGGCTGGCTGGCTAGACCAAATTTGGTTTTAAAAACTCGATCACACGGTGAACAATACAGTTCACCAATCGAGTTATAAGTGTACGAGTAGGAGGGCTTTGGTCTATCTTTACGAATTTGGCGTTTTGCGTCAAGAGCTTTAAGTCGTGCCTCCTCAAAGTCTTTAACCTTGTTATAGATGGTGGAGCGCCAAGATGACCTTTGTGTAGCGAGCTCCTCCCAACGTGAAGGCTCAATGCAGCAAGCATTCAAGTGTCTACAAACCAAAATTAGTGTTTATAAGGCATTAATAATACCGATACTTCTATACGGTGCGGAGACTTGGTGCTTATATTATAAATACAGGAGAATCAATACCTATTGATTGATCTGTACTTTTGTGCATATTACTTGTACAAAATAATTTCGATGTTTCACATCTGCCAGGCGTCCCGTTACGGCTCACAATTTTTTTCCCTATAGGCTCTACCACTAATAATTTAGCATGGCATAATTTTTAATTATTACTTATCTATTTTTTCCAGAGTAATCGGCGCGAGCATGGCCGGAGATGGCATGGCGTAGTGAGATGGCGCGGGTGGCGCTCGCTTCGCTGCTGGCCGCGCTGTTGGCGGCGGCTGAGCCGCGCGCGCCCACGCAGGACCCCGCGCTTTTCGAAGCCGCTTTCCAAGGTATTGTTTTTTTTTTTCAAAGTCAAAGTCAAAGTTATTTATTTCCAGGATAAGATACAGTAGGTATTTATAAGCAGGTTATTTTAATCCTCTTAACCTAACCCATAGGGCATACAAACTTTAAAATTAATCTAAATACAATTAGTGAAATTAACATAAAATGAAATGAGTAGGTAATGAACGAATGAATGTTCAAAGAGTACTTAATAAAAACGTTTATTTATTTATTTATTAACACTTTATTGCACACCAAGACATACGGGAACAATTACATGGAATAAGGATAGTAATGTTTTTGTATTGTTACACCAGGTGACACGAGGTTCCGATTAGGGAACGACAACTCGTTGCGTCGCTACAAATAAATCGCGATACCTACACCCCTAGGTACATGTTTTGTTAATGTTTCGTTCCAGCAAAATATATCCATTGACAGGACGTCAAAAATCCTTTGTTTTGTTGTTGACTGTGTTTGGACTTCTAATTATGCGTTTACAGTGATTATACCTGATTTTGTACGATTTGTATGCTAAACACATAAATAAATTGTGAAATATGTTTTCTCGCGAATATTTAGCCCACCAATCCGCATTGGAGCAGCAAATTACATCATTAAGCCGACAGTTCTCGCGTGCAATTTTTTTATTTAAATGTTGCTGTTGCACTTTGGCCGTTACAACGTTAACTGGAGCGGTTTGTAACAGACGTTTTAACCATTTCGATCGCGGACATTTTTACCTACCTACAAACCACAAAAATTTAATAAATTAAGAAGTTCGAACGACAGGTATGAAAAATGGATAAACGTTCATAAAAAATGCTTAAAACCAAAATTATCCGTATCCATGGCAACAATGGCAACGATGGATAGGGATCGTTGTTTAATCCGCGTTTAATTACGCCCGGACAGCGATTATACAAAGTCGGCGACAAACATTGAACATTTTTAATCAAGTCAACTCCCCAGTCTACCCTAAATTGAGGCCCTCCTGTAATTAGTCTCATGTTACGCGGATATAAACCGTTTTGGAGTTAGTTAGTTAAGGTATCGTTTTATTTTATTTGGCGCGTTTTAGTTTTGAGAATTTCACGCGAGACGATATACTGTCAAAAATCGTAGATAGGTACCAGGTACGTAGGTACCAGGTACATATGTGACTACTTAATACAAACAACAATATTGCGTTTTAAATCATATAATCTTCACAATCTAAGTAGCAATAACTTGGTTATTTTGTTTTCTATCCTTTTATTGCTTGCTTTTATTTTTCATAACTTGCCAAAATCCAGACGATTGCTGGACCCTAATAAGCTAATATATAAGTCAGAAAGTGCGTGAAAAAAATAAAGAAAAACGTCATGGAAATGTTCGTTGGGTGTGTTGTTTCTTCACGACGCTCCTGCTCTATAATCACCCCCATATTCTCCTGACTTAGCCCCTAGTTATTATTATTTCAGCAGCTTCAGCATCTTAAAAGAGCATATTATTTGTGGAACTAAATTTCACAGTCATGGCTGCCGTAGAGGACTTTTTCGAGAGTCAAGTAAACGATTTTTTTCGCATGGAATAAGAAAGTTAGAAACCCGTTATTCTAAATGCATTGATTGCATCAGAGGGTGTTAATATAGAAAAATAAAATATTTTTGTTTAATTTTTTGCATTTTTAACCCCTGACGCAAAAACGACGGGGTGTTATAAGTTTGACGTGTCTGTCTGCAGCATCGTAGCTCCCGAACGGATGAACCGATTTTGATTTTGTTTTTTTTTTGTTTGAAAGGTGAATTAGTCGGGAGTGGTCTTCTAGATTTGATGAAAATCGGTCCAAGATGGCCGCCGCCACAAAATAGCGGAATATATATTTTTTAACAACTCCCTCAATATGGATATCTAATGAAAGGTCTTGAATAGCAGAATAATGTGGCGGGGGTTATTTTTAATTTTTAAATTTAATTGTATATTGATTCCAGAAACTTTTTGATTCACCCTCGGAGACAGGTACTTAACTACGTACGTAGTTTACAGTTACTTTCTACGTTTCATGTAATGTATCCAACTTTTTAATTCCGCTCACGCTTCATCCGGATTCCATTAATTTCGCCTCGGACTGCGATTCAAACAAAGTTTGGGAACAAACATTGAACATTTTTAATCAATTTAGCTCTCCACCCGCTCTTCCCGTGGCTGATAGACCAACATTAATCCACTGATAGTCTGAGGGTAGGCGCTCTGTTAGTATGAAACCCTCAGACCAACAAAAAAAGTTGGTCTGAGATGAAACCCAAGGAAACCATACGTGTACACTTGTATGATAAGAAGAATTTTGCTATGAAATACCAACCTTGTCCTTTCTACACCTTTTTTTTTTCTCGCTGGGAAATGCATTTACGCATCCTGCCTGGTTTTATGAGAACACAGACAGGTATGTGGGACTCGCTGAAGACCAGAACACCCACTAAAACCCAGCGGCACCGTCAGCGCTTAAGATGAAGCGTCACGGGATTGCTTGTGCATTACTATCGTGACGGTCCTTTCTACACCTAGGTACCTACATAATAATATAATGATATGATATCCACCATATAATTTATCCGGGTAGTTATAATGTGCGCCCTGCAACTAATCTTTTAATTAACTCTCTCAACTAATTGGACTAACCATCCCAGTCCCTAATTGAGTTTTGTTCAAAGTCAGTCACAGTTGTCATGGACGGCAGCGGATGGGTGGTGCTGCAAGCTCGTTTGCTATCTTGTATCCATAAAAAAAAAAAGTTAGTCTGCAGACTACCGATGAACCGCTGGATTCGGTCGAAGCGGGAGATACGACTTAAGTTTCGATAAAATAAGATGAAAATATTCTTCGAATTCAAAAGCCCATTGTTCGTTACTTTACTACTTATCAATGTATTTCGGGAATCGCCGCGAACAAAGATGATATCTTTATTCAGTCAATTTACGATAATAGACGTTGTAAAAGACGGAAGTTTGAGGAAACGTTTAGGAGATTCGAGATAAATCGATACTCGATATTATGAAGAAAGAATGCCTATAGAAAGATAGACACTATCTAAAAATGTATGTTTACTCAATGATGTATTATGTATATAATCGTAATAGCATTGGGCCCGTTGGCGCAATTGGTAGTGGCCCTGCCTGTTACGCCAGTGGTCTTGGGTTCGAATCCCACTCAGGACAAACATTCGTGTGTCGAATGTTTGTTCTGTGTCTGGCTGGATTATGATGGATGGATGGATGGATATTATCTATTTAAGTATGTAAAACGGGGGTGCAAAGTTAGTATGAAACTTTGCCCTTTTAGAAGTTATTATGTCAAATTCCACGCGAGCGAAGCTGCGGGCGTCCACTAGTTGATACATAGATAAATTTTCTCATCGTATATTGCCTACCGGGCTCCGCCGAGGTCGTTGTAAGGTTGTTGCATCTCCGCAAAGTTTGTAACGATCGGGCGGCATGGACGACGCGAAAGTTCGCTAACTAATCGAGTTGGGACCATCCTCTTAACAAGGACATGTTAACAGTAGCAGTGTAAGGAGGAACTTCTCTTATTGTTCAGTTTTTCGAACGAGATTTCTAAGAGCCTTGTTGAGTAAAAACTGTTTTAAGTTAGTGGGAGTGTATACATACCCTTTCAGTATTCAGCTGTTTCAGTATCTTGGGAACAAATATGGTCGTTATCTGATGTCACATATTATTATGTGTATAATTGTATATCTTATGCTAGTGGACGCCCGTAGCTTCGCTCGCGTTGAATTTGACATAAATAATTATAAGTACAGTAAAAATTAAAAAAAATAAAATCTTTTACAACTTTTTTTTTATTGTCGTGCATTGTCATCGGAACCAAATACATATATGTGCCGAATTTCAGCTCGATAGCTTCAGTGGAAGTGGGTGAAATATTGATTGCAAGATTAATAAAAGCTTTTAATTTTAAAATAGTTTCGTTTTTTTTATACTAGATACTAGATAACAAACGAGCTTGAAGCACCACCCATCCGCTGCCGCCCATGACAACTGTGACTGACTTTGAACAAGACTCAATTAGGGATTGGGATGGTTAGTTCAATTAGTTGAGAGAGTTAATTAGAACATTATATGGTCAGTTCGTTAGTAGGTATGAGGACTGGGGACTGTTAGTGATAGTTAGTCCTGTTAGTTGGTGTTAGTAATAGTCCAGTTAGTACTTGTTAGTAGGAATCTCGTTCTAAGTCAGTCACAGATGTGTTGCTACCCTTGAAGACTAAGGTGGTCTCCGTTCTCCGTTGATTCGGGGAGCTGTGCTGTGATGTTGTAAGAAATGCGAAATAGCGAGATTTATATTGGACAGGCCCGTTGGCGAAATCGGTAGTGACCCTGTCTGTTGCGCCGGGGGTCGTGGGTTCAATCCCACTCAGGACAAATATTCGTGTGACGAACATTTGTATTTGTTCTGTGTCTGGATGTTAATATTATCTATTTAAGTATGTATTTAAAAATATCTATCTATGTATAACAGTCTCTGACACCCATATCACAGGCTCGCACCTACTTTGGGGTCAGATGGCCGTGTGTGAGAATGTCCATGATACATATTTATTTATTTATTATTATTTATTTCCATACATCTACGTCCGACATGAGGTGACTCATAGGCCCATCTAATCCTGGGTCCCCTACAAGGGCTATGGGCTCCAATAACTCATCGCCACACATCATTACACCCACGGACTACCAGAAAAAGGTTTCGCCAGCCCTAATAAACCGGCTATTACCCTAATAGGGTTGTCGACACAACAAATTGTTTTAGAAATTGTACGGTACACGAATCAACCTACCGAAAGACAAGTTTGTAAAATAGAAAATTCTAGAGTTCTAGTTTTTGGTCGTAAATAACTGTTACATAAATCGTCAATATACTGCAACAATTGCTTACAATTGTCCGCAGACCTCTTCTTACAAACTAGGAAGACCTTGTATACTATTGGACACTTATTCGTCGATACTTTAGCCGAACCGGATGGCAAAAGCTTATAGAGCGACCAAGTGGCCTCTGAGAATGACAGACCGAATAAATACGCGCACCTATATGTATGTATGCCAGTAGCAATCATATCATCAACTGAGGCCGGCACAATTGACAAGTGCGTTCCCGCCAGAATAGCAGGAGTTCAATAGCTTACATGGTGTCATATTCTCACTTCTATTAGAATATGCATACAGCGAGTATGGTGCACGGTAGCGCCCATGAAATTTCCCACCCATCATACAAACTGACCGCGCTCGTCGTTGCTTAACTCTTTCGATCACATTGAATCGACGCGAGCCATTGAGCTATGGACGCTACCGTTCTACGGAGGGCACGTAAAGCCGTCGGTCCCGGTGGTTTCCAATGGTGTAAATAGTCGTTAAACCTTGTCGAAGACCTTCGGTTGGCTTAAGAACATTCGACACTGGGTTGGCCACTAACTCCTCCACCAATCCACATTGGAGCAGCGTGGTGGAGTATTCTCTAGACCTCCCGCAGCTGTGTTTGCACCCGTGCTCAGCATTGGGACGTCTATGGGTCGCAGCGATAACCCATTGACGTTCCTCGGTTTTTTCTTTTTTTTTGACTTGAACCATGGAATACTCTTACATATAACTATAAGCGCGGTTATATGTAAGAGTATTCCATGGTTCGAGGGCTTAACGCTTCATAGATAGAGCAAAGCAAAGTTTATTTTGATATAATCGATAAGATACTACCTACAGATAAGCGCCCCTCGAATACCAAAGCGCCGGAGGAATTCAGCATTCTCGCTAAAGAATTCAATGTGGATGCTGGGGTGTAGCGAATATCGCGACGGACTTCGATGTTCTATACATACTGCCTCTCTTATAAATAAACCTGTGTTATTTATACGTTTTACGTTTTATACGTTGGCTATGTATGTATGTATTTGGATTCGCCGAGAGTTTATTAACAAATTAACTATATCAGGGTTTCTAATCTCTTAACAAATTGCGGCCCGCTAATTATTTTTACTGATGATGAATAAAAATTAAAAGGGAAAATCTGTTTCATCATCATCGTTCGAATCTAGCGGCAAGCAAAGATTACCTTTGTAATCACTACGTTTTTGCGGCAGACAGCAATGCCTTTCATTAAACATCACCTTTGTAGGTTTGAATACTACATTAGCCACTGCCTGTCGTAAGAGGTGACTAATACATCTAGGAGTTCTAGGGTTGTAGGCGGCCAGAGTGGGAGCTCGAACCAGACGACACCGCCACTGTGGTTGAAAATCTCACATAACCCGAAATCGCGCGGTGCGTCGCTCCCACGATGTCCGGGAACCTTTTAGTTTCACAAAAAAAGGCATCAAATATATACTTTACTGTCGAAATTGTAAGTAGGTTCCAATCCCTTTGGAAAGGTTTATCCTTTAAATTTTCCGAATACCCCACTTCACGGACCCTTCGATTCGAACCTACAGCTATGAGCCTTCAATAAACTAAAATTCGCCTTATAATGCCCAGTAAAAATACATTGGAAACTCGTAAACCCTTTGTGACGGTTTTACGACATTCTTTTGTTGGAAAATTTAATGAAGATTAAAATCAAATGAAATTCTTAAATTAAACTCTAAAACGAAAATTGGCACGTGAAATTTTTTCGTCAAAATACAAGCAATGTTTTCCTAATTAGGTACCTAATTAGCTACTTACTGAGTTTTCTTTAGAACAAAAACTAAAATGGCGGTCTAATTAAGGAAAGATTAGTGAAAAGAACTTTGTGTTTTTTTAAGAAATCGCAAACAAGGACGGAAGTGAGACCTACTTTCGATGAATGAAAAAAAAAAAAAGGTTTTTTCTTTTCCAATCGACACAGACTATAATGATTTCCAGACAAAGGCCTAGAATAAAAATAGAGAAAGAAAATATTTCTCGATAAATGAAAACCATTAGTTGAAATTGCTCTGTGACATAAAACCATTGTACTATTTTTTTCTCTTTAATGCCTAGAAACCTACAAGTAGAACGTTTAGGAACCTTGAATTGGAATTCAAATTGCTTTCGTGGCATCAAATGGCAATTGTACACGAAAGGTACTGCGTTCTAAATATTAACGTGATGTCTGAATGTGACTTGCCTTTATTAAGTTTTTTTGTAGCGGTACGGCTAGCATCGATCTGACGCGATCGATCAAGTTAAGCAATGTCGGCCGCAGTCCACATTTTACCACATAGCGTTTCGGGAGAACGTTATGCCGACGTTCCTTGTCGTTTTCAAATGTAACACACTTGCTAAGCCTTGTCGAATGTTCGAATGTTCATGTCACATTCGCACCTATCGCCGATAGAGCTATAAAACATTTTCAGCTTTCCCGCCAAGTCAAATCTTCGAACACGTCGATGTCGTTTACCTACGCGAGACACCTGCTATCAATTTCCGACGCCATAGTTTGAACGGCGTCCCCTCGGGCCCAGCCCAGCCATCTTTACGATTCTCCAGAGATCACTCCGGGCGTATGATGAAACGTTAACAATAGAATCGCGGGACCAAATAAATTCCAACAGGAACATTGCATGGGAAATGAAATTAACTGGCTTACCTGATGGTCGGATTTTTTTCAATCGGATAGCAACCGGAGTATCTCAAGGACTTCCTTGCGCCTGCCCCTGAGTATCTGATTGTTAGGAATTACTGTGCCTATATATATACATACATATCCAATATACACAATATACATTTTACCAAATATTCAGTAAAATTTCCTCTAGGCCATCAATAATTCTTATTTTGTATGGAAAGCATGCAGTTACCAAGGTAACATTTACAAATACAAAGCTTTACACCATTTAATTGCTTCCGCATATTACATGTTACAGCTCATATGCCTTTATAGCACAAATAATTAAAAAAGAAAATAATAAATTGCACTAAACTAAGTAAACAGACAATGAATTTTACATATAACTATTTAAAAATAAGAGCAAAAAAATAACAAAAGTATTTAAAAATTAGGGATGGTGCACTTTACCAAACCAATTAGCCGACATTTAGCTCTTAATCTAAGCCATATAAAATTCAAGGAAGTCATTCAATGCATTTACTGTAAAAACTTGTTTCTAATAATAATAAAAATTGAGTTGTTTCAAATAATAGTAATGTAATTGTAAATGTTTCTAATAATAACAACCACTCAAGCATAAACCAAATTTAATGGAAAAGAAAAATAAAATTAGGGACCCCAACAATTTCCTAGCCATAATATCGTTCACAAAGAGCTTAATGTTGGAGGGTATAAATAAGTAAACAACCACTTCATTGAGCCGTCTCTTCCGGTCTAAGGCCGTGGAAAATGTGTGAAGGGAGCCTAATAAATTATGCACACACCTACGTATTCCGTGTACATTTGCTCGTCTTATAGACCTTTACGCCGAAATTCATTTATGATAATGAGCAGGCAAGTTGATTGCATTAGCGTACCTATGTATGTATGATTAATATTTAATATCATTAAAATGTACCAACTATTTTTATTGCAGCTTCGCTCGCGTGGAATTAGTCATAACAATAGTTTCGTTTATACCTAGTAATATTATATAGCCTATGTCATCCAGTGAAGATGCAGCTTTCTAATGGTGAAAGAATTTTTTAAATAGGTCCAGTAGTTTTTGTGTGAAAACATTACAAACAAATGTTTCCTCATTATAATATTAGTATAGATAAAATACTCACATTCCCGCGTAGGCCTAGGCTATTGTTCAGTGAGGCATATCAAATATAATCTGTGAAATAAATTTCTGCTCCGGCCGAGATTTAAACCCGCGATTCGGGAGTCAAGCTCCCTATGTCTCGTGTCGATCGTACGATTCATACGTAATCAACCGAGTTAAGCAACGCCGGGCGCAGGCGGTAGATATGTGGACGGGTGACCGCCACTGGGGAAGTTTCATGAACGCTTCCGTGTACCGAAGGGACGTTGCAGTCGGACCCTATAGGGGTCAATTGCAAAGCAATCGTTAAGCCTTGTCGAAGGCCTTCGGGTAGCTTGAGAGCACTCGACTATGGATTGAACTAATCCTTCCACCAATCCGCATTGGAACAGAGTGGTGGAGTATGCTCTATACTTCCCTCAGCTGTGGCTGTCTGAGAGACTCTTATTGGTCTTAGTTGGGCTTAGCTTAGCTTTTAGATTTGAACAGTTGGAAGCTATCGCCTTATGCTGCCATCGTTGTGCTTTTTTTTTCTATGTACATAAGGTGGGTGGACCATGGAAGGCCATGCTCCTTTGAAGGCCATCTATAAAAAAGTCATAGTTATCGTCATTTGATGACAAATTCCTTTCACTCATACAAAGCTTTGATGGAACTTAGGACCCAGACGCGGCGACGAGTCGCTCGCGTCACTATTTTGTCAATTACGTGCCCTTGCTTCGTAAACTTCGATCGTCGACGTTAAAATTGTAATTCGCGCGCTCAGCAAAAGGTAAGTTTTTATGTGAGTAACCTATTATTATCCTATTCTTTATACTGTAAGTTGTTATATAAGGTTTTATTAAACTATTAAAGAAAAAAATAATAATTTTGCTTCCATTTCCGTTAAAATATCGGTTGTGTTCCTATGAAAGCCAGTGGTTCCTTAAAAGGCCGATCAAAAAATTTTACGGTTGGCCTTGCTAGGGTACGTTTACTAGGAACTAACTAACTAGGAACATTTACAAATAATGAAAATATGAACACTTAGTTTTCAGTTATAAATACGTACCGAGAATGTTGGAACAATGTTTTATGTATATAATTTCATTATTTATAAGGATTATTCAACTTTTTAACTAAGGCTGAATAGAGATTCTTCTAAAATTATTATATTACAGATATATCATTAAATTTCTTTTATGAAAAGGGTATGTCTATAAATATTACTATAAGAATAAGTCTATAATTGAACAGATGATTAAGTTTTACATGCATCATTTCAGATTTCAAGAATGTCAGGTCAAAACCTTGAAAAAGAGGTAAGTACATGGGATGAAGAGAGTTTAAGACGTGCTATGGAAGCAGTACAACTTAGTATGTAGTGTATATTATTTTATTTAATATTAAATTATGTTTTTCATAGATGATAATTGTTAGTTTGGCCTTCTTAGGAACATTTTGGCCTTACAAGGAACGGACCCCTAAGAAGTCCAACAAAATTATTACAATTTCACTGTAAAACGCATTGGCAACTTATTTATTATCGTTATAATATCTCATTACTATATTTTTTAAATAATTTCTATTAATATATGCTTAGTTACACGATGGTGGTCAAGGAATGTTCGTTGAGTTTTTTAAAGAAGATTAAAATATGATAAGCATTTAATTTTTCGTTTATATGAAAGAGCTGTTCATGTAGTTTTAGTAAAAGCGGATATTTTGATTATTTTAATTCTAGTTTAAAGTTGCACAACGGATTTATAATATTGGCCTTGCATGGAGCCCTGTTCCTTGCAAGGCCGTTTGGAAGAGCTTTACAATAGTTAAGTTTAACAAATAGTGATTACATCTAGAATAAAAAAAAGTAATATGTTAAACAATAAAACAAAGTGTTAATTAATAATTTGTTTCATTCATTTATCCAGTAAATGAACTAATAATAACTGTTTATTCGTTAGAGTGGCCTTCCATGGTCCACCCACCTTATATAAAAAAAATTACCAGTTCAAAATAAAAAGTGCATAACAAAAGACGAAAGTTACATAAGTTAGAAATTATTTAAATATGTTTCTGACGTCAATTCAATTACATTATAAGGCGAGAGTTACAAGTTAGAAATTATTTATATAAGTTGGTGACGTCAATTCAATGCAAATACCTTTCCTACGTTCCGCTGCGTCTTGAGAAAGTCATAGACTTATTAATTACTAGTGGTCCGCCCCGGCTTCGCACGGGTATTTTACATAAAAATCAAAATTATAATACACACACATAAACCCTATTTGCGTCAGGTTACTAAAAAAATAAAAATTTAACACGACTTTATTTTACATATATTATAGATTATAACAATAGTTTCGTTTACGTCTAGTAATATTATATAGCCTATGTCACTCAGTGAAGATGCAGCTTTCTAATGGTGAAAGAATTTTTGAAATCGGTCCAGTAGTTTTGGCCGCGCACGCCAGAATAGCTCGCAGATGGTAGATTTTTTCCTACTTACCTACTACCTACTTACTTATTGTCATATTTTGGACAATTCACACAATATCTTTATAAATTTTAGCCAGTGTTATTCTGATGTATAAGCTATATTATTGTAAAGTTTCATTAAAATCCATTCAGTACTTTTTACGTGAAAAAGTAACACACATCCATCCATACATACATACATACTTACAAACTTTCCCCTTTATAATATTAGTAGGATAGGATTAGTAAGGATTATACCTTATCAACAGCCTAAAATTTAAGTTTTATGCTTCTAGTTCTGAAAATATAATAGCGGTGACAGCCCAGTAGCTATCGAACTCGCCTCTCACTCGAGCGGTCCGGGTTCAAACCCCAGCGCACGCACCAATGACTTTTCTGAGTTATGTGCGATTTATTAATTAAATGTCACTTGCTGTAACGGTGAAGGACACATCGTGACGAAACCTGCATGCCTGAGAATTCTAATGTTCTCGAAGGTATGTGAAGTCTGCCAATCCGCACCTGGCCAGCGTGGTAGACTAAGGCCTAATCCCTCCCGATCTGAGAGGAGACCCGTGCCCAATAGTGGGACAAAGAAAGGGTTGTGATGATGATGATGAAGTTCTGAAAATGACAATACTTTCATACAACCTTTCATACAATACAATACAAATTCATCTCCCTTTTAAACCCATTACAACACTTTTTTCCAATTAAAAAGTGTCTATGTCCTTTGTCAGGCTCTAGACTGTGTACCAAATTTCATTTAAATCGGTTCAGTAGTTTTGGCGTGAAAGCGAAACAGACAGACAGAAAGACAGACAGACAGATACTTCAAAACCAAACGTCCAATTTTAATCATTCAAAGACCAAATATTATCTACATAAACTGTAAATGTAGTCCAAAAAAATTCAAGATAAAAAAAATGTTGTTGTGCCTCACTCGACATAGATAGGTATAGTGTGTCGGGGACTTTTTTATAGATATTTAAAAGATCTACAATTAATTAGAACATTTTATGGTTCTATCTTTTATAGTTTAGGCAGCGTACGCAAAATAAGTAACTTTTCTGGTTGATTTTTTACACCTTGTGTCCGAAAAACCCAAATATCTTACGGAACCCTATTTTTTTCCAAAATAAAATTTAGCCTATGTCACCCGGGGATAGTGTAGCTTTCCAACAGTGAAAGAATTTTTCAAATCGGTTCAGTAGTTTTGAAGCCTATTCGATGCAAACAAACAAACAAACAATCAAATCTTTCCTCTTTATAATATTAGTATAGATGAAGCTCAAAGAGCAGAGAGAGAGAGCTCTTGCAAGGAACATACTCGTATTTCCTAATTAAATAAACGCTCAAAGGACCTTGCGAGTCTGCAGTAACGCTATGAGACTTCTGTGAGCCTAGTACACTTGGTGTGTGTGTTTTCACCTTTTCCTATATTTTATGTTCAGTTTCATATTTGAATAATCGTTTGACTTAATAACAGCCATACTGCCTTCTATTACTGCGCAATAATCATAGTAGGTACGGCACATACCTTTACGATTTTCTTGCTCGTAATCTAGCGAAGAATTCTTATTCCTTATAAAAATTTGGAGCATTATATTGCGTGCAATGTACTGTATCTACAATGTTTATACGCGGGAGTATGTGAGATGAATAATTTATCATTCCCTTCGGCCTCGACAATATTTCTTCAAATTCAGTGAGGTAAAAAAATGACGTTCAATTGAATGTTAAAAATAACAAAAATATTTGATGAAGTTTCTTTTATAGAATCTCAAATCATAGCCCAATATCTAAGTACCTAGTATTATGCTTATTAAATCTATGACACTATTTGTTAAGGAGTTATAGTAGTTACAAGGCAGTCTCATGTCTTATATTCATAAGATAACACCTTTAAATACCAGATGGAATGGACGGGTGTTACCGAACGGCAAGATACCTAGGTACGCGTGGAATACATAACAGTGTGTGTGTTTAACATTAACTCCGATTGAACTGCCGCCATTGATTTCGATCAAATGTTTCGACATTTCTTGTAAAACGCTAAAGGTTTCACGGGCAATTGTAATTGCTGAATTGTCGACAATATTAGGCGATTATGACGTCACGGCAAGCATTTCTTTATTCAAATATAGAACTGTTGCTCCATTATGGCTATGGCTCGAGCATGAATTGGGCGGTATGGAGAAACTAAATAAACTACGCATATTATGTTTTACACGACTAATCCAGTGGGAAACTGGCCATGGACAAAGTTCGTCTTGCGGCGGCAGCTCGCAACGCGCTATTAATACGAATTTGAAATGAAAAAAAAAGAAGAGAAATAGACGGAGTTAGAAGAAGGTAGAAGGGAAATAGAGTATTGAAATACGACATATTATCCTGGTTCCAATTCCACTATATCGAAAATATAGGGAAAGCGTAATATCCTTTGAAGTGAAGACATAAAAATGAATGTTGAAAATACGGTGAAGCAGATACCAGTTCCTACAAAATCGGAATGGCGCATCTGTAGAAACTCGTATTGTCAGCAAAACTAACTTGATGCTGCCAGGTGTTGCCTATTTTATTTATTTGCCCGCTGTTCATTGTTAAAGGAAACTTCCCACTTAAAACTACGGGTTGTCTTGAAAGTTCTTAACAACGGAAAGTGTAGTAAATGAAGAAATATTTTGCAGACTTTGAAATTTTCGAGTATTTTTAAGTTTCGTTGTATAATAATATCAATATTTTTTCATTTATATGCAATAGTTCCTCACCTGGCGGTGCAGTCGATCGAGGGTGGTATCCGCCACGTGTGCCATATCATATCTCATTAAATTGTCTCAAAAGTTTAGACCCACGTTGCACCTGTGTCCCGACTTAAGCCTTTGAAATTATCGGGTCCACATCTGGACCCCTGGTTATATACCTAGTAAAGACTTTTAGGTAACTGAGGATTCCAAATATTACTTATCATAGTGAGCATCGTAGCTCGTAGCGCTGTGTGTGCACCTGCGGTCACATTACTGATAATTTGCAGTCTCTCCTTCACCTGCGGTCACATTACTGATAATTTGCAGTCTCTCCTTTTCAAGTCTAAGTTTTATGTTGTAAAATACGACAAGCAAAAACAATTGCAGTTTTTGTATGAACATTTTTCCAACTGGACCATACATTTAACTTCCACACGTTTAACAAGATTATGCCTAATTATAAAAACACTCGTCGAAAAAAGATGACGTAAACAGCTTATTTTTGTGTATTTGATCTATTTATAAAGGTCTCATTGCTCTGAGATTCATTCAGCAGAAGCCACACGTTTCGGCGACATTTACATATATTATGCCACACATAACTTCATTAAAAAGTCATTGTGCGTGCCGCTTGGATATGAACCCGGACCGCTCGAGTTAGGGGCGAGTTCGGTCATCTCCTACGGAGTTTGGACCGCTTTTAGGCAAGGGTAAAACAAGTTAAATGAAATAATTAAAACCGCCAACTCGTTAAGAACGGAACGCTATATCAATTAATCTCAAATCCCCGATTACACGATAGCGGCAACCATTACGAGAATTAGTGGCAAGAATCGATCAGCCGCCAAATAAACACAATTTTCAAACAAAATTCACAATTACAGTGTTTAAAGTAGTTTTATAGAGTAATTTACTAGATTTATTATCGTTAGAACGTATTTATGTTGACACTAATTTACACTTGGTTATCTTGTGCGCCCGTCTTGTAGCTCGGGATCAGAAGAGTTCATTAAACTTTTTACCAACGCCAGTTCGCACAGTTGACGCTACCGAGAAGAACAAGGCAAGAAACTTGAAAGTAGGTAACTCTTTTCAAAATGAACAAAATAATAATCCATACTTAATATTATAAATGCGAAAGTAACTCTGTCTCTCAGTCTGTCTGTCTGTGTCGCTTTCACGCCAAAACTACTGAACCGATTTAAATGAAATTTGGTACACAGATAGTCTAGAGCCTGAGAAAGGACATAGGCTACTTTTTATTGGGAAAAAGTGTTGTAAGGGGTTTAAAGAAGAAAGAAGATATTTATTTATTTATTATGCCTAATTCCACGCGAGCGAAGCTGCGGGCGTCCACTAGTGATTTAATAATGAGTAATGAGAATAGTAAAGTAATGAGAATAATGAGAATGTAAAAGAGAACTTTTGGGGTAGCGAGTGGCAAGAGTAGGAGTCAATGTGCTGCCACTCACCGTGACTTCAGGAAAGTCGAGGAAATTTGTATTTTGCTGAGAGATTTACGCTTTTAAGCTTTAAAAGCGTAAAAACTCTCAGCAAAATACAAAATTTCCTGAGTTTTTACGCACCAAGAGCACCTTTTCATGCTGGACAGGTGAAAAGAATATTTCCTGCCAGATACGTTCCATGGCTCGACCAGCCCAGTGAGCACAAACGTTTGAAATGCGAAGGCTGGCTATCAACGAATTATTCGCCCAATAGGCTCGTCAGCGCTCCAACGAGCAGTGGATGCGTTGAACCAATACATCTCATTATAGTCCAGTCTATACGATACTATTAGAGTTTACTCGGGTGTTGTGAATAGTAAACAAACAGGTATTCAAAGTGTACCATTTTTTTTGTAGGCCTAGGCTTGTGATGGGTGGTGCTGTATGCCCGTTTGCTATTGCCGTACTTACTTATACATATACAAACTCGATAATATCTAATAATGGTCAGTGTACACCGTGCCCGTCGCGAGCGCGTTCACTCCTGAAGATGATCATCGTAATAAATCGAAACTAGTCGGCCTATTTGCGACTTAAATCACTTGTGAGTAAAGCGTGTCACACATTACGCAGATACGATAATATTTTATCTGCGTATAAAAACTTATATTATCTGAAAGTATCACACACTTCGCAGATACGATAATATACGAAATACACTTTTTTTTTGCTGCGGATCATATTATACAGTATGATGAATTCTGATACAAATGCCATTAATATGCCAATGAGTTCGCGTTTATTGCTTTTTGATTTATTAGACAGTTTAGCTTAGAAGAGGATTATGATTTTGAATTTGATGCCCGTGTTGCGTTACAATGTACTAAAAGGCGAAAAATTTGGGTGGAAACGCATATAAAACTTAAAAATGATCGAGGTGAATTTAATCCCTTCAAGGATCTATCAGATCTGTCATTTATGGCGATTCATGACTTGATCAAAGGGGATATAAAAAAAAATATACTAAAATGCGAGAATGCATTTCTACCGAAGAACGACTGGCTGCTTGTTTATGGCAGGTAAGCAATTAATATTTTTACAGGGTTTAAGGGAAAACTAACAACAAAATTCGGGAGGATTATTATGATTTAGAAAAATTTCAACACAGAAGTTTTTGATTAGCTGTCACTCTAGTAATTATTGTAGGTATATATCAAAGAACAGTAGGTAGGTACTTGAACCGACATGTCGACACATGTCAGTTTCCCCCCGTCCGCCTCACGGCATACCGCGCCGCCTCAGTGCAAAACAACCTGTATAAAATCTGTTGTATCGGCAGATGTTATCTGCCCATCTGTTGATATATGTCGGTGCCGACAGATGCTTGACGGTAAAATATAAGTGATCTGCGTAGTGTGTGTTGCTCCTTGAGTTTAGTATAGAGACCGATATGGACAGATATGCGCTCAGATACAGATATCTTACCGCATCTGCGTAGTGTGTGACACGCTTAAGCCGGTAACTTCAACTATGAATATATATTAGACACTCACGAATCGTTCAGTAATAAAATATCTATCTAATAACAATTATTAACTAGAATACTTCTAAATACTATTCCTTAAACGGCAAATCCTTTTAAAATCATGCAGACTATGCTATAATTTTACCCTACCCGCTCATGCAGGCCGTGGGCGTTTGATCTCATTCATTAGCTCATTAGCCGCAGCGCTGCGCAACGAAGCGGACGTGCAACACGTGGTTGCTGGGCGAACGAATGATTTAGCACAGAGGAATGATATATTTATACTGTGGGTTTAGGTTCTATTTAGACGGGACAGTACCATCCGCCACGGTTCATATGATTCCTATCGTATAATTCTGTTCAGGTTTTTATGATGTGTATACTGTTACACTTATACAGAGGCCATATTAGTTCTCAAGGGTAGCGGATACCACTGAAATATTCGGTCTCATACCAACAAACGAATTGACCAACTAATGTACTAAATCGTTCACATAATTTCAATTGAACTTCACTGAGTTCGTTTGATTGTTAACTATATATATACCACCCTCTGCTAGCTGGACTAACTATCAAAGTCTCTATTTGAGTCCTATTCAAAGTGTCACAATCGTCACTGGCGCCAGTAAATGAGTGATGCTGCATGCTCGTTTGCTCACTCACATCCAAAGTGAATATGGATACGTCTCTTCACTCGCGGTACTGTCAACTTGTTTAGGTGAAAACAAAACAAGTCATCAAGACTTTCGACACATTGAAAAGCGCTTCCAATCTAATAAAAATATGAGACGTAAAAAACTTTCCTCTTTTCCACGTCCAATTGCTTTGTCTAATTTTAATTTTTCTTCATCGCCACGAAACACACTCGAGCGCGAAATGGCGAAATTAATGGAAACAAACGTCTTTCGTAAGAAATGTTCTCTCTGCCCTCTTGCAACTTGCCGGATGGATATTTAAAAGTTGTTTGTGACTACAGTTTAATTCTGCATGAAATACGGACAGTGAACAAAGGAAGTAGGCGAGAGACGAATAAAAATTTCAGTTCTTAAATTACTTTTTATTTCGCGTGTCAGTTCGAAGTCGAAATATCATCCTTCCTTGTTTGAGAATATTTTTTGTTGACTACAGTAAAGCCAGCGGATTCTAATAACAACGGTAAAATTGAAGCACAAAACTTATACTTTCTTTCATACTTAATTTGTCCTGATAAAGGCGAGGAAAACTTCGTAAGGAAACCTAACCCGAATAGTTGGAGTGCCACGCATTTGGCCAGCATGGATAGTTTAACACCTCACATTCCGATTCCAAGAGGAGTCCCGTGCTCACCAGTGGGAAAGTGAACGGCATGGGATGATGATGTTGAGAATTCTTTCCCTTCTAAATATGCCCCAGACAATGCTGATGGCTGTGCGTCAATACTCTTTGGAGCAGAGTGGTGTTAAGAACTTCTGTGGCTGAGTACGGTACTGGTGCGACATGCAGAAATTTAGTGTTTTTATTGATATAAAGTAGTATTTTTTCTTCATTTGTCCTATGTCACTTTAGCAGTCAGCTTATTTTTAAGATAGTGTCTGATTTTGTTGTGAGGCATAAATTAATTAGTCTTGGACGTGGAAGCAACCGTTCACAACTAAAACCAGAAACGCCAATCTAATTTTTCTTTGATTTGATCTTGATCTTATTTCTTCCGTCGCTTTTTGACATTTCTCACAGATGATGGACATCTTACTGACTAAACATTTTTTAATTCGCATTTAGCACAGAGTACATTTTATATAACTGGCATTTAGTCGCGCTGTCGCGAAACCAATGTTCGCGCGATAACGTGGTAAAAGTGTGTTTTTGTTGCAGTGTTATGTGTTGTTATCGTATGATGAGAAGGTGGTAACATTGCAGGGAGGTGCGGCGAAGGCAGCCCATGCGAGCAGCTGTGCCGGGAGCTGCACGACGGCACCTACGAGTGCGGCTGCGGGCCCGGCTTCGTGCTGCACGTCGACGGATACGGCTGTCTAGGTAACTGCGTTTGTTAAGCTTAGACGGCGCTGTACTGTTTTCGCGTTTCGTTTTGAAACAAACGATTAACCGTTTTTTAAATCCTTATCTCCTGATAGAATTTCCTGGATTCACCTGCTCTCATAAGTCTCAACCATCTATTATATACGCGGCTTCCAAATTTTTTCAGTATGCTCATTTGACAGTCTTTCTTATTTCACATATTTTTCTGTCCACTGGTTATCCTGTTCTGCTAATACTTCCTGTACTAATCCTGTACTTGCTTCTTTCCTCTACGGTTTTTTCACAATCTTCGTTCCACCATTTCTTCCGATTTTTCTTCCGCACTTTTCCAAGCATTATGATAGATACTCACGTCGCTTACTATTTGTTTTATTTTATCTATATATTTACACGCTTCATCTTTGTATACCTACTTTAACTTAATTCCAAGTAGGTAGTATTAGCTATCACAGTCCGCTCCTCTAAAGACTCTATAATACGTCTTCAGCAGTGCTTTTATGTCGTTCGTGTACAATTTTACGTGATCAATCTAGTTTAAAGTATGTACATGTGCATAGCGGCAGGTACCCTTGTAGATGTTCTTAGGAGGACACATAGTGCTCTAGGTAATGTCACTATGTAGGAGGACCACACCCTTCTTTGGTAAGTGAGCTTCGCCGGAAGCGTAGCGAAGCTGTACTACCCCCATCCGCCACTCAGGGGACGCTCCCCATACCCCGTGAAGGGCCAGCGCGGGGGTGAATGTGAATACTTGTACTCGTATATGATTACACTACTAGAATACGTACGCAACTTTGCTCGCGTAGATATTACGGACGTAGATATTGATTACTTATTCTGCTCATGAACATTACTGTATGTATGTATGTATGTACAATTTAATTATTTGTTTTATAGTTTGTTTTCGTCTTAATTAAGTTTTCTTTTTCTTTTTCCACCTACCGCAACTTTTTCCCACTCAACCAGGGTTTGACTGGAAGAAAATGCCATAAGGCATTAGGTCCGCCCATTGTATATCTCATTAGAGGTGTCAATAAAGTTGAATAAATAAATAAAATAAAAATAAATTACTGGACAAACCATCGGCCCATTGAAATCCAAGGCAACCTTTATTTTATTCAACCTATCCTTTCAATTAAACCCGAATAAATGGATGGACACATATATTGAAGAAACAGTAATTCTGATAAGTTTAATCAGCACTTTTTTAACCCTTCTATAACCCTTTGTAAGTTAAAAGTTCAAAAATGCTGAAATTATGCCCAAACTCCATTGAGTTGTTATAAGTTTTATTGCTATAATATTGTTGGTATGCATGACTTATTGTTATAATATTGACTTATTGTTATAATAAGTCAATGCCTAACTCCCAAGCTTATACGTAGATGAAAACTTTAATAACAGTGTCAAAGATTGACTGAAGCACGTACACAAAGCTATGAGGGGTTTAATTGAGCGTTCTCACGTTTCGGGCGTATTGGGAAATCGTCAGATTAATTGGATCAGGGCGCCAACGGAATCTGATAAAACGCTACAGATGTCGGCGTGATAAATCGAACACATCAATTTTATTCGAATTTATTCGGAAACTAGCTATTTCTCTCAGCTTTATTCGGTAATTTCAAATGTACATTGTATGCTATTGATTGCTATAAAAATATCAGACTCACGCCCGGTTTCTGAAAGGCTGATCAAAATTCAAATCAACTAACAGCTCTGTTAACTTAACAGCGCTCTCAAATCAATTTCGATTTCTGAAACGTTGATCAGTGAAAAATTTATTAATTTATATAAATTAATTTGATTTGACATTCGGTTGACTTTTATCGCGTATCAAGTGTTTCAGAAACTCAAAATTGCGGTTGACATAGGATTCTGGCGCATGATTTGACAGTCTTGTCAACTGACATATATAATAATAGAACTTAAGTTAAATAACTAATACATAGAATTGTATCAAAACTACCTATGCCCCTTGGTCTTATTTCACAAGATCGATGCGATTTTGTGGTTTCAGAAACCATTTGCCCTAATTGCAAAAAGACCGCATATACCTAAAATCGCCAGTAGCGCCCTAAAATGTCTGCATCTACAAGTACCATAGTGTTTGACACACTTAAAGTTCTGCGCTCTCGGCGGCTTATAAGTGTTTGAATTTAGAATGTTATATTTTTTTAAACTCAGGAAACTCAAACATTGATTTAAAAGTCGCGTGTTAATTGTTTTTTATCACAAGTTTAAGTTCGTCGTCCGTAGCAAAAATGGAATTAACGCAAAAATATTTTAGGGCGGTGATTTCTTATTATTTTAAAAGTTCACTGGCTCTGCAAGACTGCACTGCTCGTCTTCAAAATGCTTTTGGGAGGGAACTGTTATATATACTTGGATAAACACACTTGGTAAGTCCTGAGGGATACTTGGGAGAAACACAATAAAAGCAGCTGATCGTTACTGGGCGTATATTCCAAGTGACATTACACGGTACATGGCTTGATATAATATGAATCTACCTACATACATATTTGATAATATTTATAAATTATAAACTACACCACACCTCCACACTTAATACGCACTTAACCTAATAACAAAATAATCTTAAAATTATAGAATTCCAATTAATACTCTACTACCTTACTTAATCTATCTCCTGTGTCCTAGGCGCTCCACATAAATGCCCCAGTTGTCCTTCACCGGGTCGAACTCGGCGATCTGTCCAACCGCCATTGTAACGCGTCACTCGATGCACTGCTCGTAATTAAACGCAACATTACACGGTACATGGCTTGATATAATATGAATCTACCTACATACATATTTGATAATATTTATAAATTATAAACTACACCACAGGAAGCATCACATTTGAATACTGACCGTGTTTCTCTCCATGGTGAAATTCGTGAAGGTCGACCCTCAACTGCGATCACTTTCAAAAATGGTTTGGCCGAATGAAAAACTGTTTAAAATCTAATGGAGAATACTTCGGAAAGCAGTAAATATGTAACTTTACATGTAAATCGTTTTATTAATTATTTAAGCAAAACTTTCAGTGTATACATGCATCACATACATGTTACATACTTTAATTAAGGTAACATAGTCCGAATCTCTTCACAGGTATATTTTTTCGTACGCAGCTGTCAATTAGTAAAAAAGACACAACATGGGTTTTAAAAAGTTTGCTATAAAAAAAAAATTAGCATTATAATATAGTCAACTACAGCGTGTATATCTCTATGCAATTATAATTTGTAGTCCACTGGCGTAACTCAACCTTAAATGCGTTGGAAATAAAGTAGTGGTTCAATTCTACACAATTCTAATAAATTGCTCACAATTTCGCAGTGTATTCAACATGAAAATTCACCAATTCAAGATCCACCGTTTGTCTTTACTCAGCCGCGGAGCTCGGCGAAGTGGTTCCAAGAGCCTTATATTCCAAAATCAGCGCGGCGTGCAGTATTCCAGGAATTGTACAAATTTTGCCTCGTCATACAATTGCATAGGTATTTTTGTGTATAACGTAAATCTTGTTAATGAACCAGTGTTCGAGATCAAATCCCATTGGAAATCACATGCATCTTACCGGAGCTATAAGCGTTTAAGTTAAAAAAATTTAAGACCCTCGACATGTCATATTTAAAGTTAACGTAACCTTACCATGCTCTTTCAATATCATTGAAGTAATACGTTAACATTTTTCGAATTAATTAATTATTAATTATTATCTATGACACAAAAAAAACTAAACAAAAATCGATTCATCCGTTTGGGAGCTACGATACCACAGACAGATACACATACAGACCCGTTAAACTTATAACACCCCTCTTTTTGCGTCGGGGGTTAAAAAAGCAGTGACAGACAACTACACAAAAATGTTTATAGAACTCCTGACTAAATTTTAATACTCGCTAACAAACAAAGTGTTCAGAATGAACTTCTAAAAAGGAAAGAGCAAAAAGTTTATATCTACATTGCTCCTAATTTATAACGGACTGAATTTAACTTTGGGAAAGAGTTGGAGAATTATTCTTGTGTCACAAGTTGTGCCATCTTCAAAACACCTGCTTGCTCGGTATATCCAACTAGTGGACGCCCGCAGCTTCGCTCGCGTGGAATTAAACGTAACATAACCTAAATACAAAATTTCATTGAAATAATGTAGGTATATACGAAAAACTTTTATACCTACTAACTTTGCACCCCCCTTTTACCCCCCCTTAAGAGATGATTTTCGAAACTCAATAAATAACCTTCATAGGTACTGAATCTCATTCAAATAACATCAAAAACGGCAAAGTTTCATACTAACTTTGCACCCCCGTTTTACCCCCTTAGGGGGTGAATTTTCAAAAATCCTTTCTTAGTGCTCCCCTACGTTATAAAAGGAACCCTTGTGCAAAATTTCAAGTTTCTAGCCCTTATAGTTTAGGCCCTGCGTTGATATGTCAGTCAGTCAGTCAGTCAGTCAGTCAGTCAGTCAGTCAGTCAGTCAGTCAGTCAGTCAGTCAGTCACCTTCTCCTTTTATATATAAAGAAGATATTATAAGTAAACTATACTGCACACTTGGCTTTCACTGTTTGTCTATAGACAATTGAAACAGGAGGTAACTAAGCTATAGCTATAGTTAGCTTAGTTACACTTTCAATTTAATTTAGTTTGTTTTAGTGTTTTTTATTTTATACGCAAGACCCATCATCATGGGTCGCCCTCACCTCACCCACTGAATTTTTGGCTTGCGTCAAAATGGCTCACCTTAAACATAAATGTGACCGAATAGTACACGGTATGTTCTACCGTGACCCAATAGTACACGGTAGAACAGCCCTTCACCCGCCGTTCTCTCAAATCGAATCGTTTCAGCGCATCGCAAAAGATTTCTGAGGAGAAACCGACGGTCGTCTGATGTTTTTATCGACTTTAAAACTTTATTCTACGTCGTAGCACTAGAAATAGTGTAAGAGGCGACGTTATTGGATTCTCAGCTTACGATGTATGTTTAAAGCTAGTCACAACCATGAGGTTCATCGTAATGTTAAAAAATCAAAAAATGTTACCACCGCGCAAATTTTTCCTCTTATCCTAGGATTTTAAAATGTGACATGATATGACAGTTCCGATGACAATGATTTTATATGTTCAGCATGACCTTCCAGACAAACGAACTCCCACACGTTTAATAGCAGAGACGCAAAATACATAATAATATCTTTAGATTACCAATTTTAAATCACCAATACCAATGATTTGAGAGGATATTAACAAAATATTGTTTTAAAATTATTTTTACATTGCGATTAGTTTTACTGTACGATGAATTAAAAATTGTAGTGACCAAAATTCATATCAATTCATCGAAATTCATCTGCTAAAAATTATTAGCATATTATAACGTATCGCCTCACGCATATTATGCATAAATTGCATATTATAATTGGCTCTATTACGCTTTAGTCATTGATCGTGAATAACCTCAAAATATTTCAATTATGGAGTTACTGGTTGAAATAAAGAGAACGACCCCTTGGTACGTTACAAATGTTTTTATGTGTAATAATTCTGCATAACCGTGGTTTCATCAGTTTTGTTTTGGGTTTCTTTTTAATCTCTATTTTACATTAGTAAGTTGGTTGGAGTTGGAGGAGAAATTTCGTCCGGTGTATGGCAATAGGTTCAGTCACCACTCATTGCATGGGACCTTAATATAGGTAGTGGAAACTGGGTATACTACAAGCCTCGACCTACCTGCTTATCTGCTAACCAGCCTAACTCATCTAGGAAATACAGACATAATAATATAATGATTTTATTGAGACACATGTCACAGTTTCCTGTTTCGTTGTAATCGAACTGAATGAATACTTAATTAATTCAAAAATAATTTCATTTTCCTTGTTCCAGAATTGAATGCTACAAGATCAACTGAGACGTCATCGGACACACAAGAAGATGTCCTATATCAGAAAGACGTGTCTTTCTCAGCTGAACTAGAAGTAGCACCGTCCAATAGATTAAGTGTCCCTAACGTAAGCGAAAAACATATCGGAGAAAAATTTCATAGACAACCAACGTTACCATCGATAACTGAGAATGAGAGTAAAGAAGCGAATTACACTTACACTGGTGAGAGGTCTAAAGAGGTGGATGGACTGAAGAGTTTGATAGAAGACGGTGTCAGTAAGGTTGACCTGAACATAATAGCAGATGATAAGGTCAGAGATGCGATAGCTGAAGCTAGCCAAATGAAGGTGACAACACAAGGACCGAGCTTAGAACAAAAGGTAAAACCAAAGCCAATAAAAAATACTAATAGATTATATATAGATAAGAAATACTTTTTAGTAAAAACAAAAATGCTATGCAGATTTAGACAGAAACAAAGTAGCTACGTTTCGGATTTAGATTGTGACCATATCAAAAAGATACGATGAGAGATGAGATAAAGATATCATTAAGTATGCCTTAAACAGGTGAATCAATGATAATTTAGAACGATTTCAAAAAATATGTTTGTACTTAATAGCCCATTTCTCGAAAAAGGTTTTAACATCACGCTTTTTGTTGTAATATCAAAATTGTTTCGTATTAAGTATCCTTTATTGGATAGAGCAAATTATTACAGACTTAATTGACTGGTATTACATAATCGATGCTGTTAATCACCGTTCGCTAGGATTATTCATAACTGTGTTCCAGTTGAAAAGGTATGGTTTCCTCTAAACCATTGAAAGAGGTATGTGACTATCCTAGTCCTTACGGGTAGGAACTCATCTGTGACTGACTTTGAACGCTCCTATGTCGTTTGAGTATCAAACACATATCAAACGAGCATGCAGCATCACCCATCAACCGCTAGGTTATACCACGAAAGACTGACCTTGAATTCACAGAAGTCGAAAATTAAGGTAATTTAAGGTCATCTTGTCTGGTTGTCAGTTCAGCGCAGATTGGTTCGCCAGCCGTATTAAGTCCCCAATGTCCATCATTGTATTAAGTCCACATTGATCCCATGCGCAGTAATACCCTCCGAAATTCGTTCAGGGCTACACTTCCGTGCCGACTTTTATACAATACATTCCGAACCGTCAGTTCAGTGCTCGTGAAAATTACATGCATACGATTTTCTGATCCGTTTGTTTCACGCGTTCCGTCCCGATTCCATTATTATATTCTACAATAAACCGGTATTCATGTTCTATTCTTATTGACAAGATATCCATTTTTATAAGGATGTAAGATAGTAAACGAGCTTGCAGCACCTCACCATCCATCCACTGCCGCTTATGACAACTGTGAGTGACTCTGAAGAAGACTTGATTTTATAGGGACTAAGATCATCGGTATAGGAATTTTTCCATGCGTGATTTTTTTTTGTAAGAGCGATGACAGCCCATTGGCTCTCGATATGGTTCAAATGCAAGCGGCACGCACCAATGACTTTTCTAAATTATGTGCGTTTATTTAATCACAATAATGTATTAACATAACAATAATAATGTACTAACATTATATAGATACAAGAAGTTAATTATCATCTGACGAACGGCGAACGAAAACAAGAACATGTGAACATGTTAACTTAGTGGACCCGAGCCCAACAGTGGGACAAAAACTAGTGGGTGACTTCAGCGGATGTCGTCTACGCGTGTCTAGGCTCTTTGTGTTGATCGTATAAAAAGAAAACTATTAAAGTGTTTAAAGTAAAATTATTATAGATAAATGTAAGAGTATATATAATCTGTGTTAGAAAGAATGATTTAAATATGTCAACACTGGTTCCCCCTCTTCCCCTGTAACCTATAATAGCGAGCTGTGCGCAGCGCATTAAAATAAAATAAAATTGTATTGTAAAACATATAATATAATAAATCCACTGCAAATAAGTACATAAATAGTGTTTTAACTCTGCAACCATAACCACCACGCAACAGGTTATGGGCTCAGGCAACCCAGGCAAGCCAACCCAGGCCAGGCAGAACAAAAAAGTGACGCAATAATTTTGTCGAACCGGCGTGTGAGTAAAAATATAGTAAAATACTTAACCAGTGCATAAAACAGAATAAAATTAAAAAATGGCAAACGATGAAACAATCGAGAAGCTAACAGATGCTGAATCATTTCATCTATGGAAGTTTGAAATCAAAATTTTTCTCATGGCACATGGCTGTGAGGTTATGTCAAAAAGTGATCCAGAAATTGATACAAAGGTAAACGAAGTCAAGGATGCAAAGGCGCAAAAATTAATCATCACCAGCATCGACAAAAAGTTGAAGTGCCACATCATAAACTGTAAGTCTGCGAAGGAAATGTACTTAAAATTATGTTCACTGTTTGAAGGCAGTGAGGAAAGAAACAAAACTAATCTTTTACAAGAATTCTTCAATTACAAACATACAACAAATGAAAACATTAGTCAATTAATTACAAATATTGAGAATTTATCTGTCAGATTAAATAACTTGGGTCAAAAAATAAAGGATGACATGGTTATCACCAAAATTTTAACATGCTTACCTGATAAATTCAAATATTTTGCTACTGCATGGGAGTCCACACCGAGTTCAGAAAAAACACTTGTTAACTTGACAAACAGACTATTGTTAGAAGAATCTCGCTGTTCGATCACAAGCGATGATGAGAAAAACATAGCATTGAGTACTTCAAACAAGTTTCACAATAAGAAATGTTTTAAATGCAATAAAATGGGACATCTCCAGTCACAGTGCAAGATGTGTAGAATTTGTAAAAGATCAAACCATTTGGAAAAAGATTGCAGATTCAAAAATAAATCAAAATTTTGTTCAATTTGTAAGAAAACTAATCACTATGATGAAAATTGCTACTTTAGATCCAAAACTAAATATACACAGAATAAAAATACAGCTTTATTGACTAAATTTGAAGAGAAAAACACAAAATTTGTAGTAGATTCTGGAAGTACATCTCATATGACTAATAACTTGAACATTTTGGATGACTATCAAAAATATAAGTCACAGATATCTGTAGCTAACAACAGTATTATTATTTCGGAGGGATCAGGAACTGTTTGTTCAGAAAAATGTAATTTAACACAAACGCTTTATGTTCCGGATTTGGCACAAAATTTATTTTCGGTCAGCGCAGCTACCAATAATAACGGATCTGTTTTGTTTACTGAAAATGCAGTACACATATATAAAAAGGGAAAATTAATAATAAAAGGAAAAAAGGAAAATGGTCTATACTACATAAATATCAATAATAAAATAAATGAAGATCAGTCATATCTAAGTAAAGAAAATTCTACAGCTTTAGAATGGCACAAGAGACTTGGCCATCCAGGAAAAGACATTTTGAACATCCTACCTACAGTGGCAAATGGCATAAAAATAGAAGGAAAGAGTTTTATAGAGGAAGAGTGCGAAGTATGCATACAAGCAAAGCATAGCAGATTGCCTTTCAACTCTGAAAGAAAGAAAGCAGAAAGAATATTAGAATTACTACACACTGATGTGTGTGGGCCATTTGATACACCAACATATGATGGAAAACGCTATTTTGTTACAATTCTGGATGACTACAGTCACAGGACTAAAACAGCATTAATAAAATATAAAAGTGAAGTAACAGAAATAATTAAGAATTACATAAAAGAGATAGAGCGAGAAACAAAAGAAAAGGTTTCATGTATAAGATGTGATAATGGTGGAGAATACAGGAGTGAAGAATTTAAAAATTGGTGTTTCAAGGAAGGAATAAAATTGGACTACACTATACCCTATTCACCCCAATTGAATGGAAAAGCGGAACGACTCAACCGTACCATACTTGATAAAGTCAGAGCCTTACTATTTGAATCTGGTTTGAAGGATGAGATGTGGGGAGAAGCTGTGTATTGTGCAACCTATCTTCTAAATAGATTACCATCTCAAACCCTTAACAATAAAACCCCATATGAAATATGGTATGGAAGACAACCCGACCTGTCTAATCTTCAAATATTCGGAAGTTTTGTATATGCTAAACAATTGGGACAAGTCAGGAAATTGGAACCAAGAAGCAAGAAACTCATAATGATTGGGTATGCAAATAATGGGTATAGACTATGGAACAGTGATAAAAGAAAAGTGGAGATACACCGGGATATAATATTGATAAATGAAACTACACAGAATCGGTCTATTGAGCCCAATAGGATAAAATCAAAACAAATTTCAGAAGTAGAAGAAATAGAAGGCACCATAAATGATGAGAGATCTATAACAGAAGAGATACCGAAAAGTCAAAGTTTAGAACCAAGGGAACAAAGAACTAAAAGAATAAGAAAAAGAACAGATAGATTAATAGATCATGTACTACTGACATACAGTGAAGCAACCAATGGAGAAGACAGAGAAAGTTGGGAGAAGGCAATAAATTCGGAGAAGGAGTCACTACATAAAAACAATACATGGAAGTTGGTAGACGAGAAGGAAGCAGAAGGTAAGAAAATACTCACCAATAAATGGGTATTCCGTATCAAAGAAGATGGAACATACAAAGCACGACTTGTTGTGAGAGGCTTTGAGCAAAGAGGTATTGACTACAGTGAGATCTACAGTCCAGTGGTAAGTCAGTCAGCTTTAAGAACTTTATTTGCAATTGCAGCGTTTAACAAATTTGATATAGTAACTTTTGATGTAAAAACTGCATTTTTGTACGGTGAACTAGATGATGATGTTTATATGCATATTCCAGACGGTTATGTTAAAGATTCTAATAAAATATGTAAACTAAATAAAGCTTTATATGGGCTTAAACAAGCTCCTATTACTTGGAATAAAACATTTTCTCAATGTCTGTTAAAACTAGGACTATTTCCATTAAAAACTGATAGGTGTGTATTCACAAATTTAAGTAGAGATATTATTATTGCAATTTATGTAGATGATGGACTTGCTATTGCTAAAAATCTTAAGGACTTAAATACTGTAATTAATTGTTTAGAAAGAGAATTTGAAATTAAAGTTTATATGAATCCTAAAACTTTTCTCGGTTTAGAAATATGTAAACATGACACTGGAATTTTGTTAAAACAGGAAACATATACAGAAAATTTGCTTAAAATGTTTAATATGATAAATGCTAAACCTGTGAGTATACCTTGTAGTATTGAAAAATGTAGTAATATTGGACAAACTGACATGACAATAAATTCAAAATTTCCATATAGAGAATGTGTAGGTGCATTGCTCTACTTATCTACACGGACTAGACCAGACATAGCTCAGGCAGTAAATGAAGCTAGCAGAAAAGTAGAAAATCCTAGTAACAGTGACATTTGCTCAGTAAAAAAGATATTAAAGTATTTAGTTGGAACAGTTAGTAGAGGCATTCAGTTTAAAAATAGTGGTGAAATATCAATGTTAAATGCATACTGTGATTCTGATTATGCAAATGATCCAACAAGTAGGCGTAGCACAAGTGGCTATGTAGTATTATTAGCAGATGGACCTATTTCTTGGTGTTCAAAAAGACAACCTATAGTTGCCCTGTCTTCAACAGAAGCTGAGTATATTGCTGCAGCTGATTGTATCAAAGAAACTTTGTTTTTACAGTCATTTTTGAAAGAACTTCTAAATTGTAAAATTGGTATTACATTACATGTTGATAACCAAAGCTCTATACAGTTAATTAAAACAGGATCATTCAATAAAAGATCAAAACATATTGATGTAAGATATTATTTTATTCATGAACAGTATACTGAAGGTAATATTATTGTTGAGTACTGTCCTTCAGATCAACAGATAGCAGATATTCTAACTAAACCTCTTGGAAAATTAAAATTTGAATTTCATTGTAATAAATTAATAAATTAGATCGGTAACTTAAGTTCTAGTAAGTACTGTAACTTCATCATAAATAAATTAAAAATTAGCTTTTGTCTAAACTGAAACTTATGTAAAACTTAGATATAATTAAATAACAACTATATTGATTCAATATTGTTAAATTATTTACATATAAACATATGTATTGCTTAGAGAGTATTTACTGTATCTTGTTTATATCATTAAACTTGCCTACATGTTTTAAAATACCTCAACTCATTCTGTAATATTGTAAAAGTAAAAGTACATAATTAAAGTTAGTGTTAGATTGTTAAATAAGAACTTAAAATTAGATATTTAAAGTAAAGTAATATTGATAGATGCATGCATAGTTATTGTCACATAGATAGATATGTATATTAAGATAAGATTAAATAGAGTAGAAATATTTTTATAAAAATTAAAATTAAAATTTTATAAAAATAGGAGAAGGTGTTGATCGTATAAAAAGAAAACTATTAAAGTGTTTAAAGTAAAATTATTATAGATAAATGTAAGAGTATATATAATCTGTGTTAGAAAGAATGATTTAAATATGTCAACACTGGTTCCCCCTCTTCCCCTGTAACCTATAATAGCGAGCTGTGCGCAGCGCATTAAAATAAAATAAAATTGTATTGTAAAACATATAATATAATAAATCCACTGCAAATAAGTACATAAATAGTGTTTTAACTCTGCAACCATAACCACCACGCAACACTTTGAATACAATTCGCTCGTACAGTTCGCGGCGCGAAAGACTAGCGCTGAACGAAAGCCGAAGGGGATAGCTGCGCAATAAGTGCCGGGAACATAATACGGCTGGCGAACCAATCAGCGCTCGCTCACACCCGCTCGCCCCGCGCCCCGCGCCCGACGACACCTTAATTTCGACTTCTGCGCATTCAACTTCAGCTAGACTTTGATGTCGGTCAATAGCCTTGAGCATAACACTTTTCTTTTACAACAGGTGCCCGGAGGAACTTTGTCGCCCGCACGGACAACTGCAGTGGAGAGTTGTGGCTGCGATGCTTGCAAGGCGGGCCATTGTGCCTGTCCCGCCAAGTGCAAAGCAGGTATATTTCAAATGGATAAACTCATAGCACAGGCCGTATTTTTGAATTTCCCTCGTATACGCAAACCGCCAAAACGTCTACGAATTTCATGTTGTCTCTATTTTTCAAATTCACTCAGACCAGTAGACGTCTCGTCTAGATTAACCAATATGATTTTAACTGGGTATTTTTGGGTATATTATTATGTTTACCCAGAATGTTCGGTTCGGTTTTAAAACGGAGTGACGTCTTTAGGAAAGGCATGTGTCCAGTAGTGGAACTCAAAAGCTCTAGATATGGATGAATGGTACAAGTTTTATTTTAGGCTCATACTAATCTGAATATCTAGCTTTTAAAGTATAGCAACATTAAAAAAAGGCTTATCAAAAACATCATGGAAACTAAAACGTGATACATAGCAACAAAAGCAGCAAGTCATTCTAGGCTCAAGAAATCTTTGAACTGTGCAGAGCCTTGCGAATCCTTTGTGGCAAAGGCGAAGAATTATCCCCTACTACCTGTACTTAGCGGGACGTAATCGCAAACCAGTCTAGACTGCGAATTATCTTTTCCTCGGATAAGTTGAAGCGTTCATTGCTCTGCTGCTTCTGATTCATACAAGCTTCAGCAGGGTTATAGAGCAAACCATAGCCAAAGCAAGAACCACGTGACCTAACTTTGGACCCATTCAATAAAGCACCAATAGAAAGAGTAAAGCAATATGTTCAAGCCTATAGGAACAATCTAATATTATTTTATTCACTAACATAGCCATAAAGGAATGTTTTATAGGTCATACGACCCTTATACAAGCGGACAGAGACCTCATTTTATTTTACGGCCTTCTTGGAGTGTTACGGTGTTTCTGGTTCGTGCACACGTAACTTATTCACTTTAACCAACTTTAGTTTATAAACTAAAAACAAGTTCCGAACTATCGATGTATAAATTTGCTTAAATAAGTATATCAAATTAACAGATAAATGAGAAAGTCCGTCCGACACACAATTAACTTCCGGAAGTCGGGTATTTTTTTTAATACCCTACTCAGATGTAGTACTGTGTAGTGACTGTAGTGAGTACTAAGAACTTCACCGATCAGATGTCTCTAGCCCTGGGCCTGACTGAGCCATGGTGTCTCCTGCGTGGCTTAGGGGCGACTAATAGGGCTTATGGTGTTGCGGGCTGCAGTTACTGGAACCAGCCAACTAGAGCCCACCGTGCACAACGCCGTAAAATGTATTCTTAGACTTACAAAAAATATGAAATTCAGTGTAGGTAGGTACTACTTCTACTGGTCCAAGAGCTGGCATCAATTTTTCGGTAGGTATTTGAGGCAAGCTGAAAACTTTTCCAACGCCTCTCCTATTATACCCAACACGGAACTGCAGACCTGGCTGGTGAGTAGCGGGACAAAATCAACCCCCATAAAAATTAAAAAAAAAAAAAAAATTATTTCCAAACATATATTTGAGGCAATATGTAATTTTTATAAGTTGTAGTCTAATGTTTACAGAATATAAAAAAAATTTTGGAAATAATTTTTATTTTTTAATTTTTTATAGGTTTTGATTTTGTCCCGCTACTCACCAGCCAGGTCTACAGTTCCGTGTTGGGGTATAATAGGAGAGGCGTTGGACAAGTTTTCAGCTTGCCTCAAATACCTACCGGAAAATTGGTGCCAGCTCTCCGGCTATACAGCGTATTTATCACTATCCATCTTTTTAACACGCTTTTATTAACTTGGATTGTATGTATGTACGTGTGTATATGTGTGAGTGTGTGTTTATATATATGTAATTAATTGTAATTCAACATTTTAGTTCGGTAAACTACAAAAGCGTGTATTACACTTTTTTTTAAACGATTTTGTTATTATTTACACTTAATATTATATTAATGCTCAGAGCGATGAGACCTTTAGTATTTTAGTATGTACGAGTATATTCATTAATCTGATTAATGATGATTTTTTTGTATGTAAACCGCAGTTGTAAAAAATACATCGTCAACTCATCCGAATCTCACCGAAACACCGAAACGAACCATAGGAGAATAAGCGCTTTAACATAAAACAAGATGTGATTCGTTGTATACCGAGTACTGTTTTATATTCAAGCAGAGCACATGTCTCCGGGAAAGCCTATCGCATCCATATATCTTCCTCGGCTGGAGGCGTGTGGAGCCAGTAAATCCACGTCATTCCACCGTGTATGCGTGGATGTCACTTCAGACAGACAGACGCCATTACACGTAATACCCCTCCCACACAGTCCGATTTTATAAACAATTTGAATTTCAATCTAGCCAGATTGAAATTCGAATTGTCTCGTGTGGATGCAAAATATTTAAATTGCCCAATTCAATGTCATTGGGTGGCCGGCACCGGTGAATTGCCCTTCAAAAAATCAAATCTGGTGAAATCGGTTCATGTGGACGCTAATTGTAATGTGTAATGTAACAATTTTGTCATTTTAGTCAGTACGAAGTATCCTTATAATGTCTTAATTGTTTGTGGTCAACTTACAAGCGGTAAAAATAATATTGAATGCAAATTTTAGAAAAAAAAAGTGATATGTCAGTGCAAGTAAACATTTGAAAATCGAATGCAAATTGGCGTTTTAGTTGTTTCGTGTGGAATGAAAATCGGACCAAAGTTGCACAAGAATTCTATCAATCAAATTAAAATCGGCCCAATTTTAATTGGTCGAACGTGTGTAAAAACGGAACGGACCGGAAACAATACGGACGTTGATTACCTTTCACACCTACGTTCTTTGTAAAGTGAATACTTTGTCCTTTGTGTATGATAAACTGTTAATGAAAACTCGAATGCCTAATTTTTTGTGTATCCCTCACAATAAATAAATTCACAAATTAATAAATAAATTCAGAAATTAAAGTAGTTAGCTATTTATTTCATTTTAAACCTTGCGGTAAAAACTTTCCGGTTTATTAACAATTTTTGGCCTGCTATGTAAACGTTTGTCTCGAGTTAATGTGTATTCTGGATTTAAATAAAAATGAGTTTAGTGCCCACGTCCATAGATAATATACTAATAAAAGGACGTCTGACGGATCCTATAAAAAATGAGTTTTATAAGTAAGTAATTATGATTTTTTAAACGAGTTTAAAATAAAATTTTCCGAAAAATTCTACGATCGTTTCTACAACATTTTCAACTATACCCGCTAAAATTATCTTTATTAAATCTAACCCCCGCTAGGAATTTATTATTAAATTCATGACGTGTTGCACCGCCCCATGGACGTCGACTGTGTTATCATGATATTGCTTTTAATTTCGGTGTTCGATGTGGGCACAGAATTTAATAAACTTCATAGACCTGAGCTTAAAAGTGGTTGTGGAATTTTTGCTGCTTATTAGGTAAATGTAAGGGTGAGGGTGGTACTTCGTGGATATTCTATATTTCATTATGAGATGAATTTACGAATTATATTTGAGTGTTACAGTTAAGCAAAATTTATTTTCATATCTTTTTTTTATTATAAGTTTAATACTTAACTGAAATTATTGTACCTACTCCTAACTTTACTTTTATATTGAATATAAATATCATGGACATTCTCATACAAGATCATCTAGGCGCGAGCCTGTTATATAGGTGTCAGAGACTGATGTAGGTACATACATAGATATTTTTAAATACATACTTAAATATATAATATTAAAGTTAGAGTATTGTTTATTTCTTATTTCACTTTAAGGATTGAGCACGCTTAACGAAAGTCTAGGTAACTACTAAAAGAAAAGAAGATGCTATTCTAATTTAAGGTCGACGAATAAGTTTCTTCACATTTTATATGAAAACTCAAGACCTCTTTATTTTCAAAGTTTAATTACTTATGAATATAATATATACCTGCTTATGTGCCATTTTGTTCGTTGACTTTTTGCCACAGAACAGATATCTGTTCTGTGCTTTTTGCCATCTTGCCGGTAGTGACATGATCCCGTTGCTATAGAAACTTTGGGACTTCTGTTCAAAAAAAACGCGACAAGTACATTACATTTAGTTGTTTTTAAACGATATGACTAAACTTCTTCAATCAATATAATTAATGAAAATTGAAAACATTAACTATCACAAATTTCACAGCCCTCCCACTCGTTATTCAAAAAGGGATACAATGATTTCCCTTCCATTATGCATTTATAGATGCAGGCATCTAGGTATACAAGGCAAAAATGGTTAGAAATGGACAAAGCTAAAAAAATAAAATCATTTGGTTCTTTTATCAAGAAGCAATTCAACAAAAATTTATTGGTCTAACAAGTCGGCAACAACTTAGGTATTTCAATATAATTTCTTTACTTATTTGTAACTGGCGTCGCTCAAAGAGCCCATTACAGAAGTCGTGGAAGGGTTTCTCGAAAGATCGTAACCTTTTATTGGCCAAATTTGTGTTTAGGTATCCGCTTTGCCTACATAAATTACATTTTATTTCTTGTTATCGTGATACATGGTCTGATTGGAGAGCATTTGGTAGCAATGAATATTCTAAGTTATGTGTGTTTTAATAAATAAAAAACTAAAATTAATAATATAATAACGACAAACTACCTCTCTACTCTTTAACTACGAATAAATCTTTAGGTTTTATTTTTACCAGCCAAAATACAGTATAGTAGCAATGCAGTTTCCTTGCCCATGCGTAGGCACTGTTACATCGTTTAAAGACGCCTTTGCTGCCCCCTGCTGTCGCAAAACGTAAATAACCGCCTCACGAGACAGAACTTACGTTGGGAAGTTTCTTACTTATTCATTGTTTGGACTCCGCCACAGGCTAATATCTATTAATTAAGGGGATAGGTGCCACGGGAGATAGCATGATTGTCTTGTATGATGACCGGTTGAAATCACGAAGTAAATAGTATTCGTTGAAATTCATTCTTCAAACCCATTCTTGTATTGTAAATATAATGTTGAATAAACAAATAATTTCTAATTTGCTTAGACTAATTTGATATCCCCATTTTAAGTTTAATGAGATATTTTACGAAACTTGTTAATTTGAATGACATAATATGCCTAAACAAAAGGGTGAATGTCTATAGAAACCATATTTTCACATTCTCAGAATGTCACGATCGAGAAAATAAAGGTCGACCGTCGTAGTCGTCGAGGGTAGCAAGTTAGCACTGCCTGTGCCTGGGACTACTAGTATGGGTACTAATTAGTAATTATAACTACTAATAGTAAACACTGATATTTATTATTATTAATAAAAATTTTTTGGGCCCGTTGGCACAATCGGTAGTGACCCTGTCTGTTACGCCAGGGGTATTGGGTTCGAATCCCACTCAGGACAAACATTCGTGTGACGAACACTTATGTTTGTTCTGTGTTTAGATGTTAATATTATCTATTTAAGTATGTATTTAAAAATATATATGTGTGTATATCAGTCTCTGACACCCATAGTATAGGCTCACGCCTAATTTGTGGATAGATGGCCGTGTGAGAGAATGTCCATGATATAATAACTGACTGCTGCCATTACTCCTGTCATAAGATTAACCCAAGCTAACCTAACCCCTATCCCGTTTTTTGTTTTTTTCGCTGCGCTACCAGAGGGCACCGGGATCTCTTTTGGAACACACCGGTGCCCTCCAGCGCGCCCAACACAGGCTCTCCCCGGTCCTACCCTATCCCCTACATCCCCTACTTCCTGTGCTAAGTACCAATCCCACGCGAGCAAAACCGCGGGCTGCAACTAAACTAAACTAGATTTAAATAATTGCAGTAGGTATGGGTAGCAGAATATTCCACTGCCGTGGTTTCATCGCGATTGGTCGTAAATAGCAAATGAGTAACACTGGCTTATTGGATTTTGGATTCGCGTTGTGTAATATTGCCATACAAATATTTTATTCACTGACAGAACACGAGAGAGATAGGTATAGGTAGAGAGAGTAGATAGGATAGAGTATAGGTGACACGTAGCAGCAGCACATTGGTCTAACGAATATAATAATATTTTATATGTAAATAGATGAACAGTTCAACAGATTTTTACTTTATTTAGTTAACATTATTAAGTTTGTTTATTTGTACCGATTAGGATAATCAGTGGAACTACCAGTCATATTTAAAAAAAAATATTTAATTCGATCGCTTTATTCCTTATTTATTTATTTATTTATTTATTTATTACAAAAATAAGTCTGCGAACTTACAGCGGCGAGCCAAGGCGTTCACAAACACTTAACACTAGTCATGCAACCTAAACATACAAAAATGACGACGAATACAAGACAATGAACAACGTGAATGAAACATGTCAAGTAATTAATACAATATAGGTACACATTTTGGGTTGAAAAAATATAACAAAAAAAATAAAAATACAGATGTCAAAGATTTCAGGTCAGATACAATGTCAAAGATTACATGTCAAATTGGAAAAAACAAAATAAATGAAATAAAAGAAATAGAAAATTAATTACAAGAAATAAAAAATTATTATAAGTCAAGCCTTAGAGATATTATTAAAATAATTGGACAATGATTTCAATATTGTTTCAAACTTTTCGTGAAATATGTCGGCACCCTGTACCCTTATGTGGATGTCATTGAGGAGAGATATTGCTCTCGCTGTAGGTGCGTTCGCCCCGCGGCATGTGCGCTTGAGCCTGGGGCCTGTAAAAAGGCGATGCCTACGACGCTGTGCTTGGTCACCTCCAGCACTTCTTGTGTAATTTTGAGGCACGAAGAGCCCTAATCTTGCCAGGGCATGAGGGTTATCCACTTTGCCTCTAAGAAGAGCGAAGTAGTGGGCTAAGAGGAACTTCGTACGTCTAAGCTCCAATGTCTCCATTCCTACCATTCCAGCCACAAATAAGGACGGGTATAGGAATGGGTAATACCCATAAGTTCGCTTAAATATGTAACGAGCAGCCTTTTTCTGTACTCTTTCCAGCATTGTTATATATTTTGCCTCATAAGGATCCCAAACAATTGCACCAAATTCGAGTTTACTCCTAACATAAGCATTATACAAACAAATACATATTTTAATACTCTGGAACTCAGATGACATCCTCAAAATGAATCCCAAAATTTTATTCGCTTCTTTACATACATTTTCAATATGTAAGCGAAAGTCGAGACGGGTATCCAGTGTCAGACCCAGATCACGTATATGGTCAACGCGTTGCAACGCAATATTTTCTAATTTGTACTGATATATCGACGGTGATAAGGAGCGTGTGAATGTTATAATTTTGCATTTAGATGCGTTGAAGGATAAATGGTTCTGTTTTCCCCATTCTACCACAGCATTAATATCCCGTTGCAACGCATCACTATCATCGATACCCCCTATACTCCGAAACAACTTTAAATCGTCAGCGAATAGGAGACAATTCGCGGCACTCACAACTCCCGGCAAGTCATTTATCATTATAAGAAAAAGCGTAGGACCAAGCGTGCTGCCCTGGCTAACACCAGAGCGCGTAAAGTATGGGGAAGAATAAAAACTATCTACTTTAACGTACTGGCTACGATTGCTTAAATACGATGAGAAGAGGCGAAGTAAAGCTGGTGTGAAACCTAGCAAAGCCATCTTTTTAAGTAAAATGTCGTTGTCTACCAAATCAAATGCTTTTTTATAGTCGAAATAGGCTGCATCTACTTGCCGACGACTGTCTAATTCCTGAACGATGTAGTCAACATAGTTTATGTGACTAGTAGTTGTTGACCTAGCACGACGAAAACCATGTTGACAGTCAGATAGATAGGGACAAATTTGCTGTGCAATACGCGCGTCCAATATGATCTCAAACAACTTGCCGAAAGCTGAAAGCACCGCAATTGGTCTATATGTGGATATATCGTTGCTTGAACTATCTTTTGGTATAGGTGTTACCCTGGAAACTTTCCACTGGGGTGGATACGAGCACGACTTAATTGACAAATTAAACAAGTATAATAATGGTTGTACTAAGACTGAGATGCAGTCCTTAACTAGAAATGGAGGTATCCCATCAGGACCAGGTGCCGATCGTTGTTTTAGTCTCTTTGCTGCCCGGAACACTTCCGTCTCGCTAACGCTTTCTAAAGCAACGCGCGCACCTTCATTGCCTGCCAAGATAGCATCCTCAACCTTAAGCATTGGTACCTTTGAGTGAAACACAGAGCTGAAGTAACTGGCAAAAGCACTAGCTGCTTGTTGACCAGATACAAATTTTCCATTATGTAAGAATATTTTTCCATGCAAGGTGTTTTTTCTCTTACTTTGTATATATCGCCAAAATAGGGCGGGATCATCTACCAGGTTACGTTCAATTTGTGAAGTATAGTTTTTATGAGCTTGCTTGATAAGCATTTTGGAAAATAATCTGTAATACCTGAACATTTCTAAATTATAAACAGATTTATTAGCTCTGTACTTTTTAAGATTAAAATGCTTTAGCTTAATATATTTAATAATAGCTGACGTAAACCAGACAGGATATGTAAACTGCTTACATTCGAAATTACTACGTTTTGCAGGTACATTTTCAATTACACATTGATTGACTTTTTTGTTAAAAATCTCTACAGCCTTTCCTATATCTACACAGTGCTGAAGATCAGTCCAGTCAATGTTTGCAATGTCAGCATATAAAGAGCTAAAATCAGCTTTTCTGAAATTGAACTCATTAGTTCTACTAACCACTTTGTTACCAGACATTTGACTAGTATTGAGCGTTTGAGGACTACTTTTAAACCTGATGGAAACACCAAGTGGTGGGTGGTAATCGTCCGCAGTAACCAATGGATCAATAACACCATCCACCTTAACTTGTTCGACATCAAGGTTGCACAAAACCAGGTCTAGGGTACCGCCATATTTATTAGAAATCTTATTAAGTTGAACGAAATTGCAGAACTCTAGAAAACAGCTAAAATATCCGTTAACATGTTTACTGCAAGAAGGCAAATTAAAATCTCCTAATACAAGCATATTTAGTGAAGAATATTTACAGAAAGCGTTTTCAATACAGCTCAGAACATTTAAATATTGTCTATCCTTATAGCTTGGTGGTAAATATACTACACAACAAATAAATTTATAATTATGACAGGTGATTAGTACAAAAATAATTTCTTTGTCCTCAGTGAGGCCGTCAATGTCGGTTATTAGGAACGAAGAGTATTTTTCTTTAATAGCTATAAGAACTCCTCCCCAACCAGCATCCTGCTTTCGGTCTTTACGGAATACTTTGTAGCCGGAAGGAAATAATTCTCCATTGTATATAGAGCTCGTGAGGAAGGTTTCTGTAAGCGCAATTATATCTGCTTGGTTCGAGCAGACACTACTTAAAAAAGCATTCGTTTTCGACCGAAGACCTCTGACATTTTGGTAATAAATAGTTATAGGTTTATGTCTTCTGTATTTCATCTTTTTTGGCACGAAAAATATGTTGCCAGGGCTTAATACAAATATTACGTGCCCAGCTTCGTTCGTCTAATATTTTGCATGTCATATTAAATGGTACGTTAAGCTTGAATGATGCATAATTGCCACGTGGTTTGAGGGTCTCTACCATGCATACGTCGCTTCCACATATTTTTGTCAAATGCTCACGTACCTGTAATTCGGTAGTACCCGACTTAACATAGTATAAATGCAAATATTTTCGTCTCTCGGACGCTTCCAAAAGTGTCGTTCCCGGCGCCGCTGTACCTCGCAAAACGCTAGTCTGAGCTGAACTGCGCGTCCGTTTTTGTCTCGCTTCTGTCCATTCCTCATCACCATCTGAAAGCACACTCGTATTTATCTGCACGGGCGGGCTGCCGTGAGGTGAAGCAGGCTCGACTGAACGAGGCACACGAACTTGCCCCTGGGTGTTTATTTCAGCAGGTAGCCCGGAGACTCGATGCTCTAGCTTTTGGGGAAAAGTTTGAGATATCAGTTGTGGTAGCTCTTCTGCTGGGGATTCCCGCTTGGTTGGATCTGCAAGTGTAACAGACTTTGCTAGCCTTGTGGTACTTCTTTGTTTCGGTTTCTGCTCCGTTTGTTTCTGTTGAGGATTACGAGTTTTATGGGGTGATGTTAGCTTTTGAAGTTTTATTTCCAGGCAATCGACCTTTTCCGTTATAATACGCAACCTTTCTTGAATTTTTGGATAGAGTTTATCGTAGATGATGTATTTAATTTTATTACAGAGTTCTTCCTCCATCGTCTTAAATTGTTCGTCAAGTGAACTGCGCATTTCCACTCTTATTAAATCGCAAATGGTATCCATAAAACTTTGTTCCACACTCTGACACATGGATGTATTTAAGCCCCTTTGTGCTTTGGATTTCGATCTTTGTGTTATATTTTCGCTGCTTTGAGTATAAGCATCGTCAGAATTGTTATCTAAGTCAAAGAAGTGCAGTGGAGAACTAATAATTCCACTTGTGCTGGATGTTGTGCGACACATTTCACATGTCCATTTCTTGGTAAGCCTAGTCTGGCCAGATGTTAGAGTTTTAGAATCTTTCGATGGACTGACTATGCATTGTTGGTGATACGTTCGCTTACACAGCACACATTCAATGTAATTATTGCCATTCAGGCTGCCGGAACATTTGCTGCAGGTTTTTTTGGAAGCCATTAGCAAATAGGCAAAGCAAAGTTAGCAGCACACAGATACTTTCTCAACAATTTTTCCCTGATTGAAGTTCACAACTATAACTTGTATTGTTGTTGTATTGAGTTCAAGTTACTGATATCCACTTTTATTATTTATTAACGATGAAAGAGATAAAAATATATAATAATAATTTAAAAAAAAAATAGAAATAAAGAAATAATTATAGAAAAGAAAAAAAGGGGGAAAAAAAAAAATTGTTTGTTGGACGGGTTCGAACTTGCGCTTTCTGCGGTTAACTCGATGTTCATTAGCCGTTAAGCCACTTTATTCGCAGTAGACAGATGCGAAATTTCCAGTTACACTCGACTCATGAGGAACCGCTGTCATTCTAATAATACTGCTACTCGTGCGCTTCTAATGAGTCCAAAGTTCAATCCTTTGTTCTTCGAAACGAGTGTCTTATCACTAACGGATTATTTTAAACTTGTTTTATTGTTTTGTCACCTATTCACGCACTTTTAATTCTTCATTTTACTACACAATTACAGATTGTTGTGTACAAAACTATTTCGTATAACACAAATAGGAAATACTGTAAAAAATTCACTATTTTGAAATTAAATTCGCTTAGAACACCGATAACACGTCTGCTTTGTACAGAGCTCAGCGCTCGTCTCCCTTAGACAGGTTTTATCACGCTATTTCCAAATGTTTATGTGCTATAACCAAATTTTTAAAATTTCGTCCGCGCGGACAAAGTCGAGATTAAGTATGAAGTAACGACCGCCATTTGGCGAAAATGCTATTAAAAATAAACGCATTCGAAACGTTATTTAATCCATTCGGATCCCATTTTCGTTGCACATAATCCCCTTTATTTCAAACCTTCAATAAACAAAACAACAAGCTCCAGGATTAACTTGCAATATTCTCTTAATTAACACACGATAAGCCTATAAAACTGTCAAACGTCGGTTAGATTATCATAAGCGAGTTAGTGGTGGCGCGACGAACGACGGGCGCGGTCGGTTTGTGGATGGGTGACCGCTAGTGGCAAAATTTCATGGACGCTACCGTGCTTCGGGGAGCACGTAAAGCCGTCGATCCCGGTTGTTTTCAATGCTGGAAACAGTCGTTAAGCCTTGTCGACGACCTTCGGGTGGCTCGAGAACATTTAACACTGGGTTGGCCACTAACCCCTCCACCAATACACATTGGAGCAGCGTGGTGGAGTAGATTCAGATTCAGATTCATTTATTTTTCATTATATGGTAGTTTTTATACGCTTAATGAACGTCATAACATTTTTTATCTACCGCCGGTTCACAAAGTTGATGCTACCGAGAAGAACACGGCAAGAAACTCGGTAGTATGCTCTAGACCGCCTCTGTGAGAGTGAAGAGACCCGACTGTAATTATGACCTTGTACACAGATCCAAAGATATCTACGCCGCGGTTCTCCGGCTCGTCCTGGCTCGCGCTGCACGCGCTGCGCGGCGCGTACAAGCGCGTGCGCTTACGCCTGCGCGTGCGGCCGGAGCGCGCGCGCGGCGTGCTGCTGCTCACTGGGGAGCACGACGACCTGTCGGGGGACTACTTAGCGCTGCTGCTGAGGAACGGACACGTCGAGCTGAGGTAAATACGTAGACATAAGACACACTATAAAAAACGTTGAAAAATTGAAGAAATATAAAATTGCATTACCTTCTGTACGAACAAATTACGGTAAGAAGACGATAATGTTTGATGGAGTCCTATTTTATAACAATTTACCTAATCTATATATATAAAAGGAGAAGGTGACTGACTGACTGACTGACTGACTGACTGACTGACTGACTGACTGACATATCAACGCAGGCCCTAAACTATACGGGTTAGAAACTTGAAATTTTGCACAGGGGTTCCATTTATAACGTAGGGGAGCACTAAGAAAGGATTTTTGAAAATTCACCCCCTAAGGGGGTAAAACGGGGGTGCAAAGTTAGTATGAAACTTTGCCGTTTTTGAAGTTAAGTGGGCAACCCGAACGCGGGCAGACGTCGTTAATGGGTCTAATTCTACGCGAGCGAAGCTGCGGGCGTCCACTAGTTGGTTCCATATAGAGTTACCGTTACCGTACCAGAGTTACCGAACCAGATACCGTTTCAATTGCAACGTCATTAACGACATTACAAACACACCGAACACTGAGATTCAGGAACGTAAAAACAATACGTTGTTATTTTCAGTTTCGATCTCGAGCGTACCAGGCGATTACCACCTTCTTCAGGGAAATTTTATATCCGTAGTTAAGCTGTATCATCCACTAACCACTATTTTAGAATCCTATCAATAAAATATATTTTTATGTAACCATTGTAACAGACTGTAACGATATTCACCGGCGATTTGTGTTATGTTTCAAAGAGTAGTGCAATAATACATAACTAGTCTTAAGTGAATGTTCCACGGAATAAAGCTGTTATTTTCATTTATTTTAAAGAAATATTAATAATAAAAATTGTTGTTATCAACTATATTTTTTAATCCTATAGACGCCACCGTTAAGTGACTCGAGCGAGTGTTTAATCCCGGCCGTGGACTTGGCGCGATTTATTTCAAAGGAAAATTGCTTCGCGGGATTGTACTGAGAGAAATTCAATTTAATCCCACTTAACCCGCGGATATGTGGACAGGCGATTGGTTTCCTTTATTTCAGCGATAGTTTTAATTTGCTTTGGTTTATTAAATCTATCTATTTATCCGCCAGTTTTCAATGACTGGCTAAAGGCTCCTAATGATTACCTAGTCGTAAGAGCGACTTCAAGAAATATTGTACTTGAACTTGTTATATTGCTCATTATATCCCATACTGATATTATAACTGCGAAAGTAACTATGTCTGTCTCGCTTTCACGCCAAAACTACTGAACCGATCTAAATGAAAGCCTGAGAAAGGATAAAGGCTACATTTTAATTGGAAAAAAGTGTTGTAAAGGGTTGAAAAGGGGGATGAAAGGTTGTATGAAAGTATTGTCATTTTCAGAACTAGAATCATAAAATTTATATTTAAGGCTGTTGATTAGATATTAATAAATAAAGCAATCAAAGTTTGTAAAAATATTAACCTTAAGGGTGTAAAATAAACATAGGGGATAACACATTTACGGATTCATTACAAATTTGTGGAGCTAAAGTTATATTATAAGCGATAAGAAGAATCTATTAATGTCTAATTCCACGCGAGCGAAGCAGCGGGCGTCCACCAGTGTACTATATTTTAATAGTTTGTTTTGAAAAATATTATATTTAGTTGAAAAAATGTTGGAAACCATATTCTAAGGGCAGGCCTAAAGCACACTATAATCGGTCAATCTTCATAAACCATCCTTGTGAGATCGAATCGTTGTTGTATTAATTTTACTACAGAATCAAGCAGCAGATGGGTCGAATCATGCTCGTTTGCTATTCACATGAAAAGCTCTAGGGTAAATCTACGCCTAAACTAAGCCGTGAGCCAGGCTTGTCTCTAATCACTTTGTCAACCAACTTGGTGTCAGTGCTTGCAATATCCAAGTTGGAATACGCCGCGCCAGAGGGTTAGTTCCAAAGGAAATAATTTGCACCTAGCGCTGGAACAATCAACCAAGTTTGTAGAACTGACGCAACAAGTTAAGACTAAGCTGAGCTAGATGATAACTATTGAGACAAGCTTGAGTAATGTTTGCGCAAATAGCAATTTATTTTATTTTATTTTATTTTATTAATATTTATTGTACGTACACGAAATAAACTTTTTTAAGAAATACAAAGGAACTGCTTATTTCTAATAAAATATTAATCCAGCCCTGTGAATAGAGACTTGCAAATAGATGGCAGAAGTATGTATGTATGTACACCATATTATATAGGTAACTTACAGAGACTTAATATGTCACTGTAATGCATAATAGATAATAAATTTAATCGAAATTAATAGCAATTTTGATTTAATTTAGATGTCTTTGAAATCAGATAATAAGATCTCAATTTAGCATATAATTTTACTATATTATTCACCCAGCGGTGACAGCCCAGTGGCTATCGAATACTCTCCTATACCTTGGAAAAAATTGGCGGCTTTACGTGCCCTCCAAAGCACATAAAAATTTTGCAACTATAAATACCTATCCACAAACCGATCGCGCCCGTCTGTGCTTAACTGTGTCGATCACACAATCGTCGCGAGACTCGCGAGCAATTAGGCTATGGACGCTTCAAATTTGAGCATTTATCAAAATATACATGATGAATTAAAAAAATAAAGAATAAATGGTTTTACAAGTATGCTGAATAATTCCTAAAAAATGGCTTCAAATACAACGGCACCTTCTGTTATAATATCTAGGCGTGACGTTAAAGCGGACGCCATGACACCTACGAGCGTTTTCGCGCTAAATTCAAAGTATATAGGAAAAAAAAACTGCCATAATTAGCGTTAAAACTCAATTTATTGCTGAAATAATGTTTTTTTTTTTTCGAAATATTGGATGTGTACCTACATTACAATTCAAAATCTGTCATCATGCCTATTGTGTCGTCCCAGGTTCGATTGCGGCAGCGGCGCGGGGGTGCTGCGGTCGCCGGAGCCCGCGCGGCTGGGCCGCTGGAACACCGTGTCGGTGTACCGCCACCGCTGGGACGCCTGGCTGCGGCTGAACAACGGCAAGCGGGTGCGCGGCAGGTCTAAGGTCAGTAAGCTTGGAATGGGATTGAAGTGCGATTGGGATGGCATTGAGATTGAGCGTTTATTTAGTTAACTTTATTGAACCACAATCTATATATATAAAAGGAGAAGGTGACTGACTGACTGACATATCAACGCAGGGCCTAAACCATAAGGGCTAGAAACTTGAAATTTTGCACAGGGGTTCCTTTTACAACGTAGGGGAGCACTAAGAAAGGATTTTTGAAAATTCACCCCCTAAGGGGGTAAAACGGGGGTGCAAAGTTAGTATGAAACTTTGCCGTTTTTGAAGTCAAGTGGACAACCCGAACGCGAGCAGACGTCGTTAATGGGTCTAATTCTACGCGAGCGAAGCTGCGGGCGTCCACTAGTATTAGGTAAATATATTGGCACAGATGGCGAGCTTAATGCATTATCCATTCTTCAAAAGCTATCCATTGGTCTAACCAGAATAAGTCGAATAGCGGTACACAACAAATAAACAAATAAATAATTGGAATTAAATGGATATATGTCATTTAAACCGGGAGAGATTTTTCGTTTATTTGTTTTTTTTTTTTTGTTTATTTAAGCGCGGTAATTTCTGGAAGTACCAGTCCGATTAAAAAAATATGTTTTTATACTAGATATCTACATTAATGAGGAATAGTTTTAGAAATATTTTCTCTGTATAAACAAAAGACCGCTCGACCGCCGAGATATAATCTCTTATACAAAAATCATAATAAGGTATTTATTGAAGAAAAAATATCTAAATTCAAACAGTTCTTTACAAGCAGTTATTACGACGAACTTATTTACGAACAAAAGTTACTTCATCGTCAAGATAATTTTATGCAGATTAACTTTGTTTTATAGATAAAAAAACTAAAATTATAAAACTGTCCTTCACACAAAGTACATATTATCTTGACAAAGTGATTTACAAAGTATTTATGGTAGCATCAAGCAACTTTTCCACTTTATGTTTTTAAAAAAATACACCCTGAACCGAGAGAAAATATATCTCGCTCAAGAAAGGGTGAAATATTGTTCCCTAATTAAAAACGGAAAAAGTAAGGCTTCGTTTCAAGGGGCGTTGGAGCTTTGTAGGGGATTATATTATGAGGAAACCAAGAACTATTGTAATCAATTAAGTTACAATAATATTATATACATTACAGTTATCGCTGCGACCCATAGACGTCCCACTGTTGGGCACGGGTCTCCTCTCAGAATGGGAGGGATTAGGCCTTAGTCCACCACGCTGGCCAAGTGCGGATTGGCAGACTTACATTACAGTTAAGTTAGTACGATTTGCATATCTATGTAAATAGAAAGAAAGGCGGTACAGATTACTAAATAGTTACTACGTAAGTTTCGTTAAGTTACTCGCCTCGCACTCGAGCGGTCCGGGTTCAAACCCCAGCGGCACGCACCAATGACTTTTCTAAGTTATGTGCGACGGTACTTAAGAAATTAAATGTCACTTGCTGTAACGGTGAAGGACACATCGTGAGGAAACCTGCAAGCCTGAGAGTTCTTCTAATGTTCTCGAAGGCATGTGAATTCTGCCAATCCGCACTTGGCCAGCGTGGTGGAGTAAGGCCTAATCCCTCCCGCTCTGAGAGGAGACCCGTGCCCAACAGTGGGGCAAAGAAAGGTTTGTGCTGATGATTATTAAGAATTAATAACTCGACTCTTACTAACACCAACAGGACTACTGATATAGCTCTCATACCTATTTAAGAACTGACTAACCAATGCTCATATTACCCGACTAACTGAACTAACCAACCAAATCCCTTTATGAGCTGTCTCAACTGTCATGGCCGAGCGGATTGGGTGCTTTTTCTTTGTTCTAATAAATAAACGAGAAAAAACTTACAGCTGCCAGAGCAAGTCAAAATGTACAGAAAATTATTGAAACCTTCGCAAACTTTGAGCGAGTTACAACTTGAATATTTCGATGTCGAGAGTTGTTTCATCGGATGCCTTTTTGAAGGACAGATCAAATTTAAACAGCTGAGACGTAATTTTGCCTGAGCTAATTAGGACTGAAGATAATTAATATTGAGTCTTGTTCAAAGTCAGTTAAATTTGTCATGGGCGGCAGGTGTGGTTCTGAAAGCTCGTTTGCTATCTTATATCAATTTTAAAAAATAATAAATAAATATCATGGACATTCTCACTCACGGCCATCTGATCCCAAACTAGGCGCGGGCCTGTATTATGGGTGTCAGAGACTGATATAGGTACATACATACATATTTTTACATACATAGTTAAATAGATAAAAATCCAGACACAGAACAAACACAAGTATTCGTCACACGAATGTTTGTCCTGAGTGGAATTCGAAGCCACGACCCCTGGCATAACAGACAGGGTCACTACCGATTGCGCCAACGGGCCCGTCAAAAATATATATACTTTCGCTAGTTATATACTATTTTGATATATACATAGTTACCTATAACCCATAGACGTCCCAGTGTTGGGAACGGGTCTCCCCCACTGACACCGCTGCGGGAAGTCTAGAGCATAGGTAGTCCACAACGCTGCTCAGTTGCGAATTCAAATAAATACATATTTCCAAATAAATCCCTTCATCCGACCTCGCATTTCATCGTGAATCGTAAAACTGTTGTGTTTGTTTCCACAATCCAAACAGAAGTCGGCACAATAATATAAAGTCTCCGAGTTTTTATTACACAACCGTGCCTTATCAGCAGCCCACCAAACAAACCGCCGGCAAATATAAAGAACAGATTCATAAATCAAATCGCTCCTTGTTTTGTTTGTATCTGTATCAAATATGAGTTTTCCCAAATAAGTTCTTAGCGTAGCGTACAATCTCTTGTTTCTGATACAGATGCGTTTATTTTTTATTATCTGTATCCGCGACTCCGCCCGGGTTCAATCGTTTTCATAATAAGTTAATGGTTTTCCGTACAGATTATTCATAATTGAAAATTACCGGCTTAGTCACGTGTGAATCGGGAATAGCAGGAGTGAACGCGCGAAACTAGTCAGACTTGAATCACACGTGAGTAAGCCGGTAATTTTCAACTATGAATATAGACACCCACGAATCATCTATATATATAAAAGGAGAAGGTGACTGACTGACTGACTGACATATCAACGCAGGGCCTAAACTATTAAGGGTTAGAATTAGAAACTTGAAATTTTGCACAGGGGTTCCTTTTATAACGTAGGGGAGCACTAAGAAAGGATTTTTGAAAATTCACCCCCTAAGGGGGTAAAACGGGGGTGCAAATTTAGTTTGAAACTTTGCCGTTTTTGAAGTCAAGTGGGCAACCGGAACGCGGGCAGACGTCGTTTTCTGGGTCTAATTCTACGCGAGCGAAGGTGCGGGCGTCCACTATTCAGTAATAAAACCGTACAGAATCTCAAAAATTTAGGGATGGTTTAAAAACTAAAAAGTTTATCAACGTCAACACACACAAAAGATACAACTAATTAAGCTTACAGACACAGTTCGGCTGATCAAAATATGAGATATCGAACATCACGCCTGTATTTTCCCGAAAGGATAGGCGGGAGTGTTTTTCCAGTTTAAACCGGTTATGTTTAGGTTATATTACTGGGACTTGAAGACCAGTAACAGCCCACTTCTTCGCCACGTCTCCAGGGCAATTAATGTGTAGTAAGGTATAGTTGTGCACGGAAGCAACTTTAAACGAAACTACCACAATCTATACTTCTAGACTAAAAAGATTTATTTGTAATGTTTTCACACCAAAACTACTGGACCGATTTTAAAAATTATTTCACCATTAGAAAGCTGCATCTTCACTGAGTGAGTAGCTATATAATATTACTGTTACTATTGTTATGTCTAATTCCACGCGAGCTGTTGGGCGTCCATTAATATAATATAATGCCACGCGAGCGCAGCCGCGGCCGTTAGTTAAAAACCCCTTAGTTAAAACATAATATTATAATTGAAAGCTACAGTTACGTAGGTTCTAATTAAAAGCTTTGACTATGATTTCAGCAGCGTGCTGCAGGTTCGTTCGCCTGTGAATTTCGGTTTTACATTCTCATGGACATGGCTCAAATTAGTGACTGTACCCGAGTAACTTTCACAATTTTGTATAAATTAAGTACCTATGAACGAACCCATATACAATAGAATTTACTAAAGTCTTAATTGTTTTAAATACATATGTATTTAAAAGGCCAGAGCCTACTCTGGCCGAGTATACCTACCTATACTCGAGTGAAAAAATTTATTAAAGTTTTAGCATAATATGTATTCTGTGGTTTTAGTCAGATTTTTGGAACTTAAAACATCACTCAGATTAATAAATCAACGCTGCACCTAAGGTAGGTATAGGTATATATTGTGCTCTACTAAAATATTCTGATTATAAACTTTAGCTGTGCCATATTTCATACACCTCCGTCCACGTAATTTAAATTTTTGTAATTTCCGTAAATAAGGCTTACAAAGTTTTTATTTTACGTATTAATATTATTTAATATTCTATTCAAAAACGCAGAAATAGCGATTGTGACTTAACAAAATCGCAAGGTAGAAAATCCCAAGTATGCAACGCACTTCACTTGGTAGTGACAAGGGTAGCATTTCAATTAATTACGCCCAGCGCCCTCTCTTTGGCCAAAGGTGAAACTAGCAGTTCCCTGACCCCGATGACTTGCAACAATCATTCCGATCATGTTCCGATCCCCCATCTCGTCCCGGACATTGAATGTAGATGTATTTATTTTCGCAACCAAAACAAACCTTATAACTTGCAGCAACAGTTACATTAAATGGAACGATTTCATGTACCTACATATTTATGAGATCGACCCACTCATAGAATAAAGTACACATGATCACGCACAAAACCTTTTTTTTGAAGTGAAACTTCTTTAGAATCGGTGTGATTTCAAACTCGATGAATCGAAAAAATAAGTCCATAGAGACACAAACACATAAATGTATAGGATTCAGCCGGCGAGAGAAAGAGATAGAACACATTAGACGTACAGTACTGGACAGCAGAGATGTGAGTGATTTGCACACACAAACACTTTTTTTTTGTTTTAACTCACCTATATATTTTATACTAAATAAAAATAAAAATAAATCGTTGATACCAGTCGAATCCTTATTCGGTAACGCCGTAAAGGTCTATATGACCATACAGAAAAAGTCCATTCGAAAAAAAGTAAGTTGAAGATTGGCAAAGTTCAACGCTGCCGATGACTCCCGAACTTTGCTCGCGTTTTACACCGCAGATTTGATTTACCAACTCGGTGAATACGGTATGAGACGTGCGTTTAAAGTTTGGGCCAGGTTTGGTTTGGAGTTAATGGAAAGTGGAAAACACGTTTGTATGATGCCTTCCAAATTCCGTTCAAAGTTTGAGTATTTCACTCCGAAAATAAGTTTTACGTCAAACCGTTTGAATTTTGGAGTGCCGACTATAAACTAAAGGGTCATGAACATAATAAAACATCACGTCTGTATTAATAAAATAAAATAAGTAAATTCAATTTCCATTAAGGGGTAAACAGAGAAATTAAGTACCTACCTACGTAAAGTTTTTTTTTTTACTCACACTTGTCACCAGTTACGTCATGTGTACCATACTAATAGGCTGATGATGATCATGATGTTATTTCATGTTTCATTCATTCATTTCATGTAGGTTAGGAGCTGATGGCTGCAGAACCTATTATACAACTCGCACAAACCCAGCAGGGAAATTAATGTTAGAAAAAGCCGTAGACTATATATTTTGTTTTTTTATCGATATCAAAAAGACAGTTTTTTGATATCGATAAAAAAAAACAATACCTAATTATTTTCCTGACCCGCCGTTCAAACCTTATAGGTTGAGTCGAGAATATTATTTGAGATCTCTGCCTTTATGTATGTACTTTCTGAATTGACTTATTTAGATAGACCTACCTTATTTGAATCACTTATATTCACTGGACAAATTTTCAGCAGACGGGGCAATGAATGAGTGGAGATGCACGCTCGTTTGCTACTTTATTCATAAAAAAAATACTGACAAATATGCACCCGAAGTTTTTTCCTTTTCCCTTAAAATAAACAGTGTTCCATATTTAATTTCCTGAAAGCTTTTACTTTAAATTCGCGCAGCACAGTGTAGAGTTCGAAAGTTAATTTGTTTTTGATTTGCGTCTGCGAAATTACTGTGTATCGAAGAATACAAAGATACATACTTGATTAAAAATATAATCAAGAACATTACTGTAGGTAACTGGTTTAAAAATCTGAGACAAAATAAAAATAAGTCAAAATAGGAAAATAAGTCAGATATAGGTACCTACTTTTTATCGTACCACGGACTACTACATCTTACTCTATGCTTGTACTTATTTTAAAATAGTGGACGCCCGCAGCTTCGCTCGCGTGGAATTAGACATAAAAATAGTTTCGTATACACCTAGAAGTAATTATATAGCCTATGTCGTTCAGTGAAGATGCAGCTTTCTAATGGTGAAAGAATTTTTGAAATCGGTCAAGTAGTTTTTGTGTGAAAACATTACTAACAAATATTTCCTCTTTATAATATTAGTATAGATGCTATTATTATTAACCTATTTTGATGATTATTTTTGCGTTAGGTAGAAAAAACATTGATGTTGGTCCCTTCCTGGAAGTCAGGCCAACTTTCATGTTGATATGAAGTACCTAAACTGCCGGCCTAACTAAAACATTTACATGAATAAACGAATCAATACGCATTGGAACTGTGTTTTTGTGGTGTAGTATGCACTTGGCCTCCCTGTGACTGTAGGAGGGACCAGTGCCCACAAACGATTACCTAACATTACGCCAATATTTTTAAATGAGCTACCGCAGGATATTTTTGATAAACAAAATAAAGATATTAGTAGGATTAAACTTAAAACTATGTTGCGGAAGCACTACTTGTCCCTGTGTCCGTAGTCCGACTGGTCCCGGGACCGGCCGGACCACGGACACAACGACAACCGCAAGCTAATGTTAATGTTAATGATAATGTTAATGTTAAAGTCCACGAGAACTGCTGCCGACAAACTGTTCTGCAGTTTGGCAGATGAGATACTTGTACCAATGTTTTTAACATAAGAATAAATGAATAAATAAATAAAATAAATAAAACATTATTTCTGACTTTTTAGTCTTGAAGTCGGTTTTTTGATATTTTAATTATGCCTTAATCTCCCCACCCAGGGCCTATTCTCGCGCATGACCTTCCGCGAACCGGTGTGGGTTGGCGGCGCCGGTAACACCACGGGCCTGCAGAGCAAGCTGGGCCTCTCGGAAGGCCTCCTTGGCTGCGTGGACTTCCTCAGGATCAACGGGGACACGTATCGGCTCATGAAGGATGCTGTTTCCACCTTAGATATTGGTGAGTCCATTTAATATTAAATTACTAGACTAATACTCTGTTTTTTGTATGTGTCCCTGCAGGCATACGTTCTTCTGAGCAAATATAGCGGTGACAGTCCAGTGGCTATCGGACAGGAACGTCCGGGTTCAAATCTAAGTAGCACGCACTAATCACTTTTCTAATTTATATGCGATTTAAGAAATAAAATGTCACCAGCTGTAACGGTGAAGGCAACATCTTGTGCCGGGTGTATGGCAATAAGCTCACCACTTACCTATTACATGGGACCTAAAAAGTGGGTATATTACACGCTTTTGCCTACCCCTTTGGGGAAATATAGGCGTGATGTTATGTTAGTTATTATTTAAAGAACCTTTTGTTGCCGTCATTTTTCTATCCATCGAACGACGTAACAGGTATCTACCTACAGATAAAATATACCAAATAATTTATGCAGCACCTTCAAAAGATATTAATATATTTTGAAGGTCTCTGAATCTGAAAGCCTTTCTTTAACAAACATAACGTTCCCTAAAACCCTCAAAGGACTCTGAAAGATGTCAAAATTATGAAAATTTTGAGAAACTTTATTCTATCGGGAACATTTTTATAAAGTTTTCGTGAAGTTATAATTACAGAAATTTATTTAAAAACGGGGTTAAAGATAATGTAATAAATATCTGCTGATGTATCCAGTAGAACTAAATGATGTTATTCTATGTACTTTAATTACATATATTTAATAAGTACCTAATCCGTATCCGTTTAACAAACCAAACTCTAGTAGGTATAGACACAAAAAAAAACACAATTTAAACATGCATTACTCATAATATAAATAAATATAATTATTTCGGATAAGTATAATTGTTTTAATCCAGCCGGAATCGAACTCGGGACCAGCGAGGCAGTTAGGGTCACTCATATTATTTAGTGAATACCACATAAGTTGGTGTCGCTCCCGCGACACCTTTAAAAGGACCCTGCGTAAAATGAGAGCTCGTAAACAGCAGTATTTCGGGCGATATTTTTTAATCTCACTGTAATAAATATGGACAGCGGAATAATTCAACCATCCCTCTACAGGTGGCTCGAAATTGTACCTCGCTACAGGTGCGGCCCAATAAACTCACTGAAACCAGGATATTTATTACATAGTCAGGTCATAAGTATTGTCACACAGTAAAAACTTTTCTTTTAGAATGCTGGGCATAAAAAAGTTTATTGAATTCGAATTTCGAATTGTTCTTGAAAATAAATATGTATGCTTTTTAGAATTTTACTCATTTTTAAATATGGAGTGGACGCTTAAAGAAGACCGTGTTGCAGTTATTGCGTTGCATCTTTGCGGTTACGCGCCAATTCAAATTTTTGACATATTGAAAAATTTGAATATAACCAAAAGATTCGTTTATCGTACCATCAAACGATACAATGAAGACTCTAGTTTATATGATAGGTTAAGAAGTGGTCGCCCTCGGTCTGTTAGGACTCCAGCATTGATAAAAGCTGTGAAGGCGCGAATTCAAAGAAATCCCAAACGTAAGCAGAAACTGTTGGCCCTTCAGATGGGGTTAAGCAGAACCACGGTGAAAAGGGTGTTAAATGAAGACTTAGGGCTTCGGGCATATCGAAGAAAAACAGGACATCGTTTAAATGCTCGTCTAATGGACCTGAGACTGAAGAGATGCCGCGCTTTGTTGAAGCGGTACGCGGCAAAAAAATATCGGGAAATTCTTTTTTCGGATGAAAAAATTTTTACCGTAGAAGAGAGCTACAACAAACAAAATGATAAGGTGTACGCACACAGTAGTGAAGAAGCGAGCAACCGTATTCCGCGTGTCCAACGAGGTCATTTTCCATCCTCGCTCATGGTATGGTTGGGAGTTTCTTATTGGGGCTTAACAGAGGTACATTTTTGTGAGAAAGGTGTAAAAACGAATGCAGTTGTGTATCAAAATACAGTCCTGACGAACCTTGTGGAACCTGTTTCTCATACCATGTTCAATAACAGGCACTGGGTATTCCAACAAGATTCGGCGCCAGCTCATAGAGCGAAGAGCACACAAGACTGGCTGGCGGCGCGTGAAATCGACTTCATCCGGCACGAAGACTGGCCCTCGTCCAGTCCAGATTTGAGTCCGTTAGATTACAAGATATGGCAACACTTGGAGGAAAAGGCGTGCTCAAAGCCTCATCCCAATTTGGAGTCACTCAAGACATCCTTGATTAAGGCAGCCGCCGATATTGACATGGACCTCGTTCGTGCTGTGATAGACGACTGGCCGCGCAGATTGAAGGCCTGTATTCAAAATCACGGAGGTCATTTTGAATAAACTTTATTGTCATAAGAATCTATGTTTTGTTAAGGTCATTTTGGTATATAAATGATTACATAATGAATAAACTTGTTTCAATTATTTTATATTAAACATGTGACAGAATTTATGACCTGACTATGTATTTATCCTTCTTTTTTGCTTGCGTAAATTTGTAATTATTTACTTATTAATTTTCTCTGCTAATTAATAATCCTAGTCCCTATTTAAGTTTTCAAAGTCAGTCGCAGATGTCATGGGCGATAACGGATGGGTACAACAAGCTCGTTTGCTATCTTATTTCCCAAAAAAAATATTATTAATTGGCGAATCATGTAGTAATCCACAGTAACAATCTTGTTGGATAACTGAAAATATGGACATGTTTTTAAAATGTTCGGTGGAGAAAGAAAGTATCTGGTTGTTTTTTTTTTTATATAAATCGCCCATTTTAGTACATTTATAATTTTTTTTTGTTTTACACACATTTATAAAGTTGTGAAGCTCTGATTTGAAACTCAAGGAGATAATTGTCATTTTATGCTTGTTAATTGTCTATCTATACCATAGGCCATGACGATACCATTATAAAAAGTTTTTTTTTTAAGTTGTGGAACGCAGGTATTCAAAAACCACAAAATTTGCATATGGATCATGACTCTTAAGGCGTCATGTAATTGCAAATAACCTCCCCTACATACCACTAACAGATTGCCGACGTATTGTTTCCCGGCATTACCCTGTATAGACTAGACTTGAGGTACTAGAAATTTTAGGAGACTGATTATAGTGAGATCACTGTAGCTTTCAGACGTGCAGACACAAACCGTCCAATCCATTACGTGCCTTCTGTCCGTATGTATCCAATGCGTACCATTCACATCAGCAAGTCTCCGGCGAAGACATGCCTATTTGCTGTTGACGACGTTACTCAGTATGCACTGCATACTAATTAGGAGTATGTGTACACTGGTATCTATTGAGAATCGTGTACAGTACACCTACGATATACATTTTCCTTACACACACATATACACACACAAATTACATTTTGCAGTGATTGCACACGAATTACATACCTAATTGAGTTTCTCTTTGTAAGTAACAAGTGACAATGTACTTAAAAATATATATGTATGTATATCAGTCTCTGACACCCATTTATCAGGCTCGCGCCTACTTTGGGGTCAGATGGCCGTGTGTGAGAGAGCCAAGATATTTATTTATTATTATTATACACGTGCCCAACAGTGGGTAATAGAAGGTGAAGTAGTACCGAAGACGACGAAAAACGACGTGAAACTAGAATCCAACCCGCCTGTAATGTATTACAGCCAACACTTAGTTCTGTATACTTCTATTAATCAGCCTTTGCGTCTCACGTGACTAATGAAACTCATCAAACGGGCCATCAAACTAACTGTTCTCCTGTCACGCTCGGTGACATCGCTTTCAACTCAGCACGAGCCTTAATTTGATTTGACGCGAATGTAATACGCACAAATTACTTAGTAGATGTAGTAAAGCTCTTGTGTTAGTCTGGGAACTTTGTAAGGATTTTAGAAATATATTTTTACCTAGAAAATTGAGGTGGAATTGATCCACGGCCTTCGGGGAATGCTTTTAATTTACACTACAAATCTTTCGCTAAGTTAAGTGGTGTTAATTTTTCATTTTTCGTAACACTGGTGATAAATAGAACTTAGATAGTTGATAACTTACCAATAGGCATTGTAAAATCTTTTTTTTTTTGTTTTTTTTTTTATGCTTTAAGATCAAACGAGCTTGCAGCACCACCCATCCGCTGTCGCCCATGAAAACTGTGTCTGACTTTGAACAAGACTCAAATAGGGACTGGGATTGTTATTCCAGTTAGCTGCGAGAGTTAATTAGAACATTAGTTGGTCAGTTCGTTAGTGGGTATGAGGACTGAGGTTTGTTAGTGATAGTCCTGTCAAAAAGGGGTAGCAAACCCCTGAGAATAAGTGTAACGTGAAAACCACACCGGTGACCGGTGTAACAATAAATGATTTAAATTAATAAAAATTAAATAAATAACTTAAATAATTTACCTGCCGCATAAATATCTGCTTATATCGTATGTTTTGGGTCGCACTAACACAGACCCCAGATGAAATATATACGTCATCATTTTCGTCAAACGCTGTGCATTACGCATTGGAGCATGCTTTAACCTGATCATTTTGATCCCATAATTTAAAAATACGTGTAAATTACATACTAAAACTTGCAAGAATTTTATTAGTAAAATCATGAAAACTCAGCGTCTACGTAGGCAGGACTTAGGATAAAAATGTCACTTAACGTTAGACGAGACTAAGCAAAAATTTCGACAATCAAGCTCAGATACTTTTTCCGATCACGTTTGCCGATTCAGCTTTTGTTGTTGCTCAGATACGAAATAAGTAATGTCGAGAGCTAAAATCAAGGGTCACTTTCGGCGATCGTCTTGTCCTTTTAGTTCAAAGTGGATATTTACTGCGTTTGTGTTATATTAATTTTAACCCATGGACAAATAACCTAAAACTAGACAAAGAAAAATTTAAAAAGAAATAAATACAGACCTTGTGGCATTGTACCCAGAACGCTGGCAGCATTTCCCCGCTGTATAGCGAAGCTAATTTTTTAGGCGAAAAAGCTGCCAGCCCTCCGGTCACCTGAGATGGAAATGAGTCTGGTGGACAAGACTTCGATGAAAGTCTTCATATCAGCCGACCAAAGGATTTAAAGTTTCTACTGCAAGCGCCGCAAATCCATAATTATCTAAAAGATATTTGCGACGCTTGAGGAACTGAGCCTGGTCGGCTGCAGCCCCAACCTTTTTAGATGTTTCATGGATGTAGGATGGGGCCAAACTGTCTACGCATGTAACATCCCACACCAGAGCACGACCCAAACGCCACGGCACTAGAGACGCTCCGTCAGGTCTCGTTCCATCGACCCTACATACCACGTGGCTCCAAAGTACTCGTAGATGGGATAGAGACGGTGGCAAGAGCTCTCCGAATCAAATCATTGATAGTGCCGTAATATTGGAGGAAGGAAGCACGTCTAACATTGGACCAGTTTTCAGATAAACTTGTCTCCGAATTTCGGAGGGGAGTTGCGCTAGAAATCCCCAAACCGAGACGAGAGTTTTATCCACACTCCACGCGATTTCAGACGGATTGACTAGATTTGACAGCTAAACATAAAAACAGGATTTTCTGTTCTAAAGTGCTTTTCCAGTCACAAAGAACTAAACTATACTCGTACCAATATTATAAAGAGTAATGTGTTTTTAAGTTTGTGAATAGAGGGTAATATCAGAAATTACTATCTGAAAATTCTTCCACTAATATAAAGCTAGATTGTTCCCGAGTGATGTAAGCTACACGGGTAACAGTTAGGCTGTTATACCAAAGGATATGTTTTAATAGTGGGGTATTTGTATAAATCACACCAATGAAGATGGGGGATTATCGACTTGGTTTTAGTAGTCCCGAAAGCAATAACAGGTTACGTGTTCTTTATGTGACCATAGCACAGTAACCATTATCACTGATAAATAATTTGATGGACTAAGCTGAGATATTTATATTTATATAATACTAGTGGTCCGCCCCGGCTTCGCACGGATATTTTATATAAAAATCAAAACTATAATACACACACATAAACCCTATTTGCGTCAGGTTACTAAAAAAATAAAAATTTAACACGACTTTATTTTACATATATAGATTATAACAATAGTTTCGTTTACGCCTAGTAATATTATATAGCCTATGTCACTCAGTGAAGATGCAGCTTTCTAATGGTGAAAGAATTTTTGAAATCGGTCCAGTAGTCACGCCAGAATAGCTCGCAGATGGTAGATTTTTTCCTACTTACCTACTTGACACCGTCATATTTTGGACAATTCACACAATATCTTTATAAATTTTAGCCTGTGTGTTATTCTGATGTATAAGCTATATTTTTGTAAAGTTTCATTAAAATCCATTCAGTACTTTTTACGTGAAAAAGTAACACACATCCATCCATACATACTCGTACATACATACTTACAAACTTTCCCCTTTATAATATTAGTAGGATAGGATTAGTAAGGATTATACCTTATTATCCCCAGTGGCACGCACCAATGACTTTTCTAAGTTATGTGCGATTTAAGAAATTAAATGTCACTTGCTATAACGGTGAAGGAAACATCGTGAGGAAACCTGCATGCCTGAGAGTTCATCATAACGTTCTCGAAGGTATGTGAATTCTGCCAATCCGCACTTGGCCAGCGTGGTGGACTAATGCCTAATCCCTCCCATTCTGAGAGGAGACCCGTGCCCAACAGTGGGACGTCTATGGGTCGCAACGAATACCTTATCAACAGCCTAAAATTTAAGTTTTATGCTTCTAGTTCTGAAAATGACAATACTTTCATACAACCTTTCATCTCCCTTTTCAACCCATTACACCACTTTTTTCCAATTAAAAAGTGTCTATGTCCTTTGTCAGGCTCTAGACTGTGTACCAAATTTCATTTAAATCGGTTCAGTAATTTTGGCGTGAAAGCCAAACAGACAGACAGACAGACAGACACTTCAAAACCAAACGTCCAATTTTAATCATTCAAAGACCAAATATTATCTACATAAACTGTAAATGTAGTCCAAAAAAAATTCAAGATAAAAAAATGGTTGTTGTGCCTCACTCGACATAGATAGGTATAGTGTGTCGCGGACTTTTTTATAGATATTTATAAGATCTACAATTAATTAGAACATTTTATGGTTCTATATTTTATAGTTTAGGCAGCGTACGCAAAATAAGTAACTTTTCTGGTTGATTTTTTACACCTTCCCTATTTTTTTCCAAAATAAAATTTAGCCTATATCACCCGGGGATAGTGTAGCTTTCCAACAGTGAAAGAATTTTTCAAATCGGTTCAGTAGTTTTGAAGCCTATTCGATGCAAACAAACAAACAAACAATCAAATCTTTCCTCTTTATAATATTAGTATAGATAATATAATATAATAATATAATATAATATGAGATATTAATATTATTATAAATATAAATATAAATTTGTATTTGAATTTGTATTTGTATTTGTACTTGTACTTGTACTTGTACTTGTACTTGTACTTGTCCTTGTCCTTGTACTTGTACTTGTACTTGTACTTGTCCTTGTCCTTGTCCTTGTCCTTGTCCTTGTCCTTGTCCTTGTCCTTGTACTTGTACTTGTACTTGTACTTGTACTTGTACTTGTACTTGTCCTTGTCCTTGTCCTTGTACTTGTACTTGTACTTGTACTTGTACTTGTACTTGTACTTGTACTTGTACTTGTACTTGTACTTGTACTTGTACTTGTACTTGTACTTGTACTTGTACTTGTACTTGTACTTGTACTTGTACTTGTACTTGTACTTGTACTTGTACTTGTACTTGTACTTGTACTTGTACTTGTACTTGTACTTGTACTTGTACTTGTACTTGTACTTGTACTTGTACTTGTACTTGTACTTGTACTTGTACTTGTACTTGTACTTGTACTTGTACTTGTACTTGTACTTGTACTTATACTTATACTTATATTTATAAAGTCTTTATCTAAGTCGGCACTGCACCACAGAGTCGTCATTTAGTCTTGATCTATGTTATTATGTGCATTTTAAATAGGAGCTAGTGGAATGGTGAATAAAAACACCATCAAAACTGTACCGGTAGAAGAAGGCCAAGAGTTTATTTTTGTAATGAAAGATGTTTAACTACACCACAGAGTAGACATACTATGACTGATTTATTGCTAACTGATTATTGTTTTGATATGATATTGACGAGCACACGCTATGCGCGGATGCGTGAATGACTGACAACTGGGTGACAATGGCGAAAACTGCTGAGTTGCACTTGTACGTGAACCGTAAAAAACCGTAACAAGAGGACACCCGAGCCCAACAGTGGGACAATACAAGTGACACAATTGCTTTAAAAACAATTATTACACGGCAGAAATGCTACTAGGTACCGTGGCGGGCGGTGGTACTGCCCCGGGCGAACTCTATATGGAACCAATTAGCTTTCATATAAAACCTATTTGGTTCCCTATAGGCTCTACCTTGAGGGAATTCGGAGTTGGGGAGATCCCCTCAATTGCTTCAGGGGTAAAATCCGTGGTTGACTTCCCCGCTGTTGAGCGCGAGAGTCATTTGATCGTCGGGCGTTGAACGTGGAACGTGGAACGTTGATTAAATTTAGCGACCTATCGTCACTTGGGATCTTACAGCCTCGGGCCTATTATGAGCGCTTCGATGACTTGAACTCTATAAAAATCAAGTGATTGACTGTTGTCGCCGGCGGCGACCGGCGACCGACGCCAATGCTCGATGCGATTGGATTTAAACGTTCCATTTAACGCGACAACGGGAGCGCCGGAGCGTGCCTCCAGAGTAGGGCGCCTAGGCAAATATTCAGTTAGGGCTGGCCGACCAAGCAGATCAACAAAATAACCAACTAAATAACTAACGAACTAGCTACACTAGATTAGACTGACTCTTGTTTTAAACCAAGGATGGCGAACCAATGGCACGCGTGCCATTAGTGGCACGCGTCACAATATATTGGGCACGTCACTAACATCAATCACAAAGTTCATTATGCACTACAGACACAGACATAATTATTTGATGGCATGTCTATGACCTGATAAAACTTTTCTTTATAAAAATGGCACGTCGATACGTAACGGTTCACCATCTCTGTCCTAGACTGACTCTAGTCCTAGACTGACTCTAGTCTAGTCCTAGATTGACTCTTACAGCCTTGACTCTAGTTCTAGACTGACTCTAGTCCTAAACTGACTCTTACAGTCTCTAGACTGACTCTAGTCCTAGATTGACTCTTACAGCCTTCTTAGGTCTTGGTCAAAGTTTGTCCCAGTTGTCATAGGCGCCAGATAGACAGTGCTACATGTTGGTTTGCTATAAAAACTTGGTCAACAAAAGGACAAAAATTGCGACTTTCGCGTTGTTAACGAAGCCTAAATTCATTGGTTAAAATATTTAGCTTTAATTTTACAAGATTGGTATTCGTTAAAGTATTCTAGCAACCCTAGCGTGACGAACCGTTTGCGCCGGCGGAATCTTGTCATCGGAATTCAGTTTGAATTTTCGAATGTCGGTCCTCCAATCGAACTTTGAGCTTTTGGATAGAGCGGCTCACCTTCGCATTCCTGGTAACCTATATTCCTCACGATTGCATATCAATCATTGGTTCCTAGTAAAACATGATCTGTTAGCAGTTTAAGACTGTACATAAGTCTCACATAGAAACATAGGTATCGCAGCACCTTTGCCAAATCACTTGTATTGTCCCACTGTTGGGCTCGGGTCTCCTCTTGTAATGTTTTTTGTACGGTTCACGTACAAGTGTAACTCAGCAGTTTCCGCCATTGTCACCCAGTTGTCAGTCATTCACGCATCCGCGCATAGCGTGTGCTCGTCAATATCATATCAAAACAATAATCAGTTAACAATAAATCAGTCATAGTGTAGCGCAAGACAAGCCTACTCTGCGTAAACTACCACAGTAGCCTCAGACAACTGTGTAAGCATTTATTTAATAGTAATTCCATTTCGGATTTGAACCCGAACCACCGCGTGAGACGCATCACAGCTACTGAACCATCACCGCTCGGGGATATTGACAATCATCTCAAATTCGTTCCAACATTTCGACTTATAATTTTCCTATCAAAGAAATATATTTCGAGGCGGTTCCATCATAATATCCCCCGAACTTTCGGGGCGTAATCCTCAGATATATCCCGCGGGATAGCCTTTTCAATAACAGGATCGGGGCAAATCTGTTGATGGATCTTTACCTATTTTTTATCATTTTACCACTAACACTTTGTAAGGGACTGGTTCTTACTGCCGAATGAGTGGACGTTTTTCCGAATCATCGAAGTGAACGCTTGGTGCTTAGGCCTAAGGTAATATCTTTTTTATTTATTTAATAAAAACTTACGCCTAACTTGACAGGTTAGGTACCCGGTTGATAGTCTACTATAATTAACAATAGGTTGTAGGTTAGCTAGTTTAGTTTTGCATCAGATTTTCCTGTACGTTCTAAACACATTAATGTGAGTGAGTGTGGCACTAGCATTGGAAATGCGCCACGCCGCAGACGCGGTAGCGGCGACACGCTCTGCCGTAGTAGGGTCACATGAATACACACCAAACAGAATGAAAACTTCTTGAGACAACAAAATTCTTTCATATGCCTGTCCCTTGGGTTTTGAAATTAAAAAACACGGACAAGTGCGTATCGAGAGTTCCTCGCCGCACTGCATTAGAATGAAGTTTTCATTCTGTTTGGTATTTATTCTTGTGGTAGGATCGTGACGAGAATCCGTTACCGTTACACATTAAAATTGCCAATGTCGTTATAATACGAACCAATTTATACTCCAATCATCCTTAAGTTAGTTTCATTCCATTAACAATGCACTAGGATTTTATATTTTGCGATTTCTTGAAAAAAGAACTTGCAAATCCATTGTAAAATATTTTAAATATCCGGAATGTCAAAGGACCTAGCTTAACAGCCCTAGTTCCCAACGCAACGTTTACTCGCCGCACGGCTAGGCTTTTACTTGAAATTCAAAGGAAAATGCATACCTTGACATGAAATAGTTTGTTATAAATAGTGTACAGAACCTCTTGCCCAGAGACTAACGTTGATTTGATTGTAAGTAAACCTTAATTATTTCCTTTTAAAATGAATTATGTTTAGATCCAAGTGTTGCAGTGGATACTCACTCATAAGCGTCTTGGCAGTAACTGCAATATATGCAGAGGTCATTGACCTATGCCTTGAGGAAAACGTGAGAACCCTTTTCTTAACATTTTCGTTTTTCATATTATTATTACTTCCACGTGCCAAAACGTTCCTGTAAAGTAGGGTTGCCTAATGGCAAAAAAAGTGTGTAAAGAAATGTTCATCTGTCTGAGTTTTGTACGTAGTAGAGGTTGTTTATAAGGTTTCTTCAGGTTTTTTAGAAATTGCCCAAAATACGGCTTAGTGACAAGACAAGACAGTGTTTTTTTACTTAACAAGTTTTGTTTCCATTTCATTATTTATTTATTTAAACTTCCTTTTAAAAAAACTTCTACTAAGTACTTTTAATAACATACTTATACAAAAACATTGTTTTTGGATGATGGATTTATTTTTATAGTCCATATTATAATTTTTTTATATGAATTATAACCATTTAACTGTCAGAACCGCGAAAGGTATGAAAAATTTTCAAGTGCGCAGCAATAAGACATAATTATAGTTTCGTTTACATACACGTAGTAATAGTATATAGCCTATATCACTAAGTGAAGATGCAGCGTTCTAATGGTGAAAGAATTTTTGTAATCGGTCCAGTAGTTTTTGTGTGAAAACATTACAAAAAAATATTTCCTCTTTATATTAGTATAGATCTAAATCAAGGGCAGTGAGAAATCCCTACTTAGCCCCTTACTTAGACCCCTATTTAGCCTGCAACCTGGGAACCCTACGTAGGGCGCTCGTTTATTTGCAGTAATTTATAGTTTCAGTCAAGCACCACCCACGCCGCACTACAAGACGACCATTAGTCTAAGACTCGGACAGAATATAAATTAAGAATTTACTAAATTTTGTGTATCTACTTTCAAGTTATCATTCTGAACAAGTCAAACTAAATTTTGTTTTCTACAAAATTGTCTCTTAGACAATAACGACTATTTACTTAACTATTAACAGAACTTACCTTAATTATTTCAGTAATCTATATTATCTATCTATAGTGTGTAGCCCGTGGTCGTATTTATAATAATAATAATATCCTTTATTGCACGCATCAAGGCCCATAACATAAATACCTTAAAGAATAACATACATAATAATATAACTTAATTCTAAGTCGCGCCAGCAGGCGCGGGTCTGGTTACACCCGGAGGTGGCGACGTCCGCGAAATTTGCGGAACACGACACCCTTCGGCCACAGCTCTTCGTCCAGGAAGGTCGACAGATGTTCTGTTGGAACGCGTCGTATTAAGTTGGTTATCCTACGAGTACGTCACGCACCAGGAGGATAAGGATTGTTTTTAATTCTGAATAGGGTTTGCAGATAACTTTGTTTGGTAAAAATATCCTAATAATAAAAATATAAATAAGTTTATAAAATAATAAGTCACTATCCCAACCATAAGCTACACTATAATACACAGGTTCTACCAATCACTGAAGTTTAACGAGAACGTAATCACAAGTTAGTTTAAACTTGCTATCTGTCTAGTTATTCCCGTGAGTTTAATCTTCAAAACCAAGTTCAACTCTAAAGCTCGGCTTATTTAAACTAAGGTTATGAACTATATGATTCCGACTGACCTCGGCCAATCCGAAGAAGCAGGTCTGGAGCAGCGTGGCGGAGAATGCTGCAGGCCTTTTCAGTAGTGAGAAGAAATCCAAGCCCTACAATGTCTTTATAAGAGCCTCGTTGATCTAGTAGTCGTAAGCGCGACTGATAAACTAGAGCTCCTGGGTTCAATCCCCGGGTCGAGCAAAGTTTTGTTGGGTTACTCTAACTTGAAATGCCTAGTAGTAGTTCGAAGTCTGGATTTGTGCCCGATGTCACCGTCGTCTATGGACACGTGCGACACCAGGGGTATCACAGGTGCGTTGCCTACCTTGAAGGAAGCGTTGGTACGCTTTGTTCGCTGAACTCCCGATAGTGGAGCCATGCGGTAACAAGCGGCTCTGACAGGAAACCCCCGAGCGCCGCCGAATGCTGTTCGCATTAATCCAACTATTCAACTCCATGTCATTATAACTTACGCATTGGAAACTTGGCATTATCTTCTAGTTCCATGGGACCATGTTATTAATGGAAAGTTCCGGTTGAGCCTTGTCTTCGCAATTCGAGATCAAAATGGTACAGTTCCCCTGTATATCTATTATGAGTATGACTGTCGTATGAGGCGACTGAAAGAAGGCATATGGGGGTGCGCGCGGTATATGTGGGGGGTCAGCGACCCAGAGATGGAGGACGTTGTGTGTGTGACCGCACAATGTGTGTGTATGTGTCTGTGTGAGTGTATGTGTGTGTATGTAATCATTCACGGCTGTGCAGGAACCAGGCCTATTACGGGTGCCGCTCTGGAGGTCACCGATTCGTGCTACCGGAAAAGGAATGTCACTTTATGCTATTATGCTAATCTCTGTGTATACGCGACAATAAAAATGAACCTACATCTAATACTAATAGAATCGAGTGGTAAAGACTACCTACTCGTTAGTAAGTTTCCTATGTGTAAACTTGAAAAAAATACAGTTAAATCAATTATATCTATGTGAAATGTTTTTTATTTTAATTTTATTTTTTATTATTTTTATTTTATTTTATTTGGGAAACAAACAATGTTACATGAACACATAGATGATACAAAAAAAATGGACGCATAATAATTAGGAGCAAGAAAATACTTGTCTTAATAAAATGTACCTACCTACACACAAACACATTATACAATCATAAAGAAATCTCATGACATAACTCGTGCACATAATACAATATAAGTAAATACAATGACAAATGAGATATAAAAAATAAATCATGACTTCATCATCAGATAGACTTACGGCGTGAGTTTATCCGGGTTTATTTTGCTTCTGTGATCGCATTGCTGTTTTTCTTTCTAAATTCGATTTTTGGTAACTCAATTAACCAATAACGGCTTACCTACCACTAAATTTTATCAAGCTATTTGGTTTCGGTAACTACCGACATCCATATCTCGCAGCTAGGCGCAACACAAACGGAAGGGGAAACTTTATAAACCTCAGATTGTTGCTCAGAGTTGGAGTTTAAATTATTAAGTCCGCCCTTATCTCCCGCATAAGCTGAGAGCGTATATTTGGCTAAAACTAGGTATTCTCTTTTGCTGAAAAGTTCTTCGAATAATGGGACAGCGTAACGGATTGTTACGCCAAGCAGGCATGTGATTTGTGATGATGTGCCAGGACTTAGGTACTTGAAAGTCACTTTAGGCTTACACAAACACGAGGACTACGTATTATCTGCGGCCTCACTATTAGATCACGCTTTCTGGTTTTATATGTAGAATTCTTAGTCTATACAAATATTACCCATAAAGAGGAAACATTTGTTTGTTATGTTTTCACACAAAATCTGCTGAAAGCTGCATCTTCACTGAGTGACATAGGCTATATAATATTACTAGGTGTAAACGAAAGTATTGTTATGTTTAATTCCATGCGAGCGAGATATATAAATGGGTAAGTGTGTTTGTTGGTTTGTCCTTCTTACACGCCTCAACGGGATGATGGATCGACGTGTTTTTGAAGATGTTTTGTTTGAAAGATGTATGTAGGACCTCGAGAGTGATACAGGATAATTTTTATCCCGGAAAATTGCACGGTGAAATGGAAAAAAACCTGAAATAATCAATTTTTAATCGATAATTAAATATCGATCGATTTTTAATCGATTACTAGTGGACGCCCGCAGCTTCGCTCGCGTTACACATTCACTAACTTCAAAAACGGCAAAGCTTTATACTAACTTTGCACCCCCGTTTTACCCCCTTAGGGGATGAATTTTCAAATTTTTCTCGCCGTAAAAACCATCCTTGAACTTCAACGAACATTTAAAAAAAAGAATTGGCCAATTTGGTCCAGGCGAAGATGATCGGCCGGACTTCGGGTGAAGCTATATTTTGACTAGTGGTAATCTTTGGTGTAACTTGACGTTGATAAAGACTATACTTATTATATTTTAAATTTAAAACATCACTGGATGTTAGAGGTAATTTTACGTAAAAGGATTTGAAGCGGGCGGACCCGCGGGAAAAGCTAGTATAATAAAAATCAATATTTTTGTTAATCAATTTAAATGTCCATCATAATTTTAAATTCGAAATATTTTCACATGATTGGATAACGTAGTTAATTTACCAACTAAAACTGTTTAATTACTTTTCTACGGATGACAAATCATCATAATTTATCCAATTTTCTGACTCATTGGAATTAAATGAGTTTGCAAATGGTTAATATGTATTTAGCATTATTATCTTACATTACAACTAATTAATACCAACCTCATCCGATCCGAATTGGAGCAGCGTGGTGGAGTATGCTCTAGGTCTTCCGCATATTTGTCGGTGGGGGAGACACGTGCCCAGCAGTGGAATGTCTATAGCTAAGTTCTCATTCTAAGCTCGTTCGTGCAAAACTAATATTGCCTATAATTTGTAGAAGATTATATGACCGGTTTAAAATTAAGTGTCTCTAACAATCTACCTTACTGGATGGTGCCTTAATGCATGGTTCATTTCATGGATGAGATGGTTGTTATCTGACGTTAATGTCATGGTATAAAGATCCTGAAGGGCGCTTCAGTAAACATTTGTCTAAACAAAACATCACGCCTGAATTTCCCTCACGTGGTATGCAGAGGTGTATACATCCACTTTTCACCAAGTCCCATATAGGTAGATGGTAAGCCTATTGCAATACACAGGCCACAAATCATACTGCTACTATTGGGAATATAAAGTTACCAAGAATACTTTACATTCGACCAAATTATTTATTGCTTTTCTTATTTGTTTCAGCTGAATGCGCGCCCACTTTAGCCCCATGGAAACCCATTAACGAAGTGACAAGTGAAGTGATCCCCCATCACCACGACATCGAAAACCGTGGCGTTTATGACATCAATGACATAGTCCACTTCGAGGACAACGATATTGTCATGAGGGACTCCAAGTCCGACGATAACAAACTGGAGAATTCTCTGGAACAGTTCAAGAGCTATAGAGACTTCAATGGTATTAAAAAAGTACAAATCAATACAGAATCAAAGGCGGATAATAAAGATATTAATAAGAAAGACAATAAGGATGTTAATCTTGATATAGATAATGAATTAAAGATTGATAATAAAGAGAGCTGTCAGTGTGAACACGGTGGTGGCTGTGTCGGCAGAGTGTGTCTGTGCCCTTTGGGGTACGCAGGAGATCGCTGCCAAATAACACTGGACTTAAAGGTTTTTATTCAGTTTAATATAATTAAATAAAAATATATTATTTTGTTTTAGTTTTTCACATTTAACATTTTTTACTGTTAGTTTATTTTACTTTATTACTTTATGTACCTACAGTTAAAAAATTGTTTCTTGAAGTAAGTATATTGAAATTAATCTATCCTCCATCAACACCATAGTCTAAATTGAACTTAATTACTTATTAGTTATATTATATTTAAATTCTTGTTGCAATAAGATTTTAACATTAATTTCAAGTTAAATCATCAAGTTTTCTCTTCAGCTCACATCAGTCCACTGCCGAACATAGACATCTTCAATTCATGCCACTGAACCCGATCTTCGGCTATCTTACTACTCTCTCTCCTTCGCCATGATGATCCATCCATCCATTAGTATAGGCTACTTCCAGACATAGGCCTCTCCTAAACGATGCCACTCCTACAGGTCCTGTACCCTCAGCCACTAACCTCTCCCTGTTTCCTACCGTCTTCTTCAGACTTGTGCACCTTAGTGTGCCATGACGATAATGATATTTAATTACTTGCCCTTACAATCATTGTTTACAATGAATGGGGCTGGGTAATGCTTTCTGCGGACGACATTTCAGAAATGCGGGCATCTTTTGTCTCAAGCAACCCGTTTCCCTAATTAGCTACATTGTCTGGTTCACGTTCATAAATTACAACTCACACTTCCGTTTTCACTGAAAGCGGCCGGACCCTTTGTAAATTTACACCTTTGTACTGCAGATATTCATTACATACAACTATAGCTGCTTTGCTACGAACGAGTTTTACGTGGTAGAACCAAAGGTTTACCTCGTAAGTTCTATTTAGAGATCGCTTGGGACAGTACCGCACAACCACGATAGTACCAAATACAATTTCTATCGAATACTAATTGTTTTTAAGCTGTTGTTAATTGTGTTCCGGTTGGAGAAGTATGGTTTCCAGTTAATCTTTTAGAGACGACCATCTTGCTCCTAAGGGTAGCTGGTGACCGACTTAACTCTAAATCTAAATAAATCTCTATCTAATTAATCTTAATAACTCTAAACGACTATCTTAAGAGTCTTGTTCTTGAAAAGACATCTCTCACATTAAAAATTCAATTGGGTCCATAAAAAATCTATTCACATAGTTCTGATCGGATAATATAGTAAAAATCATTGACTCATAGAAGTCACAGTGTTAGCGTACCTATAATTGAGTAGTATAATCCTGAGCTACGCTGTATTATTCTGTACTGTGTGTTATTTCAGGTGCCGCGCTTCAATGGCTCTTCATATCTTCGTCTCCCAGGGCTGGGCAACTCGGCGCAGGCTTGGCTTGATATACAGGTAAACTTTTTATACTTACAATAGGTGATCGAATCTGTATCCGGTTCACCTCTTCCAGTACCAATGGTACGTCTCACGTTATATATTTTATTTGAATTATATGATTTAAAAATAGACGAGTTCTAACAAATTAATACATAACATAACATCATGCCTGTATTTCCCCGAAAGGGGAGGCACATGTATTAACTATGTTGTTTATGTCTCATAGGTGGTGAACCAAATGTCGTACCTGGCACATCTCTGAACAGTAGCTTTAGTTAGTTTTGCTATGCTCAAAATTCCCAGTTACAACTAGGAAAAACCCAATAATACTTTGCCCGGTGACAGAACCCAGGACCGCTATGAAATTGACCCCAAATTGACCCCACAAATAGTGTTAATTTGTGAACACTTCTTCTGACGGATATAACCCATCACACGACGTAAATTAATTTTGTGTCTGACTGTTATCAATTTACGCCCTCTTAATAATTGACTCTGAATGCAAACTGATTGAATCCTATTATTTAATTCTTCCGCGGCAAATTATGCGGGCAAAAGCTATTCATGGAACTGTTTTCCAAAATCTTTATTTACCCTCATTTTCAGCCATGACCGCTTAAAACAACGTAAATATAACTACCCATAGTAATAAGGTACCCACAATCGCTGGAAGGCAAACCTTTGAGAGCGAGGTCTCTTTTTCCATTCGCCTTTGAGTAGCAAGAAATTTGGAGCACGACCCGCGGTTTGTTCGCGCTCCAAAAGGCTTAGTAGTTGAGCGCCTATACTTTGTACCCGCTTTTAAGCGGTATGTGGATGGATGCGGTAAGCGGTGAAGTTTATGGGCGCTTCCGTGCTGCGGAGGGCACGTTAAGCCGTCCGTGCCGTTTGTTTTAAATCTATATATATAAAAGGAGAAGGTGACTGACTGACTGACTGACTGACATATCAACGCAGGGCCTAAACTATAAGAGTTAGAAACTTGAAATTTTGCACAGGGGTTCTTTTTATAGCGTAGGGGAGCACTAAGAAAGGATTTTTGAAAATTCACCCCCTGTAAAACGGGGGTGCAAAGTTAGTATGAAACTTTGCCGTTTTTGTAGTGAATGTCTAATTCCACGCGAGCGAAGCTGCGGGCGTCCACTAGTTCTAATATAAACACGATTTTAGTGATTTTTTTATGAACAATATCCAAGTATTTTAAACGTCGTTCATTGGCGTGAAGTCATTTACATGAAGTGTCGCATCTCTTTGACATTTCATATGGCGAACAACGTTTGCGGGTGTAGTATATTGACTAGTAAATAATAAATATACTCGTAGTTCTCTGTCGTCTCGTCCAAGCATTGCGCGGGCGCGCGGGGTGAGTCAGTTACAGACTGACGGGCGCGGGTGAAAGACGTAGTGCTTGCAGCGAGCCGATATATTAATTAACAACGTAAAGTGCATCAGATATACGTTCACTACATTCACATAGTTAGGAGTACACTACAGCGGGGTCAGCTAGTATTAGTATAGATATCAAGTAAAGCTGTGCTCTAAACGTTCTAAATCAACATTTAAGAATAAGAATAAGAATAAGAAAACTTTATTCACACGCATGGACACAGATAATATACAGAATTAAAAGATAAGGACAGACAAAAAAAAAAAACAATAGAAGATTAAAAAATAAGCATAACAAAAATAAATATTAAAAAAAAAATAACAATAAATAAGGTAAACAGCTCGATTTTTATAACTAACATAACATAACATAACATGTTTGTATCTGTGCCGCAGCTGTGTGAAAGGCCACCACTCAGCATATGCTCCGATTCATATTGTTAAATCAAAGCGCTGGTTTTCAGTGTAGGCCCGTGTGCGAGGGTGGATTGGTCAATTCACAGACCTATATTAAAAATAAAATAATAAAAATAAAAATAAAATAAACCTTGCAACAATTTAATAAATTAGAAAGCAAATGAAAATCGACAAACACCTAAAAAAAAATAAACATTTCCGCAGATAACAGTGAAGCCGACGAGCGGGGACGGCCTAATCCTGTACGACTCTGAGCGGCCGAGCGGCGACGGCGACTTCTTCTCGCTCCATCTTCGAGACTACTTCGTCGAGTTTGCCTTTGACCTCGGCTCCGGGATCGCCCTAGTCAGGTGAAATTATATAGATCTTATATAGATCAGTTATCCTTATATAGATCAGTTAGTAGTTTAAGTAGTTTTTAGTTAGGTACCTAGACTTTCGTTAAGCGTGTCAAATCACCTCATAACGAAATAAATTATTTTACTTTGACTTTGACTTTGAAAGCAGGATCTTTTGTACAATGTAGTGATATAGAATTGTTTTCAATGGTGTAAACAGTCGTTAAGCCTTGCCGAAGACCTTCGGGTGGCTTGAGAACATTTGACACTGGGTTGGCCACTAACCCCTCTACCAATCGGCATTGGAGCAGCGTGGTGGAGTATGCTCTAGACCTCCCGCAGCGCGTCTGTGGGGGAGACCCGTGCCCAGCATTGGGACGTCAATGGGTCATAGCGAGTGATACAGAATTGAGTCATCATCATCATCATCTTCATCATCATCATCATAACCCTTTGTCCTACTGTTGGGCACAGGTCTCCTCTCGGAATGGGGGTTAAGGCCTTAGTCCACCACTCTGGCCAAGTGCGGATTGGCAGACTTCACATGTCTTCGAGAACATTATGAAGAACTTTCAGGCATGCAGGTTTCCTCACGATGTGTCCATCACCGTTATAGCAAGTGACAATTTCTTAAATCGCACATACTACAAGCTTTTATTTATAGTAGTACTAGTGGACGCCCGCAGCTTCGCTCGCGTTACACATTCACTAACTTCAAAAACGGCAAAGCTTCATACTAACTTTGCACCCCCGTTTTACCCCCTTAGGGGATGAATTTTCAAATTTTTCTCGCCGTAAAAACCATCCTTGAACTTCAACGAACATTTAAAAAAAAGAATTGGCCAAATTGGTCCAGGCGTTGTTGAGTTATGCGCTTACCAACACATTTTGCGATTCATGTTTATAATATAGACTAGAGGTCCGCCCCGGCTTCGCACGGGTATTTTATATAAAAATCAAAATTATAATACACACACATAAACCCTATTTGCGTCAGGTTACTAAAAAAATAAAAATTTAACACGACTTTATTTTACATATATAGATTATAACAATAGTTTCGTTTACGCCTAGTAATATTATATAGCCTATGTCACTCAGTGAAGATGCAGCTTTCTAATGGTGAAAGAATTTTTGAAATCGGTCCAGTAGTTTTGGCAGCGCACGCCAGAATAGCTCGCAGATGGTAGATTTTTTCCTACTTACCTACTTGACACTTATCGTCATATTTTGGACAATTCACACAATATCTTTATAAATTTTAGCCTGTGTGTTATTCTGATGTATAAGCTATATTATTGTACAGTTTCATTAAAATCCATTCAGTACTTTTTACGTGAAAAAAAGTAACACACATCCATCCATACATACATACATACTTACAAACTTTCCCCTTTATAATATTAGTAGGATAGGATTAGTAGTCCCTGTAGCTCGGGACCAGAATAGTGCTACGGTAGCCCCTGCCTGTCGTAAAAGGCGACTAAAAGGGGGCTTTGGGGTCGCGGGCGGTGAGAGTGGGAGCTCGAATCGTCCAACATGTGACCCCGGGAAAGACGACGCTGTCTGTGGCTGTACAGCGTTGTGTAAACCGGGAAGAGCCCGTCTTGGGCGCAGCGCCGGAGGGGACCGGCGCGTTCTACGAGAGATCCCGGAACCCTCCTGTAGCGCCGGAGTAGGCCACCGAGCGGGTTTTAGTGGGTGAAAGTCCCACATAACCCGGCGTCGCTCCCACGACGTGCGGGTACCTTTTCAAGGTTTCCCGCTCGTTAAACAAAAAAAAAAAAAAGGATAGGATTAGTAAGGATTATACCTTATCAACAGCCTAAAATTTAAGTTTTATGCTTCTAGTTCTGAAAATGACAATACTTTCATACAACCTTTCATCTCCCTTTTCAACCCATTACAACACTTTTTTCCAATTAAAAAGTGTCTATGTCCTTTGTCAGGCTCTAGACTGTGTACCAAATTTCATTTAAATCGGTTCAGTAGTTTTGGCGTGAAAGCGAAACAGACAGACAGACACTTCAAAACCAAACGTCCAATTTTAATCATTCAAAGACCAAATATTATCTACATAAACTGAAAATGTAGTCCAAAAAAAATTCAAGATAAAAAAATGGTTGTTGTGCCTCACTCGACATAGATAGGTATAGTGTGTCGCGGACTTTTTTATAGATATTTATAAGATCTACAATTAATTAGAACATTTTATGGTTCTATCTTTTATAGTTTAGGCAGCGTACGCAAAATAAGTAACTTTTCTGGTTGATATTTTACACCTTGTGTCCGAAAAACCCAAATATCTTACGGAACCCTATTTTTTTCCAAAATAAAATGTAGCCTATGTCACCCGGGGATAGTGTAGCTTTCCAACAGTGAAAGAATTTTTCAAATCGGTTCAGTAGTTTTGAAGCCTATTCGATGCAAACAAACAAACAAACAAACAAACAAACAAACAAACAATCAAATCTTTCCTCTTTATAATATTAGTATAGATGAATATAGAAATACATACCGTGAAGAAATACCTACGTCATAGATATATTTTGGTTGAAATACCTTTAAAATCCAAAATTTATAGCTCAGTTATTTTCAGTCTAAGTCAATTTTAGCAACAACTTATTTTTTACTTTTTAAAAGCTTTTATTTAACTTCACTCGTATGTATGTATGTCCTGGAATCTTGCAATCAATATTTCACCCACTTCCACTGAAGCTATCGAGCTGAAATTTGGCACACATATTAGGTTCCGATGACAATGCAATAATATGGTACTGTCGAACTGATCTGATGATGGAGCCGGAAGATATTAACTGGAACTTCATGATGGAATATCGTATCATAGTCGTGTTTGCACTTGTGGTAAAGTCTTGTAATGAACTTTGACCACGAAAGTTATAAAAGCTTTTTAAAAAAAAATTTTTTTACAGTATAATTATTAGTACATTCTTATTTATTAAAAAATATTTTTTACTTAATAATTATATGGTATATTCCAGATCAGCGTACCCGCTACAAGCGAACAGCTGGCACCACATATCGGTAAGCCGGTCGGGGCGGCGCGCGGCGCTGCGCGTGCGGTCCGTGCGCCGCGCCGACGCGCAGGACGCCACGCGGTCGGTGTCGTCGCGAGGGGCGGCGCGACACCTGACCCTAAGGCAGCCGATGATGCTGGGCGGCGCGCCGCACCCGCTGCCGCCCAGGCTGGCGTTGAGGACCTCGTTCAGCGGATGTGTGGGACAGGTACTGGTCGCTTCTCACCATAATGGTCGCGCCGCGCAGGACGCCACGCGGTCGGTGGCGTCGAGAGGGGCGGCGAGACACCTCGCCCTGCGGCAGCCGATGATGCTGGGCGGCGCGCCGCACCCGCTGCCGCCCAGGCTGGCGTTGAGGACGTCGTTCAGCGGATGTGTGGGACAGGTGAGTACTGGTCGCTTCTCGCCATAATGATCGCCGCGCCGCGCAGGACGCCACGCGGTCGGTGGCGTCGCGAGGGGCGGCGCGACACCTGACCCTGCGGCAGCCGATGATGCTGGGCGGCGCGCCGCACCCGCTGCCGCCCAGGCTGGCGTTGAGGACGTCGTTCAGCGGATGTGTGGGACAGGTGAGTACTGGTCGCTTCTCACCATAATGATCGCGCCCGGTGCGCCGCGCCGCGCAGGACGCCACGCGGTCGGTGGCGTCGCGAGGGGCGGCGCGACACCTGACCCTAAGGCAGCCGATGATGCTGGGCGGCGCGCCGCACCCGCTGCCGCCCAGGCTGGCGCTGAGGACGTCGTTCAGCGGATGTGTGGGACAGGTGAGTACTGGTCGCTTCTCGCCATAATGATCGCCGCGCCGCGCAGGACGCCACGCGGTCGGTGGCGTCGCGAGGGGCGGCGCGACACCTGACCCTGCGCCAGCCGATGATGCTGGGCGGCGCGCCGCACCCGCTGCCGCCCAGGCTGGCGTTGAGGACGTCCTTCAGCGGATGTGTGGGACAGGTGAGTACTGGTCGCTTCTCGCCATAATGATCGCCGCGCCGCGCAGGACGCCACGCGGTCGGTGGCGTCGCGAGGGGCGGCGCGACACCTGACCCTGCGCCAGCCGATGATGCTGGGCGGCGCGCCGCACCCGCTGCCGCCCAGGCTGGCGTTGAGGACGTCCTTCAGCGGATGTGTGGGACAGGTGAGTACTGGTCGCTTCTCGCCATAATGATCGCCGCGCCGCGCAGGACGCCACGCGGTCGGTGGCGTCGCGAGGGGCGGCGAGACACCTGACCCTAAGGCAGCCGATGATGCTGGGCGGCGCGCCGCACCCGCTGCCGCCCAGGCTGGCGTTGAGGACGTCGTTCAGCGGATGTGTGGGACAGGTACTGGTCGCTTCTCACCATAATGGTCGCGCGCGTGCGCTCCGTCCACCGCGCCGACGCGCAGGACGCCACGCGGTCGGTGGCGTCGAGAGGGGCGGCGCGGCACCTGACCCTGCGCCAGCCGATGATGCTGGGCGGCGCGCCGCACCCGCTGCCGCCCAGGCTGGCGTTGAGGACGTCGTTCAGCGGATGTGTGGGACAGGTACTGGTCGCTTCTCACCATAATGGTCGCGCGCGTGCGGTCCGTGCGCCGCGCCGACGCGCAGGACGCCACGCGGTCGGTGGCGTCGCGAGGGGCGGCGAGACACCTGACCCTGCGCCAGCCGATGATGCTGGGCGGCGCGCCGCACCCGCTGCCGCCCAGGCTGGCGTTGAGGACGTCGTTCAGCGGATGTGTGGGACAGGTGAGCAGTACTGGTCGCTTCTCACCATAAAGATCACGAGGTTTACTTTAAATCAATAAACACTTATATATAAACATCCGGTTACACTTCTTTAGAGGCGACCATCTTAGTCCTCAAGGGTAGCAACACATCTGTGACTAACTTAGAACGAGACTCCTACTAACAAGTACTAACTGGACTATTACTAACACCAACTAACAGGACTAACTATCACTAACAGTCCCTAGTCCTCATACCTACTAACGAACTGACCAACTAATGTTCTAATTAACTTTCTCAACTAATTGGCCTAACCATCCCAGTCCCTAATTGAGTCTTGTTCAAGGTCAGTCACAGTTGTCATGGGTGGCAGCGGATGGGTGGTGCTGCAAGCTCGTTTGCTATCCTGTATCCATAAAAAAAAAATAAAAAAAAAAATATCTTGGACATTCTCACACACTGCCACCTGACCCCAAAGTAGGCGCGAGCCTGTAATATGGGTGTCATCATCATCATCATCACAACCCTTTCTTTGTCCCAGTGTTGGGCATGGGTCTCATCTCAAAACGGGAGGGATTAGGCCTTAGTCCACCACGCTGGCCAAGTGCGGATTCGCAGACTTCACATGCCTTCGAGAACATTAGAATAACTCTCAGGCATGCAGGTTTCCTCGCGATGTGTCCTTCACATAAAATAAAAGAGAAAACTTATGTATTGTCTATCTATGTTATAAAGATCAAAGATTTGTTTGTAATGTTTGCACACAAAATCTACTGGACCGATTTCAAAAATTCTTTCATCATTAGAAAGCTGCATCTTCACTGAGTGACACTGTAGCTATATAATATTACTAGGTGTGAACGAAACTATTGCTATGTCTAATTCCAAGCGAGTGAAGCTTTGGGCAGTCCACTAGTTGTAAATAAATTTGACACAGCAGCTTCAGCACTTGCTTAATTAAGTTTATCATTAAGGGTTTCCAACCCCAAAAGCATAGCCTTGCTAATGACGAGGAGGAATCTATTCCAGCTGGTGATCAACGACGAGGAGCTTTCGGTGGTGTCCTCGGCGCTTGGCGGCGTCAATGTTGACAACTGTGAGGAGCCGGACACGTGCGCGTGAGTTCAAACCACCAACACCACCACAATATCTATCTATATATATAAAAGGAGAAGGTGACTGACTGACTGACTGACTGACTGACTGACTTGACTGACTGACATATCAACGCAGGGCCTAAACTATAAGGGCTAGAAACTTGAAATTTTGCACAGGGGTTCCTTTTATAACGTAGGGGAGCACTAAGAAAGGATTTTTGAAAATTCACCCCCTAACGGGGTAAAACGGGGGTGCAAAGTTAGTACCTATGAAACTAACTTCAAAAATGTCAAGTGGGCAACCCGATCGCGGGCAGACGTCGTTAATGGGTCGAATTCTACGCGAGCGAAGCTGCGGGCGTCCACTAGTATACAATAACACATAATAGCTACAATAGATCTCTTTAGGTCGCAGTGGCTTATGGGCATAACTGCCCACACCACCCCCGTCCTACAAATAACACCGCCACGGTTTTTATTTCAATTTCAATTTCAATTTTCTTTATTTGCCATAAGTAAGGTACATAATAGGTGTTATTTATTATTTTACATATCTTCTTACTTAACCTAAAAGGCATGCAAATTTTTATACATTATTAACTAACTTCTGATTTTAAATTGGACTGCTCATCTTGTCTATTCTACCTTAGCACATGAAATTACACATTTTACATTAATATTCACATCAGTATGTCAAACTTAGATTACGAAATGTCAATATGGTTCAAAAATTCTGTCAAAGTAAAAAAACAATGTCGGTGTAACCAATTAAATATTTTCTTTTTGAAAAGCGTTAAGGTCAAAGATTTAATGTTGTCGGGTATCTTGTTGTATATCTTAACACACATTACATAGCAGTTCCTATAGTAGATGTTAGTATCCCCTCTTTCGTTAAGCACCAGTCTATCAGGATTTCTATTAATACGACCATATAAGCTTTTAGCTGTTATAAATTTATCTTGGTGAGTTTTGACAAAAACAGCTACTTCGTAAATGTACATGCAGGGCAGTGGAAGTATACGAAGTTCCTCAAAGAAAGGTCGGCAGGACTTTTAGAGGACTTTAGGGGCTGATGCTGATGGCTGAGACTGATTGGTTTAAGAATATATTGGAATATAATAGAAAATCTTTTATTTAAGTCAAAACGTAGTAGAAAATTTATAAAAAAAGAATAAGAGACAAGAAAACGCATTAAAACAACAATATAAGAAAGGTAAGAATTAGAGGAGTCACGAAAGTGTAGCTCTGATTTTGACTGCGCAAAAGTCGAAAATTAAGAGGATATCACAAGCGAACAAGTCGACACTTTTTCCATACAAACGTAGTCCCCTGTTTCCTCCTAGGATAAAGAAGTTACAGAAGAGAAAAAAATACCATACGATTTATACGTACCTCTGCCATGACTGTACGTTTTGTTTTTTTTTCATAATTTGATTAATAGAAGAGAAAAAAAATCATTTAAAATCAAAAAAATCGACTTTTTTTACATACATTTTCAAACATCAAGCAAACTGGTAATTACTAACATATCCCAAAAAAGCAAAACGTACGGGCATAGCTTAGACCCTGTTCTACATTTTAACTGAAAGAAATATTGAAATCGGTCTAGATTTCGAGGAGGAAACAGGGGATTACGAAAGAAGGACGATTTTCTTAATTTTACGTAGGTAAAATCAGTTCGTGACTGCACTTCTCTCTCTCTTCTATCGCACGCTAAGGGGCTCAGCGCGACGGCATTATTTTTGGTAAAAACCTATTCTTCAAAAGTGACGGTCGACTGATATCCTCTTAAGATGTCGTCGGGCGCGAGGCGCGGGACGAGCGGGTTGTCAGTTGTAAGCACTGATTGGTTCGCCAGCCGTACCTACTATGTTCCACGCATTCATACCCCATCCGCCACTGAATTTCGATCAGAGCTACACTTTCGTGCCAACACTTGTACACCAGCTTAAAATCTACATAAATAAAAAATCGACAACAAAGAATAATAATAACAACAGTAAGTCTCGTTCCAAGTCTGTCTCGGCAGGAATCATACTACATATTATGGCAGACAGTGGTACTGTCCCGGGTGAACTTTATAAAGAACCTACTTATACCTATAGGTTCCATAATAGACCTAACCTATGCGTGCGTATATGTGCGTTATTATTTCATATGCCTTCAAGGATTTTCAGGCATGCATGTTTTCTCACGATAGTCTTCATCGCCGTAACAACATGATGTGACATTTCATTTCTGAAAACTCTTCACTTAAAAAGCCTTTATTTCTTGGAAATGACACCGACGAGACTCGAGTGAGTGGCGACTTCAATAGCTACTGGGCTGTCACAACTTCTTCGTAGTTTCAGTTTATTTTAGTTAACTTTTTAATATATAATAATCCAAACCACAAAAATTTAAAAATAAACTTTGTTTCAGGACCAGTCTTTGCAAAGAATCACCCGACCCAATACCGCAGTATCCACAAAACGTTTCCGAGAACGAAATCCACCATTCAATAGTAGCAAAGAAGGGTTTCAAAGCGAAATATCACAAGGTGAAAACCAAGAAGCGAGCCCAACACTCTCATTTGGAGAAATATAAGAAAAAGAAATATGTTGGAAGCAAAAAATATCAATATGCACAGAATTCAGTCGTTGAGAACGATATTATGACCGAAGGGCCCGTGTACGATGGACAGACGTACATGCAAGTGAAATATTTGAACGCAAACGAAATCAATTGGGGAGACACGAATACATATCCTAGCTTCAGCGGAACTGATAGTTTTATACATATCGACGATGAAGAGACTATGAAAAGGTAAAACAATTTTTTTTATTTGACAAACACTAGTATACCTGTTGCGTTCATGGTCCTTTTTTTTGTTTTGCGAGTGGGAAACCCTTAAAAGGTACCCGATATCGTGGGAGCGACGCCGGGTTATGTGAGATTTCCACCCACAGTCCGACACAGTGTCTAATGTTCTTAAGCCACCCGAAGGTCTTCGAAAAGGCTTAAGGACTGTTTCATTGAAAACAACCGGGACCGACGGCTTTACGTGCCCTCCGAAGCACGGTAGCGTCCATGAAATTTTGCCACTAGCGGTAACCCATATCCGCCAGTATTTGTAATGACATAATTTGCCATCTTAAATGTTTTTTTAATAACATTAATAAAATATATTCATTTTGCCCGTTGGTGCAATCGGTAGTGACCCTGCCTGTTGCGCCAAGAGTCGTGGGTTCGAATCCCACTAAGGACAAATATTTGTTTGACAAACACTTGTATTTGCTCTGTGTCTGGATGTTAATATTAACATCCAGTAATAGTCCAGTAATAATCCAGTAATAGTAATATCTATTTAAGTATTTATTTAAAACTTTATATTATCTATGTATGTATATCAGTCTCTGACACCCATATTACTGGCTTGCGCCTACTATGGGGTCAGATGGCCGTGTATGAGAATGTCCAAGATATTTATTTATTACTAGTGGACGCCAGCAGCTTCGCTCGCGTGGAATGTGTTGTGTATTAATTAAAACACCGATATTTAATTTAAACGCAATTTTTATTAGTTATTTTACGCAAAAGTAAAAGTAGCCATTTTGTACGCTAAAACAAAAAAACCACAGACAAAATATATCTGCGTTCCGGATACCACACTCTTTACCCCCATAGACAATTATATAACAAAAAAAACGAACATGGCACTCCACCACCTTAACAATACTATTTAGTATATACTTAGTACAGTAATATTACAGTATTTCACTCAGACAAACTCTTATTACATTGTATCATTTGGTTAACATGTCTTTTCCAATGACATCCTTCTACATCAATTATTTAAGTAACATTTGGTATCGATTCTCTTATTATAATTCCTTCAATCCATGGTTTTCTACCCTTACGATAATCCCTTACCATAACTTTCTCACCAACAATAAAATTAACTCTGCTCTCTACTGCCTGTTTTGTTTGTTTTTGTAACCTTTCATATGAATTATCCAGTATACATGAAGGTCTTAATAATGAAAATCTTGTTCTGAGTTCCCTACCGAACATTAATTTTGCAGGTGTACTCCCCGTAGTACTATGTGGTAAGTTTCTATAATCAAAAAGAAATAGATTGATTGCTGAAGAAATTGAGTTTCCACTCTCTTTAATCTTGGTGACATGTGTTTTAAAGGTTTCTACAAATCTTTCAGCAGCACCATTAATTGCTGGATGATATGGTGGTGAGAAGGTGTGTTTTAAGTTAATAATTTTGCAAAAATTTTCAAATTCAGTACTAGTAAATGACGGTCCATTATCAGTGACTAAATGACAGGGAAAACCAAACCGCGAAAATAAGTTTTTGAAAACTTCAATGGTCCGGGATGAACCAATGTTAGACATTTCATACACTTCAGGCCATTTGGAATAACTATCGATTACTATTAGGTACATTTTATTATAGAATGGTCCCAAGAAATCCGCATGAATCCTGTACCAGACTGAGGGTGCTATGGGCCATGGTTTTACTGGTGCTTTAGGAGGATTTTTGTGGTTCTTTATACACACTAAACAATCACTGGTAATGTTTTCAATTTCAGAATCTAAGTTTGGCCACCAAAAGAAAGAGCGGGCCAGCTGTTTCATTCGGACAGTCCCAAAATGGCTTTTATGTAATTCAAATAAAACAGAATTTCTTAATGATTTTGGTATTATTACTCTATACCCCCAAAATAAACATCCCCTATCTGTGCTGAGTACATTTCTCCTATTGTAAAATGGTAATATTTCCTTATCTATTAGTTTTCTTTCAGGCCAACCATCAATTAGATACCTATGAACCCTTGATAAAATATTATCCTTTTTGATATCTACTTGAATAATTTTCCAATCTAAAGATTTTATTTCAGTTTCCAATCTAAAGATTTTATTTCAGAGTTATTTATATGATAAATATTACTTATTTCAGCACTTACACAAATTGAATGCAAATCAAGTGTTTCATCATTTGAATTAGATTCTGAACGTGACAAAAAATCAGCAGGATTTAATTTACTTTTAATATGTCTAATTTTATAGTTGAATGCGGACAGAAATATAGCATAATGCTGCAATCTTTTGGCTGCCATTTTAGGAATACCCTTTGTAGGACCAAATATCCTAACCAGTGCTGAGTTATCCGATTCAAGTTCAAAATAGCGACCATAGGTGTAGTTATAGAATTTAGTTACACCAAAGATAATTGCCATAGCTTCCTTATCAATGGCTGAATACCTTTGTTCAGTATGATTTAATTTCTTACTAGCATAGGCTATGGGTTTTATGATACCACTGTGGTCTCTGTTCGATAAAACTGCCCCTAAACCATTATGTGAAGCATCGCAAGATAAAATCAATGGCAAATTTGGGTCAAAATGTCTTAGATTATCTACAGATGATAACTTTTGCTTTATTATATTAAAGGCATCATCACATTGTCTTGTCCAATTAAACCTGTTCTTTTGAGTGCATTCATACAAGGGGGCCAGAATAGTTGCCATATCTTTTAAAAATCTGCTATAATAAGTTACTTTCCCTAAGAAGGATTTCAGCATAGTAGTATTTGTAGGTGCCTGGGATTTCAATAGAGGTTCTAAATTAGATTTTATAACACTAATCTCCTGTTTAGTTATCATAAAACCAAATACATTTATACTTCGAGTAAAAAGTTTACATTTTTCAGGTTTTAATTTAAACTGACATTCTTGAAGCTTAGCTAAAACATCACATAATGTTCTTAGTGTATCACTTAAGTTTTTACCAGCTATATATATATTATCTATAAATTCAATTGTATTAGGTATATTAGCAAGCTTATTGCACATCAAACGCTGGAAGGACCCTGGCCCAGTACTAACACCATATGGTAGATATTTATATTTGTAGGTACCTACTTCAGTTACTATAGTGGTAAGCTCCTGTGAATCACCATCTAAATGTGCCTGAAGGTAAGCTTCTTTTAGGTCCAGCTCACAGAAGTATTCTCCCTCTTTTAAAGTGTGAAAAATCTCATCAATATGAGGCAATGGATAATGATCTACCTCTAAATGAGGATTTAGTGTGACCTTATAGTCCCCACAGAGCCTGACAGAACCATCTGCTTTAAGTATAGGAACAACGGGGGTACCCCATTGGCTATATGCTATTGGTTCTATTCTGTCATTTTTTAATAATCTATTAATTTCTAGCTTTACCTTGCTTTTTAAAGCAAATGGTACACGTCGTGCAGGCAGGCACTTGGGCTTTGCATCCGGTTTTAATTTTAGCTGAATTGTATCACCTTTGAAGTTTCCCCAACCTGGGCTGAATACTTCTGCAAACCTTTCCTTCACAAGATGTTCTGCTTCTGAAATAGTTATATTATTGACAACATTAATTTTTGTATCTAGTGTTACATTAGTGTCAGGTAATTTGGGGGGCCATAATTTGAGCTCATTTAACCAGTCACGACCTAATATGCGTGGTATAGGTCCAGAGGCTATATAAATATTTAAGTACCTTACTTTATCCTGAAACTGTACTCTTAAGTTCTGTAAAATGCCTAATGGTTTTGAAGTAGTCTGATCAAAATTTCTGAATCGCACATTGCAGTCAATGATCTCATGGTTTTTAAAAAGCTTTTGTTTATCACTCCATGACATGACAGTGACATCTGAACCAGTATCTAACTGAAATTCAAGCGTTACTCCTTCAACATTCAAGCTAATATAATGCGGTGGTATTTTACTTACATTTAATGAGTACATCTCATATTCATTAAATAATTCTGTTTCATGTTTAGATGTTTCAACGTTGTCGGTTGTTTGCTTAGTGTCCTGTTGGCTATCTTCTTGCAGTATATAAGTCTTATTAATCCGTGGGTTCTTTGGACAAACCTTGAAAATGTGGCCTTGAGCTCCACATTCAGAGCAGAATTTGTATTTTAACCTGCAATCCGATTTAATATGGTTTGTATTTCCACAGCAAAAACAGCTCATTTTCTTCTCTTTAAATGTAGTCGGTTTATGAAAATCCTTCCGTTTATTATATGTTTCAAATGTCTTCTTGCCTTCCCTTTTTGGGCCTTGTTGATAATAAAACATGTCGGATATTTCTGATTCTTTCTTGTTTGATGACTGAATCAATGCTGCTTCGACTGTTCTGGCCAGGGTTATAGTTTTTTCTAATGTCAATTCATCATTGTTTTTTAACAATTCAAATTTTATAAGCTTTGAGTGGACACCATCAATTAATTTTTCTTTTACTTGGTCTTCTAAGTCCTTGAATTTACACTTGCCTGCAAGTTTTTGTAGCTGCAGTGAGTATTCTTCTATGGTTTCTGATGGCAAT